>CM038682.1:230194695-230794695 GCA_021605205.1 Aegilops longissima
GTTCATACGTTGATGACCGACATGCTCGAGGTGATTCATGTATGCCTGTCCCCATAGGTTAGTGCCGCTTTGGGTTCACGACTAGCCATGTCGGCCCGGGTTCTTTGTCATGTGGATGCTAGCGACACTATCATATACGTGAGCCAAAAGGCGCAAACGGTCCCGGGCCATAGTTGTCACAGCCCTAGAATTGCTTGACATTAGTTGCATTAAGGCATTCATGTCATCATGTTAATTTCCATGAAATTTGAAATGGGGATGATCCAGCCCTAGCACTAAAGCAATTCAAATAGGTTCAAATTCAAAAATATGTTCAAAAACCCAAATTGGTTTGCAAAAATGTTCATGATTAATGGAAAAAGGTGAAAACCATATCCAGAGGTGATGCATATTTTCCAAGGCATTTTGGATTTTGAGTAAACCATATTGTATTTGAATTGGGGCATTTAAATACTATTAATATTTTTAAATGCTCCAACAATTCGAAAAATAGTTAAGGGCCTCTGTAATAATTCAGTTAATGCCCACAATTATTTTCAGGATTTATTTAAATGGTTTAGTATTTTACTAAACTAAAACATAACAGAAATAGAAAACTAAAATAAAGGAGAGAGAGAGGTTACTGTGGCTTACAGCGCCACTTGGCCCATGCGGCTTTGGCTGGCCCAGTGGCCAGCCAGCCCACCACCGCCACCCTCCTGTCGTCTTCCTCCCAGCGCCCGATGGCGGGGGAGGCGTGTCGGCAGCGCCCAGAGCTCCACCTCCTGCTTCCACGCAGCTGCTTCCCCCTCGCCTGGGCGCGCCACGGAGGCGCCCAAGCCCCTCGCTCCTCCCCTCACTCTCTGCTCTCTCCTCGTCCTCTGCTCCCTCTCCGAGCACACCCGAGCAAGCTTCGTCGCCGTCGTTCCTTGAACCCAAGGCCATCGACCACCCCTCGCCATCGAGCCTAGGAGCTCCGCCGTGTCGGCCTTGCCCTCTCCATCGAGATCTGCGACGGCGGAGGCCCTGCCGTCTGCTGTCGTCGTCTTCACCGGCGGGCACCGGAGATCGCCGGCTTGATTCAGCGCGTCAGGCGTCCCCGACCCGCCGTTGTCGCTACGGACCAGCGGTGAGCTCCCGTGCAGAACCCCTTCCTTTCCCCTCGCGTTTGCGAGCTCTGAAACCATAGCTCCGTCGCGGCCGACAGCTCCTCACCGCCCGGCCATGGCGCGCCACGCCACAGCCCCTGCCGCTCGCGTCGGGCGTGTCAACATGCTCGAGAGACCCCGAGAGCCTAACGCGCACATCCACTTGCCCTCCGTGCATCGTGGCGCCAACCCGCACTTACCCGAACTCCGGCGCCGCCACGAGCTCACTTCCGTGAGCTCCGACCACCCGCGACCTCCCACCTGCTCCGTTGGATGCGGACGAGCAAAAGCTATGCCCGGTGCCCTCGGTAGCGCTAATCCGACGCCCTAAGCGCCGTCCGGCGTGCCACCGCCGTGTCACGTGGTCGCCGCCACGCTCATCCCGACGTCTTGGCGTGGCCTCGTTGTTAGGATCTAATGACCCGGCTTAATTACCCTGACCGCTTACATGGGCCCCGCCCTTAATTAATCTTTGTTTATTTTACATTAAGATTAGTACTAATCTGGGTGGACCCCACGTGTCGGCATTGACTTTGACAAGTCGGTGTTGACCGGTCCCACATCATCCACCCAACCCAGCTCACGAGTCAGCGACCGGTGGACCCCACTGGTCGGGGTTGACCTGGACCGCGCCCCTTGACCTGCTGACGTCACATCGGCGTCGGTGACGAATAATCCTTTTACGGAATTTAAATAAATCTTAAAAGATTTATTTATTTGAAAAATACCCAAAACTTTGAAAAATCATATAAAATAATCTGTAACTCAATGGAAATAAATTATATATGAAAATTATCAGAAAAATTCAAGGAATCTGTTTATGGCATTTTCATGCATGTTTGAACAACCTAGGGTTGCTGTTCAGGGCAATTTGCATAAATGACATTAAATAAGCACATATGGAGTTTGATCTTGAACTTAGGGTTCAAACCAACTTCATTTAACTTTGTTGCTAGTTGCATTAGCTTAAAACACATAGCATATTGCCATGCCATAGCATGCATCATATTGATGCATATCGCCATGTGTTAATTGTGTTTCCTCTGTGTTGCGTGTAATCCCCTCTCGATGAGCGATGTTTCACGATTTAGATCGATGACACCGATGAAGAACTATAATATCTTGAAGTGCCGGGCAAGCAAAACCCCTTGTTCATTCGATATAATCCCACTCTCTCGCTCCTGCTCTATTTTACTGCATTAGGACAACAACGACTCATGTGTTACTTGCTGCGGTAGCTGAACCCCTTGATCCCTTGCATGACCTGTCATTCCACAGTAATTAGATGAAACCCACTAGCATGAGTAGGAGTTGTTTGAGCCATGTTGTGCCTACTCATTTATGCTTGTTTGTCATGCACTCTTGCTTAGAGTTGAGTCGGGTCTGATTCATCGGGAATGAATTGGAGTTGTGGTGAATATGTCCTACCGTGTGTGAACTAAGTGTGTGAACACGATTTGGTAAAGGTAGCGGTGAGAGGCCATGTAGGAGTACATGGTGGGTTGTCTCATTGCAGCCGTCCTCAGGAACTGAGTTCTGTGTTTGTGATCCATGATACAGCTTACTACCACGCATTGGGATCCTAATTGACCCTCTCGGCTTCTTAACCACCCTTGTCCTCGGTCAGGGAGTTGCAAGTAGTTTACGGTGTTTTAGCATCTTTGGGGCACGCATAGCGCTGACCTTAGGGGTGGGTTGTGTTGCGGTAGGCACCGTGGCCTGTACCGAGTGCCGTTTGGTATCTCGGGAACCCTGCACATCGTTCGGGGCTGTATGGGAAACCTCGGCGGACTCCTGCGGATGGAACCGAATAGCGATAAACTGGACTAGGGACTTGAGTGTTTAGGTAGGCGTGGCCGACACCCACGTTGGGCTTCCGCTTGAAGGTTGCAGTACATGTCGTGTAACGGCGATAAGTGGTGAGCGTGTGTGAAGAGGTATACCCTGCGGGGTTAAATATGATCTATTGAATAGCCGTGTCCACGGAAAAGGACTTCTGGTTGCCTATATCAGTTCATAGACAAGTGAAAGTGGATACTCTAAAATGCGCAAGATAAGCGTGAGTGCTATGGATGGCGTTCTCGTGGGGAGGCGGAGGCGGGTCCATAGTGGTGTATTGATATGGTGAATATGTGGACTCGTGTGCCACCTCAAAAGAGTTACTTGCGATCGTAGTTTAGGATAGCCACCGAGTCAAAGCTGGCTTGCTGCAGTCAAACTCCACCACCCCTTTTGATAATGATGCATATGTAGTTAGATCGATGTAAGTCTTGCTGAGTACAATTGTACTCACGTTTGCTTATTTTATGTTTTGCGAGAGAGCGTCGGTCTCGCTAGTAGTTCCGCTTGGACTTGACGTTTAGCTTGTTACCTCAGCTACGATCTTGTGCCTCGGCGGGATCTGGTAGATAGTCGGGCTTCTCAGCCTTTTTCATTTATAGTTATGCGTACTCGGACATGATTAGCTTCGCTTGTGCTTTGACTTGTATGCTCTGAGTGTTGGGTCATGAGACCCATGTTTGTAATATCTCGCTCCTCGGGCCTAATGAATAATATCTGAGTCGTAGAGTTATGTTGTGATGCCACGTCGTATTTACACATATTGAGCATATTGTGTGTATGTTTGAAATGCTTGGTATGTGTGGGATCCGACAAACTAGTTGTTTATCCTTGGCAGCCTCTCATATGGGGAAATGTAGTCTCGTGCCTCCGGCGATAGTAGTCCGCTTCTGCCCGGTTCACGAGTCCTGCTAGCCCAAAGACTCTGCTTGGACACTTGACTGGCGGCATGTGTTTCACTTCGTTCTATATACATCCCGGGAAATGTCACGCGGTGTTATTGAGTCCTGCCTAGCCTGCTACAGCCGGGATACGGAGTCCTGTTAGCCAGTGCTACAGCCGAATATATCGTTGATGACCGACATGCTCGATGTGATTCATGTATGCTGTCCCCATGGGTTAGTGCCGCTTTGGGTTCACGACTAGCCATGTCGGCCGGGTTCTTTGTCATATGGATGCTAGCGACACTATCATATCGTGAGCCAAAAGGCATAAGCGGTCCGGGCCATGGTAAGCGACACCGTGGGAATACCGTGCGTGAGGCCGCAAAGTGATATGATGTGTTACATGCTAGATCGGTGTGACTTAGGATCGGGGTCTGACAGCGTTGGTATCGAGCTTTGACTGCTGTAGGATTACCAAGCCATCTTGGTGAAGTTGTGTCTAGAAATGCTTTAGTTATATAAGGAATTGATTGTGGAAGGGAACGTAAGGCTCTTTTTACTCCTTATACCTCATGGCCTTCTGATCTGAGTCATCCTCTTCTCTTCTACGGGGTTTAAGAACTAGGCTTCTCATCTATCTATCAGGATGACGTGTTACTAATCCATAGACCTTTAAGATTGTTGGATTTAATCCCCAGTTCAGTTCCTACTATTTCTGAATGATAACTGTTGATCTCAGAATCTTGTTATGATGCTGTTGAGTGGTTATGCCACCATTTTCTGCAGGATGTCTCAAATCATTTTGAGCATTTACAGCCGTTATGCTGTCCGAGTCATCCAGGTCTCTAAATAGTCGATGCATTTGCAAATCCTTTCCTTCGATTCGATGTCCTTACGGTCGAATAAGCACACCAACCAGATCGGTTGAGGTGCTCTGTTGCCTCGACATATATGTTGGAACTATTATTATGACCTTAGGTGTCTAGGAAGTCACCTAGCAATTTAGCAATGTTTTGTATCCCGGTGTGATGATTACGGCCATTATTCTTGAAAGCATCCCGTGATGCCATTTAGTAATAGGTATTCTACTCTGGGTTCTTGAACCCGAGATCCACCCTACTTACTTCATGTTGTTAGTATTTGCTAGTGCCTTTAGGATATTAGTAACCTTGCGATAGTTCTCGAGGCCCGTGGTATTTCCTTCTTCCAAATACTACGAACCGCTTATGGCAGAAGTTCCTTGTTGAACCAACACATCACAGTAAGAGTGCTCTTGAGGAGTACTCCATCCATATTGTGACTCTGCCAGTTCTACTTTTCTGCATGGATTATCCGGAAGAAATGTTGAGCTTCGTTCGACATACTAATCCGTGCATCCACAACTCAGAAAATTATATGTTCCTTTGAGCTGTTCTCTTAGATGCCTTCTGACCTTCATCTATCAATTGATAGCCAAGGGTATGTGTGCATTTGTGTTCATCGATGCATTTTATCCTTGTGGTCCGTCAAGCCATTCTATTCGGAATGACTAGGAGAAACAAACTCGATACCTCATCCATTTCTAGGATTGGGTCAAAGTAGTTGTATCCATGAGATCAAAATGCCAATTCAGCTTTTGATTCTGTTCTACCCTGAAGTATTACCATCTTTATGTCAAGAGTGTCATGAGGATTGCACTAACTCTCATGAATTTTTGACGTAGTGATACCTCTCACTATCATCGTTCATTCCTCGGTCTTCGTGTTGTTGTAACCAGAATGCCGGTAAGTGAATCGTGATGTGTGAAATCAATACCCCGAGCAACTTGTTGCTTGGTAGTGAATGGACAATATTCTCATTCTTAGCGTGTTGGTTATTAAACCATCATTCTAAGATTGATCGTGCTACCTAGTCCTTACTTCTGGTGCACATTTCGATTGATGAGTTAGGATTGTGTCAAGTCCTCACTCATTTGATAATACCGTCTTGCCCTCAAAAGCAAGATTGCTCTCGAGCTTAGTAACATACCGGTGGTTCGTGACTTCCCAAATATCTTCTTGGAAGTGTTACCGGGTTGTTTCCTGACTGTTATGTTGGGTTAAGTGATCAAGTTGGTTTCTTGTGAACCACACCTTCTCCAAGAATCTGTGTTGGATACCCACAGAGCTAGTTGGTTAAGCTAAACAACAACTTGGAGAGTTGGAAGATAAAAGCTTGCCTAACCTAGTTCGATCCAAGGGATATTCTTGTGTAATGTGTGATGAAGAAAGATGATATCTTCATCAATTGGTCCTCGTGATCAGTTGTTGGACCTATTGTCCTACCAATTCTTTGATTTGAGTATGGGCCATTGTCAAGTCAAATCAGAACCAACGATATTCGTAATGTTGTCTTACTCGTGGTTGGTCCCTCGAGCATACACCATTATATCTTTTAGTGCGACCAATGCTATCACCGTGTTCACATGATGGTGGAAGTCGATGATATGGAAATTCCGATGAGTTCTTTGTTGAGCCCATCGGTAGCATTTTGTCTCCCCCATGAGTCATGTTGAACATCAACCTAGTGTTGGAAATTTGTGTAAGCATTTCTTCGTGTGCCGTTCATGAAGCCTAAGCTGGATGTAAGTAGTGACTTCCTCTAATTCACGTGCATTAGGTGCAAGTTGCCGCCATGAATTTGAGAAAGGTTTGTTTTGGTTCCTTTGGAATCATTCCAAGTCGATCATGCATATGTGCGAAGTATTCGTAGTCCGGAGACTTGCAACCTTCATTCTATATGTATTCCTAGCATACCAAGCCACCGATTGATTTGTTCAAGGACAAGAAGATTCTTCATAAGAGCGAATCATATGACTTATGCAAGGACTTCAATATCCTCGTTGATGGTTCCCCACGAACTTCGGTAGTGTTTTATGATAAGACTACTATGTGGTCATGCTTATGCAGGACAATGTGTTCACAGGTTTGTAGCAGAACCAGCTCATGTTTTGGAGCTTACTACCTTGGTTCATATCCGAGAATCTCGCAAGCGTCTTCTCGTCGATTTGTGTTACAACCTTTCCTTTCAGACATGCTGAGTCTGAAGTATCCCATCACCAATCGGATCTGAATCTCAGGCAGATATGATGGTTGGAACATTCCTAGCATTTGCATTTTGTTCCCAGCTCGCATTCCATTATGCCAATCTCCCTTGGGTTGCCTTCTCAGCAATTGTTGTCTAGGATCATCCTCAAAAGTGGACTTACCATGGGTCTCATCCATTTCCGGTGATAAGCAAAAGTCATCCATTGCGTTGTCTTCAACAAGGTAGTCCACATCATCCATTCTAGTCCGGGTGTACCATTCCTTGCACTCCACCAAGCGATCGTTTGTGATTGCCTTAGGCTGGTATAAAGAGTTTCAATGATGTTATATCAAAAGTAATTCTTTTTGCCACTTAAGGGAATAGTTCCTTGCGTCACCTTTCTCGAGGTGCCCCGTTATTGAATCATGGTAAATATTTCCTCGCCACCTTGACACCATCCACCAACATTCTAAACGTGGAATTGTTGCCTCTAATCAAACCTCGTGGTTGCTCCTCCATCCCTCTCTATGTGTTTTGAGCCTCAACTCGAGATATGTCACCATTTCAGTCCGTGAGTTGATCATGTTTGCTTAATCTTCGTGAAGATCGAATCATGTAGGGTTTCCCCTTCTTTCTGTTGTCGTGTCGGGTGAAGATCTCGAAGACGTCAAGACCAAGAAGATGGAGTGAACCAACATCTTCGAGAAGGCAATTGGATCATGGAAATTGTAATAGTTTGTGACCTCCCTTTTCCTCTTACCTCACGTCTTGAATCTCGGGGCGAGATTCTTGTTTAGTGGGGGTGAGTTGTCACAGCCCTAGAATTGCTTGACATTAGTTGCATTAAGGCATTCATGTCATCATGTTAATTTCCATGAAATTTGAAATGGGGATGATCCAGCCCTAGCACTAAAGCAATTCAAATAGGTTCAAATTCAAAAATATGTTCAAAAACCCAAATTGGTTTGCAAAAATGTTCATGATTAATGGAAAAAGGTGAAAACCATATCCAGAGGTGATGGATATTTTTCCAAGGCATTTTTGGATTTTTGAGTAAACCATATTGTATTTGAATTGGGGCATTTAAATACTATTAATATTTTTAAATGCTCCAACAATTCTGAAAAATAGTTAAGGGCCTCTGTAATAATTCAGTTAATGCCCACAATTATTTTCAGGATTTATTTAAATGGTTTAGTATTTTACTAAACTAAAACATAACAGAAATAGAGAAAACTAAAATAAAGGAGAGAGAGAGGTTACCTGTGGCTTACCTGGCGCCACTTGGCCCAGCGCTGTGCGGCCTGGCTGGCCCAGCTGGCCAGCCCAGCCCACCACCGCCACCCTCCCTGTCGTCTTCCTCCCCGCGCCAGTAGGCAGGGAGCGTGTCGACGCGCGCGCGCCCGAGCTCCACCTCCTGCTTCCACGCAGCTGCTTCCCCCCCTCGCCCTGGACGCGCCACGGAGACGCCCCGAAGCCCCTCGCTCCTCCCCCTCACTCTCTGCTCTCTCCCTCGTCCTCTGCTCCCTCTCCGAGCACACCCGAGCGAAGCTCGTCGCCGTCGTTCGCCGAACCCAAGGCCATCGACCACCCCTCGCCCTGCCACTGAGCCTAGGAGCTCCGCCGTGTCGGCCTTGCCCTCTCCATCGAGATCTGCGACGGCGGAGGCCCTGCTTCGTCACCACTGTCGTCGTCTTCACCGACGGGCACCGGAGATCGCCGGCTTCGATTCAGCGCGTCCAGAGCGTCCCCGACCCCGCCGTTGTCGCTACCAGACCCGCGGTGAGCTCCCGTGCAGAACCCCTTCCTTTCCCCTCGCGTTTGCGAGCTCTAGGCCATAGCTCCGTCGCAGCCGACAGCTCCTCACCGCCGGCCATGGCGCCGCCGCGGCCACAGCCCCTGCCGCTCGCGTCGGAGCGTGTCAACATGCTCAGGAGACCCCCAGGAGCCTAACGCGCACATCCACTTGCCCTCCCGTGCATCGTAGCGCCAACCCCGCACTTACCCGAACTCCGGCGCCGCCACGAGCTCACTTCCGGCGAGCTCCGACCACCCCGCGACCTCCCACCTGCTCCGTTGGATGCGGACGAGCAAGAGCTATGCCCCGGTGCCCTCAGCGCGCTAATCCGACGCCCTAGCGCAAGTCCGGCGTGCCACCGCCGTGTCCTGTGGTCGCCACGGCTCATCCCGACGTCTTGGCGTGGCCTCGTTGTTAGGCTCTAATGACCGGCTTAATTACCCTGACCGCTTACACATGGGCCCCACGCCCTTAATTAATCTTTGTTTATTTTACATTAAGATTAGTACTAATCTGGTGGACCCCACGTGTCGGCATTGACTTTGACAAGTCGGTGTTGACCGGTCCCACATCATCCACCCAACCCAGCTCGAGTCAGCGACGGTGGACCCCACTGGTCGGGGTTGACTGGACCGCGCCCCTTGACCTGCTGACGTCACATCGGCGTCGGTGACGTAATAATCCTTTTTCGGAATTTAAATAAATCTTAAAAGATTTATTTATTTGAAAAATACCCAAAACTTTGAAAAATCATATAAAATAATCTGTAACTCAATGGAAATAAATTATATATGAAAATTATCAGAAAAATTCAAGGAATCTGTTTATGGCATTTTCATGCATGTTTGAACAACCTAGGGTTGCTGTTCAGGGCAATTTGCATAAATGACATTAAATAAGCACATATGGAGTTTGATCTTGAACTTAGGGTTCAAACCAACTTCATTTAACTTTGTTGCTAGTTGCATTAGCTTAAAACACATAGCATATTGCCATGTCATAGCATGCATCATATTGATGCATATCGCCATGTGTTAATTGTGTTTCCTCTGTGTTGCGTGTAGTCCCCTCTCGATGAGCGATGTTTCACGACGAGATCGATGACACCGATGAAGAACTATAATATCTTGAAGTGCCGGCAAGCAAAACCCCTTGTTCATTCGATATAATCCCACTCTCTCGCTCCTGCTCTATTTTACTGCATTAGGACAACAACGACTCATGTGTTACTTGCTGCGGTAGCTGAACCCTTGATCCCTTGCATGACTGTCATTCCACAAGAATTAGATGAAACCCACTAGCATGAGTAGGAGTTGTTTGAGCCATGTTGTGCCTACTCATTTATGCTTGTTTGTCATGCACTGCTCTTGCTTAGAGTTGAGCAGGGTCTGGTTCATCGGGAATGAATTGGAGTTGTGGTGAATATGTCCTACCGTGTGTGAACTAAGTGTGTGAACACGATTTGGTAAAGGTAGCGGTGAGAGGCCATGTAGGAGTACATGGTGGGTTGTCTCATTGCAGCCGTCCTCGAGAACTGAGTTACGTGTTTGTGATCCATGATCAGATTACTACCACGCATTGGGATCCTTAATTGACCCTCTCGGCTTCTTAACCACCCTTGTCCTCGGTCAGGGAGTTGCAAGTAGTTTACGGTGTTTTTAGCATCTTTGGGGCGCGCATAGCGCTGACCTTAGGGGTGGGTTGTGTTGCGGTGAGGCACCGTGGCCTGTGTACCGAGTGCCCGTTTGGTATCTCGGGAACCCTGCACACATCGTTCGGGCTGTATGGGAAACCTCGGCGGACTCCTGCGGATGGAACCGAATAAGCGATAAACCTGGACTAGGGACTTGAGTGTTTAGGTAGGCCGTGGCCGACACCCACGTTGGGCTTCCGCTTGAAGGTTGCCGAGTACATGTCGTAAACGGCGATAAGTGGTGAGCGTGTGTGAAGAGGTATACCCTGCAGGGTTAAATATGATCTATTGAATAGCCGTGTCCACGGAAAAGGACTTCGGGTTGCCTATATCAGTTCATAGACAAGTGAAAGTGGATACTCTAAAATGCGCAAGATAAGCGTGAGTGCTATGGATGGCGTTCTCGTAGGGAGGCGGAGCGGGTCCATAGTGGTGTATTGATATGGTGAATATGTGGACTCGTGTGCCACCTCAAAAGAGTTACTTGCGATCGTAGTTTAGGATAGCCACCGAGTCAAAGCTGGCTTGCTGCGGTCAAACTCCACCACCCCTTTTGATAATGATGCATATGTAGTTAGATCGATGTAAGTCTTGCTGAGTACAATTGTACTCACGTTTGCTTATTTTATGTTTTGCGAGAGAGCGTCGGTCTCGCTAGTAGTTCGCTTGGACTTGACGTTTAGCTTGTTACCTCAGCTACGATCTTGTGCCTCGGCGGGATCTGGTAGATAGTCGGGCTTCTCAGCCTTTTTCATTTATAGTTATGCGTACTCGGACATGATTAGCTTCGCTTGTGCTTTGACTTGTATGCTCGAGTGTTGGGTCATGAGACCCATGTTTGTAATATCTCGCTCCTCGGGCCTAATGAATAATATCTGAGTCGTAGAGTTATGTTGTGATGCCACGTCGTATTTACACATATTGAGCATATTGTGTGTATGTTTGAAATGCTTGGTATGTGTGGGATCCGACAAACTAGTTGTTTATCCTTGGCAGCCTCTCATATGGGGAAATGTAGTCTCGTGCCTCCGGCGATAGTAGTCCGCTTCTGCCGGTTCACGGAGTCCTGCTAGCCCAGCACTACTGCTTGGACACTTGGTGGCGGCATGTGTTTCACTTCGTTCCTATATACATCCCTTGAAAATGTCACGCGGTGTTATTGAGTCCTGCCTAGCCTGCTACAGCCGGGATACGGAGTCTGTTAGCCAGTGCTACAGCCCGAATATATCGTTGATGACCGACATGCTCGATGTGATTCATGTATGCCTGTCCCCATGGGTTAGTGCCGCTTTGGGTTCACGACTAGCCATGTCGGCCGGGTTCTTTGTCATATGGATGCTAGCGACACTATCATATCGTGAGCCAAAAGACGCAAGCGGTCCGGGCCATGGTAAGGCGACACCATGGGAATACCGTCGTGAGGCCGCAAAGTGATATGATGTGTTACATGCTAGATCGGTGTGACTTAGGATCGGGTCCCGATATGATGATAGACCATGCATTAGTGTATCATGTTTAAATTTCGGAAATGGGGAAGGCAGAAACCCTGACTTAAAAGAACTAGGGTTTACTAAAATTTATTTCAATGAATCGCCCTTCAAAATGCTCATCCTCTTTGTTTGGGTTCGTAACCCATGTCAAAGGAGGTGCACCATTTTCTAGGTCACCTAAGGGTTCTAGATTTAATTCACAAGTTTTTGAAATGAGCATTTCAAATTATGAAAAATATTTTAAATGTTCAAAATTTGTCAAACTAAAATGTTTCATGTTGGGAATATTCCAACAAGTGACCAGGAGCATTTTGGTAATTTTTGAAATAGTTTTGGTATTTTTAAAACCCTAACAAAGTTGCAGAAAATAGAAAAACTTTAAAAAAGAAAAGGACTTACACAGTCAGCTCATGATCAGCACACCTGCCCGCCCAGCCCAACAGCAGCCAACAGCTGCTTGGCTCGGCAGTGAGCAACTTTAATCTCGGCCGGCCTTGGCGCAGGCCACGCAGCTGGCCGCCTGCTTCGCCCTCGCCGCCGCCGCCTGGGCGACCCACGCGTCGTCGCCCGACCCTGGACACCTCACTTCCCCCTGCCTCCTCTCTCTCGCTCGCCCCAACCTGGCCGACGCCATCGCCATCGCCACCACCGTCGACGCCGTGCTCCCCCGCCGTTCATACCCCTCCCGCCATGTCTAGCAGCTCCGCCGCACCCGTTACCTCTAGCTAGCCTAATCCCCCTCGCTCTAAGCACCCCGAGGCCACTACCCCGACCTCGACCGAGCTCAAGGCCGCCGGAGATCCCCATCGCCGTCGCCGCCGCATCAGACCGCCCCCGACCCCGACGAGGCCCTCCACAGGTTCGCCGTGAGCACAGCTACCCTCCATCCCTCCATCCTCTTCCTCGTGCCCCCACCGCGAGCGTTGATCACCCGAACCCACCGCCGCGGAGCTCGTCGCCGACGAGCCTCCGGCCAACTAACGGCCCTGCCACCACGTCCATCACACTCACCACGCCCCAACGGGCCTAACCGTGCACTTCCCGCGCCTCGCCAAGCCCTCTAGCCCCAAACCCGTCGATGGCCGAGCCCCGGTCGCCGCCCGACTCGTCGCCGGCGCCCACTCCGGCCACCCCTAACCCAACTGACTCCACCACTAACCGCGGCTCACCTCCAGCTTCACGTAGGTGCTCCCCGCGCTCCATTTGGAGCCCGGAAAGTGCAAAAGCACTTGCTCCGCCTTGCCTCGCCCGGCGGCTGAGACGCCGATGAGTTGACCTGTCCAGTGGGCCTGTTGACTCTCGAGTCAATGACAGTGCACCCCAGTTAAACTAATTAGGATTAGTTCTAATTAAACTAATTAGTTAAACTAAACCTGACATGCGGGTCCCACTGGTCAGTTTGACCTGGATGACCCCGTTGACCCCCTGACGTCATGCTGACCTCATGCTGACGCATTAATTCAAATTCTGGAATTATTTTTATATAATAAATTCCAGAATATAATTCAAATTTCAAATGCTTATAACTTTTATTCTATAACTCCAAATGCAAAGATTTATATATGAAAAATTATCAGAAAAATACACTCTATCCATTGGTACAGGTTTCATGCATGTTAAAACAAGTTAACTATGCTGAATAACCAGATTAAGATTTTGCACCATTAGGCCTAACTCAAATGAGCTATCATTTGAACCTTGGATTCAAATGAGCTCATCCCCTGTCCCTTCAACTTGCATTAGGCCAACACACATCCATATTGCCATGTCATAGCATGCATCATATTGTTGCATATTGCTTGTATGTTTATTTTGGTGTGTTTTCATGATAGGTTCTGCCCCCGAAGATAACCTCGATTACCCATCGAAGGGCGCTTCTCTACCCAGTTCCATCGAGCAAGCAATTCATTGATCATTCGATACAACCCATGTTCTCGCTTCGCTCTCGTTTCTGCATTAAGACAACGCGATTCAACTGTTGTGTGCTGCGGTAGTTGAACCCACTTCCTTTGCATGACCTGTCATTGCCATAGTAACTAGATGAAACCCACTAGTATGTGTAGGAGTTGATTGAGCCATGTTTGTGATTCCTACCATGCTATGCTTGCTATGCTTAGAGTTGTGTCAGGTCTGGCTCATCGGGATGATGAACTGGAGTGAAAGGTTGTGTTGGTTCGAGAGTGAAAGTGTTGAACACGATTTGGTAAAGGTATCGATGAGAGGCCATGTAGGAGTACATGGTGGGTTGTTTCATTGAAGCCGAACTTAAGAACTGAGATCTGTGTTTGTGATCCATGAACTAGCTACTACCACACATTGGGATCCTTAATTGACCCTCTCGGCTTCTTAACCACCCTTGTTCATAGTCCGGGAGTTGCAAGTAGTTTACGTGTTTGTAGTATCTTTGGGGCATACGCAACGCTGACCTTAGGGGTGGGTTTTGTTGCGGTAGGCACCGTGGCCCGATGTACCGAGTGCCGTTTGGTATCTCGGGAACCCTGCACATCGTTCGGGCTGTATGGGAAACCTCGGCGGACTCCTGCGGATGGAACCCGAGCAGGCGATAAACCTGGACTAGGGACTTGAGTGTTTAGGTAGGTGAGGCCGACACCCACGTTGGGCTTCCGCTTGAAGGTTGCAGTACATGTCGTGTAAACGATTTATAAGTGGTGAGCGTGTGTGAAGAAGTATACCCTGCAGGTTAAATATGATCTATTGAATAGCCGTGTCCACGGAGAAGGACTTCTGGGTTACCTATATCAGTTCATAGACAAGTAAATGGATACTACTAAAAGCCTCAAGATAAGTGTGAGTATCGTGGATGGCCCTCTCGGGGATGACGAGAGAGGATCCACGGTGGAGTATTGTGATGGTGATTAGTGGACTCGTGTACGACAAAATGCTTTACAAAGTGGTGTTACGTAGGATAGCTTAGCCAAGAGTCAAAGCTGGCTTGCTGCAAATAACTCCACTTCCTTCCTTGAGAATGTGCATGTATGATAGGATTCTGTGGTAAGACTTGCTGAGTACTTTTGTACTCATGTTTGTAATCAATATTTTTCAGAGGACTATACTACCCCCTCCGACGGATTCTATGTAGATGTTGACTTCGACGAGTAAGCTAGCCACCCAGGTGGCGATCTAAGACTTGTGAAGGGCCATGTAGATAGAAAGGCTCCAACAAGCTTTCCTTCTTTCTAGAGTCTGTACTCAGACATAATTTGCTTCGCATGTGCTTGTATGATTGTATGACTTGAGTGTTGGGTCATGTGACCCCTACCTGTATGAATGTGTTATGTATGGCTCCTCGGAGCCACTTAAATAAAGTACTTGAGTTGTAGAGTTTTGTTGTGATGCCTTGTTGTATTTACTCATATCGGGCATAATCGTGTATGATTGAAATGCTTGGTATGAGTGGGATCCGACAATCTAGTTGTTTATCCTTGGCAGCCTCTCATATGGGGAAATGTAGTCTCGTGCTTACGAGCGATAGTAGTCCGCTACAGCCCGGTTCACGAGTCCTGCTAGCCCAGACTACTGCTTGGACACTTGACTGGCGGCATGTGATTCATTTCGTTCCTATGTCTGTCCCTTGGGGAATGTCACGCGGTGATACTTGGAGTCCTGCCTAGCTCGCTACAGCCGGGATACCGGAGTCCTGTTAGCCAGTGCTACAGCCCGAGTTCATACGTTGATGACCGACATGCTCGAGGTGATTCATGTATGCCTGTCCCCATAGGTTAGTGCCGCGTATTATATATATAAAATATTGTCCAAAAATTGTGCCCTTTGTTGAGGAGCTCTGGAATAATATAGTTAGCTCCTGCAAAAATTGGCATAATTAAATAAATTAGTTTAGTATTTTATTTAATTCAAACCAATGTCAGAAAAATAGAAAAAGAAACGAAATAGGTAAAGCTTACGACTTACCTGCTGACTGGCCGGCCCACACAGCCAGCCCCTGCCCAGCCCGCCTCCCTCCTCTGCGTCTTCCTCCCGGCAGAGGATGGGCGCGTGCCCGACAGCCTTGGCAGCTCGCCAGCGCCACGCCACCAGCCTTCCTGCCTGCCTGCCCTCTCCCCTCCTCGTCTGGATGCCCCGGAGACGCCACGCAGCCACCCCGACCTCTCTCGCACTCTTCCCCGTGCTCCTCCTCTCCTCTGTCACCCTCTCTCGCACGCACTGAGCGCAGCCGACGCCACCGCTCGCCGTTGCCGTGGCCACCGCCTCCCCCTCGTTCCTCCGTCGTGTCCACGCGCTCCGCCACGACTCTCTCTACCCCCTCGTCAAGCCACGCACCTCCGGACGCGCTCCATCACCCCCACCGCCGTCTTCTTCAACCCGCGGCCGTGCAGATCTCCGGCGACCGTACGCCGTCATCAGCGCATCCCCGAGCCCGTTTCGACGCCCGCTGCATCCGCGGTGAGCTCCGCCACCGTTCCCCTCTCTCCGTTCTCGTCCCCGTACGCCGTAGCCGCGTCCCCGCTCGAGCCCGAGCTCCGGCCGCCGCCGCGAGCTCTGCTCCGCGACTCCGGCGCCCAGCGGCTTCGTGCGCTTCCACAGGCGGAGAGCACGGGCTACGCCCCGGTGCTCTCCGACGCCGTTCCCGTGGCCTATAACGCGGACTCCGCCGAGCCCCGTGGTCGTCGGCGGCTTAACGCCGGTGGGGTTGACCGTTTGACCTCGCCGGGCCGTCAGGTGGGCCCCGTGGGTCAGGTGATTAGCTTAAGGCTAATCACCGACTAACCTACCCCCCCTGACACTGACCGGTGGGCCCTCGTGCCCCTAATCTCTAATTAAAATTAAATAACCCCCTGTTTAACCCCGTGTCACTGACGTGTGGCCTCCACACGTCAGGTTTGACCCAGCCAGTAGAAGTTGACCATTGCGTCATGCTTGCATAATCTTGGCGCAATATTTTATTTTACGGAATTAATTTAAATCAGGAAATTCCAGAATATATTCAAAACTTCAAAAATTCATAGAAATTCAACCGTAGCTCAGATTGAAATAATTTATATATGAAAAATTATCAGAAAAATTCAATCTATCCATCTGTACTAGTTTCATGCATGACAAACCAACTTATACATGCTGTATAAGTGAAACTCTAAAATGGCATTTATAAGAGCTTACTTTGGAATTGCATTTGAACCTTGGGTTCAAATGGACTTCATTCAAATCAAATACCAGCTGCATTAACTCAAACAGCATCACATCTACATACCATGTTCATGCATCATATTGTTGCATATGATTGTGTATTGATTGCGGCACTGTTCCTTCTCGATAGGTCCCGCTCGAGAGGCGTTCAGTACACATCTATGAAGCGGTGCCTCCTTGTTGATTTACCGGGCAAGCAAATCCCTTGTTCATTCCGATACAATCCTACTCTCTCGCTCCTGCTCTCGGTTATTGCATTAGGACAACAGCGATTCACTGCTACTTTGTGCTGCGGTAGTTGAACCCATTCCTCTGCATGACCTGTCATTGCCACAGTAAATAGTTAAAACCCACTAGCATGTGTAGGAGTTGATTGAGCCATGCTGTGTTCCTACCATGCTATGCCTGCTATTGCTTAGAGTTGTGTCAGTCTGATTCATTGGGAATGAATTGGATGCAGTTCTATGTTCCGATGCCGAGAGTGAGGTGTGTGAACACGATTTGGTAAAGGTAGCGGTGAGAGGCCATGTAGGAGTACATGGTGGGTTGTCTCACTGGAACCGTCCTTAAGCACTGAGTTCTATGTATGTTGTCCAATGACTCGATACTACCACACATTGGGTTCCGTAACTCGACCCTCTCGACTTATTAATCAACTTGACCTCTGTCCGAGAGTCGCAACTAGTTTCTCGTGTTTGTAGGTAGTGCTATTTTTCTACCAAGTGGCACCCGGCGAGGTGGGCTTAGGACAGACTAAACACAGGTGGCACGGTGTACCAAGTGGCACCGGATGGTGGGCTTGGGAACCCTGCTCACATCGTTTGGGGCCGTGGCGACACCCGGCGGATCTCCTTGCGGATGGAACCCGAATAGGCGATAAGCACGGACTAGAGTCTTGTGTGGTTAGTCGGTCGTGGCGACACCCTCGCCAAGCTTCCGCTTGAAGGTTGCCGAGATACATGACGTGTATATGGCGGTAAGAGGCGAGGCGTGTGTGAAGAAGTACACCCTGCGGGGTTATCATGATCTATTCGAATAGCCGTGTCCTCGGTTATGGACTTCTTGGATGCTTACGTGGTACATAGACAACTTGAAGTGGATACTCTAAAATGCTCAAGACAAGTGTGAGTGCTATGGATGGCCTTCTCGTATGGAGACGGGAATGAATCCGTAGTAGTGTATTGATGTGGTGATTAGTGGACTCGTGTACGTTGTCTCACCTCAAGAGTTTCTTGTAGTCGTAGAACTGGATAGCCACAGAGTCAAAGCTGGCTTGCTGCAACTAAACTCCACATTACCTTTTGACACTAATGCATGTATGATAGGATCTGATGTAAGTCTTGCTGAGTACCTTTGTACTCACGTTGCTTTATTTATGTTTTTGCAGCGGAGACTTTGGTCTTACTAGTAGTTCGCTTGGACTTGACAGTAGCTTGTTACCTCAGCTACGATCTTGTACCACTGGGAGGGTCTTGTAAATAGTCGCTTCTCAGCCTTTTCTTTTGTAGATGTCTGTACTCAGACATGTAATGCTTCCGCTTGTTGTTCGTATGCTCTGAATGATGGGTCATGTGACCCCTGTTTGTGCTTATTGCTATGAGGCTCTTCTGAGCCTTTATCTATATGAGTTTGCGTTATGTTGTGATGCCATGTTGTACAGCACATACTTGCATGTTATGCGTACGTGTAACTTGTATTGCTATGTGTGGGATCCGACAACCTAGTTGTTTATCCTTGGTAGCCTCTCTTATGGGAAATGTAGTCTCGTGCTTACGGCGATAGTAGTCCGCTTCTGCCCGGTTCACGGAGTCACTGCTAACCCGACACTCTGCTTGGACACTTGGTGGCGGCATGTGTTTCGCCGTTCCTATATGCATCCCTGCGAAATGTCACGCGTGTTATTGAGTCCTGCCTAGCCTGCTACAGCCGGGATACGGAGTCTGTTAGCCAGTGCTACAGCCGAATATATCGTTGATGACCAACATGCTCGATGTGATTCATGTATGCCTGTCCCCATAGGTTAAGCGCCGCTTTGGGTTCACGACTAGCCATGTCGGCCGGGTTCTTTGTCATATGGATGCTAGCGACACTATCATATCGTGAGCCAAAAGGCATAAGCGGTCCGGGCCATGGTAAGCGACACCGTGGGGATACCGTGCGTGAGGCCGCAAGGGATATGATGTGTTACATGCTAGATCGGTGTGACTTAGGATCGGGGTCCCGACAGCTTTGCTCGATACCAACGCTGTCGGGACCCGATTCCAAGTCACATCGACCTAGCTGGTAACACCTCATATCACCTTGCGGCCTCACGCACGGTATTCTAACGGTGTCTCCTTACCATGGCCCGGACCATTTGCGCTTTTGGCTCACGATATGATAGTGTCGCTAGCATCCACATGACAAAGAACCCGGCCGACATGGCTAGTCGTGAACCCAAAGCGGCACTAACCTATGGGGACAGGCATACATGAATCACCTCGAGCATGTCGGTCATCAACGATGAACTCGGGCTGTAGCACTGGCTAACAGGACTCCGTATCCCGGGCTGTAGCAGGCTAGGCAGGACTCCAAGTATCACCGCGTGACATTTCCCGAAGGAATGATATAGGAACGAAATGAATCACATGCCGCCATCAAGTGTCCAAGCAAGAGTCTGGGCTAGCAGGACTCGTGAACCGGCAGAAGCGGACTACTATCGCCGTAAGCACGAGACTACATTTCCCATATGAGAGGCTGCCAAGGATAAACAACTAGATTGTCGGATCCCACTCATACCAAGCATTTCAATCATACACGCATTATGCCCGATATGAGTAAATACAACAAGGCATCACAACAAAACTCTACAACTCAAGTACTTTATTTAAGTGGCTCAGGAGCCATACATAACACATTCATACAGGTGGGGTCACATGACCCAACACTCAAGTCATACAATCATACAAGCACATGCGGAAGCAAATTATGTCTGAGTACGACTCTAGAAAGAAGGAAAGCTTGTTGGAGCCTTTCTATCTACATGGCCCTTCACAAGTCTTAGATCGCCACATGGGTGGCTAGCTTACTCGTCGAAGTCAACATCTACATAGAATCCGTCGGAGGGGGTAGTATAGTCCTCTGAAAAATATTGATTAAGCAAACATGAGTACAAAAGTACTCAGCAAGTCTTACCACGAATCCTATCATACATGCACATTCTCAAGGAAGGAAGTGGAGTTATTTGCAGCAAGCCAGCTTTGACTCTTGGCTTAGCTATCCTACGTAACACCACTTTGTAAAGCATTTTGTCGTACACGAGTCCACTAATCACCATCACAATACTCCACCGTGGATCCTCTCTCGTCATCCCGAGAGGGCCATCCACGATACTCACACTTATCTTGAGGCTTTTAGTAGTATCCATTTACTTGTCTATGAACTGATATAGGTAACCCGAAGTCCTTCTCCGTGGACACGGCTATTCAATAGATCGTATTTAACCTGCAGGGTATACTTCTTCACACGCTCTCACCACTTATCGCCGTTTACACGACATGTACTCGCAACCTTCAAGCGGAAGCCCAGCGTGGGTGTCGGCCTCAGCCTACCTAAACACTCAAGTCCCTAGTCCAGTTTATCGCCTGTTCGGGTTCCATCCGAGGAGTCCGCCGAGGTTTCCCATACAGCCCCGAACGATGTGTGCGGGGTTCCCGAGATACCAAACGGCACTTTCACACATCAACCCACGGTGCCTACCGCAACACAACCCACCCCTAAGGTCAGCGTTGCGTCGCCCCCAAAGATACTACAAACACGAAACTACTTGCAACTCCGGACTATGAACAAGGGTGGTTAAGAAGCCGAGAGGGTCAATTAAGGATCCCAATGTGTGGTAGTAGCTAGTTCATGGATCACAAACACAGATCTCAGTTCTTAAGTTCGCTTCAATGAAACAACCCACCATGTACTCCTACATGGCCTCTCATCGATACCTTTACCAAATCGTGTTCAACACTTTCACTCTCGAACCAACACAACCTTTCACTCCAGTTCATCATCCCGATGAGCCGGACTGACACAACTCTAAGCATAGCAAGCATAGCATGGTAGGAATCACAAACATGGCTCAATCAACTCCTACACATACTAGTGGGTTTCATCTAGTTCTTGTGGCAATGACAGTCATGCAAAGGAAGTGGGTTCAACTACCGCAACACACAACAGTTGAATCGCGTTGTCTTAATGCATAAAACGAGAGCGAAGCGAGAACATGGGTTGTATCGAATGATCAATGAATTGCTTGCCCGATGGAACTGGGGTAGAGAACGCCCTTGGATGGGTAATCGAGGTTATCTTGAGGCAGAACCTATCATGAAAACACACCAAAATAAACATACAAGCAATATGCAACAATATGATGCATGCTATGACATGGCAATATGGATGTGTGTTGGCCTAATGCAAGTTGAAGGGACAGGGATGAGCTCATTTGAATCAAGGTTCAAATGATAGCTCATTTGAGTTAGGCCTAATGGTGCAAAATCTTAATCTGGTTATTCAGCATAGTTAACTTGTTTTAACATGCATGAAACCTGTACCAATGGATAGAGTGTATTTTTCTGATAATTTTCATATATAAATCTTTGCATTTGGAGTTATAGAATAAAAGTTATAAGCATTTGAAATTTGAATTATATTCGGAATTTATTATATAAAAATAATTCCAGAATTTGAATTCTTGTCGCCATGAGGTCAACATGACGTCAGGGGTCAACGGGTCATCCAGGTCAAACTGACCAGTGGGACCCGCATGTCGAGTTTAGTTTAACTAATTAGTTTAATTAGAACTAATCCTAATTAGTTTAACTGGGGTCCACTGTCATTGACTCGAGAGTCAGCAGGCCCACTTGACAGGTCAACTCACGGCGTCTAGCCTTGGCGAGGCCAGGGCCAAGGAGCAAGTGCTTTTGCACTTTCGGGCTCCAAATGGGCCTGGGATCACCTCGTGAAGCTGGAGGTGAGCCGCGGTTAGTGGTGGAGTTAGTTGGGTTAGGGGTGGCGGAGTGGGCGCCCGGCGACGAGTCGAGGCGGCGACCGGGCTCGACCATCGGCGGGTTTGGGGCTAGAGGGCTTGGCGGCGCGGGAAGTGCAGTTAGGCCCGTTGGGGCGTGGTGAGTGTGATGGGCGTGGTGGCGGGGCCGTTAGTTGGCGGAGGCTCGTCGGCCACGAGCTCCGGCGGTGGGTTCGGGTGATCAACGAAGCTTCGCGGTGGGGCACGAGGAAGAGGATGGAGGGATGGAGGGTAGCAGGCTCACGGCGAACTGTGGAGGGCCTCGTCGGGGTCGGGGCGGTCGATCGGCGGCGACGGCGATGGGGATCTCCGCGACCTTGAGCTCGGTCGAGGTCGGGTAGTGGCCTCGGGGTGCTTAGAGCGAGGGGATTAGGCTAGCTAGAGGTAACGGGTGCGGCGGAGCTGCTAGACATGGCGGGAGGGGTATGAGCGGCGGGAGCACGGCGTCGGCGGTGGCGCGTCGGCGATGGCGTCGGCCAGGTTGAAGCGGCGAGAGAGAGGAGGCGGGGAAGTGAGGTGTCCAGGGTCGGGCGACGACGCGTGGTCGCCCAGGAGGCGGCGGCGAGGGGCGGCAGGCGGGCGGCCAGTGGCGCTGCCTCGCCGCCGACACCGAGTTGCTGCTCAAGCCGAGCCAAGCAGCTCATTGGCCTTGCTGCTTTGGGCTGGGCAGGCAGGTGGGCGGTCATGAGCAGTGTAAGTCCTTTTCTTTTTAAAGTTTTTCTATTTTCTGCAACTTTGTTAGGGTTTTAAAATACCAAAATATTTCAAAATTACCAAAATGCTCCTGGTCACTTGTTGGAATATTCCCAACATGAAACATTTTAGTTTGACAAATTTTGAACATTTAAAATATTTTCATAATTTGAAATGCTCATTTCAAAAACTTGTGAATTAAATCTAGAACCCTTAGGTGACCTAGAAAATGGTGCACCTCCTTTGACATGGGTTCTGAACCCAAACAAAGAGGATGAGCATTTTGAAGGGCATTTCGGATTCATTGAAATAAATTTTAGTAAACCCTAGTTCTTTTAAGGGGGTGTTCTTGGGTTTCCTTCCTTCCCCATTTCAAATTCAGGTGAAATTTAAACATGATGCACACCCTAATGCATGGTCTATCTGGGATGTGACAACTCACCCCCACTCAAAAGAATCTCGTCCCGAGATTTAGGATCTATTCTTGAAAAAGGTGGGGTACTCAAGTCAAGACGATCCTCCCTTTCCCAAGTTGCTTCTTGCTCGGAATGGTTTGACCATTGAACCTTTAGAAACTTGATATTCCGGCGTCGAGTGGTACGCTCGGTTTGATCGAGGATCTGAGCGGGATATTCTCGATAGGTGAGGTTATCTTGGAGATCAAGCGTTTAGTGGTCCACTCCACGGATAGGATCCGAGAAGCAACGCTGAGTTGGGAAGCGTGGAAGACATCATGGACCTTGGAAAGATGCGAGGTAGTTCCAATTGGTAGGCAACTTCCCCTCGTTTGGCAAGAATGCGAAAAGGTCCAATGTAACGAGGAGCCAACTTGCCTTTGATACCGAATCGATGGGTTCCCTTCAAAGGGGTGACCCGGAGGTAAGCCTTCTCGCCAATTTCATAAGCCATAGGCTTATGCTTGCGGTCGTATTTTCTCTTTTGACGAGATTGGGCTGTTTTCAATTTCTCACGAACAACGCGAACCTGCTCCTCTGCTTCCTGAATCATATCCGGGCCAAAGAGTTGTCTCTCCCCGGTTTCTGACCAGTTAAGAGGCGTTCGACATTTTCGTCCATAAAGAACTTCGAAAGGGGCTTTGCCCAAACTGGCTTGATAACTATTGTTGTGTTTAACTCGGCGAATGGAAGGCATTTCTCCCAATTCATGCCGAAAGAGATGATAGAAGCTCGAAGCATATCCTCTAGGATTTGATTGACTCGTTCTACTTGACCACTTGATTGGGGATGGAAAGCGGTGCTAAAGGAGAGACGAGTTCCCATAGCGTTTTGGAAACTTTCCCAAAATCGGGAGGTGAAGAGACTCCCACGGTCTGAGTTAATTTCCAAGGGAACACCATGAAGAGACACTATTCGAGAGATGTATAAATCAGCTAGCTGACTAGCGGTTATGCTCTCGCGAACGGGTAGGAAGTGGGCTACTTTGGAAAGACGATCAACAACGACGAAGATAGCGTTATTTCCTCTCTTGGTCCTGGGAAACCCGGTAATGAAGTCCATACCGATTTTATCCCATTTCCATTCAGGAATTTCCAAAGGTTGAAGGGTACCAGCAGGCCGTTGATGCTCTGCTTTAACTCGACGACAGACGTCGCAGTTAGCAATGTATTGAGCGATTTCTCTCTTCATCCTAGTCCACCAAAACCTCTGGCGTAGATCTTGATACATTTTAGTACTACCAGGATGAATGGTGAGAGGAGAGTCATGAGCTTCCTTAAGGATCAATTGCCGTAGCTGTTGTTTCTTGGGAACCACTAGGCGGTTTTCGAAGAAGACAACACCCCGTTCATCTATGGAGAAACATTTAGCAGCTCCGCTAGCGATGTTCTCCTTGATCCGAGATATCCCTCTATCATACTGCTGAGCAGCTATGATTCGATCCGTGAGGTCAGGTTTCGCCACCAGGGTGGAAAGAAATCCTCGAGGAACAATATGAAGATTAAGCTTACGAAATTCCTCGTGGAGAATTGGTTGACCTTGTTGTAACATCAAATTGTTACAAGAAGATTTGCGACTTAGTCGTCAGCCATGACATTGGCTTTGCACAGGGTGTAGGATATTCCTAAGTCGAAATCTGTAATCAACTCGACCCAACGTCTTTGCACGAGATTCAAATCCGGTTGGGTGAAGATATATTTCAGACTTTGGTGATCGGTGTAGATTTATAACGATTACCCGAAGGTAATGTCGCCAGGTTTTGAGTGCATGAACCATCTGCTGCAAACTCTAGATCGTGTGGGGTAGTTATCCTCATGTGGGCGAATCTATCGAGAACGTAGGCAATCACATGACGATCTTGCATGAGTATGCAACCTAGTCCTTGTCGCGGCGTCGCAATAGATAATAAAGTCCTTAGAAATCTGGTGGAACAAGTGCGGAGCAGATGTCGAGCGTCTTTTCAGTTCTGGAAAGCTGATCTCAAGACTGTGGCGTCCATTCAACTTCTTATCTTTCTTGAGGAGTTCGTTAGGGGTTTAGCAACTTTAGAGAAATTCTCGACGGCGGCGGCAATAGCTCGCTAAACCGAGGAAACTCCGACTTGCTTGACCGATTCAGGTGGAGTCCATCAGGGCGGCTTGAACTCGCTTCGGGATTGACAGCAATACCCTTACCGGAGATTACATGTCCTAGATAGGTCACTTACGGTAACCAGAATTCACATTTAGAGAATTTGGCATATAGGCGGTGCTCTCAAGTTTCATCAATACTAGCCTTAGATGTTCGCATGTTCTTCCTCATTCTTGGAGTAGATGAGTATATCATCGAGGTATACCATGACTAATTTATCCAAATACTCCATGAAGATTGAGTTCATTAACCGAGAGAAGGTGGTCGGAGCATTGGTTAATCCAAAGGACATGACGATGTACTCAGATTGGCCATAACGAGTGACAAAGGCCGTTTAGGAATGTCCCGTTCTTGATTTTGATTTGATGGTAGCCCAACCTCAAATCCATCTTGGAGAAGACTGAGGATCCAGCGAGCTGATCATACAGATCGTTGATCCTGGGGAGCGGATACTTGTTCTTGATGCCTACAGCCTATCTAGGACATGTAATCTCTGGTAAGGCTAATCACCGACTAACCTACCCCCGACACTGACCGGTGGGCCCTCGTGCCCCTAATCTCTAATTAAAATTAAATAACCCCCTGTTTAACCCCGTGTCACTGACGTGTGGCCCCCACACGTCAGGTTTGACCCAGCCAGCCGCAGTTGACCCGCTGACGTCATGCTTGCGCAATGCTGATGCAATATTTTATTTTCTGGAATTAATTTAAATCAGGAAATTCCAGAATATATTCAAAACTTCAAAAATTCATAGAAATTCAACCGTAGCTCAGATTGAAATAATTTATATATGAAAAATTATCAGAAAAATTCAATCTATCCATCTGTACTAGTTTCATGCATGACAAACCAACTTATACATGCTGTATAAGTGAAACTCTAAAATGGCATTTATAAGAGCTTACTTTGGAATTGCATTTGAACCTTGGGTTCAAATGGACTTCATTCAAATCAAATACCAGCTGCATTAACTCAAACAGCATCACATCTACATACCATGTTCATGCATCATATTGTTGCATATGATTGTGTATTGATTGCCGGCACCGTTCCTTCTCGATAGGTCCTGCTCGAGACGCGTTCAGTACACATCTATGAAGCGGTGCCTCCCTTGTTGATTTACCAGGCAAGCAAATCCCCTTGTTCATTCCGATACAATCCTACTCTCTCGCTCCTGCTCTCAGTTATTGCATTAGGACAACAGCGATTCACCTGCTACTTTGTGCTGCGGTAGTTGAACCCATTCCTCTGCATGACCTGTCATTGCCACAGTAAATAGTTAAAACCCACTAGCATGTGTAGGAGTTGATTGAGCCATGCTGTGTTCCTACCATGCTATGCCTGCTATTGCTTAGAGTTGTGTCAGGTCTGATTCATTGGGAATGAATTGGAGTACAGTTCTATGTTCCGATGCCGAGAGTGAGGTGTGTGAACACGATTTGGTAAAGGTAGCGGTGAGAGGCCATGTAGGAGTACATGGTGGGTTGTCTCACTGGAACCGTCCTTAAGCACTGAGTTCTATGTATGTTGTCCAATGACTCGATACTACCACACATTGGGTTCCGAACTCGACCCTCTCGACTTATTAATCAACTTGACCTCTGTCCAGGAGTCGCAACTAGTTTCGGTGTTTGTAGGTAGTGCTATTTTTCTACCAAGTGGCACCCGGCCAGGGTGGGCTTGGGACAGACTAGGCACAGGTGGCACGGTGTACCAAGTGGCACCCGGATGGTGGGCTTGGGAACCCTGCTCACATCGTTTGGGGCCGTGGCGACACCGGCGGATCTCCTTGCGGATGGAACCCGAATAGGCGATAAGCCTGGACTAGAGTCTTGTGTGGTTAGTCGGTCGTGGCCGACACCCTCGCCAGGGCTTCCGCTTGAAGGTTGCCGAGATACATGACGTGTATATGGCGGTAAGAGGCGAGAGCGTGTGAAGAAGTACACCCTGCAGGTTATCATGATCTATTCGAATAGCCGTGTCCTCGGTTATGGACTTCTTGGATGCTTACGTGGTACATAGACAACTTGAAGTGGATACTCTAAAATGCTCAAGACAAGTGTGAGTGCTATGGATGGCCTTCTCGTATGGAGACGGGAATGAATCCGTAGTAGTGTATTGATGTGGTGATTAGTGGACTCGTGTACGTTGTCTCACCTCAAGAGTTTCTTGTAGTCGTAGAACTGGATAGCCACAGAGTCAAAGCTGGCTTGCTGCAACTAAACTCCACATTACCTTTTGACACTAATGCATGTATGATAGGATCTGATGTAAGTCTTGCTGAGTACCTTTGTACTCACGTTGCTTTATTTATGTTTTTGCAGCGGAGACTTTGGTCTTACTAGTAGTTCCGCTTGGACTTCGACGAGTAGCTTGTTACCTCAGCTACGATCTTGTACCCTGGGGAGGGTCTTGTAAATAGTCAGGCTTCTCAGCCTTTTTCTTTTGTAGATGTCTGTACTCAGACATGTAATGCTTCCGCTTGTTGTTCGTATGCTCTGAATGATGGGTCATGTGACCCCTGTTTGTGCTTATTGCTATGAGGCTCTTCTGAGCCTTTATCTATATGAGTTTGCGTTATGTTGTGATGCCATGTTGTACAGCACATACTTGCATGTTATGCGTACGTGTAACTTGTATTGCTATGTGTGGGATCCGACAACCTAGTTGTTTATCCTTGGTAGCCTCTCTTATGGGGAAATGTAGTCTCGTGCTTCTGAGCGATAGTAGTCCGCTACAGCCCGGTTCACCGGAGTCCTGCTAGCCCAGCACTACTGCTTGGACACTTGACTGGCCGGCATGTGTTTCACTTCGTTCCTATATGTCATCCTCGCTGGGAAATGTCACGCGTGTTATTCGAGTCCTGCCTAGCCTGCTACAGCCCGGGATACCGGAGTCTGTTAGCCCAGTGCTACAGCCCGAATATATCGTTGATGACCGACATGCTCGATGTGATTCATGTATGCCTGTCCCCATAGGTTAGCGCCGCTTTGGGTTCACGACTAGCCATGTCGGCCCGGTTCTTTGTCATATGGATGCTAGCGACACTATCATATCGTGAGCCAAAAGCATAAACGGTCCCGGCCATGGTAAGGCGACACCGTGGGGATACCGTGCGTGAGGCCGCAAAGGGATATGATGTGTTACATGCTAGATCGGTGTGACTTAGGATCGGGGACCCGACAGCTTTGGTATCGAGCTTTGATGCTGTAGGATTTCCAAGCCAACCTGATCGAAGTTGAGTCTAGAAATGCTTTAGTTATGTAGGGGAATTGATTGTGGAAGGGAACGTAAGGCTCTTTTTACTCCTTTACCTCATGACCTCTGATCTGAGTCGTCCTATCTTTCCTACGGGTTAAGGAACTAGGCTATCTCTTACATCTCATCGTGATCACGTGTTACTATTTCCGTAGTCCCATAGGATTGGGTTGATCGAGTCTTACCCGGTTTTCGAGTACCCTCGGTGTAGCATGTTTAGTATTATCCCGTAACCTTTGATTGATGATGTTGAGTATGGTGCTACCCCATTTTGCGAATGTTTCATTTGAACATTTTACCGCCGTTATCTTGCGGAATTGCCCGGAGTTCGAGAGTTACTAATATCAGTGTCCCACATTTTCAGTATGTAGTGATGTGATTCCGTCCTTGGTTTCGTTTCTCAGGATGTCATCAGTTAAGCGAAGTTCTGCTGCTCGTAGCCAGAACCACGGAGATGGAAGGGATGAGGATCCTCCCGACCAGCCTTCATTGACAGGGTTCATGCTAGAAATGGAGAGGAACAAGCGTGAGTCTAACCGTTTGTTGGCACGTATCGAGGAGAACACCGCACATCAGTCCAAAGGGTTTGCAACCATTCATGACTTCATTCGCTTGCACCCACCTACCTTTCATCATTCCATCGAGCCACTCGATGCAGATGACTGGCTTCATAGCATCACTCATAAGCTTGCTTGCCTGATGGAACTGGGGTAGAGAACTGCCCTTCAGATGGGTAATCGAGGTTATCTTCGGGGGCAGAACCTATCATGAAAACACACCAAAATAAACATACAAGCAATCTGCAACAATATGATGCATGCTATGACATGGCAATATGGATGTGTGTTGGCCTAATGCAAGTTGAAGGGACAGGGGATGAGCTCATTTGAATCCAAGGTTCAAATGATAGCTCATTTGAGTTAGGCCTAATGGTGCAAAATCTTAATCTGGTTATTCAGCATAGTTAACTTGTTTTAACATGCATGAAACCTGTACCAATGGATAGAGTGTATTTTTCTGATAATTTTTCATATATAAATCTTTGCATTTGGAGTTATAGAATAAAAGTTATAAGCATTTGAAATTTGAATTATATTCTGGAATTTATTATATAAAAATAATTCCAGAATTTGAATTAATGCGTCAGCATGAGGTCAGCATGACGTCAGGGGGTCAACGGGGTCATCCAGGTCAAACTGACCAGTGGGACCCGCATGTCAGGTTTAGTTTAACTAATTAGTTTAATTAGAACTAATCCTAATTAGTTTAACTGGGGTCCACCTGTCATTGACTCAGAGAGTCAACAGGCCCACGGACAGGTCAACTCACGGCGTCTAGCCACTTGGCGAGGCAGGCCGCGGCCGGAGCAAGTGCTTTTGCACTTCCGGGCTCCAAATGGGCGCGGGAGCACCTACGTGAAGTCTGGAGGTGAGCCGCGGTTAGTGGTGGAGTCAGTTGGGTTAGGGGTGGCGGAGTGGGCGCCCGGCGGCAAGTCGAGCGGCGGCACGGGCTCGCCATCGGCGGGTTTGGGGCTAGAGGCTTGGCGGCGGCGCGGAAGTGCACTGTTAGAGCCCGTTGGGCGTGGTGAGTGTGATGGACGTGGTGGCAGGGCCGTTAGTTGGCCGGAGGCTCGTCGGCGACGAGCTCCGCGGCGGTGGGTTCGGGTGATCAACGAGCGCTCGCGGTGGGGCACGAGGAAGAGGATGGAGGGGATGGAGGGGTAGCCAGGCTCACGGCGAACCTGTGGAGGGCCTCGTCGGGGTCGGGGGCGGTCTGATGCGGCGGCGACGGCGATGGGGATCTCCGGCGGCCTTGAGCTCGGTCGAGGTCGGGGTAGTGGCCTCGGGGTGCTTAGAGCGAGGGGGATTAGGCTAGCTAGAGGTAACGGGGTGCGGCGGAGCTGCTAGACATGGCGGGGAGGGGTATGAACGGCGGGGAGCACGGCGTCGACGGTGGCGCGTCGGCGATGGCGTCGGCCAGGTTGGGGGCGAGCGAGAGAGAGGAGGCAGGGGGGAAGTGAGGTGTCCAGGGGGTCGGGGCGACGACGCGTGGGTCGTCCAGGGCGGCGAAGCGGCGAGGGGCGAAGCAGGGCGGCGGCCAGCTGCGTGGCGCGCCCTGCGCTCGCCGGCCGGCACCAGGCTGCCCGCCTGGCCGAGCCAAGCAGCTCACGACAATGGATGCCTACAACCGTGAATTTGGGAGGTTAGCACGTTATGCTCCCAAGAAGTTTCTACCGATGCTAAGAAGCGGCGAGGTTCCGTAAGGGACTTAGCCCTGAGCTACGCCGAGATCTCCGTCTGCATGAGTGTACCTCTTTCTCGAAGCTAGTCAATAAGGCTATCAGCGCCGAGACTGGGCAGACTGATTTCGAGGCTTCACGCAAGCACATCCGTGATTCTGGATCGTCATCCGGCTCTGGATCCCAGAAGCGCCGGGTTTGGGTTCCAAATACGGCTCTACCACCCAGGTACACCCCGAGGCCATCCTTCGAGGCGCCTCGCCCCAACCAGCCGTATTTTCCACCCAAGACATATGGAGGTCCAACTGCTAGTGCTGCTCCACGGCCAAATGTGATCACTTGCTTCAAGTGTGGAGAGACGGGCCACTATATTCGAGAGTGTCCCCAGAACAACCCCAATCAAGCTGGAAAGTCTGTTGGCATGGCAAGCCAGCAGAAAGGTTCCCTATGCCAAGCCGGTTGCCACCGCTCGTGGCCATGTCAACTATGTCTCTGCTGAAGAAACCTATGAGGATCCCAACGTCGCCTCGATGCGCTTCTTGTTAATTGTCATCCGCAATCGTTCTATTTGATCTTTGGAGCATCTCATTCATTTATTTACGAGAGCTATGCTCGATTGCACAACACCACATTCTGCGACATGCCTACCTCCATGGAAATTCAAACTCCTGGTTCTAGATGGCAAACCTCTAGAATAAGTCATGGGAATGAAATTCTTGTCGACAGATTAGTCTTTCTTGCATCTCTAATAGCTCTCAAGTCCTCGGAGATAAACATCATCTTGGGTATGGACTGGATGTCAGCCCATTATGCTAAGATTGATTGCTCTACTAGAACTGTTCAACTTACCCATCCTTGGGCAAAACAAAGGATGTTTTAACCCGAGTGTCTAAGCGCCAGACTTTACTCCTTAAATGCCAACCCCTTCCGGACCTCGAAGATATTCCGGTAGTCCGTGATTTCCGGATGTCTTTCGGAAGAACTGCCAGTGTTCCACCGACGAGGATGTCGAGTTCGTGATAGATCTTATTCCCGGAACCGTCCCAATCTCTAGAAGACCTTATAAGATGGCACCCCTAGAACTAGCTGAACTTAAGAAACAACTCGATGAGTCCTTGCAAAAGGGTTTCATCCGTCCTAGTTCATCTCCATGGGCTTGCCCCGTCCTCTTCGTCAAGAAGAAGGATGGTACGGATCGGATGGTTGTGGATTACCGACCTGTCAATTTGGTCACCATCAAGAACAAGTATCCGCTCCCCAGGATCAACGACCGGTATGATCAGCTCGCTGGATCCTCAGTCTTCTCCAAGATGGATTTGAGGTTGGGCTACCATCAAATCAAACTCAAAACGGGACATTCCTAAAACGGCCTTTGTCACTCGTTATGGCCAATACGAGTACACCGTCATGTCCTTTGGATTAACCAATGCTCCAGCCACCTTCTCTCGGTTAATGAACTCAATCTTCATGGAGTATTTGGATAAATTCGTCGTGGTATACCTCGATGATATACTCATCTACTCCAAGAATGAGGAAGAACATGCCGAACATCTAAGGCTAGTATTGATGAAACTTGAGAGCACCGCCTTTATGCCAAATTCTCTAAATGTGAATTCTGGTTACCAGAAGTGACCTATCTAGGACATGTAATCTCTGGTAAGGGTATTGCTGTCAATCCCGAGCGAGTTCAAGCCGTCCTTGACTGGACTCCACCTGAATCGGTCAAGCAAGTTCGGAGTTTCCTCGGTTTAGCGAGCTATTGCCGCCGCTTCGTCGAGAATTTCTCTAAAGTTGCTAAACCCTAACCAACTCCTCAAGAAAGATAAGAAGTTCGAATGGGCGCCACAGTCGAGATCAGCTTTCAGGAACTGAAAAGGCGCGACATCTGCTCCGTGCTTGTTCCACCAGATTTCTCTAAGGACTTTATTATCTATTGCGGCGCCTCGCGACAAGGACTAGGTTGCATACTCATGCAAGATCGTCATGTGATTGCCTCGCTTCTCGACGATTGCGTCCACATGAGGATAACTACCCCACACACGATCTAGAGCTTGCAGCGATGGTTCATGCACTCAAAACCTGGCGACATTACCTTACGGGTAATCGTTGCGAAATCTACACCGATCACCAAAGTCTGAAATATATCTTCACCCAACCGGATTTGAATCTCGAGGCAAAGACGTTGGGTCGAGTTGATTACAGATTTCGACTTAGGAATATCCTACACCCGTGCAAAGCCAATGTCATGGCTGACGACTAAGTCGCAAATCTTCTTGTAACAATTTGATGTTACAACAAGGTCAACCAATTCTCCACGAGGAATTTCGTAAGCTTAATCTTCATATTGTTCCTCGAGGATTTCTTTCCACCACGGTGGCGAAACCTGACCTCACGGATCGAATCATAGCTGCTCAGCGGTATGATAGAGGATATCTCGGATCAAGGAGAACATCGCTAGCGGAGCTGCTAAATGTTTCTCCATAGATGAACGGGTGTTGTCTTCTTGAAAACCGCCTAGTGGTTCCCAAGAAACAACAGCTACGGCAATTGATCCTTAAGGAAGCTCATGACTCTCCTCTCACCATTCATCCCGGTAGTACTAAAATGTATCAAGATCTCGCCAGAGGTTTTGGTGGACTAGGATGAAGAGAGAAATCGCTCAATACATTGCTAATCTGCGGCGTCGTCGTCGAGTTAAAGCGAGCATCAACGGCCTCTTGGTACCCTTCAACCTTTGGAAATTCCTGAATGGAAATGGGATAAAATCGGTATGGACTTCATTACCGGGTTTCCCAGGACCAAGAGAGGAAATAACGCTATCTTCGTCGTTGTTGACCGTCTTTCCAAAGTAGCCCACTTCCTACCGTTCATGAGAGCATAACCGCTAGTCAGCTAGCTGATTTATACATCTCTCGAATAGTGTCTCTTCATGGTGTTCCTTGAAATTAACTCAGACCGTGGAGTCTCTTCACCTCCGATTTTGGGAAAGTTTCCAAACGCTATGGGAACTCGTCTCTCCTTTAGCACCGCTTTCCATCCCCAATCAAGTGGTCAAGTAGAACGAGTCAATCAAATCCTAGAGGATATGCTTCGAGCTTCAGTCATCTCTTTCGGCATGAATTGGGAGAAATGCCTTCCATTCGCCGAGTTCGCTTACAACAATAGTTATCAAGCCAGTTTGGGCAAAGCCCCTTTCGAAGTTCTTTATGGACGAAAATGTCGAACGCCTCTTAACTGGTCAGAAACCGGGGAGAGACAACTCTTTGGCCCGGATATGATTCAGGAAGCAGAGGAGCAGGTTCGCGTTGTTCGTGAGAAATTGAAAACAGCCCAATCTCGTCAAAAGAGCCAATACGACCGCAAGCATAAGCCTATGGCTTATGAAATTGGCGAGAAGGCTTACCTCCGGGTCACCCCTTTGAAGGGAACCCATCGATTCGGTATCAAAGGCAAGTTGGCTCCTCGTTACATTGGACCTTTTCGCATTCTTGCCAAACGAGGGGAAGTTGCCTACCAATTGGAACTACCTCCGCATCTTTCCAAGGTCCATGATGTCTTCCACGTTTCCCAACTCAGGCGTTGCTTCTCGGATCCTATCCGTGGAGTGGACCACGAAACGCTTGATCTCCAAGATAACCTCACCTATCGAGAATATCCCGTTCGTATCCTCGATCAAACCGAGCGTACCACTCGACGTCGGAATATCAAGTTTCTAAAGGTTCAATGGTCAAACCATTCCGAGCAAGAAGCAACTTGGGAAAGGGAGGATCGTCTTCGACTTGAGTACCCCACCTTTTATAAGCATGATCCTAAATCTCGGGACGAGATTCTTTTGAGTGGGGGTGAGTTGTCACATCCCAGATAGACCATGCATTAGGGTGTGCATCATGTTTAAATTTCACCTGAATTTGAAATGGGGAAGGCAGGAAACCCCAGAACACCCCCTTAAAAGAACTAGGGTTTACTAAAATTTATTTCAATGAATCCGAAATGCCCTTCAAAATGCTCATCCTCTTTGTTTGGGTTCAGAACCCATGTCAAAGGAGGTGCACCATTTTCTAGGTCACCTAAGGGTTCTAGATTTAATTCACAAGTTTTTGAAATGAGCATTTCAAATTATGAAAAATATTTTAAATGTTCAAAATTTGTCAAACTAAAATGTTTCATGTTGGGAATATTCCAACAAGTGACCAGGAGCATTTTGGTAATTTTTGAAATAGTTTTGGTATTTTTAAAAACCCTAACAAAGTTGCAGAAAATAGAAAAACTTTAAAAAAAGAAAAGGACTTACCTGTCGCCCGCGACCGGCCCACCTGCCGGCCCAGCCCAGCAGCCGCGCCAGCGAGCTGCTTGGCTCGGCCAGCGAGCAACCTGGTGTCTTGGCCGGCGCGCGCAGCGCGCGCACGCAGCTGGCAGCCGCCGCCTGCCTCGCCCTCGCCGCCGCCATACTGGGCGACCCACGCGTCGTCGCCCGACCCTGGACACCTCACTTCCCCCCTGCCTCCTCTCTCTCGCTCGCCCCCAACCTGGCCGACGCCATCGCCGACGCGCCACCGTCGACGCCGTGCTCCCCGCCGTTCATACCCCTCCCCGCCATGTCTAGCAGCTCCGCCGCACCCCGTTACCTCTAGCTAGCCTAATCCCCCTCGCTCTAAGCACCCCGAGGCCACTACCCGACCTCGACCGAGCTCAAGGCACGGAGATCCCCATCGCCGTCGCCGCCGCATCGAACCGCCCCGACCCCGACGAGGCCCTCCACAGTTCGCCGTGAGCACAGCTACCCCTCCATCCCTCCATCCTCTTCCTCGTGCCCCACCGCGGCGCCGTTGATCACCCGAACCCACCGCCCGCGGAGCTCGTGGCCGACGAGCCTCCGCCAACTAACGCCCTGCCACCACGTCCATCACACTCACCACGCCCAACGGGCCTAACTGCACTTCCCGCGCCTCGCCAAGCCCTCTAGCCCCAAACCCGTCGATGGCGAGCCCGTGCCGCCGCCTCGACTTCGTCGCCGGCGCCCACTCCGCCACCCCTAACCCAACTGACTCCACCACTAACCGTGGCTCACCTCCGCTTCACGTGGGTGCTCCCAGCTCCATTTGGAGCCCGGAAAGTGCAAAAGCACTTGCTCCGCCGCGCCTGGCCTCGCCGGCGGCTAGACGCCGGTGAGTTGACCCTGTCCGTGGGCCCTGTTGACTCTCTGAGTCAATGACAGGTGGACCCCCCCCCCAGTTAAACTAATTAGGATTAGTTCTAATTAAACTAATTAGTTAAACTAAACCTGACATCCGGGTCCCACTGGTCAGTTTGACCTGGATGACCCCGTTGACCCCCTGACGTCATGCTGACCTCATGCTGACGCATTAATTCAAGTTCTGGAATTATTTTTATATAATAAATTCCAGAATATAATTCAAATTTCAAATGCTTATAACTTTTATTCTATAACTCCAAATGCAAAGATTTATATATGAAAAATTATCAGAAAAATACACTCTATCCATTGGTACAGGTTTCATGCATGTTAAAACAAGTTAACTATGCTGAATAACCAGATTAAGATTTTGCACCATTAGGCCTAACTCAAATGAGCTATCATTTGAACCTTGATTCAAATGAGCTCATCCCTGTCCCTTCAACTTGCATTAGGCCAACACACATCCATATTGCCATGTCATAGCATGCATCATATTGTTGCATATTGCTTGTATGTTTATTTTGGTGTGTTTTCATGATAGGTTCTGCCTCAAGATAACCTCGATTACCCATCGAAGGCAGTTCTCTACCCCAGCCCATCGGGCAAGCAATTCATTGATCATTCCGATACAACCCATGTTCTCGCTTCTGCTCTCGTTTTACTGCATTAAGACAACGCGATTCAACTGTTGTGTGCTGCGGTAGTTGAACCCACTTCCTTTGCATGACCTGTCATTGCCACAGTAACTAGATGAAACCCACTAGTATGTGTAGGAGTTGATTGAGCCATGTTTGTGATTCCTACCATGCTATGCTTGCTATGCTTAGAGTTGTGTCAGGTCTGGCTCATCGGGATGATGAACTGGAGTGAAAGGTTGTGTTGGTTCGAGAGTGAAAGTGTTGAACACGATTTGGTAAAGGTATCGATGAGAGGCCATGTAGGAGTACATGGTGGGTTGTTTCATTGAAGCCGAACTTAAGAACTGAGATCTGTGTTTGTGATCCATGAACTAGCTACTACCACACATTGGGATCCTTAATTGACCCTCTCGGCTTCTTAACCACCCTTGTTCATAGTCCGGGAGTTGCAAGTAGTTTCTGGTGTTTGTAGTATCTCAATGCCGCGCATAGCGCTGACCTTAGGGGTGGGTTGTGTTGCGGTAGGCACCGTGGTTGGTGTACCGAAAGTGCCCGTTTGGTATCTCGGGAACCCTGCACATCGTTCGGGGCTGTATGGGAAACCTCGGCGGACTCCTGCGGATGGAACCGAATAGGCGATAAACTGGACTAGGGACTTGAGTGTTTAGGTAGGCTGAGGCCGACACCCACGTTGGGCTTCCGCTTGAAGGTTGCCGAGTACATGTCGTAAACGGCGATAAGTGGTGAGCGTGTGTGAAGAAGTATACCCTGCGGGTTAAATATGATCTATTCGAATAGCCGTGTCCACGGAGAAGGACTTCGGGTTACCTATATCAGTTCATAGACAAGTAAATGGATACTACTAAAAGCCTCAAGATAAGTGTGAGTATCGTGGATGGCCCTCTCGGGGATGACGAGAGAGGATCCACGGTGGAGTATTGTGATGGTGATTAGTGGACTGGTATGCGACAAAATGCTTTACAAAGTGGTGTTACGTGGGATAGCTTAGCCAAGAGTCAAAGCTGGCTTGCTGCAAATAACTCCACTTCCTTCCTTGAGAATGTGCATGTATGATAGGATTACGTGGTAAGACTTGCTGAGTACTTTTGTACTCATGTTTGTAATCAATATTTTCAGAGGACTATACTACCCCTCCGACGGATTCTATGTAGATGTTGACTTGACGAGTAAGCTAGCCACCGGTGGCGATCTAAGACTTGTTAAGGGCCATGTAGATAGAAAGGCTCCAACAAGCTTTCCTTCTTTCTAGAGTCGTACTCGGACATAATTTGCTTCCGCATGTGCTTGTATGATTGTATGACTTGAGTGTTGGGTCATGTGACCCTACCTGTATGAATGTGTTATGTATGGCTCCTCGGAGCCACTTAAATAAAGTACTTGAGTTGTAGAGTTTTGTTGTGATGCCTTGTTGTATTTACTCATATCGGGCATAATCGTGTATGATTGAAATGCTTGGTATGAGTGGGATCCGACAATCTAGTTGTTTATCCTTGGCAGCCTCTCATATGGGGAAATGTAGTCTCGTGCTTCCGGCGATAGTAGTCCGCTACAGCCCGGTTCACGGAGTCCTGCTAGCCCAGACTACTGCTTGGACACTTGACTGGCGGCATGTGATTCATTTCGTTCCTATGTCTGTCCCTTGGGAAATGTCACGCGGTGATACTTGGAGTCCTGCCTAGCTCTGCTACAGCCGGGATACGGAGTCCTGTTAGCCAGTGCTATAGCCCGAGTTCATACGTTGATGACCGACATGCTCGAGGTGATTCATGTATGCCTGTCCCCATAGGTTAGTGCCGCTTTGGGTTCACGACTAGCCATGTCGGCCCGGGTTCTTTGTCATGTGGATGCTAGCGACACTATCATATACGTGAGCCAAAAGGCGCAAACGGTCCCGGGCCATGGTAAGGCGACACCCGTGGGAATACCGTGCGTGAGGCCGCAAGGTGATATGAGGTGTTACCAGCTAGGTCGATGTGACTTGGAATCGGGGTCCTGACAGAAACGTCCGGCGGCGCGAGGGGAAATTCTAGGGTTTGGACTGCTGGATTTCGGGGAGGATCACATATATATAGGTAGAGGGAGCTAGGAGAGTCCAAATGAGGAGCGGTTTTCGCCCACACGATCGTGATCGAACGACCGAGAGCATGGAGGGGGTTACGATGGGTTTTGGGCCACTTTGGAGGGGTGTTGGGCTTCACACAAAAGAGGCCTTTACGGTTACCCGGTTAACCGTTGGAGTATCAAACGAACTCCAAATGGCACGAAACTTGACAGGCGGTCTATCGGTGGTGTACCAAGGCCGCTTGGCAAGCCTCGGTCCATTTCGAGAACATTTAACACCCGCTCACAACAGGAGACAAAAAGGGGACGGCGGGGGACATAGGAGTGCCGGATTGCAAAACGGACAACAGAGAAAATGCTCGGATGCATGAGGCGAACATGTATGCAATGCAATGCACATGATGACATGACAAAATGCAACACGCAAGCAAATGACATAGCAACAACGACGAATAACTGGCAGACACTTGGCGCATCGAATCCCTGGCGTTACAACACTCCTCCACTAACAAGAGATCTCGTCCCGAGATCTTAGGACCGATAAGGAAGGGAAAAGGGATGAGGTGAAACAAGAACTCAAGAGAAGAAGCAAAGAATCGGGAGAATTCGAGAAGAAGAGAGGAACGGCGAGAATGATGAGAATCGAAAGCTCACGGAATCAGATAGACTATGAAACCACTCCGGTTAGAACGAGATAAGAAACGAATAAGGCTGAAAGGATTTAGGCAGCACTCCGGCTGAAACATGTAGGAATAGAACACGAGCTTAAGAAGATGGAATGAAACTTGACGAAGACATGACACAAAACCTCCGGAAAGAATTGAAAGAGTGGAACGAGAAGAACGGGGAAGAAGATAACAACTTGTGCCGCGAATGAAATTGAAATCTTTAGAAGGAAGGATTGAACGGAGTTGTCGAGAAAAAACAACAACGAAAAGAATTGCTTGTTGTGGACTTATGGAAAACATCTCAAGATCATAAGGTGATAACCGGCCACAAACGAAAATGTTTGGATAGCTGAGAAGAACGAAGAAATGCAAAACTCCACTTCAAAAGAATACGGAGAATTAATTACGCTATGAGATGCAACAAGGAAGATACTAGAACTCCTTGAACAAGAATCTTGATGAACTCTTGAAAAATGAATTAAATCATGAAGAACCACCATGAAGAACTCCGGTAACAAAAGGATGATGAGATAGAATGAAGGAAGAAAGAATAAGATTAAAGCTTGCGATGATTTAGATGGAGGTTCCGATGAAATGGCGGAGGAAATTTGAACTCCGGAAAAGAAAAGATGAAAAGACTTGGAACTAGAATTTATTCATTAAGAACAAACTCCGAAGGAAAGGATTACTCACTTGGATGAAATAATAATAAGATTTATTGTATGCTTATCCTTCGTCAAATTAAATTGATGACAAGCAATGGATTTTGCATATTACTTATTCTTCTTGAAAAGGATTGAGAAGTGGCATGTCGCAAACTTGAGAAGTCTTCATGAATCACCGGTAGGACTGGAAAGAACGAATGAAATTGATATGATAAGAGCTGAAAAGGAATCTTCAACGAACCATCGAGAGAATTAGAAAAAATGACTGATGAAAGAGAATGAATCACCAGGACGAATTAGAGGAACAAATATGCTAGAGAGGATATAGATTCAGAAGAACAAAGGGATCATGAGCTGATTAAAAAAAACACTTGAACGAAGCACCGGGATAATTGGATAACGGTAGCTGAAATGTGAGGGCGACGAATTCTTCTGGAACGATTGCCTCCGGTGAAAAGAAACTGGAAACAACTTCTGACATACTCCGGATGGTTAAGAAAAGAATATCTGACAAATGGAAAAAAAATCGAGAGGGTAGCATGATGCTAGAACCACGAATCTTCGAGAGAACGGACGAGATTTAAAGGAAAAGCTCTTCTGCGATCTTCAAATGACGACGAGAAAACACCACCAAAATTACTGAGATACTCCGGGAGAATGGAAAGCAAAGAGGTTGAGCCAACAATGAAAAGAATTTGAACGAGATCTTGGAGAAGGCATGTGACTGATGAAATTCATTCTTACGTCACTCTTCGAAAAGAATTGGGAATAGCTCCGGGAAATTAGAAGAGTCAGGTAAGATCCTGGGAAAAGACCTGTGGGTTAGGGCCCACTAAAGGAAAGCACCGTTGGAAAGGGATGTTGAATAGATAGGTGATGCACCGGAATAATTGAAATATTTGAATGAGGTGACAACCTCGAATTAATTGGAATACAAAGAAATCTCCTGAGATGTCTTGAACACTCCGGAAGGATAAGCTGGCGAGGGGCGAACGAGCAGGGAGAACACTTGATCCAAGGAAAAGAATGTGATCAACCCGAAAAAAACTTGAATTGAATCCACTGGAAAGAAAAAGAGATGAAGAATGTCCACCGAGACGAGAATTCACCGGTTGAGATAATTTACGAAAAACTGAAGAGGTTCCGCACAAATGAAATTGATGCTTGAAACAGACTCAGGCTCCGGGAATAAAAGGGGTGGGAGGTCGGGAAAACAAAGGCAACTTGGAATGGGGAACCGACGAATATCTTGAAGAGAAAACACCGGTTGAAAACATTGAGGAAAGAAAGCAAAGACTTCGCACGAGTAGGATGGATACTCGATTACAGGCTCCGGCTTCGAGAAGAAAAGGGTGGGTGGGTGGGAAAAGAAAACAACTGAGGATTGGACTTGACAACCATGAAGAGGGTCGAATCGCCTAGACGAGAAAATGCACCGGATGAAAAGAGATGAGAACCAACGATCGGAAAACCAACGGCGTGATCCAAAGAAAAAATTTGAAGGGGAAGAGGAGTAATTTAAAACACCTACGTCAAGATTCCTCACCAGAGCGACGAAGGGACTGAGAAGTAAAAAGAATTCCTACTCCCCGATATAACTAGACTCCGAAAATAGTTTTCTTCTAGACTCGACAGTGGCCAAACTACACGATCAATCAAGGGGGCTCCTAAGGTCGGTCGAGGCTCTAATACCAACTTGTCACGCCCAATATGCGACCCTATCCAAAAGGAACTCGAAGGTCCCACCAAGGATAGACCCGCATATTGAAACGCTTTTGCAAGGTGGATATCATTACATTAACATTACATAATACATAGGGGGTACAACCAAGACATACAATGTCACATGAATACAACAATACAACATACAAGATCAACATCCGACTACGGATGAATCATAAACAGAAACTCAAACAATATCCATCCTGCTAGCCCAGGCTGCCGACCTGGAACCTATCCCCTGATCGAAGAAGAAGCAGAAGAAGAACTCCAAAGTAAGCAAACATCGCTCTCGCGTCATGATCATCGCATAACCTGTACCTGCAACTGATGTTGTAGTAATCTGTGAGCCACGAGGACTCAGCAATCCCATTACCATGGGTATTAAGACTAGCAAAGCTTAATGGGAAAGGAAGGGGTAAAGTGGTGAGGTTGCAGCAGCGACTAAGCATATATGGTGGCTAACATACGCAAATAAGAGCGAGGAGAGAAGCAAAGCAAGAGGTCGTCAACTAGTAATGATCAAGAAGTGATCCTGAACTTCTACTTACGTCAAACATAACACAGAAACCGTGTTCTCCTCTCGATCAACCCCGAAAAGAGACACTCACGGTTACGCACACGGTTGGTGTATTTTAGAAGAGTTTACTTCAAGTTTACTACAACCGGATATTAACAAATTCCCATTGCCACATAACCGCGGGCATGGCTCTCGAAAGTTTATACCCTGCAGGGGTGTCCCAACTTAGCCCATGATAAGCTCTCGCGATCAACGAAGGATATTCCTTCTCCCCGGGAAGACCCGATCAGTCTCGGAATCCGGCTACAAGCCATTTCGACGAGAATAAAACAAGACCAGCAAAGCCGCCCGATCGCCGACAATCCCGGCAGGAGCTGCACATATCTCGTTCTCGAGGGCAACACCGGATGAGACATCCTCGAGTAAAACAAGACCTCGAGTTTCCCGAGGGCCCCATGATCTACTCGGTTCGGGCCAACACTTAGACAAGCATTGGCCCGGGGCTAAATAAAGATGACCCTTGGGTTAATTACTCCCAAGGGAAAGGTAGGTGGTGGTGAGGCAAATGGTAAAACCAAGGTTGGGCCTTCTTTGGAGGAGTCTTATTCAAAGCGAACTGTCAAGGGGTCCCATAAATCACCCAACCGCGTTAGGGACGCAAAATCCGGGAACATAACACCGATATGACGGAAACTAGGGCGGCAAGAGTGGAACAAAACACCAGGCATAAGGCCGAGCCTTCCACCCTTTACCAAGTATATAGATGCATTAATTAAATAAGAGATATTGTGATATCCCAACATAAACATAATCCAACATGGAGCAATCTTCATCTTCACCTGCAACTAGCAACGCTATAACAGGGGCTGAGCAAAGCGGTAACATAGCCAAACAACGGTTTGCTAGGAAGGGTGACAATGGTTAGAGGTTCATGGCAATTTGGGAGGCTTGAGCAGCAAGTGATAGGTAGCGCAGCATAGTGATAGAACGAAGCAACTAGCATAGCAATGATAGTAATGAGATCCAAGGTGACGGTCATCTTTCCTGAAATCCCGCTAGGAAGAAGAACGAGTCCATGAAGAAGATGAAGCCACGAAGATGAACCAAGCGGAGACTAACGAATCCTCACGATCGCAACGAAACGGGAACTATCGAAAAGAAGCACACAACGAAGTAAACACACCACACATAAACGAGATATGATGCACAACCAAGCATGATGCATGACAAAGCTACGTGGAACTACTCATGGCAAGAGATGATGCATACAAGAGCAACACATCAAAGCAAGTTTAAATGAGGCCGGAAGCAACATATAACAATTCCGGTAAGTCCTCATATGCAAATTCGAAATTGGTCCAGATCTGAATAAACCTTATGTTCATGTTTTTAAACAGAAAGTTAAAGAGCACCAAGAGGATCTACACGAAATTCTAGTCAAGTTACATATAAAGTTCATTTAAATCGGAGCTACGGTCTAGAAAATATGAGCAAAACAAGGTAAGCATGGCATTGATACAAAATGCATCCAAACATCACGCAAACACCTCAAAACAAGGATGCAACATGATAATATGAAACTACATGCAAAATCAAGCAAGTTTCATATAGAGCACACTCAAAACGGAGCAACGGTTCAACACATACACACTATACAAGTTTAAAGGACAAGCTGTCCAAAACAACAACTAGGCATATTGCAAGCACCTAAACAAAAAGCTACAACATCTTAACATGATAACAAAAGGCATGGACGTGATGTAACGGTAAAGCATAACAAAACATGAACACTGAGCTATCTCTAGAAATCACTAGAACATGCTCAAAAAGACATGGCAAGATTGCAAATAATAACAGTTTCATACTTTGCAGAAATAACAACAGGTTGCAATGTTTAGAGCTATCAAACAACATGCTAAAGGAACTTATCATGGTAAACAAAGGCATGGCATGAATCTACTAAATGCATAGAACAAACGTCCTTTACTGACCATGAGCCAAAAGGGCACAGAAAATATGATGGCACCCATGTAAACATGGCAAATGATATGACAGATTCATACATGGCAGGAACAACAATAAGTAGACATGTTGGTGAGCTTGAACCTCTCACCACAGAGCAATACATGGCATGTCAAGGAAACTCACAGTAAGAATACATGTTTATGAAGCTAAGCATGAAAAGAGCAAGTTCATAGAGTGCATGGATCACTAACAACAATCATGGCAACATTGAACTTAATGTTAACAGGCTAACAGCAACATTATTTAGCAATTTGGGAGCAAGATTACAACAAGCTACAGCAAGCTATAAATGCAACCAAGGGCGTGAATGGATATAGCTTGACATGTATAACAAAACATCCTTAGTGAACTTCTCCAGATTATACATAGAATGACTTGTAGCAGCAGGTTTACATAGCATCATAATATAACAGAATCAGCCTAGCAAAACAGCAACAGCAAGTACCCTACTTAACAAGCTCTATGCACTCACTACAAGACCCACAAAAATCCATGGATGGAACCACTGTGAAGATGGAATGACATAGTTCAAAACACATGTAGACATCAACCTCATAAGATGCACACACCAAATGCAACAAAAATGACAAAACATCAAGTTATAACAGTTTCAGCAGTTTAACATCATATAGCAATCTTACAACGATGATTCAGGCATCAAGATGATCTCCAATGAACATGGCACAATGGAACAAGATGAAGTACTCATTGAGGCGAACAATTTGACATATTGCACGCACAAAATGGAGCAGTATGCAGAAAGTTATGACATGACAAAAATGCACACATGGAGTTGAAAATCTGGGGACTGTGAAATTTCACCTTCGCGGAAATTGGACGGTGAGACCCGGGATGGAGAGATCCGGGTACGGGGCAGGTGTTTGGATCCGCGATCGGGTGGATCTCATCCACCGGCCCAGATCCGGTGGGGAGCGAACTCCGGCGAGGTCGGGGCGGTGCCGGAGTTGGACGCCGGCGAGGAGGTGCGCGCTCCGGCGGAGGTTGGTGGCGGAGGGCGGCGACTTGGGGCCGCCCTGGCCACGGTGGACGGCGGCGGAGATGCGCGCCGGAGAGGAGGCGGCGAGGCTGGGCGGGCGCCGCGAAAAGCGACGGAGGCGGCGAACGCCGGGCGGCGGCGGCGGCGCACGGTCGCCGGGCGGCGGCGGCGGCGGCGGCGGTGGGCGCGGCCGCCAGCAGCGGCGGCGACGCGATGGGCGGGCGGGCCCTTCACGGCTCACCGGGCGGGCGGCGGGCGCGTGTGGCGAGGCCACGTGGCGGCGCGGGAGAGGGCGGACGGCGGCGGCGGACATGTCCGTCGGTGGGGGAAGAAACGTCCGGCGGCGCGACGGAAAATTCTAGGGTTTGGACTGCGGGATTTCGGGGAGGATCACATATATATAGGTAGAGGGAGCTAGGAGAGTCCAAATGAGGAGCTGTTTTCGCCCACACGATCGTGATCGAACGACCGAGAGCAGGGAGGGGGTTAGGATGGGTTTTGGGCCACTTTGGAGGGGTGTTGGGCTTCACACAAAAGAGGCCTTTACGGTTACCCGGTTAACCGTTGGAGTATCAAACGAACTCCAAATGGCATGAAACTTGACAGGCAGTCTATCGGTGGTGCACCAAGGCCGCTTGGCAAACCTCGGTCCATTCCGAGAACATTGAACACCCGCTCACAACAGGAGACAAAAAGGGGACGCCAGGGGACATAGGAGTGCCGGATTGCAAAACGGACAACGGAGAAAATGCTCGGATGCATGAGGCGAACATGTATGCAATGCAATGCACATGATGACATGAAAAAATGCAACATGCAAGCAAATGACATAGCAACAACGACGAATAACTGGAAGACACCTGGCGCATAAAATCCGGGGCGTTACAATATCACCGAGCCCCGTGGTTCCAAGTGGGTAGCTGCGCCTGCTTTCTGATCCAGCCCCCCAATTCAGCTTGCATCATGGATTAATAAGGGGTTGGACTGGGGATCAGTTGATGAAGTGCGGACTCTGCAGAGTCGCATCTGAAGCCTCATTGAGAAGGATATCGATCTTGTCAACGTTATTTAGGTAATGCTGGTTCGTCGGACCTTGCCGTGCCAAAGGCGGCCTCTCCGCCTGTGGGAGTTTAGTCCCGAAGGGCCACAGACACTTCAAACACTTCTTCGGCACTACGCACAAAGGGATGTGCAAATTATTTTTCGGGAAACGAAAATAGTGGCTAGATACTACTGAAGACATCGGCCTTGACTATAACCATCCGGACACCACGGTAAGTATCCGTCCGCCGAACACCTCCTAATCAGGTATCCTGTGGTAAGACACTAAGCACACCATCTTTTTCCAGGGCGGGAGAAACAAAGCGGAACGGATTAGGTGTCCGGCCCCTCTTCCCGAAGACTCAGCGGACCCCGTGTTAACAAGGATGCTGGTACCGACACCGTACCAGGTGCCGGTAGAGGAGGGTAAGGTGGAAAGTGGGTAGACCCGGGATGACCTTCGGTCCGGAGGTAAATTAGATACCGCGTCCGGAGAAATTGACATTTCTTCGCCCGAAGACAAAGGCGAAGGAGAAGCAAGTACCCCTTCTCCATTTAGGAAGAAGAGGGTCGCCTCCAAAGGTTGGGAGGGGCGGTCTCTCAAGAAGGGCAAGATGCCACCGTTGGGCGGCTCGGGATTGGAAGGTGATGCTGTTGAACAGCTCCGTCATGAGGACAAGCCCTCGACCAAATCGTAAGTGTATCCGGGGTGCTTTGATCGCATCCCATTCCTATCCTGTTACCAAGAGACATGTAAAATGCCTGTGTATTTTTACAGTTTGGCATAGAGTTTTCCTAGGCAATCCTCTTCTTCGGGAGATCTCCTCCCAGGGATGATGGAAAGCGAGACGCCTCCCCCGACCTCCTCGCCCAATAAGGCAGACGACTCCGAAGTGTCACCTCGGAGGGTTTTTCTTGTTCAACAAGCGGCGCGGGGGATGAACGAGGCAGTGCCCGAAGGTGAACCTCCGATCAGCCGGGATTCGGGGGCCAACAATGAAGGCCCCGAACTATCCGGTTTTCATCCAATGATGATTCTGGAGACGGGTGAACGGGTTCCTTCAAAGGATGGTTGTGGTCCTACAGCGGCTTCCGGAGACCCGGCGGCGCCGGATATGTTGAGGGATATGCTGCGAAAAGCATCTGTCTCGGAAGAACAGCGTACCTTGATGGGTACGGTGTTTGAGAAGATTCTGTCTGCGAAGAGCGGATTGAATGAAGCCTTCATGAGCCTGCTAAGAGGCTTCGAGGTTTGTAATGTAATATTTTCAACTATATTTTATTTGCAAAAGTGCACCCGTGTATAGGTAGTAGCCCCTGAGACTCAGGTTGGCTTCCCATGGGAGGCGAACGGAGGATCAAGAAGAAACACTCAAGGACTAATCTGGTTAATTGGAACACAGGTTGCTTCCCCCCTGACTACTTCCCGGACTACGGATATTGCCGAGCTACAGATGGTGCCGCCGCCGCTAAGATTCTTAGGGCGGAGCTGGCCCGGGCCAAGGAGCAGGCCTGGTTTAGTAATGCGGCTGCCGAAAAGGCATCGGCTGAGTTAAAGGCCGAACAAGCTGCTCGGCGCCAAGACAAGGAGAAAATATCCACGATGGAACTCGAACTAAAAAATGCTACTAGCCGCTGTGAATTACTTGAGAAGGAGAATCAAGCAAAAATGGCTTAACTTGACAAGGCCTTGCGAGAGGCGAGAGAAGCATGGTCTGAATCCAGAGCAGCCCGTGAGGAGATCCGGCAAGCTAGGGAGATTGCGGCCGGTAAGCCCTTTTTCCTACAGACTAAGTTCTACGATCCAAACTATGCTCAGCTTAACCAAGTGTGGAGTTCTCCAGACGAGTTTTTAGACTTGCCGAAGAGTTCTTCCGATGCGGCGCAGTTTTACAAAGCGCGAGAGGGGTAGGCAACGGAGAAGCTTTTCTGGTCACAATTTGGCGCATCAAAGCACCCTCTGTTGCTGAATGAACAGATGTCCCAATGGGCCGAGCTTCATAGGATATCCGGCGCTGCGATGAAGAATGTCATAATCCAGTTGTGGCCGACTGAGCCTATTCCGAATAGCTACTTCGGCTTGGTGCAGCGGCTTGTTGATGCGGCGCTACGTATCGACGCTGTTAAGCGGTCGGCGTGCATTGAGGGTGCACGGATGGCCTTTGCCCGTGTCAAGACATACTGGGGGAAGATGAAGGCCATCAATGTTGCGGCAAAGAGTCCACCCAAGGGCAAGTACCATCACGCACCGGAGCATTATTTTGAGGACGTCTTAGAGGCTGCCCGCTTGATAGAGGGTCAATGCTCGAAAGACATAATATTCGAGTGAGGTGTATGGGAATTGTAAAAGACAATTTTATATTTAATCTATTTTTATGTTTTGCTCGAAAGCTTTTGTTCCTCCTGTGCGGCCGTTTTTATATAATCTGAAAGTTTTCCTGTCGTCGGCTTCAGCCCCCTCGTAGGAAGTACGAGAGTGTTCAGAAAAGCATTAGATCACTCTTGACCCGACGTATTTCCATGAAGGAGGTGAAAATGCGGCGAACCAGGCAATTAGACTATAGGGTGTTAACACTTTCACTTAGCCATAGGAGTTTTATGGTGGGTCTACGATATAGCCCCTGGTATGCACGCGGCTTATTTTTAATATGATGCGTTGCAAAAATGATCTGAAAAAGATCCTTTGTATGACACGGAGAGAATGGCTAAAGATTCCGATAAGTCGTCGAGTGGTTGACCAGCTCTCGCCGCATCATGACAGTCAGTTTTCGGCTTTCTCTACTGAGGTGCTTGACCAGATGAACCGGAAGCACAATAGCAGTAGTTCTCCCTTTACTACCCTAGACGATAGAGCGGAACGTAGGGTAGCAAGCACATGAGCTGGGCAACCCAACTATTGACCCAAGACATGACTCGGAGCTGATGCATATAAGGCCAAACTCGTGATGCTGAAGTACGCTATAAAGCTGTTCGGACTTGCCGGCAACTCATTTGTTCCCATACTGAGCCCCTGGCGAGTTATGCCGAGGTGTCTGTGTAAAACAACCACAGGAGCAAAAATTCGGATCAATTAGAAAAAAAGTCAATACTGGACACTGGTTACTTTTACTGGGAGCTTAGTGATATGCCAATTATTATATAGATAACAAAACTGCAACCCTAGCTATTTGACATGCCAGGGGTCGAAGGCTGAGGAAAAAGGCACTTTACTGGCTCGGAATAGAGAGCACGGTCTACAAAAAGTTATTTTGGACCTCCTGTCGCAAGTCTGCGCCGCCTGTCCTCGGTTAAGGGATTCCTTGACAGGAATAACCCTTGGATGATTGTACGAACCCAAACTATGGTAGAGTCCTCGGGGTGACCGGCCCTTGAGCTACCTCTGGAGGGGATAATAAAAAGGAAAAAGGCAGTCAGAAAATTAGGGGGGTTGCAGGCACACCCATATTGTGCTTCCGCCGGTGCCCAGGGTATTTCAAGTGCATAGTTATGTATGCGCGGTACCCACTTCGAAGGCATATTAGGTGAACTGCGGAAGCCGAATTGCTAGTCCAATATGGACATTGATCGGTCATGTTCAATGGAGACCAGAAACGTGATGGCCGATGTGGTATGCAGCGTGATAAGGCCGCTGTCTAGTTCGGTTGAGGTAGCCGTAGTATGATCTCCTGTACGGAGGGAGTGTTCCGTGCACTCACCTCTAGGGGTGTGTGTCACATATACCATATTTATTATTTTTGCTTCGGGGGGAAACTGCTTCTGACCCCCGTTGTTCGGTTGGTGAGTCTCTTCGTCGTCGCTATCATCGGGCGGCCTCTTCCCCTTGTGTTCGGCATTGAACTTGCCGGCCTGTTTGAAGACCCAACAGCTTCTGTTGGTGTGATTAGCTGGTTTATTGGGGTGGCCATGAATCTGGTAGGGCCTATCCAATATTTTGTCTAAATTGGACGGTTCGTCTTTGTTTGACGTAAACGGCTTTTTCCGTTGGCCGGGTGTGGGGCCGCTGAATCCAGTGTTGACTGATGTGTCCTTCGTGCCCTCATTATTATTGTGACATTGTTTTTATTGCTTCGTGGCTTTCCATTACCGTCCCGCACTTCGGAGGAGCCCGGATCGCTGGCGCTATTGCTTCTACGGGCGAGCTAGCTGTCTTCTCCCGTGCAAAAGCGGGTCATCAGAGCGGTAAGGGCTGACATAGACTTTGGTTTTTCCTGACCGAGGTGGCGGGCAAGCCACTCATCCCGGACGCTGTGTTTGATGGCCGCGAGGGCTTCGGCGTCCGGACATTCAACAATTTGGTTCTTTTTAACTAAGAACCTAGTCCATAGCTTTCTGGCGGACTCTCCGGGCTGCTGGACAATGTGACTTAGGTCATCGGCATCCGGTGGCTAGACATATGTCCCTTGAAAGTTATCGCGGAAGGCAACTTCCAACTCCTCATAGCTGCCAATTGAGTTTTCAGGCAGACTATTTAACCAGTGCAAAGCTGGTCCTTTGAGTTTTAACGGGGGGTATTTGATGGCATGAAGGTCGTCTCCGCGAGCCATATGGATATAGAGAAGAAAATCCTCAATCCATACTGTGGAATCTGCTGTTCCGTCGTATGATTCAATATTTACGGGTTTAAACCCTTCTGGGAACTAGTGATCCATTACTCCATCAGTTTAATCAAAGAGGGTGTGCGGCGCCTCTATATCGGGCCGCATCGCGACGTAGCTGGGTCCGTCTGCAGTTTTCGGCCCAGGCGTGACTAGGTTTGTCGCATCCGAATAGATAGCCATCGTCGCATGTCGCGGTACGTCCTCGTGATCTGTCGATTGATCTGGTATATCCTGCTTTACTGTCCAGGTCCTGCCGAAGGAAGTATGTATCACCTGAGTTGTGTTGTTTCTGTTTTACATGGCGGTGGGGCAGGTTGTTGTTCGGATTGAATTGACGCTTTATCCCGACCAAGTTGTGGTCGGCCTGCCGCATTGTCCCGACCGTGCTGTGGTCGGTCGGCCGCGTTGCGTGAGTGAGGTATGAGCTCTGGCGCCTCCTCATCAAACTGGGGCAGCAGTTTGCGCTTCGGGTAACTCCTGGCTGGGAGCTTGAGGCCGTATTCTTCGTCTGCCAGGACATTAGTCCATCTGTCATTGAGAAGATCTTGGTCAGCCTGAAGCTGCTGCTGTTTCTTTTTATGGCTCATTGTAGTGGCTATTAGCCTGTGCTTGAAGCGCTCATGCTCGAGAGGTTCCCCGGGCACGATGAAATCCTTGTCGCCGAGGCTTACCTCCTCTTCGGAGAGCGGAATATAATTATCGTCCTCCTCGTCATGTATGGCCTGTTCATCTGGGCTAACTTGCCCATTTTCCCGTTCCTCCTGTTGGGAGGTTACCTCGACGGGGTCTTTATTATCTTTGGGTTCATCTGGAGTACCATTTTCCCCGGTGCCAGTGTTGCTATCCTTTGAACGACGTGACTTAGAGCGGCGCCGAGGACGCCGACGCTTGGGGTGTGTCTCAGGAGGTTTATTCTCAACTGGATTTTCTTTGTCGTCGTCGTTAGTTGCTTTGGGTGTATCCACCATGTACACATCATACAGAGAAGTGGCCGTCCAGCATCCACTAAATGGCGGGTTTTGACCCTGCTCCTCATCGGCATCGTCCTCCATGCCGTCGATGTCTTCGGAGCCGTAGTCAAGCATGTCGGTCAGATCCCTGACAGTGGCTATGAAGTGGGTGGAGGGTGGGAAGCAAAATTCTCTATCATCGGCCGCTAGTTCGCACCGGACATAGTTCGGCTGTGAGTCTCCTGCTAGGGACAACATCTTTAATGAGTTCAGCACATCGCCCACGGGCGAGTGTTGGAAGATATCTGCAACGTTGAACTCGAAGATCAATAGCCAATCAAGCTCGGCGTCCGCGGGCGCACATGGTTCGAAATTTATAGCCGGAGACGAGTCCGGAGTTCCGATGACGCGGATGTCGCAAGAGTTGGAGTCTGTGTGCGGCCTTAATGCTGTGGAATCCTTCGCCTCCATGGTGGGGTAGAGCTTCCCATCCTCAGATGGCACGATCTGCTCCGGATCTAAGGCCAGAGCAGTTACGGGAGCAATCTCCTGAGTGTGGTCCGATGACAGAATTAGATCGTGTGCATCAGTGTGACAGGGAGCGGCCGCTACGGTCTCAAATCCAGCTAAGATCAAGTCTCCACAGATGTCCGCAACGTAGTTCAAGCTTCCAAATCTGACCTGGTGGCCATGGGCGTAGCTGTCGATCTGCTCCAGATGGCCAAGCGAGTTGGCCCGGAGTGCGAAGCCGCCGAACACGAAGATCTGTCTGGGGAGGAAGGTTTCTCCCTGGACGGCATCGTTGTTGACGACTGAAGGGGCCATCAAACCTCTTGAGGACGGCACAGTGGAACTCTCAATGAAAGCACCAATGTCGGTGTCAAAACCGGCGGATCTCGGGTAGGGGGTCCCGAACTGTGTGTCTAAGTTCGATGGTAACAGGAGACAGGGGACACAATATTTACCCAGGTTCGGGCCCTCTCTATGGAGGTAATACCCTACTTCCTGCTTGATTGATCTCGATGAATATGAGTATTACAAGAGTTGATCTACCACGAGATCGTAATGGCTAAACCCTAAAAGCCTAGCATGTATGACTATAGTAATGAGTATCTCTCTCTCCGGAGTAAGTACTTCAGTTTATATAGGCACCGGGAGGATCTAGGGTTACACAGGGTCGGTTACAACGAAGGGAATCTACATATTTGGTTGCCAAGCTTGCCTTCCATGCCAAGGAGAGTCCCATCCGGATATGGGTGCATCTTCGGTCTTTGTATCTTCACAGCCCATCAGTCCGACCCATGGCCAATAGGCCGGACGCCTGAGGACCCCTTAGTCCAGGACTCCCTCACTCGCTGCGGAGCTTCACTTTGTCCTCCCCTAGTCCCCGGATGACGCTGGTAGCATTTTCAAACGAGGCATTCATTTCTTCCCGTAGCTTCGTCCAGTCGTAGATCCGACCCATCTGGTCATCGAGCATAGTACGCATGAGCCTGTAAGAGTCCTCGCCTGCCCGCGAGACATTTTCCCAGGCCGCCGTGGTGCAGGAGGACATCTCTGCTGCATTCGCGGCACGACGGGACATCTCTGCTGCTTCCGCGGCGCGGCCGGACGAGTCTGCTGCATCGACGGTGCAGCGGGACCTCTGTGCTCCTTCGGTGGCACAGCGGGACCTCTGTGCTACTACGGTGACGCGGCGGGACATGTCAGCTGCTTTCGCGGTGAGGCGGGAGATCTCTCATGCTTCCATTTCCATGCTCGCCTCTCCCTGGTAGTATTCTCTCGACCCAGAAGTCATTCGGGCCATGGCAAACGCAAGGGAATGACAATGAATGACTTATTTGTTTTTATGGATGAGGAGTTGAGGAGGAATGTGGAGTCATCTTGGAGTAGGTAGTATTTATAACCAAGTACTAATACACGACTAAGTGGGAAACCATTTAGGTTTTGATCGGTGTGAATAGGTTTGCAATTAAATATAGCGTGGTAGTAATTTGGAATGTGACGGGACACAGGCTCAAAATTTATTGACAGTTCTATAATTTTTAAGTGCGGCACTATTCCCGGATGGCGTAACATGGGCACATGTTCTTGGCCACGTACGTGGTGTTTGCACCTTAGGGTTCACTGCAATAGGCGATGTCAGCACACGTCTTGTTCCATCAACCGTGCACGCTCGTTATTACCATCGTGCAGGCTTCTTTTAATTAGAAGTTGTGCCAGTCTAGAGCACACACGTTGATCTGTCTAGCTATATATTTCTGTTTGTTGTGGCTAATCGCAAATAGTTCATCCATGTGAAGTGTATGTGCAGACACCTTGATCTGGCCGACTGTTATTGTTGTGTTGCCTAAATGCAAACAGTTCAGCCGTCTGAAGTATATGACCTCAATCGCAGACACCTTGATCTGGCTGACCGTTTCTATTGTGTTGCCTAATCACAAACAGTTAATCCGAGTGAACTATATGTTGTATATCACACACACCTTCATCTAGCTGCCTGTTTCTATTCTTTTGCCTCTCGTAAACAGTTCATTGAACTGAACCATATGCCCTGCATCACACATGCAAAAATTTGAACATGTTTGATGTATCCGCCATCGCAAACATTTTGCATCTTTTTTGACGGTTTTTTACATCACCATTTGCGATTAATGCATTGCACACAGTTTTGTCGAAGGGTCTCTGGTTGTAGTGTCGCGTTAGTAGCATCCTGCCATAGTGGCTAATCATGTAAAATGGTTGGTAATTTGAGATTTCCTTGTGGATACTACCTATACATTCCTAATGTGAAAGGTGAAAATGATTTTTAAGAGTTTATTGTACGAAAATAAAGCACACTTGCAGTTCAAATTTGAATTACTTGATGTAAATCGCTAGAAATTCAATAAATCATTGAAATATGGCAATATCATTCTGAAACTCATGAAAAATTGATACTTGGAATCCCATGTAGTATACTTTAGGTGAGTTGTAATGGCACATTTAAAATATTATTCATGGCACTTGCTCCACAAAAAGAGTCATGTATGACACTAGAAAATGAAAAATTAACTTTTTTGTAGTATTGTCAGTTTATTGTTTTTTTCGAAAAGCCATTGAAGATACATAATTGAGCCTTTTTGAGTATTTTTATCATTTTCTATAATGCAAACTGATTTCTATTTTGAGCATTTTTTCATTTTCTATAATTTTTTCACGTTGATGCCAAAATTGCATGGTAAATCATACATCATTGCACCCATTTTCTGATTTGCGCACATTTTCAAGCGAAATTCAAACAAATCATGAGTCATTCCAAGTGCATGCAAACAAATAGAAATACAATCATTCCAAATGATTTGCGCCCATATTTAATACGAGTTCATACATATTTTATTCAAATAAAACGACGACTTCGGTGCGGCCCTACTCCCAAGTCCAAAACTAATCTTCTTCGGCAACCTACGAGCGGCACGCGGCAATGACCTCGTTGAAGCTCAGGCCATCCCAGAAGACATGTCGCCCATTGATGTTTAAGTGCGGCATTGGGTTGGGGCTGTTGAAGTGCTGGATCCAAGTGTCACAGTCCTGGCCAAGGATCCGTGTCAAGAATGGGGTGTTAGGCTCGAAGCTTGGATGCGCCCTCTCCTCTGGCGTCAGGCGTTCCCAAAACCGACGAATGACGCACACAAAGGCGGGGGGGGGGGGCACACGGAAGAAGACCCCGCACTCATAACCCATCCCACCGGCAGGCGCGTGTCCTGCGGCATCAACATGTCATAGATGGAAAAATCTCAGATTCATGGAAAGTTATGCTGCACGGCCACGACATGGAAGCGGAAGGGAAGGAGGGACATGAGGGCTAGGGTTTGTGCTGCAATGGCGCTAGCAGCGGATAAGGTTGTGGAGGGGAGGGCGAAACAGGACGGGGGGCTGCATATATGGCACGGGAAGGGGTGGGTTCTAAAGTTAAACTGCCATTAATTGGAGTGGCGACATGACTCCCGGTGTCTGAAAACATGAGCAGTCGACGCTGATTCAGTTTTGCATGCCGACGCGAATGCATGCAGCCTTTCATGTCGGTCCCACGTGAATGCATGCGGCCGCCGTGCCCAACCGACTGCATGTGGTCTTACATGTCAGTCCCACAGGAATGCATGCGGCCGCCGTGCCCAGCCGAATGCATCGGCCTTACATGTCGGCCCCACACGAATGCATGCAGCCTTCAGTCCCACGCGAATGCATGCGGCCTTGCATGTCGGCCCCACGCGTCAGCACCGACGAAGTACGGTCAAAGAGTTTGATCAGACGACAAGGCACCATTTGGCCTTTTGTGAGGCGCAGGCGAGTGGAGGAGGGCAAAAGTAAGCAAAGTTAGATGGGCTGGGGAAAACAGAGCGCAACTAAAGGAGGGACATAGAAATATAAGTCCCTATTTTAAAGTGTAAATTCACTCATTTTGCTATGTATATAGTCCCTTTTGAAACCTCTAGAAAGACTTATATTTAGGAACGAAGGGGGTAATACTTTTTTTGTGGGGATTAATTTTAATAAATCTTACTGAGAGACATAAAAACACATCAATTGGCTAGCATATGTATCGGTCGATGAACATCTCTTACATAACTAATGATATGGACAAATGCATGTTTGAGAATATGTGGTCGGATTGACCCACCATGATACAATGCAAGAACATTGCATATAGCATGAGTTGGTCTCGTGAACAATGTCTATCATATATTATTCGGCTTAAGAATGCGTATACTTGATTGCCTAATAAGGGCATCTCCAACGCCGACCCGCAAATGGGCCGCATCCGTCCAGACTGGTGTCTGGACCACGAAAGCCATCCAATGCGGTCCTATATCGGTCTACGGTGCGCTCCACACGCATTTTCTCCCGTAAACCGGAGACAAACCTGCTTCTGACCTTCCCGGCCGTTTTTGTTGTGTTGCCTAATTGGAAACAATTCATACTGCCAAGCCTGCTTCTGACCATCCTGACCGACACAACCCTCCCCCCACAAGCTGTGCCGCTTTCCGTGCCACATCATGCAGCAGCCTACATTGATGTCGTGATTTGACTGGACGGGAGGGCATCACTGACGAACGTGACCCCTCGGGCATCGCGGATTCAATGTCCATGCTACGTCCCAAAGAACCAATTGTCGCCGCTACGCCGCATTGAAGCGGGCTGAACGCCCCTTTGCCTAGACCTCGCCGTGGCTATTTAAGCCGCGCGCTGGCGATGCATAGAGCCGCACTCCCCCTTCCCGAGCACTGGCCCCCTCCCCCCGTATCCATTCCTGAGCCCCTCCTCCTCTTTGACCCCAGCTGAGGTGATGTCGAAGTGGTGGTGCTCCGCGTCGGCAGGCATAGTAGAGGGATGCTCCTCCCCCGGTGGTTCTTGACGCCACCGCCCACACTCTCCAGGCCCATCAACATCCATGGCTGCCGGCTCCTCCGTAAAGGAGGAAATCATCATCTACTATTTGACAAGGAGGACTAGGCTCCGCTCAGCAGTCGCAGCAGCTTCCCCGACTCCTCAAGGACGTTGCTCTGACGGATGAAGATTTCATCCATTGGATCAAGATAATGACAAAGCGCACTCTGTTCCATGGGCCCTGTCTCCACCATCACCGACGCGCATGAAGGAGGAGTCATCGTCCCCGCCATGCTGTCACGTGAAGAGCGAGTTGGTGTCCCCACTCCGGCCTGTGAAGGAGGATCCGGCCTGGCCCCAGCACAACAACGATATCCAGATCAGACGCGGCCTGAAGGAGGAGCCAGCCTCCCCCCGCACCATCGCGGATCAGACGCTGGGTCATGGAGGAGTTGGTGTCCCTGCCGGTGCGACCGCATGGACCTGCCATCGTCGCTGTCGCGCCGCCACGGCCTCACCGTCAAGGACGAGTTAACGCCCGCGATCAATAAGGCACGGAGCCGCCTCCTCCACTACCTCAGAGGAGGCGGTTACGACTGTGCCTCCGGCTCAAGGGTCGTCGTCTCTGAACCGGAGCCCGCGGTGAGGCAGCAAGCGAGGTACGATCGGTGCAATGCCGAGCCGCTCCACGTCCGCTCAAGAGCAACGTGGTGCCATACTGGGTCCGCAACGACCTTGAGCTTGAAGCCGTGTGGGCGCTCGACTGCTCCATGACCACCGCAAAGATGGTCGCCAGGTGTTGTCGCGTTGATGGCGACCTCGCCAAGTTCAGCAAGAAGTGGTCGCTTAGCGACAGCTCCTCCAACACCTGTCCTGAGAAAGCCGCCGTCAAGGCTTCGAAGACCTCTTCTGAAGTGGTCGCGGTGGCACTCGATACCACGCATCAGGAGGTGGAGTGGTTCCTCCGTGAGCGAGAGGCAGTCGCCATAAAAGGCTGCCATGGCCCTCCGGGGCCGTTCCGCTTATGGAGATGGCAATGACCACTGGTACGCATCGGTTCTATACAAACGGTTTTTAGCCCCTTTCTGCGAGGGCATTTGGAATCGTCACCAAGTGAGTGTGGGTGATAGGGGGGGTCCTTCCCACACGACCCAGAAACCGTCGGGGATAGGCCCTCCTGGGACACAGGCAGGGGCAAAATGAGCTCTTGTACGATCGGGCGAGGCATCGAAACCCAATCATTTCTGTTCATATGTACATCCCACACAGTGGATCCCAGAAAAAACATTCTCGTTTGTATGTATATCACACACAGTCAATCCAAGGAATACGTTTCCGTTCTTATGTACATCCCACACAGTTAATCCAGGGAAAACGTTTCTGTTTGTATGTATATCACACACAGCCAATCCAAGGAATACGCTTCAGTTCTTATGTACATCCCACACAGTCATTCCAGCGAAAACGTTTCCGTTCACATGTACATCCCACACAGTATTATGTGTAGTCTCGTATGTGAAAGGTGTAACTATCACACACGCTCTGCCTTTGTTAACTGTTTGCTTTTTTGAACTACATCACACACGATTTGATGAAGAAAACTATGTCGCATTGGGCTATCCATTACAAGCGCTTTTACTGCTAGAACCATTTGCAAAGTTCCGTGACACATTTAGCAGGTTTATTAGTTTAGAATTAATAATTCCAGTATTACGCAAATTCACATTTCATATCGAACAACTGTTCACCAATTTCATATCAGGCACATAAATATATTATAACATCACAGTACGATTGCTACATGAGAAGGACACAGTACAACATATGGCTAGTTCAACTTCATAAGAACATTATATCCATTCACTAATCGAGATCATCCAGGCTCGTCTTATCCACCTCTGATGTGCGTTCAGTAAGAACCTGTTTTGCACAGGCCAATTGGGAAAGTGCCTTCTACTCCGCCAACACCATTTTAGCAAAGTCTGATTTAAAAAATCTGAGCTCATTCTCCACCTTCCTCTTTTTATCCCACATCTTCAAATATTCTTCAGCGATGACAACACTTTCTCTAAGCCTACCTCTGTTCTCTTCCTCATACATGCTTCAGAGCTTTGCTAGGCACATCTTCAGAGACTGTGGCCACTGATCACCCACAAGTATAGGGGATCAATTGTAGCTCTTTTTGATAAGTAAGAGTGTCGAACCCAACGAGGAGCAGAAGGAATTGACAAGTAGTTTTCAGTAAGGTAATGTCTGCAAGTGTTGAAATTGTAAGTGGCAGAGTAGTTTGATAGCAAGATAATTTGTAATGAGCAAGTAACGATAATAGTAGGGACAATTGCATTTTTACCCCTAGTTGGTTCCTACCCATGGGTTTTTCCCTTACTTTTCGAGCCTGCTTAGTTTTGCCCTTACTTTTTCCATCGAGGTCCCTCGAATGCCCTTCGACCTTTTGACAAAAACTTTGAAAATTCATAACTAATTCATATGAACTCAGAAAAACGCAAATAAGATATCAAAATGTTTAGATAAACATTACCTTTATGCATACCATTTGCATTCAGGAGAAAAGCACCATTTAAATTGCCCGAGGTAATTAATGTTATTAACATTATTAAAAATAAAAAGGTATAAACAATTTTTTTCATGAATAAAAATTACATGCAAATATAGGTGATGTTTTGTGAACATCCTGATATCTTATTTGCATTTTTCTAAGTTTGTATCAACTTGTTATGAAGTTTCCAAATAATGGTCAAAGTCGTTAGAACATTCATTACAAGTTGATACGACTCAGAAAAATGCAAATAATATATCAGGATGTTCAGAAAACATCACCTACATTTGCATGTAATTTTTATTCATGAAAAAAATATTGTTTATACCTTTTTATTTTTAATAATGTTAATAACATTAATTACCTTGGTAGTTTAAACGACGCTTTTGTCCTGAATGCAAATGATATGCACATAAAGGCAATGTTTATCTGAACATTTTGATATCTTATTTGCATTTTCCCGAGTTCATATGAATTAGTTATGAATTTTCAAAGTTTTGGTCAAGCGGTCAATGGGCATTCGAGGCACCTCGACGGAAAAAGTAAGGGCAAAACTGAGCAAGCTCGAAAAGTAAGGGCAAAACCCGTGGGTAGGAACCAACTAGGGGTAAAAATGCAATTGTCCCATAATAGTAACAAGTATGGAGCAAGGTAGCCCAATCCTTTTGAGGCAAAGGACACGCTAAAACGGTCTCTTATGATAAGCAAAGCATTCTTGAGGGTACACGAGAATTTTAGTTAGTCACTTTCATCATGTTGGTTTGATTTGTGTTCGCTACTTTGATAATTTAATATGTGGGTGGACCAGTGCTTAGGTGATGTTCTTACTTGAACAAACCTCCTACTTATGATTAACCCTCCCGCAAGCATCTGTGACTACGAGAAAAGTATTAAGAATAAATTCTAACCATAGCATTAAACTCTAGGATCCAATCGGTCCCTTACGGAATAGCGCCTAGACTGGGGTTTAAGCTTCTGTCACTCTCGCAACCCATCATCAAATTGCTACTCCAAAATGTATTCCCTTAGGCCCAAATATGGTGAAGTGTCATCTAGTCGACGTTCACATGACACCACTAAGGGAATAATTAACAACATACATACTATCAAAATATCGAACACATATCAAGTTCACATGATTATTTGCAACATGATTTCTCCCGTGACCTCAAGAACAAAAGTAACTACTCACAAATGATAAAATGCTCATGATCAGAGGAGTATTAAATAGCATATTGGAGCTGGACATATAATATCCACCAAATAAACGTTATAGTAATCAACTACAAGATGTAATCAACACTACTAGTCACCCACAAGCACCAATCTATAGTTCCGGTAACAAGATTGAATACACGAGATGAACTAGGGTTTGAGTTGAGATGGTGCTGTTGAAGTTGTTGATGGAGATTGCCCTCCCCAAGATGGGAGAGTTGTTGGTGATGATGATGATGATGATTTCCCCCTCCGAGAGGGAAGTTCCCCAGCAGAATCGCTCCGCCGGAGGGCTAAAGTGCTCCTACCCAAGTTTCGCCTTTAGACGGCGGCGCTCTATCCCGAAAGCCTTCTCCTCATTTTTTCTAGGTCAAAATGAATTATACACTAGAAGATGGGCACCGGAGGTGGGCCGAGGAGGCCACAACCCACCTGGCGGCCCCCCTCTGGTAGTTATTGGATCCAGTATTTCTTAAATATTCCATAAAAAATCCTAGTAAAGTTTCAGCTCATTTGGAGTTGTACAGAATTGGTAGCCTGACGTAGCTTTTTCAGGTCCAGATTTCCAGCTGCCGGAATTCTCCCTCTTTGTGTGCACCTTGTAAATTATGAGAGAAAAGGCATTAGAATGACTCCAAAAAGCATTATTATGGATAAAAACATTATAAATAACAGTAAGAAAACATCATGCAAAATGGACGTATCAACTCCCCCAAGCTTAGACCTCGCTTTTCCTCAAGCGAAAACCAAAATCGAAAAATATGCCCACATGCTTTGAGAGAGAGTTGTCGATAAATAGAAAATACGAGCACAGAAGCATCATGTTGATTATTATAACAGCAACAAAATTAATCATAGGACTTCTATCATATACTTCTCATGAATAAGTAACAGTTCGTCACATAGTCGATGTATAAAGCAAAAACTCTATTAGAAACCAACAAACTATGTTTTCAGTCAACTTTGCAACTACAATTCATCATCTTTTGAGGAAGGGTGACGGGTCGGAGCCTTTAGGCAAGTCCACATACTCAACCATCCTATAGTCTTCTATGATTGCTAACACTCACCTTGTACCCATGAGCAAAACGTTTCAACCTGACACATAGAAAGATAGGGGCTTATAGTTTTGCCTCCCAACATACTCACCTCAAGGGTGATGTCAACAATAATAGCTCATGTTATCTAGATTCAACTGGACATATGTGCCTAGATCTTTCCTCACCACATGTTGCTTGCCAAAAGAGAAAATAAAAAGGAATAGAAGGAAAACTTTGACTCTTTGCATAAAAATAAATACATAAAAGTAAAGGATTGGCCCTTCGCAGAGGGAAGCAGAGGTTGCCATGCGCTTATTTGTTTGGATCCTCAATCCCTTATTTGCAAGAGAACGTCACGTTGTATTGCCCCTTAAGATAACAACCTTTATTATGCAGTCTTTCACTTTTATTCTTTTTCATCCAAGTTCGTACAACTCTCAATTTTCTCTTACACTAAATGATCTCTCATATTTAGAAGCAATTTTTATTGCCTTTTTGCACCGATGACAACATACTTGAGGGATCTTGCTCAATCCCTAGGTAGGTATGGTGGACACTTGAAAAAGATTTGGGTTTAAGAGTTTTTGGATACACAAGTAGTATCTCTACTTAGTGAGGAATTTTCGGCTAGCAAAGATAAGGGACAAACACCACATGTTGAAGGATCTATGACAATATGACTTCTGTGTGATTATAAACAAATATAAACAAATAAGTTGTCTTCCTTGTCCAACGTCAACAATTTTGGCATAAAATATTTTGATGAGGGCTCACAATCACAAAAGATTTCTAGGATAGTATATTTATATGTGAATTTTCTCTTCCCTTATTAATTCTTTCATGAGTTGCATCATTTACTAATGCTATGTTTGTCAATCTCTAACAAAATTTCCTACTTATACTTTTCCTTATGTGGTGCTATCAACTACCATAGTATTAGTATATGATTTTGTTGATTTATTTCCTTTCTCTTTTTATTTCTTTATTTATTTTCGTTATTTGCAACATGAAAGTAAAGAAAGCAAAAACTCAAACTAAACTTTATTATATAACTTGCACTCGATTACAATGATAGATCACTAAGCAAACTCTCAAAGAAGAAAGGATCAAACTAAACTTTATTTCATCTAAATCAAAAAGATAGAACTAAGATAAGTAAACGCAAAAATATAGTAGGATGATACGATACCGGGGCACCTCCCCCATGCTTGGCGGGAGCCAAGGGGAGTGCCCATACCCGATACTCAGTTCTCCTTTGGTGGTGAAGAAGATGGTGGTCGTGAAGAGGAAGAGGTCTTGTCCTCGGATTTCCATGGCAGTGGTCCACCATCATAAGAGGAAGAGTGAGTCTCACGGGTCCTGCAACTAGCAGCCAAACTCATACCTTTAAACCTCACCTCATATTCAAAGACTTGGCTCTGGAGGTCATAGATCTGGCTTTGGAGGAAGTTGATTTGCTCGTTGAAGGTGAAGACGATGTCCATCATGGGCGTGCCATCCACCTTGAGATCACGGGAGAGGTCCGTGATCATGAGGTGATTGGCATGCATGGAGTCCACACTCCACCATCCCCTTGCACCGGAAGACATCTTGCTCCATAGCTTCAAGCCTAGCCTCTACGGTTCCCGTCCCCTTGGGGCAGGGCACATCGCGAAGGTGAAGCACCCCCTCATGCATCTCAATGACCTGAGGGTGCTGCACCACGTCCTGCAGATATGGGTTGATGACGTTCTTGAAGAATTTGTCCTTGCAGGAGCTTGAAGCAGCCGTGGTAGATGGGATCTAACGAAAAACAGCAAGGGAAAAAGAGAACAGAGGATTTATCCGTGATATGGTGGTTAATAGGTTCGGGAAGTATATATAGATTTTTTTATCTTGGAGGACAAGTACACAGAAGAAAAACGGAGTACGAAAGGTGTCCCAGGTGGGCACAACCCACCTGGGCGCGCCAGGGAAGCATGGCGCCTGGCGCGCCCTGGCGTCTTGTGCCCACCAGGGGGACGCTTCCTGGAAGTTTATTTATTTCCAAAATTCTAAAATATTCCAAAAATGATAAAAAATATTTTTGCGGATTTTTCGGAGTCCGTTTACTTACCGTATCACGTAACTTTTTATTTTCACGATTCTGGAGTGTTCTGGAAGGACTCTTTTATGTGTTCTTCCGGTGTCAAAGTTTGGATAATATTACTTTCAACATTAATAGGCGTACCTGAGATATAATGCTTTGTTCGGTTTTCCATTGACAACATTCGGTTAGTACCTTCGGAATTATTTATTTTGATGGCTCCAGACCGGTAAACCTCCTCGATGACATATGGGACTTCCCATTTTGAAAGGAGCTTTCCTGCAAAAAATCTAAAACGAGAGTTGTACAAAAGAACATATTCCCCGACTTTAAACTCACGGTTTTGGATTCTTTTGTCATTGCATCTTTTAACTTTCTCTTTGAATAACTTTGCATTTTCATATGCTTGGGTTCTCCATTCATCTAATGAGATAATATCAAATAACCTCTTTTCACCAGCAAGTTTGAAATCATAGTTGAGCCATTTGACTGCCCAATATGCTTTATGTTCTAACTCAAGAGGCAACTGACAACCTTTTCCATAAACCATTTTATAAGGAGACATACCCATAGGATTTTTATATGCTGTTCTATAAGCCCAAAGTGCATCATCTAATTTCTTAGACCAATTCTTCCTGGACCTATTGATAGTCTTTTGCAAAATTAATTTTATTTCTCTGTTGCTAAGTTCAACTTCACCACTAGAGTGAGGATGATAGGGTGATGCAATTCTTTGGCTAACATCATACTTGGCAAGCATTTTACGAAAATCACCATGAATAAAGTGTGAACCACCATCATTCATTAAATATCTAGGGACTCCAAACCTTGGGAAAATAACTTCCTTAAGCATTTTAATAGAGGTGTTGTGATCAGCACTACTGGTTTGAATAGCTTCTACCCATTTAGTAACATAATGAACAACAACCAAAATATGTGTATACCCATTAGAGGAAGGAAAAGTTCCCATGTAATCAAATCCCCAAACATCAAATGGATCAACAACAAGTGAATAATTCATAGGCATTTCTTGACGCTTATCGATATTACCTATTCTTTGACATTCATCGCAAGATCAGACAAACTTACGGGCATCCTTGAAGAGAGTAGGCCAATAAAATCCAGACTGCAATACCTTATGAGCAGTTCTATCTCTAGCATGATGCCCTCCATAAGCCTCAGAGTGACATTTCCATAGGATTTGTCCCTGTTCATGCTCAGGTACACAACATCTAATAATACCATCTACTACTTCTTTATAAAGATGTGGGTCATCCCAAAAGTAATGTCTTAAATCATAGAAGAGTTTTTTCTTTTGTTGGTATGTAAAGCTAGGTGGCAAATATTTAGTAACAATGTAATTAGCATAGTCAACATACCAAGGAGTACTATTAGCAACATTTATTGCAACTAACTGCTCATCAGGAAAACTATCATCAATAGGTAGTGGGTCATCAAGCACATTTTCAAGCCTAGACAAGTTATCAGCTACTGGGTTCTCAGCTACTTTTCTATCAATGATATGTAAATCAAATTCTTGGAACAAGAGAACCGAACAAATAAGTCTAGGTTTAGCATCTTTCTTTTCCATAAGATATTTAATAGCAGCATGGTCTATGTGAACAGTTACTTTGGGATAAACAATATAGTCAGGGAAATGACACCTATGGAATCACTGGGATCCCTTCTACGGTTGGCGGGCGTGGGGTTGTGCAAAGAGCGGGTCTGGCGGTCAACACAATGATCGTTTACCCAGGTTCGGGCTGCAAATATGCGTAATACCCTAGTCCTGCTTTGGTTTATGTATTCGAGTGTTCTTGAGCTCTTGAGCTCGCTACGGTGCGTGTGTCGCCCAAAAGATCTGAATCCTCCTCCTGGACGCATCAGGCCTCCTTTTATAGACAAAAAGGGGTTGCCACAGTGGCACACAGGAGGTGGAAAGGAGTATAGTGCGCAAGCTTATCGCTTGTCATTACGGGACAAGACGCATTAAATGCACCCCCTTACGTGTCCCATTGCTTTATTGGGGATGGCAACGAGGCCCATCCCGTCCGTCGCCGCTCTGCCTCGCTCTAACGCGCGTCCAGGCCAACGATCCATGCAGCGCCATGTACGCTGGCAGGCTAATGAGATGGCGTGGTGGTAGGGTCTTCACGAAGATATGCATGCCACCACGCAGGTGATAACTGAGCTGGCCTGGAAGCCGCACGTTGCCACGCAGGTGCCCGCCCAGCTGGTTGGGCTGGCAGCTGTATGGGAACGGCGGTGGAGTCTTGGCAGACGCGGACCTGGTTGTGGCCTCGCAGGCGACTTCGGCAAGGGCCTTGTCGGGGCACCGGAAAGGGTCTTGCCGTGACATCATGGTCGTCCTCGGCAAGGATCTTGCCAGGGGTCTCGTGGATTTCCTCGGCTAGGATCCCGCCGAGGATTGTCGTCTTCTGGTCCTCATCTGATCTTGTATGCTTCTGATCTTCACAAAGATCTGCATGCCACCACGGAGGTGCCTCCCGAGCCTTGGTTCCAATGTGGTTGATGGCGTTGGAACCCTTGATCAAGGGTCGCGCGCTCTGCTGGCATCGGGCAAGCTGCCCCAGCAAGGCTCTTGCCGGGGCTGCGGAGGCCGCCCTAGTAAGGGCCTTGCCGGGGGAGCCCACCTCGCCCTTCTGCTCTTTGTGTCTTTGTCTTTTCGTTGCCTTGGCCTTCTTGTGCCTTCGTTTCCATCCTCTGCCCTGCTTATTGTAGCCGTGGGCGCGGCTCTGACTGCCCGTGCACAAGTAAAGGGGTAAAAAAGGAGGGCCCCTACTTTTGTACACTGATAGGAGCCCCCGGGCCTGGGCCACACATGAGCGCAATGCGTTGTTCGGTCGGGCCCAGAATGGTGCGCAGCAGGTGGGGCGGATTTTGCCGCAGTAACTCCTTCGCTCGCTTGCGCTTCCCCATGACCCGCATTGAATGCGCTCCGTAGAGGGTCGTGCGGGACATGGGGGCATGCGTGGGGCGGCCGCTGCCCTCATGCGTCACATAATGGTAAATGGTAACGAAGTAGCCCGTGCCTTCCTCATAAAAGGGGGATACTGCGGGCGCGACGCCCATTTACCCTATGTGCCTTCTCCAATCTCTAAACCGCCATTCCTTCCCTCTTTCTCCTCAAGCTCTTGCTTTCGCTCGACGTCGCCTCCCCCATTGCTCCAGATCCTCCGCCCCTCCTCCAGCTGCCATGGCGCCCAAAACCAGAAGGGGCAAGGGAGCGAACAAGGATGCCGGGGAGAGGGAGGCATCGGAGAGTGAGTTGGCGGCGCGGCGGACGCAGCTCGCCTTCTTTCCGTCAACGGTCAACGCGATCCACCTCCGGGACTACTTAAACCCCTGTGGGGGTCAAGACGAAGGGGCATCCCGCCACGTGCATCATCCATGCTGGTTTCGCCCAACCGGGCCAGAATCGGTACCCATTGTTTGTCAACTACTTTTCCTGCCGGCTTTGCCCCCTTTCTTCGTTTTCTTCAATGACGTCATGCACACCTATGGCTTTCACCTTCTGGATTTTACTCCAAATGCCATGGCGTGCATGGCTCTTTTTGCCCATCTCTGCGAGGGTTTCGCTGGGGTGCATCCCAACACGGCGCTCTTCCGCCACTACTTCTTTCCTCGCATCCAAAAGGGAGGCGCCATCTCCGGCTGTGTCGCCTCGATCCCAAGGATCCAGGGGAAGGGGACATATCCGGAGGGTGCTCGGAAGGAGAGGTGGGCGGAGTGGCGGGGCCGGTGGTGCTGGATTGAGGAGGAGGACCCACAGGTATTTTGCCAGATCCGCCAAGCGCCGCCGGTTCGCAGAGACGACTGGAGTAATGTCGACGCCGATGATGAGAAGCTCATGGTTGCCACCACCAGGATTCATCGCCTCACCGTGGCCAGGCTCACCCTTGAGATGATTGGGGCGGATTTCATCCACCGCCGAATCGCTCCACTCCACAACAAGGGGAGGCCGGCCTGGCTCTTTATGAACGTGGCCGACATCATGAGGCTTCGCCCTAGCTTGGACCACAACCTCATAGCGATCAGGCACGCCCACTTGTGCGAGAGGCTTTTCCAGCTTGGCGTGCACTTCAACAGCAAGGTTGAGAGGTCCAGCAAGGCCATGAAGGCCGGCAAGGTCGTCAAGGGGCTCCTGTTTGGGTTGCCGGCAGGGGTGGTCCCGCTGAGCAACAACTCCCGCCGAAACGACATCATCGCCATGATGGCGGACTTGAACGTGCACGACCTTGACCCGAATTGGGCCGAGCCGGGGACGGATCAGGTGCAGGAGTTCTTTGACAAACTGTCAGAGAGGTACGTCCATGCCGAGCCACTGCTCGTTCCGGACACCAGCCAGGCGGAGCTGGACTACATCGCTGCCAGGGCAGCGGAGGCGGAGCTTGCCAAGGAGGCCGGCAGCGTCGGCCACATGGGGGACGATGCCGAGGCTGCCGCGGAGGAGACGAAGCTCAGCGGGTGGGCGGAGTCCACCGGGGAGGGTTGCAGTGCTGACACCGGGGCCCCTCTCATTGAAGATGTGTTCAGCGAGTCGACCGAGGAGGAGGCCGAGGCTGACAATCCTCCGGCCTTGGAAAGAAGGAGCGTCCTGCGGCGGGCCACCTCTGGCGAGCCGGACTGGCCCGGCAGGACCGTGCAGCGGCAAGAGACCCAGGGGAGTCCATGCGCCTGACGAGGGCCGCGGCAGCAAGGAAAGTGGTGAAGGCCACGGTGGCGAAGAGGAAGGCATCCGCATCTTCTTCGTCCAAGCGTCATCGGACCCCACCCACTTCTCCTCCTCCCGCGGATGTCGACACGGAGGTCGTCTTCGACCTTGGGTCTCTCAGCCCGAGGAGGAAAAGGAAACCAGAAGAAGAGGAAGAGGAGAATGAGTAAGCATCCTGCCCTTTATATTTTCTGATCCTTCAGATTGTTTCGTTTTTCTTGACTTTTTTTCATCTTCGCAGGGACAGGGAGACGCTGGCCCAGAGGGTGGCAAAGAGAGCATGGGCCTCGGCGGGCACCTCGAGCACGCCACTGGTGGTGGAGAGCAGCCCGGAGAACAGCCCCCAGCGCAGCCCCTGCTTCAGCCCCCATCGTAAGCCTACCACTCACTCCTCCATTGATGAACATTGGGGTGTGATTCTTTGATGCTGATCTTGTCGGGATTCGCAGGAGAAGAACGGCAGCAGGAGCAGCCGCCGACGGCCAGCCCCAACATGCCGCCCCCCTCGAGTACACCGCCCCAAGGGGCGTCCCTGGCATGGGCATCCACCACTGAGGCCACGCCCATGAAGGAGGAGGAGACAAACTTGGGCGCCGGCGGGGAGGACGCCACTTCTTCCCAGCATGGTGCGGGTAAGTATGCTTGCTTCCCGTCCCTGTCTTTCCTTCTTCTTTCGAACTTTGGTCTTGGCCTTGCCTCACCCTCCTCTTGGCATCTAGGCGCTTCCTCGACAGACCTGGAGAACATCGACATTGTCATCGAGGAGGTCGCCAGGGATGCTGAGGCCGAGGCCAACAAGATCGCTGCCGAGGAGGCCGCCAGGACCGCCGATGATGACGCCGCCAAGGGGCAGGCCGGTGAGACCGGCAAGGCCGCTACCGAGGAGGCCGGCAAGGGGCCTACCCGGGAGGCCGACAAGGCTGCTGTCGAGCAGGGGATGGTTGACGACCAGCCTTCCTCCTCTGCTGCCTCTGGCTCGGGTAGGTATCGGAGGGTGAGCGACGATCTGTTCGTCCACCTCCCAGGGATGGCGAGCACCAGGGCGCCCACCGAACGGGAGGTTTTCGACGACGAGGTGCTTGCGGTCGTCGGGCTTGAGGTTGTCGACGAGCCAAGAACCGGCGGCGGTGGTTCCCAGGAGGAGGAGCTCTTTCGGGCCATGAACGCCAACTTCCAGAAGCTCTGGGCACTCCACCGGGCTCGCCTGGACAACGCCAAGTCCAGGATGGCAGCGGTGGACAAGGCGGAGGCAGACCTTGAGGGGTGCGTCGCCGAGACGCATGCTTGGTTTCGCCAAGCCCGTGAGGAGCTGAATGTTGCCCATGACCTACTGCCCGAGCACAAGCTGGAGCTTGTCATGAAGCAGGCCGACATCGAGAAGGCCTAGGACGAGGCAAGGGCGCAGGCTGCCAAGGACGAGGCCGCCCCGCACCAGCACTAGGCCGAACTGAACTCCCAGGAGGAGGAACTCGCCGCCCGTGAGGAAAAGCTTGTCGCCACACTCCGCGGCAAGGATGAGGAGATCGGGAAGCTCGTCGCGCAGCGGACCCAGGAGCTGGAGCAGAAGCACAAGGAGGCGCTCAATGCCCAAGCTCTCGTCCATGCCGGCAAGGTGAAAGAGCTGGAAGTGGAGCGGGACGGGCTGAAGGATCAGGCCCTGAAGTTGGCAAAGGAGAAAGACACGCTCAACGGTGCTCTGGTGGAGGCGCAGGGTGCAGTCCTCGGCAAGGCTGAGCAGCTCTCCAAGGCCAACGACTCCATCAAAGACCTGAAGCTGAAGCTAGAGGGTCTTGAGGGGACGCTGTCGGAGGTCAGGGCCCGGGAGGAGACCCTGACCAAGTACCTGGAGGAGAGGCAGCTGCGGAAGAACGAAGCCGCGAACCACGAGGATTTTGTGAAGGTCAAGAACCTCTGGATCAACCGCCTCGCAGACGTCGCCGGCAAGATAACCACGCAGCTGGCTGCCATGGGGATGCCAAATGTGAGGTACGTCCCGTAGCCAAACGTGAGTCCCAATGCCAAGCTGATCCTATTCTTCGAGGGTGTTCTCGGGGCCCTGGTGCAGTTCCGCCCCAATAGGGCAGCCTCTCTGGCCGATGAAGCCCGGAGGCTTTGCCGGAGTGCCATTACCAAGGTCCTCACCAAGGTGGCGCACTAGAACCCCAACCTCGACTTCGACGCCGCGCTGGAGAGTTGCCGGAGGATGCGGACCTCGCAAAGCTCGAGGAGCGTATCAAGCCCTTCATCAGCCGCATCGACGAAATCCAGAGGGTAGAGGGCCAGCGCTGGGACTAGGCACCCCGTTCTTCATCGCTGCTGCAGGCTCATGACCAAGACAATTTTTATCTTTAGTTAGCACCGCAGCAACAATTGATGTAATATAACTCTGCAGTACTTTTAATATCATGCATGCTATCTTCACGTTAGATCTTTCTTCGTACGTTCGTACCCTACGCTTGTTGAGATAAGGCTGCCGGCGCGTAAACCCACGCCGTGGTGATTTAAGGACGGATCCATAGCACCCTTCCGGAAGGGCGCTTGCTGCCGGGCGAGCCACCTTGCCGCCGCCAGCGCGGTCGCTTGAACTGTCGAGCGGACTCGAAGCAGGACAAGAGCGCAGCTGGGAACGGGTAGGCCACCTTGCCGCCGCCAGCGCGGCCGCATGAAGTGTCAAGCGGGCTCGAGATAAAAACAAAGGCGTTGCGAACAGCGGAAGGTTCCCATCGCGTGCAGGTTTCCCGTACAAAGAACGAGATCTCTTGGGGAGAACAGCCTTATATAAGGGAAAATGACCAAGATTTTGTGTGACTTAGCTTTCCTGTCGTTGCGCGGGCATTCACCGCATTCGCAGGCGACGCCGCCCGTTTGGTCGTCTTCTTCCTTGGAGTGACGACCACGATCAAGCTGCTACTCCAACCAGACCAGATTTCCACAACTGCGCCCCCTACCTGGCGCGCCAAAGATGTCAGGGAAACAACACCTATGGAATCACTGGGATCCCTTCTACGGTTGGCGGGCGCGGGGTTGTGCAAAGAGCGGGTCTGGCGGTCAGCACATGTATCGTTTACCCAGGTTCGGGCCGCGAAGATGCATAATACCCTAGTCCTGCTTTGGTGTATGTATTTGAGTGTTCTTGAGCTCTTGAGCTAGCAACGGTGTGTGTGTCGCCCAAAAGATCCGAATCCTCCTCCTGGACGCCTCGGGCCTCCTTTTATAGACAAAAAGGGGTCGCCACAGTGGCACACAGGAGGTGGAAAGGTGTACAGTGCGCAAGCTTATCGCTTGTCATTACGGGACAAGATGCATTAAATGTGCCCCCTTAGGTGTCCCGTTGCTTTATTGGGGATCGCAACGAGGCCCGTCCCGTCCGTCGCGGCTTCGCCTCGCTCCGACGCGCGTCCAGGCCAACGATCGATGCAACGCCATGTAGGCTGGCAGGCTGCTGAGATGGCATGGTGGTAGGGTCTTCACGAAGATCTGCATGCCACCATGCAGGCCCTTGCTGAGCTGGCCTGGAAGTCGCACGTTGCCATGCAATTGCCTGCCCAGCTAGTTGGGCTGGCCGCTGTATGGGAACGGCGGTGGAGTCTTGGCAGACGCGGGCCTGGTTGTGGCCTCGCAGGTGACTTCGGCAAGGGCCTTGCCGGGGCCCCGGCAAGGGTCTTGCCGCAGCATCATGGTCGTCCCTGGCAAGGATCTTGCCGGGGGTCTCGTGGATTTCCTCGGCTAGGATCCCGCCGAGGATCGCCGTCTTCTGGTCCTCATCTGATCTTGTATGCTTCTGATCTTCACAAAGATCTGCATGCCACCACGGAGGTGCCTCACTAGCCTTGGTTCCAATGTGGTTGATGGCGTTGGAACCCTTGGCTCAAGGGTGACGCGCTCTGCTAGCATCGGGCAAGTTTCCCCGGCAAGGCTCTTGCCGAGGCTGCGGAGGCCGCCCCGGCAAGGGCCTTGCCGGGGGAGCCCACCTCGCCCTTCTTCTCTTTGTGTCTCTGTCTTGGCGTTGCCTTGGCCGTCTTGTGACTTCGTTTCCATCCTCTGCCCTGCTTAGTCTGCCCGTGGGCGCGGCTCTGATTGCCCGTGCACAAGTAAAGGGGTAAAAAAGGAGAGCCCCTACTTTTGTACACCGAAAAATATAAGGTCTAAATTTTTCACAAGAAAACACTGCTAAGAATTCTTTTTTAGTAGTAGCATAATTTCTTTGAGCAATGTCTAGAGTTTTACTAGCATAATGGATAACATTCAATTTCTTATCAACTCTTTGTCCTAGAACAGCACCAACAACATAATCACTAGCATCAAACATAATTTCAAAAGTCAAGTTCCAATCAGGTGGTTGAACAATAGGTGAAGTAATTAAGGCTTTCTTGAGTGTTTCAAAGGCTTCAAGACAATCATCATCAAAAACAAAAGGAATATCCTTTTGCAAGAGACTAGTGAGAAGACTACAAATTCTAGAGAAGTCTTTGATAAATCTCCTATAGAAACCAGCATGACCTAGGAAACTACGAATACCTTTGATGTCCTTGGGACATGGCATTTTCTCAAGTGCATCAACCTTAGCTTGATCCACTTCAATACCTATTTCAGAGATTTTATGACCCAAGACAATACCTTCACTAACCATATAGTGGCACTTCTCCCAATTCAAGACAAGATTTGTTTGTTCACAGATCTGCAAAACTCGGTCAAGATTAATTAAACAATCATCAAAAGACTGCCCATAAACACAGAAGTCATCCATGAAAACATCAACAATCTTTTCACAGAAGTCAGAGAATATAGCAGTCATACATCTTTGAAAGGTAGCAGGTGCATTACATAAACCAAAAGGCATACGTATATAAGCATAGGTTCCAAAAGGACAAGTAAAAGTGGTATTTTCTTGATCAGGTTGAGAAACAGGTATTTGTAAAAAGCCAGAGTATCCATCAAGGAAGCAAAAGTGTGTGTTCTTAGATAATCTTTCAAGCATTTGATCAATAAAAGGGAGAGGGTAATGATTTTTTCTGGTTGCTTTGTTTTATTTTCTAAAATCAATTACCATTCTATAGCGTGTAACAATTCTTTGTGGAATAAGTTCATTCTTATCATTAGGAACAACAGTAATACCTCCTTTATTAGGGACACAATGAACAGGACTTACCCATCTACTATCAGCTATAGGATAGATTATACCTGCTTCCAGAAGTTTTAATATTTCCGTTCTTACCACCTGTCGGTGTCAAAACCGGCAGATCTCGGGTAGGGGGTACCGAACTGTGCATCTCAGGATCAAAGGTAATAGGAGACAGGGACACGATGTTTACCCAGGTTTGGGCCCTCTTAATGGAGATAATACCCTACTTCCTGCTTGATTGACTTTGATGAATATAGGGGTTACAAGAGTTGATCTACCTCGAGATTGTAATGGCTAAACCTTAGATGTCTAGCCTGTATGATTATTATTGCCTCTACGGACGAAACCCTCCGGTTTATATAGACACCGGAGGGGCCTAGGGTTGTACAGAGTCGGTTTACGGAGACAGGACACCAAGCTTGCCATACACGCAAAGGAGAGTCCCATCCGGACACGGGGGAAAGTCGTCTATCTTGTATCTTCCCGGCCCATTAGTCCGGCCCACGTCACATAGCCCGGACGAACAAGGACCCCGTAATCCAGGACTCCCTCAGTAGCCCCTGAACCAGGCTTCAATGACGATGTGTCCGGCATGCAGATTGTCTTCGGCATTGCAAGGCGGGTTCCTCCTCCGTATACTCCAAAGTAGCCTTCCAACATGAGAGCTGTATCCGGCTCTGTTTCCAGCTACAACCCTAAACCATAAGGACAAAATACTTAAAAATAAGTCATGTATATTGACAGCTTTTTCCCGGCGAGACATTATGCTCGGCCTCATTATTATTTTGAACCATTTTTAGTATCTCGCTTCGCGTTTTGAGACACAACCCATATTGACACGTCTTGTCCAAGCAGAGATCATGTCCCCTTATTACGGGATTCTCATCAATACGGGTTTGGATAACCCAACCGTGCCATTTGCACAACCCCTTGGGAATAGGCGAGTTTTAAGGCTTGTGAAGAGGTGCCTGATATTCATTGCCTTTATAAAGGGATAAAGACCCATCTCTTTCCCCCACGCCTTCTTCTTCCTCAGCCCCTCCCATCCTCGAGCTCCAGCACCCAAGTCTCGACTTCTCCCACAGCCACCAGGCACCCCAACCATCTCTAGATCCGGCTCTCGAGGAAAGTGGGTGGCCTCCTCTGTAATCGAGGAGGACATTGCGGGGCTCCAGGAAGCGAGGTACCTGACTGCGGAAATCCCACACTGTCGGCCTCCTGGGAACGGGGGTACCCAGACTTGTATGCCTGCAGCCCAGGGCGCGGCTCCATCAACGGCCTGGTACGGCCCATCTTCATCGGCAACCACTCAAGACCCTCGTGAGGGGCCAAGCCTCGCGAGGCGGACGACACCAAGACCTCCTGGAGGGCGGCCTCACTAGGCTGGATCCCGAGGAGCAGAGATATCTATGCAAGGGGCACCTCGCGAGGTGCGCATGACGTGAGCCTTGACGATCAAGGCCAGGCGGGCGCCAGCGGGCGGAGAGTACTAGTTGCCTCTTGGTGCTAATGGGGCAAGCGCAGGCGAGGAGTCCCGAGGCGTCATGCAAAGGTTTCCATATCAGTGCAACGAGACCAAGACCAGCAGGACGGCAGGAAGGAGGTCACCGCGGAGCCCACGACAGCGTCACCACCAGATCCTTTGGCAGGCGAAGACCACCTTTTGTCAGGATAGCTTGTACTTGTTGTCTCCCTTCAAACTTGGCCGTTGTGGGATCCCTTCCCGCCTAACATTTGGGAAGAGGACCAGGGCCTCTATAAATTGGACTAGCCACCTGTTGGAAATATGAGCAATTTACCAAATAATTTTGCTAACGGAAATACTAGATAAAGCATGACTAATATAGCAAATATAAAGCAAGTCATGCAATCTGACAGAGTGAAGGTAAACATCGTCTGCATATATGAATTTGAGCTAAACACATCTAGAACAGACACTAGATGAAGTTGCTTATATGACACAGAACCTAACATACGTAGGGCAGAAACTAGAGCCAAGAAATGTAGCAGGACTTCTAATAGAAAGGAGAAGAACACGTATGGGACATCAGCAGCAGAAGCGCTGGACTTGGGGTCGGTGTCCTCGCCTGCCATGTCGTCGAGGAGGTCGTGGATGTCGGGGAAGAAGTCGTCGTCGGAGAAGTAGTCGTCGGTGATCGGATCGTCCGTGATGAAGCAGCCAGTAGTCGCGCTGAGCGCTCCCCAAAAACCATATCACCCTTCTCCCGTATAGGACTCAAAAGGTGCGGTTTCGGAGGCCTATTATCCCAACGTTCGGTGCACGCCACAAGCCGGGATGAGGAAGATCGTAGCAGCAGCGCAGTGCTCAGGAACTTGTGGCGAGAGGAGGAAGAGGTTCTTCTGATGCATCTCTCTAGGAGGAGCGACCTCCCTTTTATAGGCGCAAGAGAAGGAGGCGAGAGGCTGCGCCGGGAGCTGAAGGGAGGCAGCAGCCGAAGGGTGCAGCGTTCATATTCAATATCCACTACAGCAAAAACTTTCCAGCTCCCGAGTGGCCTTTCGTATAACAGTAGTGCGTGGCAAAAATTTAGACATCGTCTCGGCTCATTCCCGCAACCCGCGGCGCGGCGCATCATGACGAGGCGTGGCGTGGCGAGGCGGGCGACGGAGGAGGAGCGCGCGTGGATGTCCCTCTTGTTCTCATTCTCATACATGTGGGGAAAGAACCTCCCTTATAAAGAGGTCCAACTCCCTCTAAACTAGCAATGTGGGACTAAACTTTAGTTCCACCTCTTGCCTTGCGCAAATGGGCTGCGTGGGCCTCTATGATTTATTAGGAATTTCTGAAACTGCTATTGGGCTAGGCCCAAAATAGACAAAATTCCAGCACCACCACCATGGGGAGGCACCTCATCTTGGATTGGACTCATTCCACCAACGCCAACTCACCAACTCACCGAGATCTAGAACACCTCTCCTCAGGAGGCTGTTCTTACCTTGTACTGTTCATCCTCAGCCTACAAGGCAATCCACCACACCACACTAGAGTAGGGTATTACACAGCAACCGTGGCCTGAACCATTATAAACCCTCGTTTCTCTTGTTCTTTGGGTTCATCAAGCTAGACCTTGAGATCTTTAAGAGAGAGAGCTAGGGAGAGGGAGATCTTCGTGTGCACCCAGTGTTCGAACCTCAAAGGTTTGCCGAAACCCGTAATCCGACATTTGGCGTGCCAGGTAGGGGTGCGCTGAAGCCTTTCTTCCGCCGATCCACGCTCCGCCGCTCTATCGTATCCATGGCTGACACCCGTCGAGCCCGTGTTGAGCGCCGGGCCGCCCTTGCCGCCCGCGTTGCTCAGACGGCGCCCGTTGGCGGACCTCCCCGCCATTCTCCATCGCCTGCTACCAACGCTGCCAACGGCCCAGCCAGGAACGAGCAACAAGCTTCATCGCTGCACCCCTCCGTGTGGCAGGATGGACGCACTACCACCCCGTCGCGGACTCCAGCCGGCTCATCGTCCCATGCTCGTCGCGCACCCACGGACGCGCAGGCTGCGCTGCTCATGGCATGGGAACTCCTGCGCTACCGCCTAGTCGATGACCTCTACAACGACTGGCTGGACCGCATCGCCGAGCTCTTCAGCGCCACTGGGGGTTCTCCTGCACCGTCTTTCTCGCTGTGGGTGACGTAGCCCACGGAGCACCTCCACCACCTCCGCATCAAAACGCTCCCCTTGGACCAAGACGCGCGGCCCCGCGACATAACCCACCGTGCAGGGCAACCGCGCACGAAGAAGGAAGCTGCCAAGAAGTACCTCGGAAGCAAGAAAACGCTCCCCCGCTCCCAGCACCACTGCTTCAAGACCGTGTGCAGCCTGCGGCGGCGGCGCATGGATATCAGGATCAGGCCCCGCCTCCGTGACGGGCTCCGGTGACCATAGCAGGTTGCCATGCCTTCACTCCCGAGCTGTGCAGCGTCGTCTGGCCCGGCAAGTTCAAGCCATACCTGGCTCCGCGCTACGACGGCACCCCCGACCCCGCGGAGTTCTTGCAGCTCTACGAGCTGAGCATCGAGGCAGCCAACGGCTACGAGAAGGTGATGGCGAACTGGTTCCCCATGGACCCCAAGGATGGCATTCGCTCGTGGCTTCCTCTTGGGGTGAAATGCGCGAGCATCTCGTCGCCAACTTCCAGGGCACTCGCGACCGCCCGCCGGCCGCAGGCGACCTGAGGTGCATCAAGCAGCAACCATGGAAACTCTGCAGAAGTACATCCAGCGCTTCAACAGCATCCATCAAAAGATCCCCAAGGTGATGGACGAGGCCATCATCTCTGTGTTATCTGATGGCGCCCGTGATGTCAAGATGAAGGAGGAGCTCGCCATCCACGAGGAACTATGCACGGCCCTGGAAATATTCAACATGGTAACCAAGTGCGCAATGGCTGAGGAAGGGCGCCTTTCCCTCCTCAAGCTCCCAGATGCCGACGAGGAGGACTAGATGGCCAAGATCAAGGACGTGAAGCCCAAGGGGGTTGCCGTGCTCACAGCGGAGCCGGAGATGAAGTGCGGCCGCGACCACCCCGAGTCGTCCAAGGCCAACCGCCCGTTCTGCACCTTCCACAATATTCACAGCCACAACACCAGCGACTGTCAGGAGCTCAGGGCCATCCGCGATGGGTGCTTCGGTCGGCGCCCTGACCGCGGCGACCGAGGCTACGGCCGAGGAGGAGGACGAAGTGGAGGACGCTGGGACGACCGTGGCCCCCGCAGGAGTGGCACGGCCGGCCTTGTGAGGATCGCTGGCAGGACCCGCCTAGCGAGGGCGCCTGGAGAGACCAGCCTCGTGAGGACCGTCCTCGGGACAACGCAGGCCTCCCTCCGCTACCACCACCACCAAGGAGGAACGACGACCACCATCAGGACGAGGGGGATGGGGGCTTCCAAGAGCCTCGAGCCATTGCCTGCATCTTGGGTGGTGCTCAGGCCCCATCATCCCAGCGCATCTTCAAGCAGTTTGCTCGTGAGTGAACGCGGCCCTTCCCAGGCTTGAGGCCACGCGCCCGCTCAGGTGGTCCAAGTGCGCCATCACCTTCAGCTCGTCACACCAGCTCAAGGGTGTGGCAACCACCGGCGCCCTCCCGATGCTTTGCTCACCCGTCATCAGCAACGTTCAAGTCACCAAGACCCTCATCGACGGCGGCAAAGGGCTCAATGTCTTGTCCGTCGAGACGTTCAATAGCCTCCAAGTGTCATACGATCTGCTATAGCCTACCAAGACCTTCTTAGGAGTGACCGTCGGCTCAACCACCCCGATAGGGTAGGTCCGCCTTCCTATCACATTCGGCCAGTGTGACAACTACCGCACCGAGCTCATCAACTTCGACATTGCCCACATCTGCCTACCGTACAACGCCATCCTTGGGTATCCATCCTTGGCAAAGTTTATGGCAGTAACCCATCATGGCTACAACGTCCTCAAGATGCCAGGGAGTGGCGGCATCATCACGGTTCCCTGTGAAGAACGGGATGCGGTGTGCTCCCTCGAGAGCGATTACCAAGCTGCAGCGGCCGAAGACCCCGACAACGAAGGCACCCTGTACCCTCCTGATGCCATCCCCAAGAACAAGAAGCAGCTACTCCGCTAAGGGCCTCAGGAGAGCAGCATTTCCAGCGGCATTACCTCAGGACCTACGCCCACAGGCGAGGCGCCTCCCTCCCTCGCATAGGAAGGCGCGCCCGGCGTTGTCCTCAGGCTGGGCTCGGGGGCTCTCTTCTGGAGGGCCTCAGACTTAGCCAATGCCATGAGGGAGGCGCTCGGGCACCATGTGGAGGCGTGCTTCGCCGCATGTTTCCCTCAAGAAGGCACAAGGCGTGGAGCGCCTAGTGCTCAGGAGTTCATCACCAAGGCGACTCAGGAGCTTCAAGAGGCAATGACCATACGTGGCGACCGCTGCCCGCCACCCGGCGCAGCCCCCCATCCTGGCAAGGACGGCGGGCTGCGTGTCTGCGTCAAGATTCCAAGGCTCAACAGGGCTGCATCTCAAGAGCGCTTCTGGCCTTCGCGCGTTGGTCGGTGCAAGGGTCCACCTCACAGCTACGTTCGCATGCCCTTTGGCTTGCCGAATGCGGCTACCCCTTCCAGCGCCACTTGCGGAGCATTCTTGCGGCTCAAGTGGCCAGGCATCACGCCGTCCTTGCGGGGATGGCGACAGTTCTTCAGGAGCCACCTGGGCCTACGGAGCCTCCTGAGGCTCAGGACCCTGGCGGCTCATGAGGAGCAGCTTCTCCAGCACGCATCTTCAGCAGCTCCAACCCCACTCCAGCTACGGTATCGGGTGAATCTTTTAAGTTCATTCAGTTGGGGGCGCCCCTCGGGCAGCATTATCCCCAACTCGCACGGGCCTGTCCCCGCGACGTGTATACTTTTGCATCTTTAGCTTACTGTATTGGGAGTTCCCCTCGCGCTGCATCATCCCTAGGCCGCTCAGGTCCGTCCCAGTGGCATGTATCGTTCTTGCATCTATTTGAGCTAACCTGCCTCCTTGCTTGAGTCATTTCATGATTATCACCTGCTTACCTATTGCCCCTCGCGGCCACCCGCATTGCTGGCCGGCCTCCTGCTCATCCCGCAACTGGGGCTACACATGATGGCACGACGCTTGTGCTCGGGTCCGTCCCTGCAACGCTGACAAACCTGAGCGGTCGAGCTCTAGATCGTGGCACACCCCGCGCACGTCACCTCTCCAGGCACTCAGTGCCTTCATCTTCTTGCAGAACGACCAGCGGAAGACCAGTAGACACGGTTACAGTCTGTACTCCTCCCTCATGCTAACCTGTAGGAATCTTCGGAGGCCTACGACTGACGGCGCCGTAGGCTCCATCTTTTTCATGCAATTCGCTTGCGCGTTAAAGGGGGGCTCCTGAGCATCGCGTCTCAGGAGCTCCTACTGACTCTCCAGCCCTCACCCCTGGCCTTGACAACGACATCATGGCCTGGCATACCAGCGGCGGATGAGCTCGCTCGAGGGTAAGGACCCGAGGACGCAGATCACCTAGAAGAGCATGGAAAAGGAAGGGAGGCTAGCACGAGCCTAACCCAATCGTCTCACAGCCGCTGACGCATGAATCGTAGCCTGCACACGGAAGCCGACCCAGGGTCGCTATGATAAGTCTCACACTCAAGCCAGCCAAGCGTTGTGACATAGGATTTCCATCTCTTGTAGCCCTGCTACAGAGACGCCACCTTCCTTTCCTACCTTTAGGTAGTTTCTTGCACGCTAAAGGGGACCTCTTGAGCATCGCGCCTCGGGAGCTCTCACCGAACCTCGGGCCGCTCACCTCCTGGCCTTGACCACGGCATCGCGACCTAGCATACCAGCGACGGCTGCAGCCTGCCTGGGGACTGGGACCTGTCAGCGTAGTGCACTAAGCTACCGCGAGGTTGGAAAGGGGGGACCAAGCTGAAGCAAGACACACAATCATGAATGTTTATAATAAGGATGATATTGACACAAAAGGCACAACAGACCCTTTGCACACCCCCACGGGGTCCAGCTCGATTCCTTGCAGGGAACAAAAGAAGAAGGTTTCCAGGAGTCATATTGTCACGCCCAATATGCGACCCTATCCAAAAGGAACTCGAAGGTCCCACCAAGGATAGACCCGCATATTGGAACGCTTTTGCAAGGTGGATATCATTACATCAACATTACATAATACATAGGGATACATACATAAGGCACAAATGCCACAAGAATACATCAACATCATACAACTTCAACATTCGACTACGGATGATACATAAACAGAAACTCAAACAATATCCACCCTGCTAGCCCAGGCTGCCGACCAGGAACCTATCCCCTGATTGAAGAAGAAGCAGAAGAAGAACTCCAACACAAGCAAACATCGCTCTCGCGTCATGGTCATCGCAAACCTGTACCTGCAACTGGTGGTGTAGTAAATTGTGAGCCACGAGGACTCAGCAATCCCATTACCATGGGTATCAAGACTAGCAAAGCTTAAAGGGAAAGGAAGGGGTAAAGTGGTGAGGTTGCAGCAGCGACTAAGCATATATGGTGGCTAACATACGCAAATGAGAGCGAGAAGAGAAACAAAGGAACGGTCGTCAACTAGTAATGATCTAGAAGTGATCCTGAACTCCTACTTACGTCAGACATAACCCAAGAAACCGTGTTCTCCTCTCGATCAACCCCGAAAAGAGACACTCACGGTTACGCACACGGTTGGTGTATTTTAGAAGAGTTTACTTCAAGTTTACTACAACCAGATATTAACAAATTCCCATCTGCCACATAACCGCGGGCACGTCTCTCGAAAGTTTATACCCTGCAGGGGTGTCCCAACTTAGCCCATGATAAGCTCTCGCGATCAACGAAGGATATTCCTTCTCCCCGGGAAGACCCGATCAGTCTCGGAATCCCGGCTACAAGACATTTCGACAGCAATAAAACAAGACAAGCAAAGCCGCCCGATGCGCCGACAATCCCGATAGGAGCTGCACATATCTCGTTCTCAGGGCAACACCGGATGAGACATCCTACGAGTAAAACCAAACCTCGAGTTGCCACGAGGGGGCCCCACAGTCTACTCGGTTCAGGCCAGCACTTAGAGAAGCACCGGCCCGGGGCTAAATAAAGATGACCCTTGGGCTCCGAAACCCAAGGAAAAAGGGCTAGGTGAGGCAAATGGTAAAACCAATGTTGGGCCTTCTGGAGGAGTCTTATTCAAAGCGAGCTGTCAAGGGGTCCCATAAATCACCCGACCGCGTTAGGGACGCAAATCCGGGAACATAACACCGATATGACGGAAACTAGGGCGGCAAGAGGAACAAAACACCGGGCATAAGGCCGAGCCTTCCACCCTTTACCAAGTATATAGATGCATTAATTAAATAAGATATATTGTGATATCCCAACAAGTAAAACATGTTCCAACAAGGAACAACATCTCCATGTTCCAACAAGGAACAAACTTCATCTTCACCTGCAACTAACAACGCTATAAGAGGGGCTGAGCAAAGCGGTAACATAGCCAAACAACGGTTTGCTAGGAAGGGTGCAAAAGGTTAGAGGCTGACATGGCAATTTGGGAGGCTTGAGCAGCAAGTGATAGGTAACGCAGCATAGCGATAGAACGAAGCAACTAGCATAGCAATGATAGTAATGAGATCCAGGGTAGCGGTCATCTTGCCTGAAATCCCGCAAGGAAGAAGAACGAGTCCATGAAGAAGACGAACGGATGAAGCCGAACCAAGCGTAGACGAACGAATCCTCACGATCGCAACGAAATAGGAACTAACAAGAAGAAGCACACAACATAGTAAACACGCCACACATGAAAAAGGCATGATGCACAACAAAGCATGATGCATGACAAAGCTACATGTAGCTACTCATGGCAAGAGATGATGCAAACAAGAGCAACACATCAAAGCAAGTTTAAATGAGGCCGGAAACAACATAGAACAATTCCGGTAAGTCCTCGTATGCAAATTTCGAAATTGGTCCAGATCTGAATAACTTTATGTTCAAGTTGTTAAACAGCAAGTTAAGATGCACCACAATGATCTACACGAAATTCTAGTCAAGTTATATATAAAGTTCATTAGATTCGGAGCTACGGCCTAAAAGATATGAGCAAAACAAGATAAGCATGGCATTGATGCAAAATGCATACAAACATCAAGCAAACACCTCAAAACAAGGATGCAACATGATAATATGAAGCTACATGCAAAATCAAGCAAGTTTCATATAGAGCACACTCAAAACGGAGCAACGGTGCAACACATACACTCTATACAAGTCATGACAACAATCTGTCCAAAACAGCAAGTAGGCATATTGCAAGCATCAAAACAACATACTACAGCACCTCAATATAATAACAAAACGCATGGGCATGATGTACAGGTAAAGTATTAGAAAACATGAACACTGAGCTATCTCCAGAAATCACTAGATCATGCTCAAAATGACATGGCAAGATTGCAAATAATAACAGTTTCAGACTTTAGCAGAAATAACATCAGGTTGCAATGTTTAGAGCTATCAAACAACATGTTACAGGAACTTATCATGGCAAACAAAGGCATGGCATGAATCTACTCAAAGCATAGAACAAAAGTCCCTTACTGACCATGAGCCAAAAAGGATCAGAAAATATGATGGCACCCATGTAAACATGGCAAGTTATATTACAGATTCATACATGGCAGGAACAACAATAAGTAGGCATGTTGGTGAGCTTGAACCACTCACCACAGAGCAATACATGGCATGGCAAGGCAACTCACAGTAAGAAGGCATGGCATAGAAGATATACATGGTAAGAACAACAACATAGCATACACGGATCAACTACAACAATCTTGGCAAAATTGAATAACATGTAAACAATCTGCCAGGAAACATTTTATAGCAAAAGTAGAGCTCGATTGACTCAAGCTATGGCACTCCATAATTACAAACAAGGGCATGTATGGATAGATTAAGACATGTAGAACAAAACATCCTTACTGAAGTATCTCAAAATAAGCATGGATCTCTCGGTAGCATCAAGTTTACATGGCATAAAAATATCAGCAAAACAGGGGCTGAAATCAGCAACATCATGAAGCCTAGTTTGCATGCTTGTGCTAGTCACCACATAGATCACAAAAATACATGGCATACACCCCTGGAAAGATGGAATGGCATATTACAAAACACATGTAGGACTCAAGTTCATAGGATGCACACATCAATCATGGCAAAAATGACAAAAGTGCATGTTCTGATAAGAATCTGAAACTAACATCACATAGCACTCTTCCAACAGAATTTCGGGCATCAAGATGAGCTCAAATGAAAATGATGCAATGAGATGAAATGATCTACTCTTTGAGACGAACATTTTGACATATTACACGCGCAAAACGGAGCTATATGCAGAGAGTTATGGCATGATGAAAATGCATGAAAATATCTGCAGGCACGGGGACTTAGGGAAAATATCAACCTCCGAGATCTAGGGTTCCTCGGCACGTGAACCGAGGTAGCGACGGAACTCGCCGGATCTCCACCGGAGAAGAGGCGACGGTGGCCGGAGTTGGCCGGATCCGGTGGATCCCGGCAGCGGAGGGCGGTAAGGAGGCGCGGAGGCCCGCGTGCAGCTCCGGTCGGCGAAGGCGAAGAGGCGGCCGGCGTGGAGGAGCTTTGGCCGGCGGCGGCGAGGTTGCCGGGCGGGCAGCGCGGGCGGGCGCGCCCGGCGGCGGCGGGGCGGGCGGCCGGCGGCGACGGAGAGCCGAGGGCGCTGGTGCCGGGCGATGGCAACGGAGGCCGAGGCGGCGGGTACGCGGGCGCGCCGGGCGAGGCGCTGGCTGCCGGAGGCGGCGGACTCAGCGACGGCGGCGCGGTCGACGGCGGGCGGACGGGCGGCGGCTGGGCAGCTGGCGGCAGGCAGCCGGCGGCGGCGGCTGGGGGGCTGCAGGGCGGCCTCGGCGGGCAGCAGCGGTGGGAGGTGGCGGCGGCCACGTGGCGACGCGCCATAGGCTGCGGGGACAGCGGCAGCGATGCGTCCGGCCGGGTTGGACATGTCCGGCGGGCGACGGGGATGACTTTTAGGGTTTGGGCTGCGGGATTTCTGGGAGGAAGACATATTTATAGGTAGAGGGATCTAGGAGACTCCAAATGAGGTGCGGTTTTCGCCCACGCGATCGTGATCGAACGACCGAGAGCATGGAGGGGAGTTTGGTGGGTTTGGGCCAGTTTGGAAGGGGTGTTGGGCTGCAAACAAAAGAGGCTTTTGCGGTTACCCGGTTAACTGTTGGAGTATCAAACGACCTCCAAATGGCACGAAACTTGACAGGCGGTCTACCGGTGCTATACCAAGGCCGCTTGACGAACCTCGGTCCATTCCGAGACCGTTTAACACCCGCACATGAAAAGAGGTAAAAGGGGGCGCCGGGAGACATAGGAGTGCCGGATTGCAAAACGGACAACGGGGAAAATGCTCGGATGCATGAGACGAACACATATGCAAAATGAAATGCACATGATGACATGATATGAAATGCAAATGATGACATGGCAAAGTGCAACACGCAAGCACATGACATGGCAATGACGGCGAATAACTGGCAGACCCCTGGCGCATCGAATCCGGGGCGTTACACATATCTATAAGCACCGCCGCTGACGCCATCATCAACAGTGGGCCACGGGAGGCCGACGCCAAGCCCATCTAGATCAATGACGACGAGGGCAGACGCCGCTGCTGCGCTCCGGGCACGGCAAGAGCTCGGGGGCTCGTAGCGGTTGTCGCTCGTCTCCGGAGACTCGTCGGAATCGGGAGAATCGCTGGACTCCCAGGCGCCATCGTTGCTGCTGGAGGAACTGCCGGTAGGACTAAGGGCGAGGCCAGCGGCTGCCGTTGCGCCGTTTCGGTGACCCCCTTCGGGGTAGCACTCCACGCGGCGGCCTTCCTCGTCGGACACCTTGAGGAACAGCATGGAGGCGCCGTCGTACTCGAAATGGATGGCGAGGGGCCCCTCCGCGCGGCAGACGCGGGCAACCTCACCCCATCCGCGGGTCATAAAGATCTTGCCCGAGGAAACGACCTCGACCTCTGCTCCCGTCACCGGGGTGTCGCACTCGGCGTGCTGCAGCCACAACTCGAGTGGCCCTCTCGGCGGCATCTCTTCAGCGACGAATTGCGGGAATCGGATCCAAGAGCGCGGTGGCATCGCCGCCCACACCACGAGTTCACTCGAGGAGCCCTCGGCGTGAGTTTATGGGGCGGCAGTGCACACCGCCACAGCATGCCCACTGCGGCCAAGGCGCGAGCCACGCGGGCCGCTGCCTCCCCCTCTGGAGCCTTGCGCCTGGGCGTACAAGGGCAGCAGGTAGCCGGGGGGCGTTCATACCAAGGCCTCGTCACCTCCGGCCTCATGACAACGTCGCGAGAGTGGGCCAGCCTCTTCTTTGGTGGGTGTGGCCCTAGCTCTTCGCGGGGGGTTTTCCACTTCTCACTGGCGGAGATTCTCCATATCGGCGCCATGAGTGTCGTAGAAAGGAGGAAGAAGAAGAAGCGGGCAGAATGGATGAACAGATGAGTGACGGGGGCTCCGCCCCCTCCTCATTTATAGCCAGAAGGAGGCCAACTGTTGGCCTCCATGATCGCAGGTAATGATGGTAGTTATCGAGGCTGCGTGGGGAAGCAGAGACGCCCATGTCCCATCAGTTGCCACACATCAATCAAGGCCATAGGGTATTGGGGCCCGCGGCGCTTCGCACTTGCCCTTTGGCTTCGCCTCGAAGCCAAGTACGAGCGCGCCTTGGGCCCGGGGGCAACTGTCGGTGTCCTGGGAATGGGGGTACCTAGACTTGCCTGCCTGTGGCCCAGGGCGCAGCTCCATCAATGGCCTGGTACGGCCCATCTTCATCAGCAACCACTCAAGACCCTCGTGAGGCGGACGGCACCAAGACATCCTGGGGGGTGGCCTCACTAGGCTGGCTCCCGAGGAGCGGAGATATCTATGCAAGGGGCACCTCGCGAGGTGCGCGTGACGTGAGCCGTGACGATCAAAGCCAGGTGGGCGCCAGCGGGCGCCAGTGGGCGCAGAGTAACAGTTGCCTATTTGGTGCTAAACGGGCAAGCGCAGGCGAGGAGTCCTAAGGCAGTAGGCAAAGGTTTCTATACCGGTGCAACGAGACCAAGACCAGCAGGAGAGCAGGACGGAGCTCAACGGGGAGCCCACGACAGCGTAACCACCAGATCCTTTGGCAGGGGAAGACCACCTTTTGTCAGGATAGCTTGTACTAGTTGTCTCCCTTCAAACTTGGCCGTTGTGGGATCCCTTCCTGCCTAACATTTGGGAAGAAGACTAGGGCCTTTATAAATAGGACTAGCCACCACCATAGGAAGGCACCTCATCTTTGATTGGACTCATTCCACCAAGGCCAACACGCCAGCTCACCGAGCTCTAGAACACCTCTCCTCAGGAGGCTGTCCTTACCTTGTAATGTTCATCCTCAACCTACAAGGCAATCCACCACACCACACTGGAGTAGGGTACCGTGGCCCGAACCAGTATAAACCCTCGTGTCTCTTGTTCTTTGGGTTCGTCAAGCTAGGCATTGAGATCATTGCGAGAGCGAGCTAGGGAGAGAGAGATCTTCATGCGCACCCCAGTGTTCGAACCTCAAGGGTTTGCCTGAACCCGTAATCCGACACACACTGGCTCCCTGCCAAAGGGCAGGTCATCCCCACACCAAAGCCCGGTGAGAGGGTTGTGTTTGTCCCTCACTTCCTCAGCGGGTTAGGGTTTGCTCTTCACCCCTTTGTTCGCTGTCTCATGTTCTATTACGGGCTACATTTTCACAATCTATCCCCGAACTCTTTTCTCCACATCTCGGCGTTTATCGTCATGTGTGAGGCTTTTCTCTGTATCCCACCACACTTCGGCCTATGTCTCAAGACATTCAACATGAAGCCGAAGGTGGTTGACAGGGAGCACGCAAAGTGTGGCGGCGCTATGGTGAGGAATCTCGGCAATGTTACTTGGCCAAAAGGGGCCTTCGTGGAGACTATCAAGGTATGGCAACAGGAGTGGTTCTACATCACCGAACCCCGCGACACCAAATGGGCAGCCACTCCCGCATTCAGATCCGGTCCCCCACTGCGGCTCGCATCGTGGATCAATAAGGGTCTGGACTGGGGATCATCCGATGAGGTGCTGATGCTGCAAAAGCGCATCAAAAGCATCATCGAAAAAGACACCAGCCTTACTAACGTGATCCAGGTGATGCTTGTTTGCAGAACCCTTCTCTGCCAGAAACAGTCTCTCCGTATGTGGGAGTTTAATTCGGAAGGGCCACGGACCCTGCAGCAATTCTTCGGTACAATGCACAAAGGGGTTTGGAAACTGCTCTTCAAGGCTCAAAAGTCATGGCCGAACACCTCTGAGGACATCGGCCTCGACAGCAAGCATGCGGATACCTCGGTAAGTGCTCAATTTCTGAACATAGCTTAGTTCATTAATCTAAGGTGACGCACGGAGAATTCCATCCTTTAATCCGGGCTGGATAAAGAAGGCGGAGCAGATCAGGTGTTCGGCTCCACTTCCTGAAAACCCAGTTGATCCTCTATTAATGAAGATGCTAGTCCCAGCGCCGTACAAGGCACCGGCGAAGAAGGACAAAAAGAAGAAGAACAAGAAGGCCAAAGGTGGCGTCCACCCTAAAGGTACATCGGACGCTATGTCCGGGGGGACCGAGGCTCCCTCCTCCGAAGACGAAGACAAACAGGAGGAAGAAGGTGATATCCCTCCTCCCCAAGGGAAGAAAAGGGCTGCCTCCGAAGACATGGAGGTGGAAGCGCCCAAGACGGGAAAGATATCCCTGTCGGATGGCTCGGATTCGGAAGCCGAAGCCGTCCCAAAAAACCGCCCCAGGGACAAGCCCCTTGACGAATCGTAAGTAACTAAGGATGCTCTATACACATCTAGTCCTTTTTGAGTTGCAAGAATAATATTAAAATACATGTTGCAGTCCGGCCCGCGATCTCCCTCAACAATCCTCCTCATCAGGGGATTTTCCACCGAAGATGACGGAGAGTGAGATGCCTCCACAAGCTTCCTCGCCCCCTAGGGCGGACGACCTTGAGGTGTCATCCCGGAGGGTTTCTCCGGATCGGCAAGAGGTGCGGGGGACGATTAAGACGGCGCCAGAGGGTAACACCTCGGCCATCGAGGGTAAGGGGGGCACAACCCCCGTGGGAACCGGCGATGGGGGCCCTGAATTGTCCGGTCTCCAGCCGAATACTGCTCCGGAGACGGACCCGGAGTCGAGTAAGAGACCCCCTTCGGGAGAGAGGGGAGTGCCTACTCCCACGGCGACCTCCATGAATCCGGAGGCGTCGGACACTATGATGGGCGCAATGCAAAGTGCATCCATCTTAGAGGAGCATCGTACCTTAATGGGTACGGTAGTTGAGAAGATTTAGTCCGCCAAAAGTGGACTGAATGACGCCTTAACGAGCCTATTAACAGGCTTCGAGGTATGCGATGTAATGTCTTTAGACGCTTTCCATATGAAAAATACGCCTGTATATAGATAGTAGCCCCTGAGACTCTGGTCGGCTCGTAAAGAGAGGCGAATAGAGGATCAATAGATATTTTCAGCAAGTAACATATTTATTTGATTGGAAAAACAGACCTCGCTGTTAGCGGCGACCGCCCAAGCTGCGGAAGTTGCCGAACTAAAGCAGAAACTGAAACTGGCTAATGAGGACATTGTCCTTATTAACAAGCGGCTTGACGAGGTGCAAGATATATTTTCGGACATCCCGTTTGTGCCTATATGATGGTGCAAACAATAGGTTGAAAATTACCTACTGTTATATGCATAATTGCAGATGGTGCTGCCGCGGTCGAGACCCTTCGGGCCGAACTTGCCCAGGCCAAGGAGCAGGCCAGGGTGAGCAATGCGTCCACTCATAAAGCGGCTGCCGATTTGAAGGCCGAACAGGCCACGAGGCGCCATTTGGAGGAGCGGATATCTGCCATAGAGCACGAGCTCAAGGACGCCGCCTGCAAATGCAATTCCCTCGAGGAGGATAATAAAGCCAAGGCAGCCGAACTTGACAAGGCCCTTTAGGAGGCCAAAGAGGCGCGGTCCGAGTGTAGAGCGACTCGAGAGGAGATCCGGCAAGCTGGGCAGATAGCGGCTGGTAAGCCCTTTCTTTTATAGACTAAGTTCGATGATCCGAAATATGCCTTGCTTAATCGATTGTGGAGTTCTCCAGACCCGTTTTTGGACCTGCCGAAGAGTGCCACCTATGCTGCGCAGTTCTTCCAAGCTCAGGAAGGACATGCGACGGAGAAGCTGTTCTGGTCACAATTTACTACACACGAGCGCCCCGCGTTGCTAAACGACCAAATGGCGCAATGGGCCGAGCTACACAAGATGTCTGGAGCTGCCATGAAGGACGTCATAGTTCGGTTATGGCCAGCCGAACCCATTCCGAACAGCTATTTCGGCTTGGTGCGGTGACTTGTCGATGCAGTGCCACGAATCGATGCAGTCAAGCAGTCAGTGTGCATAGAAGGAGCACGGATGTCCTTCGCCCGTGTCAAGATGTATTGCGCGAAGATGAAGGCCGCCGATGTTGCAGTTAAGGGCCCGCCCGGAGGCAAGGACCACCGCACGCCGGAGCTCTACTTAGACGACGTCCTAGAGGGCGCCCGCTTGATAGAGGGTCGGTGTTCAAAGGACATTATGTCCGAATGAATGTACCTGAACTGCCTGGACGCTTTTTAATTATGTACTAAGGCCTTGCGATATACTTGTGCTATTATCTGAAAGTTCTATCCTCCTGTGCGGCTGTTTGTATTCCTAAGAGTTTTCCAGTCGTCGGCTTCATCCCCCACGTACATAATACGGGGGTGTTCAAAATAGCACATGATCACAATTGACCCAACATCTTGGTCCATGAAGGAGGTGTCAGTGCGGCGAACCAAGCAATCGGACTATAAGGCTTTACCACTCTCACTTGGCCATAGGAGTTTGACGATGGGTCTGCGAAGTAGCCCCTGGTATGCACGCGGCTATCTGAATGTGGATGCGTTACATATGTGACCGGAAAACTATCCTTTGTGTAATACAGAAAAAATAGCTAAAGATTTTAATAAGTCGCCGAGTGGCTGACCAGCTGTCGCCGCATCATGACAGTCAGTTTTTGGCTTTCTCTACAGAGGTGCTTCACCGGACGAACCAGAAACACAATCGAAGTAGTTCTCCCTTTACTACCCTAGCCGATCAGATGGAACGTAAGGTAGCAAACACAGGAGCCGGGCAACCCAATTATTCACCAAAGGCATGATTCAGAGCCGGTGCATATAATGCCAAGCTCAGGATGCCGAAGTCTTCTATTAAGCTGTTTGGGCTTTTGTTTGGCAACACGTATGTTGCCATATAGAGCCCCTGGCAATTTGTGCCGAGGTGTGTGCGTGAGACAACTGAAGAGATGTAATACAGTCTATGAATAAAGGCGATACTGAATAAGAATTATGTTCACGGGAATCTGATTTATACATCAAACGTAATCTTACAGATTGTACCATAATCACCTAGGCCATTTTACATGCCGGGGTAAGACTAAGGGAAAAAAGCTCTATACAGGTTCTTAAATAAAGTTTTGGTCTACAAAATCCTTTGGACCTCCTCTCGCACGTCTGCGCCGCTTTAGCCTTAGTGAGAAAGATTCCTTGAGAGGAGTGGTCTTCGATTATTTGTACGAAACCAGGCTCGAAGAGAGTCCTTGTAAGTCCATATGATGAATAGGTTTTCATTCACCTATGGTAAAAGATAAGAAATAATAAAGAAGAGGGGAAGGCCATATAGGTTCGAACCATACTATAGGCCTTTCCGTATTGTGCCTCTGCTGATGCCCAAGGTATTTTGAGTGCATAATTATGCACATGCGGTACGAATTTCACGGATGTACGTGGCGATCGACGGAGGCGAAACTGCTAATCCAGCTCTGGAATTGCCGGGCTGCCAGCATGTGGAACTGACCGGCCTTGTATAATAAAGTCTGGCGGTTTAATAGCTGATGAGATGTGCGGCTTGACAGGGCCGCTTTGTACTTCGGTTGCGATAGCCGCGGTATGCTCCTCGGTACGAAGGTGTAAGGACCAGTTTTTCAGGATATTAATTTCCCAGAAAATGGCCCTTGTGCTCATCAGCCCCAGGATTACTGTTAGCTGATGAGGCACCAACTTGATACAGAAATTTCAAGCAAAGTACAAAGTATGTAGTACAAGGCCACTCTGGCCTGTGAGTACAACAAATGGTTTCTAGTGGTTTCTAGTGGTTGATGGCGGAAGCGGTTTGCGGGTTATCCATGTCTATGGGACTCCATTCCCCACAGGAATAGCTGACCAGGTTAACTCCTATCTTCGCGAGGCTGCTATCACCATTGCTTAGGTTCCGGGGCCGTCATCGCAACGCTCCTCTCCAAGAAAGAAATCTGGCCAATACAATAGCCAGGGACAAGCCAGTGAGTACTTTTGAATGTACTCGCAAACATTATGAACACGGGTATAATATAACAAACAATAATCATACTCAAAAACATCCTATGCTCACAACGTCAGTCATAAAAATAATATCTCTGATACATGCAAGCAGGTTATTTATATACTACATGAGTATGCAATAACAGGGTAGTAATAAAATGCACCGATCGGGTGTCGGCGGCTTACCGAAAGGACAATAATGTGACACATGCCTCACCGAAGGCCTCAAATGACGCCAAGATAAGGGCTTCTAGGAGAAATAAGTAACAAACATGTCACAGTCGGGCGTCTGTGCTACACCACATAAAGGGCTTATACGATAAATAAATAGCAAGCATGCCAAAGTCGGGCGTCTGAGCGACACCACATAAAGGGCTTATATGATAAATAAATAGCAAGCATGCCACAGTCGGGCGTCTCAGCGACACCACGTAAAGGGCTTATAAAGTAAACAACAAGAATGCCACAATCGGGCGTCTGAGCGGCACCACATAAAGGGCTTATATATAATCACAATGAATATCCAGGAGGTAGAACCATCCCAGGGATACTCGATAATTCAAATAATATAAAGGGGTTAGTCCATAATAATAATAATCATAATCATCACAAGTCACAAGTCATGATCCAGGTTCCGGTTTAACAGCTTCTCCTCCAAGACCGACACTTGACCCATCCTGCATCAGTAGTCCTAACCATGGACACGGCTATTCAATAGATTTAATCTCTGCAGAGGGTGTACTCTTTACCCACGAGTAACGGATTCCTTTAGTCCATCGACTAATTCCGCCACGGTCTTTTAATTGAAAACACACCGACTTGCACACACCAGCTTAACTTACCAAAGGTCTCGAATCACCCACGACACCTGTCAAGCAAAACTCTAAGTGGGGAGGCTACAACCTCGCGTAGCATGGGATCAAATTTATATCGCGCTCTCTAAGGGGTTCCCCCCTCTCGGTCCAAACCGGAAACACCCATGCCCCTTGACCAGGTGGCATGCCTACCGGATGCAGCCGGTATCTTCCACCATGGCCTCTCTGTATGGTGTGTGCTAGGAAGGGGTTGACAACTTACTGAACCGTACCCTACCTATGGCAGGGACACGTGGTAGTACGAAACAAGTACGGGGGTTACTGGAACAATACTCGATCTACGGTCGACTAAGGAGGTTTAAAATTCCCTGCATTATGTGTATAACAAAAATATTTCAACCAACAGAATCACCACTCATCATACCTTACTATGCCATATCGGACATAACCGTCCCGACGGAGACCGGAGACAAGCTCACGCCTACCCAAGGCAGAGGCTTTCCCGGATTTCTTTCCGGCATGCATGCAAGGCATACGAGGACGATTACCATCACAAGTATATCCACTTCCAACAGCAAGGAAGTTTTCCAATATGCATTCATGCAAATTATCGTATCACCACAAAAAAAATAACGAGTTCTCCGTATTAAGGTGGTGTTATAATCATATTAACCAACACACAAAAATATCATGCCAGGGTTCAGAATGCTTGCATTCAAGATGTGGATAGGTGAGGTGCTCTCCAAAACTTTTGAAAGTTTTCTTCTCCTCCAAAAATCCTATTTTGAAAATATTCAAATTAACACATAGTTTCAAAATGGTACAAAAAAGTTGTCTGAATTTTTTTCAAATAAATCTTAAAATAAACTAGGCAATATTTGAGAGAGGTAGGAAAAAGAATCAACTCATTTGGAATTATATTTAAAAAGTTAGAGCTAGTCAAAGTTTAGTCAAATTTCTGTTTTTAAAATAAAACTGAAAAAAGAAAAAAGTTTCGAAAAGAGTACACGTCGAAGACGTACTTTGGGAATGCGCCTCCACTTAAAACACGTGGTGGCGGGGCTGGGTCACTGACAGTGGGTCCAGCGGGCCCATTGGTCAGGTTTGACTAGTCATCTCTCCCTCCTCTTCCTCTGCCCGAGCGGAGGCGGGACTCCGGCGATGCTCGCCGGCGAACGGCGGCACCATTCGAGAGACCGAGGCCATCCGCGGGCTCAGGGGGTCGAGGTGGTCCCTTCGGTGGTCGCCATGGTCCCTGGGGTGTACAGAGTCGCCGGCGACGAGCTCGGCAGCGGACGGTGGCCGTCGGGCAGGGTGGGGCTCTTGCCTCTGGCGGCTCCTGATCAAAATCGAGCAGGGGATGGATTCACGAGATGAACATGGGGCTACTGGTGAAGAGAGTGGAGAGGGGGAGGCCCTGGTGGTGCCGGAATGATCGAGACAGTGGCGGCGGCTGTGGTTGGCGGAGAAGAAGAAGACGACCATCTCTGGTCTCTCTATTGCTACGGGAGGATCAGCGAGGGAGTGAGGGAGTTGGTATGAGTTTTCTTGAGGGCCTGGACGAGCTCGGGGGTCCTTAAATAGGCGATCGTGGTCGGTTCCGACGGTGGCCGTGGATAAGATCGCCGGCGACCGCCATTCTGTAGCTAGGGCGACGTGGCGGCGACGTGTGCTAGAGGACGAGGTTGCGGATGAGCTTGATCTGCTCCAGGGGGCAGCTAGTGAGCGCTAGTGGCTCGGGCGGAGCCGTCCGTGGCAGAGGGGGCTGTGGCCGGTCGCTAGCCGCCATGGCAGACCTGACGGCGGCGCTGTAGGGCTCCATTGGCTGTCTTGGAGGGCTCCGGTGTGTGGATGAGGGCGGGTGTGGCTCTATAGGTGAGCAAGAGCCAGGGGCACGACGCGGCGGCACGGGCGCACACACGTGCAAAACGCACGCTCTGGCGCTTGCATAGACGACGCACACCAGTGCTTGATGCAATGCCGTATGCGTGCAGGTCGTGGGTGAGGTCAGTTCAACAGTCCGGGTTAGGGTCACCTAGGGGCTTAGTGGACATGCTCGTTTGGCTGCTGTGGCAAGTCTATAATGTAAACTCATGAGCATGTCAATTCTGTTCATGAACTCAAGGTGTTCGACAGAATGTCAGGAGCCTCTAGGCAACTCTTGGGGTTGCCAAACTCTCCAGATCAGTCTCTCTCTAGGTGTAGGTGATGATGGCAAGGTCATTTGGGCAAAACCAGAAACCTGCTAGTGCAAGTTTTGCAAATCTTCTGTTCTGGACAGAAGGTAAATGGCATCATTGCTTGCACTAAAAATCCTCCAATGGGTCCACTCCCCTGGACTTAAGGGTTTGGTAGGGTGGTCTACAATCAGGAGAAAGAATCAAGGGATAAAGAGCAAGCAAACATATGGTTGCTGTACAAATCACCAAGTTGAACCAGAATGCAAATGAGGATGATTCACTCAAATTTTTCAAAGGACATAACTGTTTTTTTTTGCATAAAGTTGAATAATATACTCCTATTAACATTCCATAATTTTGGTGGAGGTTTTAAAGAAATATTTAATTAGGTTGTAGTGCAAAATTGCCCACTGGACCAGATTTGAAAACTTGGTGTAGAACTCAAACTATCCAAAGAATGAAATATATTTTTGCATAAAAGTGATTTAAAAACATCACATGACATCCCCAAATTTTGGTGGAATTTTTGAATGAATTTATAAAAGGGTTGCAGTGCAAATGGAACCCTAAAACTCATGAAAAACCCTTTTAGAGAAATAAAGGTCAGGGAAAAATAATTATATAAATAATCCCACTGATAAAAGAATTTTTTTATTTGAGAGGGTAAATAAGCCCAATAATGATTGAAAAGTTTTCACTTGGGGTAAAACTCCATAATAATAAAGAAAAGGATGGTTCTGAAATCAAAAGGAAATCCAGAAAATAGAAGTTTAAGTTTCCTGGCAAAATTTTAATAAACAAAACATGGTTAAATTTTTGGGGTGTCACAGAAGGGAGCGTTCCATGTTTCCGTTGATTGTAATGACGCCATGTGGACCGGGCATCTTAAGCTTTAGATAAGCGTAGTGTGGGACCGCATTAAAGTGGGCGAAGGCGGTCGTCTGAGCAGTGCATGATAGCCACTGCGGAAGGGGACGATATCGAAGATCAAGCCTTCGGTTCGGAAGTTGTCCGTCGAACCGAAGACGACTTCCAATGGGATTGAGCCCGTGCAGTGGGCCTCTACACCAGGTATCACTCCTTTGAAGATAGTTTTAGTGGGCTTGATTCTTGACGGATCAATGCCCATTTTGCGGACAACGTCTTGATAAAGTAGATTGAGACTACTGCCGCCGTCCATGAGGACTCGCGTGAGATGGAATCCGTCGATGATTGGATCGAGGACCAGCGCTGCTGAACCTCCATGACGGATACTGGTTAGGTTGTCCTTTCGATCGAAGGTGATCGGGCAAGCCGACCATGGGTTGAATTTTGGGGCGACCGGCTCTATGGCGTAGACTTCCCATAATGCGCGCTTGCGCTCCCTCTTAGGGATATGTGTGACATATATCATATTTACTGTTTTTACCTCGGGGGGAAATTGCTTTTGTCCCCCTGTGTTCAGTTTACGAGGCTCTTCGTCGTCGTCATCGCTGGGCGGCCATTTCCCCTTGTGTTTCGCATTGAGTTTGCCGGCCTGTTTAAAAAGCCAACAATTTCTATTGGTATGATTGGCAGGTTTATCGGGGGTGCCATGAATCTGGCAAGGCCGATCAAGTATTTTGTCTAAAATGGGTGGGCCATCTCTTTTTGCCTTGAATGGCTTCTTCCGTTGACCGGATTTGGGGCCACTGAATCCGGCGTTGACCGCCTCGTCTTGGGTTCCTTCGTTATTGTTTCGACTCTTGTGCTTGTTGTGTCGTGGCTTGCCATTGCCGTCCCTGGCTTCGGAGGTGCCAGGGTCGCTGGTGCTATTGCTTCTACGACCAAGCCAGCTATCGTCTCCCGCGCAAAAGAGGGTCATAAGTGCGGTAAGGACTGCCATGGACTTCGGCTTTTCTTGGCCAAGGTGTCGGGCGAGCCACTCATCTCGGACGCTATGTTTGAAGGCCGTGAGGGCTTCAGCGTCCGTACAATCCACAATCTGGTTCATTTTAATTAAGAACCTAGTCCAGAGCAGCCGGGCTGATTCTCCGGGTTCCTGGATTATGTGACTAAGATCATCGGCGTCTCGGGGCCGAACATAGGTACCTTGGAAGTTGTCTCTGAATGCGTCCTCCAAGTCTTCCCAGCTACCAATAGAGTTTTTTGGTAGGCTGTTCAGCCAGTGCGTGCTGGCCCCTTGAGTTTTAGGGGGAGATATTTGATGGCATGTCCATCATCACCGCGTGCCATGTGAATGTGGAGAAGAAAATCTTCAATCCATACCGCGGAATCTGTTGTGCCATCGTATGATTCAATTTCCACGGGTTTGAACCCTTCTGGGAACTGGTGCTCCATTACCTCATCGGTGAAGTATAGGGGGTGTGCGGCGCCTCTGTATCGGCCACGTCACGGCGCAGTTCGGAGGAGGTCCGTATGTGGTTTTCAGCCCGAGTGAGGTTGTGGTTGTCGCGCCAAGCTTGATAGTCGTCTTCTCGCGGTGGGGCACGCCCCCGTGATCCATAGATTGATCTGGTCTGACCGGCTCTATTTTCCAGGTCCTGTCGTAGGTCATAAGTGCATCCCCGGGCAGTTGTTTCTCTGCCTTTACGGCGAGGTGGTGTGGGTTGGTGTTCGGCTTGATTTGCCATTCTGTCCCGGCCATGTGGTGGTCGATCAGGTCCATTAGCAGCGTTATGCACTGGTGGTATGGGCTCTAGTGCCTCATCGTCGAACTGGGGTAGCAACTTGCGTTTCGGGTAACTCTTGGTTGGGAGTTCGAGGCTGAATTCTTCAACTACCAGGACATTAATCCATCTGTCATTGAGCAGATCTTGATCAGCTTGAAGCTGCTGCTGCTTCTTTTTTTAGGCTTCTTGCAGTGGCTATTAGACGGTGCTTAAAGCGCTCTTGTTCAAGGGGTTCCATGGCACGATGAAATCTTCGTCGCCGAGGCTCACGTCATCCTCGGAGAGTGGTAGATAGTTGCTATCCTACGAGTGCTTGTTCCCTGCTGGCTCGTCAGGGTCGAATTGCCCGTCCTCCCGATCATCCTGTTCGGATGTTGGTTTGATGGGGGCTTCTTGGTCTTCGCGTTCTTCGGAGTATAATTGTCTCCGGTGCCGGTATTGCTGTGTGGCACCCCGGCTCAGGCAACCGGTTTACCCTGCATTGCCAGCCCAGAGATCGAGTCTTCTGGCAATACACAACAACATGTTACAGAAATAACCGCTTTATTGATACTAGCGTGGTACAAAGGTCTGATATTACATCGAGATTCGAGGCCAAGTGGCACACACGGTGCTGCTGGACAGTATGTACATTATTTAATGAACATGGCTGGGGCCTTGATCACACGAAACTACGCGGAAGTGGAAGAACGACGTAGCAGAACTCCATGGCACAGGGACACCGACGTGGACACGGCCTAGACACAAGATGCGCTCTGATGCAAATCAACTTGCCTGAAAGCTGGCATGACATGCCAGGTCAGTACATTGAATGTACTTGCAAGCTCACAACAAACATAAGCACGATGACAGAAAATATCATGATAATTAATCAAGTTAAATTAATGCAAGAAATTACTACAAATGCAAAGCAACCAAACAGCACACCGAGTCACATGGACTCGCTTACCAGACGGGTTACCTCGTAACCAAATGGTGACCACACCGGGGTCACTCCTAAAACCAATCACTCATGAACACCTCGAGTATTCAAGGTTCACCATGAAACAATGCATCACAACAATTACTAGTTTGCAAGATTAATTATAAAAGTTGATCCATGGTGTGACTTACTCCCGAGTCTTGCCCATAACCGAGGGCGCGGCTATCGATAGATTAAATATACTCTGCAGAGGTAGTGCACTTTACCCACACTACGGAATACCTGGCCTCATACTCCCATTCGGGTGGACCAAAGTATTTCGATGAAATCCTCCTTTGCCATGCACTCTCCCGGGCCACTCTGACCATCTGCCTCTCAGGGCTAGGTCTTGGGTGGCCCCGTGTCTACCATAGACACCAATGCCCACCGTCGTGGCAAAACGGTCCCAAATGGGGAGTACCATAAAAACAAAACGAGCACACAAGGTTATGTCTGCCTATCGGGCCAAGGTATGCATGCCCATAACCTTCCCTCGCGGGAGGCACTAGTGAGAGCCACGACAAAGGACCGAATCAAGACCTTCCCATTAGGTAAATGTGGTCGCACTGAATTAAAAACCCGATTCAGTGGCACCATGATGTGATCAACATCATATTCAGGTTGAACTTAATCAAGTATTAACTTTCAGAAACAGTTTTTATTACTAACATGGCATCATACCGGAAATCATGCAACTACTCGTCACACATAGCAAGCAACTCTTAAGCATGGATCAAAACAAGCAACATAACTATCTTGCAATACTAAGATCAGAAACTTCTCTGGTTATAACTCACTTTTATCTACAAACAACATTTTTATTAGTTCATCATTTAGTTGAAAACTAATACTAGCAAAAATAGCTACCACAACTTTCCATAACAAAATATCTAGTGCAAAATCTTACTCTACTTAGCCAAACAATTCTATGAACTCAACCAGAAGCTAAAACAAGCATATCAAGCATCATAAAACAACTAGCAATTAACCATATTAATTGATCAAATTTTAAATGCAAATAAAGACTCATATTCAAGTAGAAAATCATAGATATTGAAATAACACCATCCAAATGATGTTGTGGCTTGCCTTAGGGCAGAGGAGGGTCACACTCCTCCTGGTTAGCTTCAAGGAAAGATCCTCCTTCTGAAAATATTTTAAAACCACAAAAATAAATGTCAAAACACATTCTGAAAATCACCAAAAATTCTAGACAGCAAGGAAAAATCCACCTTTTGGTGTGCTGCTAGAGCTTTCTGTAACAAAGACAATACAAAAAGAATCAATTCATTTGGACTTATGGTTTAGAAATGGTGGCTGGTCAAAGTTTAGTCAAATTTCTGAATTAAATTTGAATAAATAGAAAATCATGGGGGGGGGGGGGTGACGTCAAAGGCGTAAAGTGGGAGTGTGCCTCCACTCGTACTGCTTCGGGCGCGAGTGGTGAGGCTGACACTGGGCCCCACCAGTCAGGAGAGAGGGAAGGGGATCGAGATCAGAGGGGAGGCGGTGCTTCTCCGGATCTCATGCCAACGACGAGGGGGTTTGGGGCTAGGATAGAGGGATAGATCGGAAGCGGGGCTCGCGGCGCACCTGCGCGTACCCGTGTGTCGGTGTACAAAAATAGGGGCGCATCTTTCTACCCCTTTACCAGTGCACGGGCAGTCAGAGCTGCGCCCACGGCCACACCAAGCAGAACGAGGAAGGTGAGCCAAGGTAAGACCGAAGCCCAAGACGATCAAAGCAACGCCAAGGCCAAGACCACAAAATGAAGAGGGATGAAGCAGGTTCCCCCGGGAAGACCCTTGTCGGGTGGCCTCAGCGGCCCCGGCAAGACTCTTGCCGGGACAGCTCGCCCCACACCAACAGCGTGAGCCACCCTTGAGCCCATGGCCCCCAGCCCCATCATCAACGTGGGGCCAGGGCTTGGGAGGGCACCTCTGTGGTGACATGCAGATATTTGTGAAGACATATTCAAGACTAGATCAGGATTAGAAGACGACGATTCTCGGCAAGATCCTTGCCGAGGAAGGCCACCAGACCCCCGGCAAGATCCTTGCCGGGGACGACAGCATGCCACGGCGAGACCCTTGGCGGGCCACCCGGCAAGGCCCTCGCCAAGACGCCGGCAAGGCAACCGCCAAGCCCACGTCAACCAAGCTTCCACCGCCGTTCACATGCAGCTGCCAGCCCAACCAGCTGGGCGGGCACCTGCGTGGCAACATGCAGCCCCCAGGCTAACTCATCAAGAGCACAAGTGCTCCCTAGGTGGTTTTGGTAATTAATGTCAACATATCTCTTGTTGTGACTAACACTTTTATCTAGTATGTTTCAAGAACTAAGTTCAACAATGGAGTGGCATGGACTAAAGGATGTGGTAATTAATGTCAACATATCTCTTCAAGATGCTAAGGACAAAGGATTGGCTCAAGCTTCAAGCTCAAGACTCTTCATTTTATATTTTAGTGATCCAAGATCACATTGAGTCTATAGGAAAAGCCAATACTATCAAGAAGGGATGAGGTGTTGCTTAATGAGCCTCTTGCTTCATGTGCTTAGTGATATGATCCAAAACCCTCCACTACTTTCCCACTTCCACATATGACCTAAACCTAAAGTCAAACTCGTCCCTACCGATTCTTTCTATCCGGCGCCGCCGAGTTCAGATGTCATACCCACTGCCACAAACCCTAGGCAAATCGGTTTCACCGATAGGGATCTCGGTCTCACCGAGATGGGATTGCAATCTCTCTGTGTATGTCCATTACCAAAATCGGTCTCACCAAGTTTCTGTAATCGGTACTACCGAGATTACAATGCAAACTCTCTGGTTAATTTATTACCAAAATCGGTCCCACCGAGTTTGAGTAATCGGTCCCACCGAGTTTGCCTGACCAACTCTCTGGTTAGCTAATTACCAAAATCGGTATCACCGAGTTTGTGTAATCGGTCTCACCGAGATTACGTTATGCCCTAACCCTAATCATATCGGTCCTACCGAGTTGCATGTCAGTCCCACCGAAAACCCTAACGGTCACTAGGTTTACTAAATCGGTCCGACCGAGTTTGTTGATTCAGTCCCACCGAGTTTGGTAAATTGTGTGTAACTGTTAGATTTTGTGTGGAGGCTATATATACCCCTTCACCACCTCTTCATTCATGGACAGAGCCATCAGAACAAGCCTACACTTCCAACTTGCTATTTCTGAGAGAGAACTACCTACTCATGTGTTGAGGCCAAGATATTCCATTCCTACCACAAAAATCTTGATCTCTAGCCTTCCCCAAGTTGCTTTCCACCCAAATCTTCTTTCCACCAAATCCAAATCCTGTGAGAGAGAGTTGAGTGTTGGGGAGACTATCATTTGAAGCACAAGAGCAAGGAGTTCATCATCAACACACCATTTGTTACTTCTTGGAGAGTGGTGTCTCCTAGATTGGCTAGGTGTCACTTGGGAGCCTCCGACAAGATTGTGGAGTTGAACCAAGGAGTTTGTAAGGGCAAGGAGATCGCCTACTTCGTGAAGATCTACCGCTAGTGAGGCAAGTCCTTCGTGGGCGACGGCCATGGTGGGATAGACAAGGTTGCTTCTTCGTGGACCCTTCGTGGGTGGAGCCTCCGTGGACTCACAAGAACTGCTACCCTTCGTGGGTTGAAGTCTCCATCAACGTGGATGTACGATAGCACCACCTATCGGAACCACGACAAAAACATCCGTGTTCCAATTGCGCTTTGAATTCTCCAAACCCTTCCCTTTACATTCTTGCAAGTTGCATGCTTTACTTTCCGCTGCTCCCATACTCTTTGCATGCTTTCTTGTTATGTATTGAGAATGTTAAACTTGTGCCTAAACTCCACTTAAACCTAAAGAAGCTAAAAATTGCAACTTTGGTACTTAGTGTCTAATCACCCCCCCTCTAGACACCTCTTCTCAAGATCCTACAAGTGGTATCAGAGCATTGGTCTCCATTGCCTTGGTTTAATCACCTTTGGAGGAAGATGGATGAGTCTACTTTGGGGAGTCTTAGACATAGAGTGCCTATTCTTGATGGAGAGTATTTTCATGAGTGGAAAAATGAGATGCTTGTAATTTTCAATCAATATCATTTGAACAAGTACATTGCTAGCCCTTGTGCACCTCATGTTGATCCTATGCATCCTACCCTTGATGAATCTATTGACATGACTAGAAATCTTAGAACTGTTAATCTTATCACTAGAGGCTTGCCTAGAAACTTAATTAGAATCTTGCCTACTCTTGAGTGTGCCTACACTATATGGAAATTTCTTGAGGAACGCTTTCCAAATTATTCCTTGAAAATCTAGATGAAATTCTCTATAAGTCTATTGCCTTGAGTAAGATGAATACTAGTGATCCTATGTTTGGTGATCGCTATTTGAACTTACCGACCTTATGCGTGCTAAAGGAGATGTTGGAATTATTGGTGATATTATTTCCGGCTATAAGAATTCATAAGCAAGATCATTGTCAAACTCACTCTAACGAATTACCTCTCTAGGACTTGATCCACCACATGACGATGTTGAACATGGATACTATGATGAGGATGATGATAGTGACTTCGATCTTGATGATGCAATGAGACATTTTGGTCTTATGGCAAATCTTCGGGATATGTGTCAGAGGAAAGGAATGGGTTCTTGATAAAGGATGTACCGATCACATGACCGGAGATAAAGACATGTTTCGTGAGCTTGCTGAAAATGATAGTCCTCGAAAGTATGTCACTTTCGTGACAACTCAAAGGGTAAGGTGGTTGGCCTTGGTAAGGTGGCCATCTCACATGATAGCTCCATTCGTAATGTCATGCTCGTTGAATCTCTTGGCTACAACTTACTTTCAAGATCTAGACTTGCTGATTTCGGTTTCAATGTCCTATTTATCAAGTAGATTGCCAAGTGTTTCGTCGAGACAATCATAAAATGGTCTTTACCGTATAATGAGAGGTGATCTTTACATTGTTGATTTCTCTAAAAAGGCACAACCTAAAACTTGCTTCATTGCTAAATCCTCAAAAGGTTGGTTATGGCATAGACGACTAGGTCACGCTGGCATGAGAAATCTTGACAAGCTTATTAAAGGAAATCATATCCTTGGAGTTAACGATGTCATATTTGATAAGGATAGACTTTGCAGTGCTTGTCAGGCAGGTAAACAGGTTGGAGGAAGGCATCCCGTGAAGAACATCATGACCACAAGGAGGCCACTCGAGCTACTTCATATGGACCTTTTTGGTCCCAACGCTTACAAAAGCCTCGGTGGAAATTCTTTTGGTCTAGTTATAGTTGATGATTTTTCAAGATTTACGGGTGTTCTTTCTCGATGATAAATCGCAGGTCCAAAAGATCTTCAAAACTTCGCTAGGAAGGCCCAAAATCAGTTTGAAGTGAAGATCAAGAAGGTTCAGCGACAACGGAACGGAGTTCAAGAACGCAAATGTGGACACCTTTCTTGACGAAGAAGGGATTTCACACGAGTTCTCGGTTACGTACACACCTCAACAAAATGGAGTTGTTGAGAGGAAGAACCGGACGCTCATCGAAATGGCGAGAACGATGCTTGATGAGTACAAGACGCCGAAGCACTTTTGGGCAGAAGCGGTTGAGACAGCTTGTCATGCAACAAATCGCTTGTATCTTCACAAGCTACTCGGCAAGACGGCATACGAGCTCCTCACCGGTAACAAACCCCAAGTTGGATACTTTCGAGTATTCGCTCAAAGTGCTACATTCTTGATAAGCATCGCTGCTCAAAATTTGCTCCTAAGTCTCATGAAGGTTTCCTACTAGGTTATGGCTCAAACTCTCACACTTACCGTGTTCACAACAATTTCACCCAAAGGTTGAAGAGACGGTAGATGTGAAGTTTGATGAATCTAACGGCTCGCAAGTAGAGCAATTGCCAATTGATGTAGGAGACAAAGACCCTTCGGAAGCAATCCAAGACTTGTCTATTGGCAAGGTCCGTCCAACGGAGGTGAAGGAGAGTACCTCGTCTGTCCAAGTGGAAGCTTCTACTTCACGACAAGGCGAACCAAGAGTTGATACGGAAGCATCCACAAATGGAACACACCAAGATGAAGAAAACGAGGAAGAACATCACGAACGTCAACAACCTCCTTCTCCACCACGACAAGAAAACGCCAACGCCAACAATGAAGAAGATCAAGAAGAAGAAGAACAAGATGAAGAAGATGTTCAACCGAGACCCAAGAAAAAGCTTTCACGAGTTCGAGCAAGAATTGCTAAAGACCATCCCTTGAGCAAATCTACAATGATATTCAAACCGGGAGAATCACTCGCTCAAAAACTCGTTTAGCTAACTTTTGTGAAAACTATTCTTTCATCTATAGCATTGAACCAATGAAGGTCGAAGAAGCATTGAAGATCCGGATTGGATAAATGCTATGCATGAAGAGCTACACAACTTTGAGAGAAACCAAGTTTGGACGTTGGTTGAGAAGCCCGACAACAACCACAACATCATCGGTACCAAATGGGTGTTTCACAACAAGCAAGATGAAGATGGACAAGTAGTTCGCAACAAAGCACGTCTCGTCGCCCAAGGCTACACACAAGTCGAAGGTATGGACTATGGTGAGACTTATGCTCCCGCTGCTAGACTTGAGTCCATTCACATCTTACTTGCCTATGCTAATCACCATGATATCACCTTGTACCAAATGGACATTAAAAGTGCTTTTCTAAATGGTGAAATAGAGGAGGAAGTTTATGTTAAACAACCTCCCGGCTTTGTCAATCCTAAGAAACCAAATCATGTTTACAAACTTCACAAAGCCCTTTATGGTCTTAAACAAGCTCCTAGAGCTTGGTATAAATGCTTGACCAAGTTTCTTCTTGAAAAGGATTTGAAATTGGGAAAATTGATTCCACACTTTTTACTAAAAGGGTTAATGGAGAATTATTTGTATGCCAAATTTATGTTGATGATATCATATTTGGATCAACTAACCCTCATTTTAGTGAGAAGTTTGGAAAGCTAATGTCGGAGAAGTTTGAGATGTCAATGATGAGTGAACTCAAATTCTTTCTTGGGTTGCAAATCAAGCAAACTAAGGAAGGTACTTTTGTCTCTCAAACGAAGTACACTAAGGACTTATTCAAGAAGTTCAATATGCAAGAGTGCAAAGGTATGTCTACACCCATGCCTACTAGTGGACATCTTGATTTGACCAAAGATGGTAAACCAGTTGACCAAAAGGTTTATCGCTCTATGATTGGATCATTGTTATACCTATGTGCTTCACGTCCCGATATTATGCTAAGTGTGTGCATGTGTGCAAGATATCAAGCTGCTCCCAAAGAATGTCATCTTAAGGCCGTAAAAAGGATAGTGAGATACTTAATTCATACACCAAATTTTGGCATTTGGTATCCTAAGAGGACCTCTTTCGATCTTGTTGGCTACTCCGACTGGACTATGCCGAGACAAGGTTGATAGAAAGTCCACTTAGGTACTTGTCAATTTCTTGGTAGATCTCTTGTGTCTTGGTCCTCCAAGAAACAAAACTCGTATCCTTATCTACACCAAGCGGAGTACATTGCCGCTGGTTCATGTTGTGCTCAATTACTTTGGATGACCCAAACTCTTAAAGATTATGGGATATATGTGAAACATGTTCCATTGCTTTGTGACAATGAAAGTGCTATCAAAATTGGTCATAATCCCGCATAACATTCTCGAACTAAGCATATTGAAGTTCGCCATCATTTCATTCGAGATCATGTTGCTAAGGGTGACATTAAACTTAAGCATGTTCGCACCGAAAAGCAATTAGCGGATATATTTACTAAACCTCTTGATGAGAAAGTGTTTTGCAGGTTGAGAGGAGAATTGAACATCATTGATGCTTCAAACTTGGAGTAGAAACTCCATTGGATACATGCAAGACATGAGCTTATGACTAATCCATGATATCTCTCTTATGATGAAAATATTATATCTTGGATATATTTGCATCTTGCATGTTATCTAACCCATGTAGGTACTTGGTTGAAACAAATTCCATGAGATTGTAATATACTCACATCTTGAGCAATCTCTACATCACCAAGTCTCTACACTATGGTGGCTGAATACAAGGAAGCACGGAATCATTCAAACATATCCTTTGACAAACTCTATGTTGAGCTTCATGATTATCATTTTTGGATACACAAGTGCTACTCCTTGCAAGAACTAACCCATGTAGGTAGATGGACTCAAATTCCAAGTGGTGCTCCCAACTCTTGATGAGCTACATCAACCTTGAGCAACCCACACAAGTTCAACTACATGGTCAACACCACCAACCAAGGTATGTTATTCCATCTTAGAGAAGCTTTACTCCGAGTCATGAGCTAAAGCAACTCGACAAGATGTGAATACATCAAGATGCTTAAACGAAAAATGGTAACCCCATTTTGAGCTTAAACGATGAGTATGACCTATGATCAAGTGATCTCACTTGACTCCTAAGTCAATATACTCTAACATAGGTGACTTTGTCGCCAACCATCTCTAGATGAAGTTCTCTCATGTTCTTTTCTGAGTTTTTGCATTTGTCTCATGCATATTTGTTTCCCTTTCAAAAAAAACTTCATCTAGATTTCTTTCTTTTCTTTTCTGTTGCTCTGCATTTCTTGCATCCAATTCATTGCACATCATTCAAGAAATTCCTTGCAAATCTTTGTGAGATCTTACTAGTCTAGTGAGCTGAGGTGACAAGTGTTTTCTCATGATGAACTCGGTTTCACCGATTTGTTGTTTTCGGTCCAACTCAATCCTTTCGTACAACCAAGATACCACTCGGTGCCACCGATTTCCCAACAGAAAAACAGTTTGCCACTTATTCTGTGTTTCTTCTAAATCCAGCTCCACTCAATGAATCTTGTCCTCTACAAGCATCACAATTTTATCCAGTGCTTTGTGTTGTGACTCAAGGACCAAACCCATTCACAACAAATTCCAGAAGACCCTTCTTGGAAATTGATGTCAAAGGGGGAGAGAGAGATCACATCAAAGCTTATCACTTCCAAAAGGGAGAGAGTATTAAGGGGGAGAAAGAGATCTCCAGGGGGAGAGAATACTCAAGTAGAAAGTGTTTCTCAAGGATCCCAGATGCTTGGTGTTCAAGAGGAGAGATGCCACATGTCTTTTTGGGGGAAAGACATGTTCATATGTGCTTATTTGCATTAAGCTCTGTTCATTTATATCTTTCAGCCCTGATTTTCTGTTCCCTATCTTCTCCCAGTATCCCATGCTAGATTCAGGGGGAGCAAGACATCTAAGGGAAAGGAATCATTTAAATTCATTGCATATCTTTACTCTTGGGGACATGTCTAATCCAATGTGGTACTTAGTACTCACTCTCTACATGTCATCCCAGTCTTGGTATTCTTGTGGTTTCTTCTGTTTGCTATGGCTAGTAGATGTACCTGTGTTATCTAACCTGTTTGTGCAGGTTCATTCCACCCTAAGCCAACTCAAGACTACAAGGTAAGTATATGCATCACACTCATGTGTATGAGGAATTCTTGCTGATGTACATACTGTTTGCAAGAAGGACTCATAAGCATGGAGGTATTTTCTTTAATATTCTTTGCTCTGATGCATATGGCCAAGATACATGTAACACATTGCCTACTCTATCATGGTTATGCTCTCACATGCTTCTATATTCCATATTCACATGATTGCATACATGTAGGGGAGCCTATGCTTGTTACATGTCTTTCCGAAGCTTTACTTGCTATTCTTTATATCTTTATCTAAAGTTTGATGTATGTTGCCATCAATTACCAAAAAGGGGGAGATTGAAAGCACAAGTGCTCCCTAGGTGGTTTTGGTAATTAATGTCAACATATCTCTTGTTGGACTAACACTTTTATCTAGTATGTTTCAGATAAGTTCAACAATGGAGTGGCATGGACTAAAGGATGTGGGAACTCCTTCAAGATGCTAAGGACAAAGGATTGGCTCAAGCTTCAAGCTCAAGACTCTTCATTTTATATTTTAGTGATCCAAGATCACATTGAGTCTATAGGAAAAGCCAATACTATCAAGAAGGGATGAGGTGTTGCTTAATGAGCCTCTTGCTTCATGTGCTTAGTGATATGCTCCAAAACCCTCCACTACTTTCCCACTTCCACATATGACCTAAACCTAAAGTCAAACTCGCCCCACCGATTCTTTCTATCCGCGCCACCGAGTTCAGATGTCATAGCCACCGCCACAAACCCTAGGCAAATCGGTTTCACCGATAGGGATCTCGGTCTCACCGAGATGGGATTGCAATCTCTCTGTATGTCCATTACCAAAATCGGTCTCACCGAGTTTGTGTAATCGGTACTACCGAGATTACAATGCAAACTCTCTCGTTAACTTATTACCAAAATCGGTCCCACCGAAGTTTGAGTAATCGGTCCCATTGAGTTTGCCCGACCAACTCTCCGTTAGCTAATTACCAAAATCGGTCTCACCAAGTTTGTGTAATCGGTCTCACCGAGATTACGTTATGCCCTAACCCTAATCATATCAGTCCTACCGAGTTTCATGTCAGTCCCACCGAAGACCCTAACGGTCACTAGGTTTACTAAATCGGTCCGACCGAGTTTGCTGATTCGGTCCCACCGAGTTTGGTAAATTGTGTGTAACGGTTAGATTTTGTGTGGAGGCTATATATATATATCCCTCCAACTCCTCTTCATTCGTGGAGAGAGCCATCAGAATAAGCCTACACTTCCAACTCGCTATTTCTGAGAGAGAACTACCTAATCATGTGTTGAGGCCAAGATATTCCATTCCTACCACAAGAATCTTGATCTCTAGCCTTCCCCAAGTTGCTTTCCACTCAAATCTTCTTTCCACCAAGTCCAAATCCTGTGAGAGAGAGTTGAGTGTTGGGGAGACTATCATTTGAAGCACAAGAGCAAGGAGTTCATCATCAACACACCATTTGTTACTTATTGGAGAGTGGTGTCTCCTAGATTGGCTAGGTGTCACTTGGGAGCCTCCGACAGGATTGTGGAGTTGAACCAAGGAGTTTGTAAGGGCAAGGAGATCGCCTACTTCGTGAAGATCTACCGCTAGTGAGGCAAGTCCTTCGTGGGCGACGGCCATGGTGGGATAGACAAGGTTGCTTCTTCGTGGACCCTTCGTGGGTGGAGCCTCCGTGGACTCACAAGCAACCATTACCCTTCGTGGGTTGAAGTCTCCATCAACGTGGATGTACGATAGCACCACCTATCGGAACCACGACAAAAACATCCGTGTTCCAATTGCGCTTTGAATTCTCCAAACCCTTCCCTTTACATTCTTGCAAGTTGCATGCTTTACTTTCCGCTGCTCACATACTCTTTGCATGCTTGCTTGTTATGTATTGAGAATGTTAAACTTGTGCCTAAACTCCACTTAAACCTAAAGAAGTTAAAACTGCAACTTTGGTACTTAGTGTCTAATCACCCCCCCTCTAGACACCTCTTCTCAAGATCCTACAAATACAGACCGGCCATCGCTCATGAAAGCACCAAAGACCGCCGGGCAATCGGAGCTCAAGGGCGGCTTCGTCACAAGCACTGCACGACCGGATACATGCCACCGGATCCAAAGACAGGGCTGGGCCCCCCGCAGGCGGCGCGGGGCCCTCCAGGGGCGTCGTTGTGCCGACTCCGGGCAGCGCGACGACCTCTAGGATGCCTACACCGGCGACCACCGCGCATTCTTCCCATGGTGTGCGCGCCGAGCAGCGCCACCACGTTGGTGACCCTGAGAACCGCCGTGGGAAGAGCCATGTGCGTCATCGGCAAGATGAAGGAGGTCAGGACGCTCGCCGAAGCGCTTGTGAAAATGGCACGCAGCCGCTGGGTCATCACGAAGCTCCTCCTAACATAGTTAGGAGTCGAAGCGCGCCGCGGTGCATGCAGCTGTCGCCGCCACCTATACCAGCGGAAGCTCAGGCGCGCGCACAGCTGCTCCTCGACTTCCCTCCTACTGCGGAGAAGCTTGATGAGTGGAGGGCCACCATCCGGAGCCTCATCGCCGTCGCAGACGATCCGCGATCGGCGGGGCCCTCAAGTCGATGCTCCACCGAGCCATGACATGCTTGCGCTGGGAGGACCGGGGGAGCTGCGGCCACGGTGCACTCTCCTCCTCCTCGCCAGCCGCCACAGGCGTCGGCCCGTCGTGATGACGCTTGTGATAACATCTCCATAGCGTCGTCCGACCCGCGGACCCTCCGCGACCAGCGCCAGGTTCTTCGGGAGCGAAGCTCACGAAGACGCCGAACCACCAGCCGAGCGCCGGGCGCAAAACGCCCATGAAGTCGGACAATCGGGCTGGACCCGCTATGGACCACCCGGCACCGGGGGGCCCAGGGGCCTACCTTACGAGGTGGGCTGCCTGACTTTTACCCGTGAGCTGAGGCAGTTCCAGTGGCCGTCCCACCGCACGTTCAAACCCGACGTTGGCGAGAAGTACACTGGAAAGACCCATCCGTCCGAGTTCCTCAGAATCTACACCATCGCGATTCAGGCCGCTGGGGCTCGCGATGACAAGGGGCTAGCCAACTATTTCCCATTGGCGCTCAAGCCCAATGTGATGTCTTGGTTGATGCACTTGCCGATGGATTCCATTTCTTCTTGGTCAGATCTATGCCATGATTTCGTTGGCGCCTTCACAGGATGCCACCAAGCTCATGGCCGTGCCGCTGATCTCGCATATCATTCCCCGTATGAAGGGTTGACCCTGCGCAAAGTACATCCGAGATTCAGCCGGTGCGATACAACATCCCCGACGCTCATCCCGCCGCTATGATTAGCGCATTCCACCAGAACATGCGCAATCACAAGATGCGCGAGGAGCTGGCGATGACCAAGGTTTAGGATGTAGCCGAGCTCTACGTTCTGGCCGATTGGTGCGCCCGGGCTGAAGAGGGAAGGAAGTACCCCGACAAAGACGCCGGCGCGGAAACCGACTCTACCGACGAAGACGCCGCCACCCCGACGCGGAAGAGCAGGCGTCGCAACAGGAAGCGGAAAGGAAAGGCCGTGCTTGCTATTGAGGGATCTGACAATACCGGTGTCAGCAAGAAGGTCAAGGTAGACGCCCCTGGCAAGGAGATTGCCGGGTATGCCGCCTGTCGGGCCTTGGCGGCTACCGACAAGCCAGGAAGCTCCGGCAAGCAATACTGTAAGATCCACCGCACCAAGGGCCACGACCTCCAGAACTGCCGACAAGTCGAGCTGCTTGCTGAGAAGCAAAAAGCTGAGTACGAAAGGCGGGACAAGGAGAAGGACCAGGACGGTGCTGAGGGATCCAGCAAGAAGCGTGGCGGCCAAGGAGGCCGCCCCGGCACGGACAACCAGCAAGAGAAGCCCGCCCGGGGCCACGACAAGAAACAGGAGGACGACGAGTCTGGTGAGCAAGGGTTCCAGAAGGCTACAGAGGCCATGTGCATCGATGGCGGCACCTCACTGCATACCTCTCACCGCCAGCTCAAGCAGTGGGCGCGTGAGATTACAAAGCAGCAGAGCCGCTGCTCGACGCCGAAGTCACTGAAGTGGTTCGGCACGCCCCTCATCTTTGACGCCGATGACCACCCTGACCGCACTACCTTGGTCGGGTGCTTGCCATTGTTGGTCTCATCAACGATACGCAACCTCGGAGTGAACAAGATGTTGGTCGACGACGGGGTCGGCCTGAACCTGATTTCGCCAGCCGTGATCAAGAAGTTGCAAATCCCTGACGGAGACCTCGAGGAAACGGGCATGTTTCAAGGGGTCAATCTGGGGATGAGCCAGCCAAAGGGAAAGGTCACATTGACTGTGACATTTGGAGGAGAGCTGAACTACAGAACGGAGAGGATCGTCCTCGACGTAGCTGAGATCCCCTTGCCCTACAACAGGATCCTCAGCCGCCCGGCACTAGCCAAGTTCATGGCAGTGTCATACTACACCTACAACATGCTGAAGATGCCTGGGCCATTGACCATCATCTCCGTCCCCTCTGACAAGAAGGACGCGTTGATCTGTGCCGACCAGCTCTACCGGGAAGCAGTTGCAGCGGCTGTCGCCAAGGCACCTGCTCCTGCTGCTGAAGCCCCGGGAGGGAACAAGAAACGGCAAGACCTCTCGCACCCACTCCGGCAAGCGCACCTCCTCAGAGTGTTGTGCCACCGTCGAGGACGTGCCAGAGAGCTCTGCCGACAAAAGCAAGAGATCCTGGGCCGAGCCGCCGCAGACCAAGAAGGTGCCCGTCGGGGAGGATGGCACAGGAGGGCCCTTCACCATAGGCTCCACCCTCGACAGCGAATAGGAAGGCGCGCTCGTCACCTTCCTGCGGGTGAATGTCGACGTGTTTGCATGGCAAGCATCCGACAACCTCGGTGTTCCCAGGGAGGTGATTGAGCACCACCTAGCTGTTTGCCCCCATGCGCGGCCCATCAAGCAGAAGGTCAGAAAGCAGGCTCTAGAGAGGCAAGAGTTCATCACTGAAGAGATCAGGAAGTTGGAAGTGACAGGCTTGGTGAGAGGGGTGCTCCAACCTACGTGGTTGGCCAATCCGGTAGTGGTGCGCAAGGCGAATGGGAAGTGGATGCTGTGTATTGATTACACAGACGTTAATAAGGCTTGTCCTAAGGACCCCTTCCTGTTGCCGCGCATTGACCAGATTGTTGACTCCACAGCCGGGTGTGATCTGCTATCGTTCCTCGACGCCTACTCAGGCTATCACCAAATCTTCATGACAAAAGAGGATGAAGAGAAGAAAACATTCATCATCCCTTGTGGTACGTATTGCTTTTTACGGATGCCTTTCGGGTTGAAGGGTGCTGGCTCAACATTTGCGAGAGCAGTCCAAATTGGTTCTAAACCTCAGCTCCATAGAAATATGGAGGCCGATATGGATGACATAGTGGTCAAAACCAAGGGTGGGCCAACTCTTGTGCAAGATCTGGAAGAGACATTTGCTAACCTGCGCAAGATCAACCTCAAGTTGAACCCTGAGAAGTGCGTCTTCAGCATTCCGTCTGGCAAGCTTCTCGGGTTCTTTGTGTCGCAGCGCGGGATCGAGGAAAACCCAGACAAGATCAAGTCTATTGAGAAGATTGAGGCGCCCAAGCGGATCAAGTATATGCGTCAGCTCACCGGCTGCGTTGCTACCATGAGCCGATTCATCTCCAAGTCCGCCGAGCGCGCCCTTCCCTTCTTCAAAATCTTGAAGAAGGCAGGCCCAATAGAGTGGACCTCGGGCGAGGCAGCGCTGCGCAGATCTGAAGAAATACCTTTCCTCCATGCCAATACTGGTTGCGCCTAAACCACAAGAGCCGCTACTCTCAGATTCGGGCGGCGATTTAATCAAGTGGTCAGCGCTGCACTGGTGACACAGAGGGAGGTCGACGAGGAGGCAGCGATGGCGGCAGAACCAGCAGATGGTGGGCCAAGGATTCCCCCGGCAGGGCCTGGTGCCGACAAGGCGCGATCCCTGGCGGAGTCTGGTGCCACCAAGGCAATGCCCACGCAGTCAGGTGAGGTGGTGCCAAAGAAGAAGATGATGCAGCACCCGGTTTACTTTGTCATCTCCCTCTTGTAGGGGGCTAGGTCAAGGTATTCCGGTGTGCAAAAATTGCTCTTCGGCTTCCTTATGGCCTCGAGGAAGCTGCGTCACTACTTCCAGGCCCACGAGATCACTGTCATCACCCGCCTCCCGTTACAACGGATACTGCAAAACCCGGACGCAACTGGAAGGATTGTGGAATGGGCCTTGGAACTGTCAAGCTTCGGGTTAAGATTTGAAAGTACCTCGACAATTCAGAGCAGAGTCTTGGCGGAGTTCATCACAGAGTGGACCTCGACACCTGATGAAGAAATCCAGGAGACCACTCTCCCCGGCAAGGAAGCAGACCGCGACTGGATCATGTACTTTGATGGGCTTTTCTCGCTGCAAGGCGCCTGTGCCGGTGTGCTGCTCATCGCACCCACCGGAGAACACCTCAAGTACATGATCCAGATGCACTTCCCAGGGAGATGTCCACCAACAGCACCGCTGAGTACAAGGGATTTCTTGCCGGTCTCAGGATCGCGACAGACCTCGGGGTTAAGAAGCTCATCGTCAGAGGTGACTCGCAGCTCGTTGTCAGGCAGGTCAACAAGGATTACCAGAGCCCATTGATGGAAGATTACGTAGATGAAGTGAGGAAGCTAGAGGAACGCTTTGATGGTATTCAGGTGGAGCACGTCCCCCGAGCGGAGAACAACATTGCCGATTACCTGTCAAAACGTGCCGCATTCAAGCTACCTGTGGAACCAGGTACCTTTTTGCTCCGGTTAACTCAACCATCCGTTGAACCATCAGTGGGGCAGAACAAGCGGAGAAAATCAGGTCCCGCCAAGTACTTTCCTACCGAGCCCCCTGGGGCCACCGGCAAGGGTGCTGTCGCGGACGCTGAGCCTGCCCAAGAGCAACTGGCTCCAGCAGGGCGTCAAGCCCTGGTCGTAGAGACAGCCGCTCCCATGGCGGAAGAGATGCCTTTGGTCCTTGCCGTCGAGCCCCAGGCTCTGGCATGGTCACAGCATACCGTCCACTTCCTCCAAACAGGGGGGCTTCCTGAGGAGCAGGAAGAAGCAGAAAGAGTAGCCCATCGGTCCGCTTGTACCGGTTAAATCGATGACGCCCTGCATGTATGAGGCCAAACGGTGTGAAATTGAAGTGCATCCCCCGGAAGGAAGGATTGGTGCTATTGGCAGAGATACATGGAGGCACATGTGGCTCCCACATAGGGTCGAGGGCCCTTGCCAGGAAGGCGTTCCGGCAAGGTTTCTTCTAGCCCACCGCCTCCAGATGCGACAAAGACTAGTAACCAAGTGTGAAGCGTGCAGGCCCATTCAAAGAAGCTTCATCAACCAGCCCAAGCCCTTCAAACAATCCTCTCTCCGCCATTCTCGGTCTGGGGCTCGACATATCGGGCCCTTTCCCCGATCGTCGGGGCTTTGAGTACTTGTACGTTGCAATCGACAAGTTCACAAAGTGGCCAGAGGTGGAAGCAGTGAGAAAGGTGACTCCTCAGTCAGCTGTCAAGTTTTTCAGAGGACTGGTCTGCAGTTTTGGTGTGCCAAACAGAGTCATCACCGACAATAGCACGTAGTTCACAATCCACACCTTCATGCAATACATTCAAGACCTCGGCAGCAAGGTCTGTTTTGCTTCCGTGGCACACCCACGGAGCAACGACCAAGCAGAGAGGGCAAATGCTGAAGTGTTGCGGGGCCTGAGGACAAAGACTTTTGACAAGCTGCACAAGAGCGGAAGGCGCTGGATTGATGAACTGCCGGCAGTTCTTTGGTCGATCAGGACGACGCCAGATCGAGCCACCGGCCAGACACCTTTTGCCCTGGTATACGGGGCAGAAGCAGTTCTCCCCACAGAACTCATATACAGGTCACCTCGAGTGCTCGCATATGATGAGTTTGAGCAAGAGCCGTTGTGCCAAGATGATGTGACGCTCCTTGAGGAAGATCGTCTTCAGGGAGCTGTGAGAGCGGCACGCTACCAGCAAGCCTTGCGCCGCTACCATAGCCGCAAGGTTTATGCCCGAAGCTTTGAGGAAGGTGACCTTGTTCTTCGGCGCGTTCAGTCGGCCAAGAATACCAACAAGTTGACGCCGAAGTGGGAATTCCCTTATCGGGTAATACGAGTCACCAGGCCCGGCACCGTCCGCCTGGAGACCGAAGATGTCGTCCCAGTGAGCAACTCCTGGAACATTGAGCATCTTCGGAAGTTTTACCCATAAGGGGCGGCTTGCTGGGCCTCCCGGCAAGCCACCCTTTTGTACAAGCTTTGCCGGCAACGCATGTGACCATCTGTACAAAGCCAGGCACAGACCCTGAGAATAAATAAATAAACCGCTGGCGCCCTAAGTTATAGCATGCATGCTAGGTCGAGTCTCTTCCTTGGTTAGGGTTGATAGTGCTTAGCGGCGACTAACCCCTAGCCTAGAGGTCGAGTGCGCATCTATGTGTTCCTTTTCTGTCCTTCTTTGGTTCGCAGGGCACATGAGCACTTCTGCTGAGCTAGTTGGAAAGAAGGAAACGGACCGGCGCCCCGACCCCGGCAAACTAGAGTTGCCAGGGGCTGCAAGCACAAGGATCCAACCGCGGCAAGATGAGGTTGCCGGGGGCTGCAGATCCAGATAAGTCTTTTATCCTCTGTCATGCATTTCGGAACCATACTGGGGTATGTGAAACCTTGTTTCTATCTCTAGGCTGTCGTGCTCCCCTTTTTCCTATACCTAAGGATTTTCCTAGGTCCAGATTTGGTTGTAGCCGTGGCGGCAAGGGGGTGGGACGAGGATCCTGAAGCCCACTTCATCCCTGCCTCCGCCAAGAGCGCAAGAACGATCGAGTGAAGTGGGGGGCGGCAAGGCCTGTTGCCAGGCGAAAAACGTTTATCTTAAACAATAACAAGGTTTCGCTCCTTGTCGCGGGATTTACCCGCGAACGAAAAACCCGGCATGTATCCCTTCTTCATTAAAAACATCCCATACATGTATAGTTCATGCGAGATGAAAAAAATGAGCAAGGGGATTACAAGTTCTAAATTTAACAAAGGCCCAAAAGCTTACAGATTAAAAAGGAGATAAGATGCCCGTAATCCCTTTCTTGTCCCTCTCCTCAGGAGGCAGGTCAAGGAGGCGAAAGGGCAAAAGGGGCGTCTAGGCGAGCTACGAGCGGCAGAAAACACCTGGAGAACACCTCGGTGGCCGCCCACGGGCGGGCCAGTGATGACGGTGCCGGGAAAGGAGCTGGAAGACAAGGCGGCAGGACCTGCAATACGCGATGAAGGCGTCGTTGCCCGCGTACTCTGAGTTGATGGCCTTGCCGCCCGCCCTCTTCCTCTTCTGCAGCCTCCCGACACCAGCCGCCCAAGGAGACGGCCCCGAGAAGTTCAAGTAGCTGGCCCCACCCCCGGCAAACTCTGCCATAGGAGCAGCCAGGTGCAGATGCTACTGCTGCCGCCCCCGCCCAGGCGCAGGGCGTCCGACGCCTAGTCGGACTTGTCCCTGCTATCTGCCCCGCTGTCCTCCTCGCTCGAGGAAGAGCTTCCATCGTCAGAATCTCCATCAGAGGAGCTCTCCACACAGCATTTCAGACGAGTTCCAAACTCTCCGAAGACCTAGACGGAAAGCAGGCCGTCCTCCATTAACTTGAAGTAGAGGACGAGCCCCGCCGTTAGGATGTGGATGCGAGCAAATGTCTTCCATCCACGGCGGAGATACATGACTCGAGGAGCCAGGAAGTCGACCTCGACCCGCGTACCCCCATTCCCACAACCCCTCATGTGCAATATGAGGGATTGGGTCGGTCATGCTCCATCTCCCGAGCGAACAGGGCAGGAAGACGGAGACGACGATGCGGAGGCCGGCGCAGCCTGAGGAAGAACTCGTGAGGCTGGTCTCCTACATGGCCTTCAATCGGGAAGGGCGCCATTGGCGGGGGAGAGGCCGGCGCGCCGCCCTGTCCTCCTCTTCCCCGAGCGCTACGGCCTTTGCCCCGGCATCGCCCACAGCCTCGCCCCCTCCCCCTTCCCCTCGTGGTCGGTTCTACCACCACGGGTTCAGGTGGAGGAGGGACGCGCTGTCGAGTGGCGACCCTCGCCGCCACCGTCGAGGGACCAGGTTTCCCCTTCTCCATGACAGGTGAAAGGAAGAAGGAGAAGCACAGGGAGATAGAATATGGAAGAATGTAGGATGCCATTCCCCCCCTTCCTTCTCTTTATAAAGGAACGGGGTTGGGGCTCGGCTACCCCGCTCGGCCAATCCAAACACCGAAGGCGCAGGGAACCAGGACCGACCCGCTACTCTAGCCAGTGACGGCCCGGTTTCTCGCCTCCACCGTTTGCCACCCCAAGCGCTTGAAAGACGCGTGGCGGACGTGCAGAACTGAGGGGACAGGTGAGGCGACCTCTCCCCACGCCGTGATCATGGGGAGTGGACGCCTTGAAGATCGCACCCTGGCCCCGTTCAGTAAATGAGCCGCGCCTCCACGCCTCCCTCTCTTCACGGGGAGGACGCGAGCCGCCTCTTTACTGCGACATGACGCATGCGTGCGGAAACCGCCCCACGCATGCCGCCCACGTCACGCACACCCCTCCACGCCGCGCCACGCGCGTGGGTCGTGGGAGGCGGAGCGCGCGAAGAATCTTACCATGGTAAAAACCGCCCCACCAGCCCGTGCACCGTTTTGGGCCTGGCCCAACAACGTGTCGCGCTTATGTGTGGCCCAGGCCCGGGGGCTCATGTCGGTGTACAAAAATAGGGGCGTATCTTTGTACCCCTTTACCTGTGCACGGGCAGTCAGAGCCGTGCCAACGGCCACACCAAGCAGAACGAGGAAGGTGAGCCAAGGTAAGACTGAAGCCCAAGACGATCAAAGCAACGCCAAGGCCAAGACCACAAAAAGCAGAGGGATGAAGCAGGTTCCCCCGGCAAGACCCTTGCCGGGCGGCATCAGCGGCCCCGGCAAGACTCTTGCCGGGATAGCTCGCCCCGCACCAACAGAGTGAGCCACCCTTGAGCCCACGACCCCCAGCACAATCATCAACGTGGGGCCAGGGCTCGGGAGGGCACCTCTGTGTTGACATGCAGATCTTTGTGAAGACATATTCAAGACCAGATGAGGATTAGAAGACGACGATTCGCGGCAAGATCCTTGCCGAGGAAGGCCACCAGACCCCCGGCAAGATCCTTGCCGGGGACGACAGCATGCCACGGCGAGAACCTTGCCGGGCCACCCGGCAAGGCCTTCGCCAAAGACGTCGGCGAGGCAACCACCAGGCCCACGTCAACCAAGCTTCCACCACCGTTCACATGCAGCTGCCAGCCCAACTAGCTGGGCGAGCACCTACATGGCAACATGCAGCCCCCAGGCCAAGTCATCAAGCGCTTGCGTGGCGGCATGCAGATCTTCGTGAAGACTCCACCACCGCACCAACTCAGTTGCATGCCTGCCTACAAGGCACCGCACGCATCGCTGGCTAGGGCGCATGTCGAAGCGAGGAGGAGCAGCAACGGACGGGACGGGCCTCGCCCCCGTCCCCAATAAAGCAAGGGGACACCTAAGCGATGCATTAAATGCATCTTGTCCTGTAATACGAGGGGTAACCTCGCAACATTGTACATCTTTCCACCTCCTGTGTGCCACTGTGGCAACCCCTTTTTCCTATAAAAGGAGGCCCGAGGCAACGAGGAGAAGGATTCGGCTCTTTCAGACCACATGCTGACCACAGCTAGTTCGAGAGCTCAAGAACTCCCAGAAATACACCCACCAAAGCAGGACTAGGGTTTTACGCATCCTCGCGGCCCGAACCTGGGTAAACGATCCTTGTGCTGTCTACTAGCCCTGCTCTCCTCACAACCCTGCGCCCCGGCAACCGTAGTAGGGATTCTTGTGATCCCATAGGTGTTGTTCCACACTGACACCGTGGCTTGGCGAAAGGTGGACGGAGCTGGTCGCAGTCTAGCTCCCAAGCTTCGGTGGCGGACGGGGTTTGCCGCAGAGGTGGAAGACGGTGGCTAGAGGCAGCTCCGAGGGCTTGGCGGGGTCCAGGCAGCTCCAGCAGACTACCAAGGCCCTGCCCAAGCAGCTGCTTGAGCTTGAGAGGCCCTGGAGAGCGGCAGCTGGCCTGCAGGGATCGCCGGAGTCCTCGGGTAGGGGCGACGGCTAGAGGCCTGCCCGACCGGGCTTCTGCTCGTCTACGTGTTCGTGGAGGTGGTGTGGAGTGGTGTGTGGCTAGCGAGGGAGGCGGGTGGCTTTATATAGCCGGAGCAGAGGGGGGACGTGTCGCCGCCGGAGCGCTCTGGACACGCGGCGAACATCGACGGGAGGCTCCAACGCGAGTGGACAGGGTGCAGCATCAACGCCGGCGCTTTCCAACGCTCCCGGACAAGCACAGGAGGCGGTTTGAGATAGGGACAAGCACACGTGCGCACTGTGCCGTTTAGGCCGCGACTTGACCAGGCTTGCTACGGCGGCTCCAGCATCGGCGAGCGCCAGGGAGGGGTCATGGGTGATGGGTCGAGGGTTGTGGCACGTTGTGGCAGTCGGAGGTGAGCACTTGCATGCACGCGCGCGAAACAGAATGCAAAGCGCCAGCCAGAGCGCATCGAGACGCTGCCAGGCGCCATGTCCTCGTGCGGTCACCAAGCTGGCATGGCCAAAACGACGGCCAGGAGCGGCCAAACCTTGTCTACGAGCTCGACCGTGCAGTGCTACGTCTAGGAGAGGTGATGGATCATACCCAGGCCGACCAGACGCGACTCTACCAAGCTGGCAAGTTTCTGGTCAGAAACTTGGTCACCAAGTTTGGCCACCTTCTAGAAGGCCATTAGGGCTAATCTCTTGGGGTTTAGGGTTTCTTAGTAAGGTCTTTAAGCTCAAGAAATCTCAAGGACAAAAGCTCAAGGAAAAATGCATTTGTTGTACAAAGTGCATTTCTAGTCCAGAAGTGAAAATATTTTCTACAGCAAAAATATTACAAAAAGTTATGCAATATTTTTGCATGGGAAGATGTGCCATGGTCCTAAGAATATTTAGGAATTATCTCAGATTTTTCTGAGCAAGAAAAATTGAGGTTGCTTTGGAGCACAAAGTTCTGAAATGAGCTTAAGAGAGAAAAATGAATATTTCCCTTTTAGGAAAATATTCATTTTATTATTTTGGGAATTTGTGGGAGGAATAAGGTAGATAGGTCTCTTGGGTGAAAGCCAAGGATATGCCCAAGTGACAAGTCCATTTGAATTGATTCAAAAATCCAAATCAAATCAGGGCAAAAACCACGATGAAAACCAAGTCCGGAAAGAGAGAGAAGGCAAGTCCGGTAAAAAGAGAGAAGGCAAAATCCAGGCTGTCACATGCTGCCTTTTCCGCGACGCGATTTAGAGCGGAGCTGCTGACATCGATGCTTTGGTGGTATCTCAGGAGGTTCATCCTCGACTGGATCCTTCTCATCATCGCCGTCGCCTTCTTTAGGTGTGTCCACCATATATACGTCATATGAGGAAGTGGTCATCCAGCGTCCAGTGAACGGCGGGTTTTGGGCCTGCTCCTCTCCGGCATCATCGTCCGTACCGTCGATGTCTTCAGTGGCATAATCGAGCATGTCGGTTAAATCCTCGACAGTGGCTATGAAGTGGGTGGTGGGTGGGAAGTAAGATTCCCTACTTTCAGCCCCTAGTCGGGGCTGGGCGCAATTCGTAAGCGATCATTCTGTGATGGCGAGGGATTGCATTAAGTCCAAAGCCTCGTTTAAGAGTGAGGTGGGAAGCAAGAGTCCGTAGAGTAGGGCGGGACAAAAGTTCCCTGGCCGAGCTCACATGATGCGGACTTCGAGGGTTCGGAGCTAGTGTCCGGAGAAGAGTCCGGCTTTATGCTGACAAAGGGAGTCTGACGTAACTCTGGCCTGCCGGTGATACTATCCCCTCTGGTTCTCCAGTGTTGAGCTCTATAGCTGCAGAGAGTCTGGCGGGCTCTAGACTCCCATCTTCGGATCTGGTGACGTACTCTAGATCTAAAGCTAGAGCGGTGGTTGGGGCCTCGAACCCTTGGAAAATCAAGTCTCCTCGGATATCCACGACATAGTTCAGATTTCCAAATTTGATCTGATGACCAGGGGCGTAGCTGTCGATCTGTTCTAGGTGGCCAACCGAGTTGGCCCGCAGTGCAAAGCCGCCGAATACAAAGATTTGGCCGGGGAGAAAAATCTCCTTCACGGCAGTATTGTTGTAGATGATCGATGGAGCCATCGAGCCTTTTGACAACGGCACAGTGGAACTGTCAATGAAAGCACCAATGTCGGTGTCAAAACCGGCAGATCTCGGATAGGGGGTCCCGAACTGTGCGTCTAAGGATCGAAGGTAACAGGAGACAGGGACACGATGTTTACCTAGGTTCAGGCCCTCTTAATGGAGGTAATACCCTACTTCCTGCTTGATTGACTTTGATGAATATAGGGGTTACAAGAGTTGATCTACCTCAAGATTGTAATGGCTAAACCCTAGATGTCTAGCCTGTATGATTATTGTTGCCTCTACGGACTAAACCCTTCGGTTTATATACACACCGGAGGGTCCTAGGGTGTACAGAGTCGGTTTACAGAGAAAGGGATCTTCATATCCGAACGGCAAGCTTGCCATACACGCAAAGGAGAGTCCCATCTGGACACAAGGGAAAGTCTTCTGTCTTGTATCTTCACGGCCCATTAGTCCGGCCCACGTTACATAGCCCGGACGCCCGAGGACCCAATAATCCAGGACTCCGTCACCACCTCTTTCATTTTCAGATTTAACCGACGTTGGTGATCAACCACGGGTTTAGCATCAGGTGCCATATTAATTTTGTGCTGACATAGAGTGGGGCTAATGACCTTTAAATCATCAAGAGTATATCCAACAGTAGCCAGTGCTCCCTTAGAACTTTCGATAATCTTTCTTCTTCATGTTTTGAAAGGTTAGCACTGATAATAACAGGATATATCTTCTTTTCATCAAGATAAGCATATTTCAAAGTGTCAGGCAATTATTTTAATTCAAACACAGGATCACCTTTAGTTGGAGGTCGACCTCCAAGAGTTTCAATAGGCAAATTGTGTTTAAGTATATGACGTTGTTCAAAGTGTCTGGCAAGTGTCTGGCCTGTCTCCGTGACTCTTTGGCGCTCGTCTTGATCCTCCTCGTCGCCTTCCCATGCCTCTCGTGACTGCTGAGCGCGGCAGAGCCGTGGCCGGACACGCTCGGCGGCCACCGGCTCGGGTGCCCTCTCCCCGGCTATTTAAGGAGCCGCGACCCCCTCTGGAGATCATCCGCAGCTTCCCCATCCTCCTCTACGCCTCTCCACGCTCCTGATTTCGCTCCGGAGCCCCTCCTCGACCACCACCGCCGCCATAGCCGCCCGATCCCTCGGCCATTCCTGCTCAGGGCCCTTCCCCAGACCCGTGTGCATCCTGGATGGATGCGCCACACTCCGGCGACCCTTCCCGACCCCTCGCCGTCCGTGTCCCCACAGAGCCCCTAGTTCACCGGAGGTCAAGCCCCTCCTCAGCGGGCCAGGTGGCTCCTTCTCCGGTGCTCGCCGCCGCAACGGAGCCCACCGCGAGATGCGCCTCGTCCTCCCGAGCTGGTAGGTCATGCACCCGTGTGGTGGCCGGACGCCGGGCGACCACCGTCGAGCGACCCTCCCTCGGCCTCGCTCAATCCCGAGCGGGAGGTTGAAGACGGCGCTGCGGGCCCCGCGCTTTTCTGGTCCCACCGCAGCGCCTCAAGATTGACCTCGCCCCGGTCCCGCCACTGCCAGCGTGGATAAGTGGAAGCGTACTCCGTAGAGTACGTTTTCCCTTCGAGTAAGCGCATCCATTGGTGCCTCTAGGTAAAAATACATTTTCCCAGTTCTGAAAGCGTAATCACGTTGCACTTCGCTCAAAATCGCTTTCCTGTGCATAAACGATTCGCCCAAAGCGCGTTCAGTTTTTCCTCCAGGGGCCTGTTTGCTGAAACTTTTTCACTGATAGGTCCCTGAGCTTCAACCTTTCGTATCTTTTTACCCGTAGCTCCGAATCAGGTGATTCCAGCACTCACGTTCTCTGTTCGTCGAGTTCTTTCCGTTGGTATCATTTTCATTATGTTTTCATACAGTGAAAATGACCATTTTTCCCTTGCCCATAAACAGCCTCCTTAGAGAGAGAACTGTTTCCGGCAAAATCTTTCCGCGATCGTTTCTCACTTCTTCCCGGAGTATCTGTAGACCCCCCCCCCCCAGGCAAGCCAACCTCTTTCATGAGCCCTGAACTTGCATGTTGACTTTGCTTGCACCCTGTGTGTGGGTAGTTGTAGTTGTTTCTTATCGTTCTCATTTGAAGTCCTTTCATTATGCCTATCATGTCTGCTTGTGTTTTTCATGATGTCTTTTGCCATGCTAATTAGAATGTTATTATTAATAATGCCATGTCACTACTCTACTTTATTTTCATGTCATCGTTATAAGATGTATGATGATTGAAATGCACCTTGATATGCTAGTACTTGATATTGTCATGCTCTGTATTCGATGGTTGTGTACTTGAGAAGTTCGATATTTTGCCATGCATTTGTATGCTGCATGCTCATTGTTGAATTCATGTTAAATATGTTCATGATGATGGAGAAGGAAATAAAATGACTTAATAATAATAAACCTCCTCCGTCATCGATGGGATCGAGTCATAGTGCCGCCAAATCAAACTTTTTCAGTGCAGCCACATATGCCTTCGTCGGAAGGCCTTAATGCGAGCTATTGTCGTGCCTCTCACCGGTGCCTCCCTCTAGGGAAGGTTATGGGCATGCTTACCCTGATCAGGTAGGCGGACATAACCTTGTGTGCCCGTTGTTAGAATTTTTGGTATCGTTCCCCGTGAGGGACGTTTTGGCCACGACGGTGGTCGGGGTGTCTTTGGTAGACACGGGGCCACCCAGGACTAGCCCAGTTGGGAGTGGGTCAGAGTGGCCGGGAGAGTGTCATGGCAGTAGGTCGGTTTCGTCGGAATGCCGTTGGTCCATCCGAATGGGATGACGAGGCCATGGGTTCCGTGGTGTGGGTACAGTGTGCTACCTCTGCAGAGTGTATATATTAAGTCTATCGATAGCAACAATTCGTAGTAGGTCCCACTATCAGGTCTTGGTCGAAATGGAGGATAAACCTGAAATAATTAGGTTGGTAAATAAATATGTGATAACAAAAATATGGTGATTTGTACTATGGGATAGTCGTGAGACGTCACGGTGATGTTTTGGATATGATCACGAGACGAGGTCTTGAGTGTTGGAGACCAAGTGTTGGTCATGGTTGTGATCGCCGGAAAGATAACCGTTCAGTTGCGAGGCAACCAGTTGGTAAGAGTGTCCGCGGGACTCGGTGCACAAGTTTGGTTGCATCGCATAAGTAATATGTTTCATTTAAAAACCAAGGCAGAACAGAAGATGATTGCATAAAGTTAACATGCTATGTCTGCATTGGATATTATTGGTAGTTATTTTTAGCATAGGTTCATGATGCCATGCCATGCTTTGATTGACATGTTAAAATATGCCATGATTGAGATGATATGCTATGATTTGCCATTGCCATGTTAGAAGCATGATTTGATATGCCATGTGATTGCCATGTTAGTAGATGTTATGATTTTGTTCATGTTTAGTTGAATTTTTATCATGCCATGTTTAGTAATTTGTATGAGGTAGGCTGTCGCATGCGCTTGGTTCTTGCTTTGTCTTCTGCTTGTTTGGATGCTATATATTTGGTTGTCTTGCAAGTACATTCAATGTACTGACCTGGCGTGTCATGCCAGTTTTGTAGGTCGTACCCGTATCGTTCGCTTGGTCCGTCGTGCTAGGCCGTAACCTTGCCAGTCCTGTGAGTTGTGGAGCCCAGCCAGAGTTGTTATGCTGCCAAACCAAGACTTCAGCCGCCATTTAAATCAGACTTCCGCTGTCATTAAATAGCCATAGGGCTATGCCAGATAATTGTATTCATCAATGTTGTAATCTCATATACATGTATTTGATGAATATTCTTGTACCTGGAATGCTGTATTATGGACCTGTCGTGCATCAGTTGTTATCCTAGGCTGACGTGCAAAGGCCCCCTGCGCCATGCGGACTGGGGTGCCACAAGATGGTGCTGTTGAAGATGTTGATGGAGATTGCCCTCCCCGAGATGGGAGAGTTGTTGGTGATGAAGACGATGATTTCCCCCTCCAGGAGGGAAGTTCCCCCGGCGGAATCGCTCCATCGGAGGGCAAAAGTGCTCCTGCCCAAGTTCCACCGCGAGACGGCGGCGCTCCGTCCCGAAAGCCTTCTCCTCATTTTTAGGTCAAAATGACTTATATACTAGAAGATGGGCACCGGAGATAGGTTACTATTATCGTTACTTGCACTTAATCGTTACAAATGACTTATCCCGAAAATGGCTTATATCCCAGAAGATAGGCTACTATTATCGTTACCTGCTCATTACAAATTACCTTGCTATCATACTACTCGCTACTTACAATTTCAGCACTTGCAGACATTACCTTACTGAAAACTACTTGTCATTTCCTTCTGCTCCTCATTGGGTTCGACACTCTTACTTATCGAAAAGAGCTACAATTGATCCCCTATACTTTTGGGTCATCAAGTCTATTTTCTGGCGCCGTTGCCGGGGAGTGAAGCGCCTTTGGTAATTATAATTTTGCAAGGAAACATTTATATTGTGTGCTGAAATTTATTGTCACTTGTTACTATGGAAAACAATCCTTTGAGGGGTTTGTTCGGGGTATCTTCACCTCGTCCGGAACCACAATTAGCTACGCCTCAACCAACTACACCTACTGAAAATATTGAATATGAGATTCCTTCAGGCATGATAGAACAACTGCTAGCTAATCCTTATGCAGGAGATGGAACTGAACATCCTGATATGCGCTTGATATATGTAGAACAAATTTGGGGATTGTTTAAGCTTGCAGGTTTACCCAGGGATGAAGTTATGAAAAAAGTTTTACCTTTATCTTTGAAGGTAAAAGCATTGGCATGGTATAGCCTATGCGATGATATTGGATCATGGAATTGGAATTGTTTGAAATTGGAGTTTCATCAAAAAATTATCCTATGCATCTAGTTCACCGTGATCAGAATTTTATATATATATATATATATATATATATATATATATATATATATATATATATATATATATATATATATATATATATATATATATATATATATAAGTTTGGCCTCATGAAGGAGAAAGTATTCCTCTCTCTTGGGGGAGGCTTAAGTCAATGTTATATTCATGCCCCAATAATGAGCTCTCAAGAGAATTTATTATCCAGAATTTTTATGCTCGGCTTTCTCTTAATGATCAAACCATGCTTGATACTTCTTGTGCTGGTTCTTTTATGAAGAAGACTATTGAATTTCGGCGGGATCTTTTGGAAAGAATTAAACGTAACTCTGAAGATTGGGAACTCGACGAAGGTAAATAGTCAAGTATTAAACTTAAGTATGATTGTGTTAAATCTTTTATGGATACCGATGATTTTCAAAAGTTTTGCACTAAATATGGACTTGACTCTAAGATAGCAGCGTCCTTTTTTGAATCATTTGCTACTCATGTTGAACTCCCTAAAGACAATTAATTTAAATATCACCCACCTATTAAAAAAGAAATTAAGGAACCAGTATCAGTTAAAGAAGAAACTATACTTTATAATGTTGATCCAGTTGTCCCTTCTACTTATATTGAGAAACCACCTTCCCCTGCTAGGATAAAGGAACATGCTAAAGTTTCAACTGTGGTTAACAAAAACTATATTAGAACACCCAAACCTGATGAACTAATCAATGGTTAAAGATCTCTTAGAAGAAGACATGGATGGGCATGTTATTTATTTTTGTGAAGAAGCTGCTAGAATTGCTAAAACTGATAAAAGGGATAAACATAGGCCTGTTTTGCGCATGCCTATCATCTCAGTTAAAATAGGAGATCACTATTATCATGGTTTATGTGACATGGAAGCTAGTGTGAGTGTTATTCCTTACACCTTATATCAAGAAATTATGAAAGACATAGCACCTGCAGAGTTAGAAGAACTAGATGTTAAAATTAAACTTGCTAATAGAGACACCATATCACCATTTGGGATCATTAGAGATGTTGAAGTCTTGTGTGGGAAAATAAAATACCCTACTGATTTTCTTGTTCTTGGCTCCCCACAAGATGACTTCTGTCCCATTATCTTTGGTAGACCTTTCTTGAACACAGTTAATGCTAAGATAGATTGTAAGAAACAAACTGTCGGTGTTAGCTTTGGTGATGAGTCTCATGAATTTAATTTTTCCAAGTTTAGTAGAAATCTTCATGAAAAAGAATTGCCTAGTAAGGATGAATTAATTGGTCTTGCTTCTATTGCTGTGCCACCTACTGATCCTTTAGAACAATATTTGCTAGACCCTGAAAATGATTTACATATGCATGAAAGAAATGAAATAGATAAGATTTTCTTTGAACAACGTCCTCTACTTAAACACAATTTGGCTATGGAAACTCTGGGGGGTCCTCCTCCACCTAAAGGTGATCCTATGTTTGAATTAAAACAATTGCCAGACACTTTGAAATATGCTTATCTTCATAAAAAGAAAATATATCCTGTTATTATTAGTGCTAACCTTTCAGAACATGAAGAAGAAATATTGTTGAAAGTTCTAAGGAAGAACCGATCTGCTATTGGATATACTCTTAATGATTTAAAGGGCATTAGTCCCACTCTATGTCAGCATAAAATTAATATGGAACCCGATGCTAAACCCGTTGTTGATCACCAACATCGGTTAAATCTGAAGATGAAAGAGGTGGTAAGAACGGAAATATTAAAACTTCTGGAAGCCGGTATAATCTATCCTATGGCCGATAGTAGATGGGTAAGTCCTATCCATTGTGTCCCTAAGAAAGGAGGTATAACTGTTGTTCCTAATGATAAGAATGAACTAATTCCACAAAGAATTATTACAGGCTATAGGATGGTAATTGATTTTATAAAATTAAATAAAGAAACTAGAAAAGATCATTACCCTTTGCCTTTTATTGATCAGATGCTTGAAAGATTATCTAAGCACACACACTTTTGCTTCCTTGATGGATATTCTGGTTTTTCACGAATAACTATTTCTCAACCTGATCAAGAAAAGACCACTTTTACTTGTCCTTTTTGACCTATGCTTATAGACGTATGCCTTTTGGTTTATGTAATGCACCTGCTACCTTTCAAAGATGTATGAATGCTATATTCTCTGACTTTCGTGAAAATATTGTTGAGGTTTTCATGGATGACTTTTCTGTTTATGGGAAGTCTTTTGATGATTGTTTAAGCAATCTTGAGCGAGTTTTGCAGAGATGTGAACAAACAAATCTTGTATTGAATTGGGAGAAGTGCCACTTTATGGTAAATGAAGGCATTATCTTGGGTCATAAAATTTCTGAAAGAGGTATTGAAGTGGACAAAGCTAAGGTTGATGAAATTTGGAAAATGCCATGTCCTAAATATATAAAAGGTATTCATAGTTTCCTAGGTCATGTTGGTTTCTATAGGAGATTTATCAAGGGATTCTCTTAAATTGCTAGGTCTATCACTAATCTTTTGAAGAAGGATATTCCTTTTGTTTTTTATGATGATTGTTTAGAAGGCTTTGAAACACTCAAGAAAGCTTTAATTTCTGCACCTATTCTTCAACCACCTGATTGGAACTTGCCTTTTGAAATTATGTGTGATGCTAGTGATTATGCTATTGGTGCTGTTCTAGGACAAAGAGTTGACAAAAAAATTGAATGTTATTCATTATGCTAGTAAAACTCTAGATAGTGCTCAAAGAAATTATGCTACTACTGAAAAAGAATTCTTAGCAGTGGTGTTTGCTTGTGATAAATTTAGACCTTATATTGTTGATTCCAAAGTAACTGTTCACACAGACCATGCTGCTATTAAATATCTTATGGAAAAGAAGGATGCTAAACCTGGACTTATTCGCTGGGTTGTTTTGCTAGAAGAATTTGATTTACATATCATTGATATAGAAGGAGCTGAGAACCCTGTAGCTGATAACTTGTCTAGGCTTGAAAATGTGCTTGATGACCCACTTCCTATTGATGATAGTTTTCCTGATGAGCAGTTAGCTGCAATAAATGTTTATCATAGTACTCCTTGGTATGCTGACTATGCTAATTAGATTGTTTCTAAATATCTACCACCTAGCTTTACTTACCAACAAAAGAAAAAAATCTTCTATGATGTAAGACATTACTTTTGGGATGACCCACGTCTTTATAAGGAAGGAGTAGATGGTATTATTAGACATTGTGTACCTGAGAAGGAACAGGGACAAATCTTACGAAAATGTCACTACGAAGCTTATGGAGGGCATCATGCTGGAGATAGAACTGCTCATAAGGTATTGTAGTCTGGATTTTATTGGCCTACTCTCTTCAAGGATGCCCGTAAGTTTGTCTCATCTTGTGATGAATGCCAAAGAATAGGTAATATCGGTAAGCGTCAAGAAATGCCTGTGAATTATTCACTTGCTGTTGAACCATTTAATTTTTGGGGATTTGATTACATGGGACCTTTTCCTTCCTCTAATGGGTATACACATTTTTTGGTTGCTGTTGATTATGTTACTAAGTGGGTAGAACCTATTCCAACCAGTAGTGCTGATCACAACACCTCTATTCAAATGCTTAAGGAAGTTATTTTCCCAAGGTTTGGAGTCCCTAGGTATTTAATGACTGATGGCGGTTTACACTTTATTCATGGTGCTTTTCGTAAAATTCTTGCCAAGTATGATGTTAACCACAGAATTGCATCACCCTATCATCCTCAGTCTAGTGGACAAGTTGAACTTAGCAATAGAGAAATAAAATTAATTTTGCAAAAGACTGTCAATAGGTCCAGGAAAAATTGGTCTAAGAAATTAGATGATGCAGTTTGGGCTTATAGAACAGCATATAAAAATCCTATGGGTATGTATCCTTATAAAATGGTTTATGGAAAAGCTTGTCATTTTCCTCTTGAGTTAGAACATCAAGGATATTGGGCAGTTAAAGAACTCAATTATGATTTCAAACTTGCTGGTGAAAAGAGGTTATTTGATATGAGCTCATTAGATGAATGGAGAACCCAAGCTTATGAAAAAGAAAAATTATTCAAAGAAAAGGTTAAAATATGGCATGAAAAAAGAATTCAAAAGCGTGAGTTTGAAGTCGGAGAATATGTTCTTTTGTACAACTCTCATTTCAGATTCTTTGCAGGAAAACTCCTCTCAAAATGGGAAGGCCCCTATGTTATCGAGGAGGTTTACTGGTCTGGAGCCATGCATCAAAATAAATAATTTTGAAGGTACTAACCCGAAGGTTTTCCATGGACAACGAATAAAGCATTATATCTCAGGTACACCCATTAATGTTGAAAGTAATATCATCCAAACTTTGACATGGGAAGAACACATAAATGAGTCCATCTGGAACACTCCTGAATCATGAAAATAAGGAGGTACGTGATACGACTGACTCCAAAAAATTTGCAAAAATATTTTTTGTTAGTTTTGGAATATTTAAGAATTTTGGAAATAAAGAAACTTCCAGGAAGCGTCCCCTGGTGGGCACAAGACACCACGGCGTGCCAGGTTTGCCTGGAGCGCCTAGGTGGGTTATGCCCACCTGGGGACACCTTCCGTACTCCATTTTTCCCCTGTATGATTGTCCTCCAAGATAAAAAAATTTATATATACTTCCCGAACTTGTTAATCACTGTATCACGGAGGAATCCTCTGTTCTGTTTTCTTGCTATTTTCCTGTTAAATCTGAAAATATGTCGTCCCGAGACTCCGACGGTGAGAGCTATGTCTCACATCACCTTGCTGAACCAAAGACCTATAGGGAACTATCTCCTTATGGTCGAATATGGATGACGAGGAAGATGCCCACTTGATGAGGGTTGATGATTCAAGCTCGGAGGAGGAGGATGTTCCTCTACCTCAACCTGGGGATATGCACGTAGAGTTCAAGAAGTTTAGCCTCCCTAAGAGAGCTAATCGGTCTAATAACCGATCTATTCCTTCTCCTTTTCGGCAGAAAAGCAAAGAATATTTATGTGACAAGATCTTGAAGCTGGAGTTGGAGGTCGATGATTTAAAAGAGGAAAGTTCTCTCCTTAACTACAATATGAAAAAGTTGAAGGCACAATTGTCATCACCACTGCCACCTTCTTCACCACCAAAGGAGAATTGAGTATTGGGTATGGGCACTCCCCTTGGCTTCCACCAAGCTTGGGGGAGGTGCCCCGGTATCATATCATCCCACTATCTTTTTCCTTTTACTTATTTTAGTTCGATCTTTTTGCTTTAGATGAAATAAAGTTTAGTAAGATCCATTCCTCTTTGAGAGTTTGCTTAGTGATTTATCCTTGTAATCGTGTGCAAGTTGTATAATAAAGTTTTGTTTGAGTTTTTGCTTTCTTTACTTTCATGTTGCAATTAAAGAAAATAAATAATAAAGAAAGAAAAGAGAAAGGAAATAAATAAAAGAAAGGAAATAAATTAATAATATCATATACTAATCCTATGGTACGTGATGGCACCACATAAGGAAAAGTATAAGTAGGAAATTTTATTAGAGATTGACAAACATAGCATTAGTCAATGATGCAACTCATGAAAGAATCAATAAGGCAAGAGAAGATTCACATTAAATATACTATCCTAGAAATCTTTTGTGATTGTGAGCCCTCATCAAAATATTATATGCCAACATTGTTGACGTTGGAAAAGGAAGACAACTTAATGGTTTATGTTTGTTTATATTCACATAGAAGTCATATTGTCATAGATCCTTCAACATGTGGTGCTTGCCCCTATCTTTGCTAGCCAAAAATTCTGCACTAAGTAGAGATACTACTTGTGCATCCAAAACCCTTAAACCCAAATCTTATTTTCAAGTGTCCACCATACCTACCTAGGGATTGAGCAAGATCCCTCAAGTAAGTTGTCATCTGTGCAAAAAGGCAATATAAATTTCTTCTAAAAATGTGAGATCATTTAGTGTAAGAGAAAATTGAGCGTTGTACGAACTTGTATGACAAAGAATAAAAGCGATAGATTGCATAATAAAGGTTGTCATCTTAAGGGGCAATACAACGTGACGTTCTTTTGCACTAAGGGATTGAGCATACAAACAAATAAGTGCATGGCAAATTCTGCTTCCCTCTGCGAAGGGCCTATCTTTTACTTTTATGCAAAGAGTCAAAGTTTTTCTTCTATTCCCTTTTATTTTTCTCCTTTGGCAAGCATCATGTGGTGAGGAAAGATCTAGGCACATATGTCCAGTTGAATATATATAGCATAAGTTATTATTGTTGACATCGCCCTCGAGGTGAGTATGTTGGGAGGCGAAACTATAAGCCCCTATCTTTCTATGTGTCCAGTTGAAACATTTTTCTCATGGGTACGAGGTGAGTGTTAGCAATCATAGAAGACGATATGATGGTTGAGTACGTGGACTTGCCTAAAGGCTCCGACACGTGGCCCTTCCTGAAAAGATGATGAATTGTAGTTGCAAAGTTGACTGAGAACATAGTTTGTTGGTTTCTAATAGAGTTTTTGCTTTGTTCAAGTAAAAACAACACCTAAGCACCGGTCCACCCACATATCAAATTATGAAAGTAGCGAACACAAATCGAACCAACATGATGAAAGTGACTAGATGAAATTCCCGTGTGCCCTCAAGAACGCTTTGCTTATCATAAGACACCATTTTGGCCTGTCCTTTGCCTCAAAAGGATTGGGTTACCTTGATGCACTTTTGCTACAACTATTGTTACTTGCTCGTTACAATTTATCTTGCTATCAAACTACTCCACTACTTAAAATTTCATCACTTGCAGACATTACCTTACTGAAAACTACTTGTCATTTCCTTCTGCTGCTCGTTGGGTTCGACACTCTTACTTATCGAAAAGAGCTACAATTGATCCCCTATACTTGTGGGTCATCAAGTGTCATGGCATTTTATTTCCAAAAAATTAAAAAAATGATTAGAAAAACATGAAACCTTGCTTGATGTAATGCCATGTCACCAAGATGATGTGGTAAAAAAATTGGCATGTTTGACGAAAGTTTGGACACATACCCCTCACAAACCGGAGCAACTCACTAGAAGGCTCGTGGTTCCGAGAGGGAACAATGCATGTTTGATGACGAACAGGAGATAGCTTCCTCTTACGGTCTTCAAATTTCTTCTACGTTTAACGTGCACTACTACAACTGTCATGTGAAAATTTGGAAAATTCTAGGGGTCATTTGATCTTTTAAAGACATTTAAGTGATTTTCTAGCCATTTAATGACCGTAATTCAAATTTGAAATACATCTGCATGCAATGGTTAACCATAACGGTTTGAAAAATCATATTTGTGTACTTGTGTGCGAGTTAATTCCATGTGCAATAAATTAGAAGGAAATTTCAAACATATTGGCCTCAGGCCATGGACACGCGCATGAAGTGCCATGTCATTTTAGTTCCAAAAAATAAAAAAATGATCAGAAAAACATAAAACCTTGCTTGATGTAATGTCATGCCACCAAGATGATGTGGTAAAAAAATTGGCATGTTTTACGAAAGTTTGGACACACCCCCTCTCACAAACCGGAGCAACTCACTAGAAGGCTCGTGGTTCCGAGAGGGAACAATGCATGCTTGATGACGAACGGGAGATAGCTTCCTCTTACGACCTTAAAAAAATCGACATTTAACGTTCACTAATACAACTGTCATGTGAAAAATTGGAAAATTTCAGGGGTCATTTGACCTTTTAAAGAAATTGGAGTGATTTTCTAGCCATTTAATGACTGTAATTCAAATTTGAACTACATCTACATGCAATGGCTAACCATTACGGTTTGAAAAATCATATTTGTGTACTTGTTGCGAGTTAATTCCATGTGCAGTAAATTAGAAGGAATTTTCAAACATATTGGTCTCACGGCATGGACGGCATTTTAATTCCAAAAAAATAAAAAATGATAATAAAAACATGAAACCATGCTTGATGTAATGTCATGCCACCAAGATGATGTGGTAAAAAATTGGCCTGTTTGACGAAAGTTTGGACACACCCCCTCAGAAACCGGAGCAACTCACTAGAAGGCTCGTGGTTCCGAGAGGGAACGATGCATGTTTGATGACGAACGAGAGATAGCTTCCTCTTACGGCCTTCAAATTTTTTTCTACATTTAACGTGCACTAAGACAACTGCCATGTGAAAATTTGGAAATTTTCAGGGCTCATTTGAACTTTTAATGACATTTAAGTGATTTTTCTAGCCATTTAATGACCGTAATTCAAATTTGAACTACATCTACATGCAACGGCTAACTATAACGGTTTGAAAAATTATTTTTGTGTACTTGTGTGTGAGTTAATTCCATGTGAAGTAAATTAGAAGGAATTTTCAAACATATTGGTCTCACGGCATGGGCACATGCATGGAGTGCCATGGTATTTTAAATCCAAAAAAATTAAAAAATGATTAGAAAAACATGAAACCTTGCTTGATGTATTGTCATGCCACCAAGATGATGTGGTCAAAATTGGCCTGTTTGACGAAAGTTTGGACACACCCGCCTCACAAACCGAAGCAACTCACTAGAAGGCTCGTGGTTTCGAGCGGGAACAATCCATGTTTGATGACGAACGGGAGATAGCTTCCTCTTACGGCCTTCAATTTTTTTTCTACATTTAACCTGCACTAATACAACTGTCATGTGAAAATTTTGGAAAATTGCAGGGATCATTTGACCTTTTAAAGACATTTAAGTGATTTTCTAGCCATTTAATGACCGTAAATCAAATTTGAACTACATCTACATGCAACGGCTAAACATAACGGTTTGAAAAATCATTTTTGTGTACTTGTGTGCGAGTTAATTCCATGTGCAGTAAATTAGAAGGAATTTTCAAACATATTGGTCTCACAGCATGGGCACATGCATGGAGTGCGATGGCATTTTAATTCCAACAAATTAAAAAAATGATCAGAAAAACATGAAACCTTGCTTTTTGTAATGTCATGCCACCAAGATGATGTGGTTGAAAAATTGGCCTGTTTGACGAAATTTTGCACACACCCCCCTCAGAAACCGGAGCAACTCACTAGAAGTCTCGTGGTTCCGAGAGGGAACAATGCATGTTTGATGACGAATGGGAGATAGCTTCCTCTTACGGCCTTCTATTGTTTTCTACATTTAACATGCACTACTACAACTGTCATGTGAAAATGTGGAAAATTTCAGGGATCATTTGACCTTTTAAAGACATTTAAGTGATTTTCTAGCCATTTAATGACCGTAATTCAAATTTTAACTACATCTACATGCAACGGCTAACCATAACGGTTTGAAAAATCATATTTTGTGTACTTGTGTGCGAGTTAACAAATCATCAGACGATGTAGATATCTGTTGTTCAAAAAAGAAAATGTAAAGATCTGGCAAGACAACCGACCCCCACACAATTGGCACTCTATCTCACGGGTCATTAATTAGACACGGTTCTGTATTGGAAACCGTCAGCTATTATGTTCACACACGGATTTTGCTGCGGGAATCATGTGTAATTCAAACTACAGTACTCATAAATTCTGGCGACTGGCGTGTGTACTGTTCCAGTCGATCTAGATTCCGATCGCCAATAAATACTACCTTGATCACGTCGTCCCGCCTGCATTCTCATCTACATCCTCCCCTTTCTTGCCCTCTCTCTCTCTCTCTCTCTAAAATCTCTGCCATGGCGCCGCCGGCCTGCCCACGCGTCGAATAGGAGTCATCGCACCCCGAGGACGCTCACTCGAATAGCAGCGACGAGGACCCCTACGCGCCGCCGGATGAGGTTGCGTCGGACCCCCCAACTTTGGATTGGTTTTGGGGCCAGTACAATCTTTGTCTGTTGAAGTCGCTGTCGCCGGCTGAGAAAGCCAGGCAAGTAGCATTCAAGAAGGAGATGGCGGAGGAGGAAGCCAGGTTCCAGGCGTCCTGTGAAGACCGTGATGCCGCCTAGAAAAAGGCAGAGCTTTGGGGGCAGGCGCATCATCATGCGGAGGAGGTGTACAAAAACGGGTATTTCGCGAGGAAGGTCAAAGGCGCTGGGCACCTCGTCGCTACATGGAGGTGGGCCGATAAGCTCCAGCGTGCCACCGACGAGGAGCTCCGGCGGGCGTCCAACGAAATGGCAAGATCGTTCGCGCTCATCCGCCAGCAAGAGGCAGATCGGTACATCAAGCGTTGTGAGGCGGGGGAGGCGGATTACTGCCTCCGCACTGGGAAGACGCCGCGCACCAGGGAGTTGCTGGCGAGGGGCTGCCAGAATACTGGCCCCAGGAGGGATTATTAGTTTTAGTATTGTTCGTTTACAATTTTATGCATTGTACCTAGTAGTTAAGTAGCATCACATATATGTGATGATATTATATATATATATATTGTGATGAACAATTATATATATATATATATATATATATATATATATATATATATGAATTCCATTTTCTATATGTTTTTGTATACTAATTTGAATCTAGCTGTTATCATCCACATATACAGAATGGAAAGCATATATACACACATTTAAACAGAACATATAAGAACGGAAAACAGAGTACACACATTGAAACAGAGCGATAAACAAAGCAATACTATGATTGCTGTGAATACATAGCTATCCACGTCGAAACGACTCAACAAAATAAAATGCGTCCATGAGACCATGACGGGCAGCCCTTGCCTCGGTAGCTCTTGGCTCTGCCTGAACTCATGCAGGCGTTCGTCCAGGCGGTCGACACGGTTGCGGTACATCTGGAGCTCGATCTCGAGCTCCAAGTTGGCTATTTCATCGGAGATCACCAGCTCGAGGATGTGATGACCCACAAGTATAGGGGATCAATTGTAGCTCTTTTCGAGAAGCAAGAGTGTCGAACCCAACGAGGAGCAAAAGGAAATTACAAGTGGTTTTCAGCAAGGTAATGTCTGCGAGTGCTGAAATTGTATGTAGCGGAGTAGTTTGATAACAAGATAATTTGTAACGAGCAAGTAACGGTAGTAGTAAAAAAAGTGCAGCAGGATAGCCCAATCCTTTTGAGGAAAAGGACAGGCCAAAACGGTCTCTTATGATAAGCAAAGCGTTCTTGAGGGTACATGGGATTTTCATCTAGTCACTTTCACCATGTTGGTTTGATTTGTGTTCGCTACTTTGATAATTCGATATGTGGGTGGACCGGTGCTTAGGTGTTGTTCTTACTTGAAAAAACCTCCTACTTATGATAAACCCTCCCTCAAGCATCCGCAATTACGAGAAAAGTATTAAGTATAAATTCTAACCATAGCATTAAACTTTTGGATCCAATTGGTCCCTTATGGAACAACGCATAAACTGTTTAAGCTTCTGTCACTCTCGCAACCCATCATTTAATTGCTACTCCAAAATGCATTCCCTTAGGCCCAAATATGGTGAAGTGTCATGTAGTCGACGTTCACATGACACCACTAAGGGAATCACAACATACATACTATAAAAATATAGATCACATATCAAGTTCACATGATTACTTGCACTATGATTTCTCCTGTGACCTCAACAACAAAAGTAAGTACTCACAAATGATAAGCATGCTCAAGATCAGAGGAGTATTAAATAGCGTATATTGGATCTGAACATGTAATCTACCACCAAATATATCATGTAATGATCAACTACAAGATGTAATCAACACTACTAGTCACCCACAAGCACAAATCTATAGTTCCGGTAATAAGATTGAACAAAAGAGATGAACTAGGGTTTGAGATGAGATGGTGTTGTTGAAGATGTTGATGGAGATTGCCCTCCCCAAGATGGGAGAGTTGTTGGTGATGATGATGACGATGATTTCCACCTCCGGGAGGGAAGTTCCCCTGGCGGAATCGCTCCGCCGGAGTGCAAAAGTGCTCCTGCCCAAGTTCCGCCTCGAGACGGCGGCGCTCCGTCCCGAAAATCATCTCTTTATTTTTTCTAGTTCAAATGAATTATATACCAGAAGATGGGCACCAGAGGTGGGCCTGGGTGAGCACAACCCACTAGGGCGCGCCTGGGCTCCCTGGCGCGCCCAGGTGGGTTGTGCCCACCTGGTGGGCCCCCTCTATAGTTATTTGCTCCAATATTCCTCAAATATTCCATAAAAATTCTCCGTGAAGTTTCATCTTATTTGGAGTTGTGCAGAATAGGTAGCCTGACGTAGCTTTTCCAGGTCCAGATTTCCAGCTGCCGGAATTCTCCCTCTTTGTGTATACCTTGCATATTATGAGAGAAAAGGCATTAAAATTACTCCAAAAAGCATTATTATGGATAAAAACATCAGAAATAATAGTAAGAAAACATGATGCCAAATGGACGTATCAACTCCCCCAAGCTTAGACCTCGCTTGTCCTCAAGCGAAAACCGAAATCGAAAAACATGTCCACATGCTTTGAGATAGTGGTATCGATAAAAACAAAATACAGACATAGAAGCATCATGTTCATTATTATAATAGCTACAAATTTAAGCATAAGACTTTTATCTTAGAAATTTTATCATAGACTACTCATGAATAAGTGACAATTCATCACACAATCGAAGTATGAAGCAAAAACTCTATTAGAAACCAACAAAAACTATGTTCTCAGTCAACTTTGCAACTACAATTCATCATCTTTTCTGGAAGGGTCACGTATCGAAGCCTTTAGCCAAGTCCACATACTCAACCATCATATAGTCTTCTATGAGTGCTAACACTCACCGCGTACACATGTCGGTGTACAAAAGTAGGGGTCCCTTTTTGCACCTTGTCGGTGTCAAAACAGGCGGATCTCGGGTAGGGGGTCCCGAACTGTGCGTCTAGGCGGATGGTAATAGGAGACAAGGGACACGATGTTTTTACCCAGGTTCGGGCCCTCTCGATGGAGGTAAAACCCTACTCATGCTTGATTAATATTGATGATATGGGTAGTACAAGAGTAGATCTACCATGAGATCAGAGAGGCTAAACCCTAGAAGCTAGCCTATGGTATGATTGTTGTTCGTCCTACGGACTAAAACTCTCCGGTTTATAGACACCGGAGAGGGCTAGGGTTACACAGATTCGGTTATAATGGGAGGAGATCTACATATCCGTATTGCCAAGCTTGCCTTCCACGCCAAGGAAAGTCCCATCCGGACATGGGACGAAGTCTTCAATCTTGTATCTTCATAGTCCAGGAGTCCGGCCAAAGGTTATAGTCTAGCTATCCGGATACCCCCTAATCCAGGACTCCCTCAGTAGCCCCTGAACCAGGCTTCAATGACGACGAGTCCGGAGCGCAGATTGTCTTCGGCATTGCAAGGCGGGTTCCTCCTCCGAATACTTCATAGAAGATTTTGAACACAAGGATAGTGTCCGGCTCTGCAAAATAAGTTCCACATACCACCGTAGCGAGAATAAAATTTACACAAATCCAACCTGCTGACGTATTCCATAGCGTGACATCACACCACGGCCAAGCCTTTATTCGAATCGTTTTTACTGTCCCACCTCAGCGCACTTAGCGAGGCGTTTTCCTTGGCACGTCTTGTCGATGCAGAGATCATGTCCCCTTTTTTCGGGATTCTCATCAATACGGGCGTGGGTAACCCAGCTGTACCATTAATTACGGTGCTTGGGAGATAAGCGAGTTTTACCAGGCTAGTGGGGGCACATAGCTTCGTCCGCCCATATAAGGGGATAAGGGTCCACCTTTTTCATCTACGCCTTCTTCCTCCTTTGCTTATCCATTTTCGCGCACTCGAGCTCCAGCGCCCAAGTCTGCACACCCCACCTCAACCTTCTCCAACCATGTCCGGAGCGGGAGGCAGGTGGATGGTCTCCTCCGTCACGGAGGGACACATCAAAAAGCTGAAGAAGGCCGGATACTTGTCTAACAACATCGTGCACCGGCTCCCAGAAGAGGGGCAGCTCATCCCCACCCCCAGGCCCCATGAGAGGGTGGTGTTCCTCACCCATTTCCTCCACGGACTAGGCTTCCCACTCCACCCATTTGTCCGGGGGCTCATGTTCTACTACGGCCTGGATTTCCACGATCTGGACCCGAACTTCATCCTCAACATCTCGGCGTTCATCGTCGTGTGCGAGGCCTTCCTCTGCATCCAGCCCCACTTTGGCTTATGGCTGAAGACCTTCAATGTCAAGCCGAAGGTAGTGGGCGGCCGCCAAGCGGAGTGCCGAGGTGCCATGGTGGGCAAGATGCCCAACGTCCTATGGCTCGAGGGCTCCTTCGTGGAGACCATAAAGGGGTGGCAATCGGGATGGTTCTACATCATCGAGCCGTGCGGCCCTGCATGGGTCACCGCCCCTGAGTTCCGATCTGGAATCCCCACGTGGCTCACCTCCTAGAAAAAGAAGGGCCTGCCGTGGGACGAAAAAGGAGAGCTGACCGGACTCCAAACATGCATCCAAAGCCTGGCGAGCAAGAAGCTCAAACTCGTTAACGTAGTCTTGTCATGCTCATCCGCCGGATCCTCTCGTGCCAACAACGGGCTTTCAGCTTGTGGGAGTTCAATCCGGCACAGCACCGAACCCTGAGCAGGCTCTTCAACACTACATACGAAGATGCCTGGAAGGTGCTGTTCAAGGGCGCCGAGGCTCACGTATCCGCTACGGAGGATCGCGGATTCAGCGTGCACCGTCAAACCAACGCGGTAAGCTGTCTTTACCTCTTACAGGATATTTGTCTTTCATAGTTTGACTTCATGCGGGATCTAAACTCTCTTACCTTTGACAGGATTGGCAGGAGACGTCCGGGTAGATCAGCTGTCCGGCTCCCTTGCCCGAAGACCCAGCGGACGCCCGCTTGACGGGGCTGCTGGTTCCGGACCCCTATGTGGTGCCGGAGAAGAAGGCCAAGAAGAAAGCCACGGGAACTCGAAAGAGTTCCCGGCGCCTGGTGGTGTCGGACTCATCATCCGATGACTCTGAGGCGGACTCCTCCCACGAAAACGAGGAGGAGGAAAGAGAGGTCTCTCCCCCAGCGGGGAGAGAGAAGAAAAGGAAGGTCGCCCCAACAGGGGAGGCCGGAGGGTCCAAGAAAGGAAGGACCCTCCTTACGGACTACTCCACCAACACCGACGACGACGAAGAGGAGTGGTGTCGGGGGAGGACTGATCGTGTCCCTCGAGCACCTACGGGACCTAGGCCCCTTGTGGTTCGGAGGGGGCGGAGATTGCACAAAGAGTGGATCGAGGCGATGCACACGAGTGGATTTACCCAGCTTCGGAGCTCTCCGGAGAGATAATACTCCTACTGCTGCTTTGTGGATTATCTTGTGTTCTTGCTAGGGAGCGATGGGAGCTACAAGACCTAGCCTGAGTGTGGTGTGAATGTGATGAACTAAGCCGGAGCCGGACCGAACCTAGCCGAACCTCCTCTACGTTGCACTTGGGCCTCCTTTTATAGGCACAAGGGGTCACCACATGTGCCAAGTAGACAAGGTTAAAATGGTAAAAACCTAGGTTGGTACACCGCTTTGTACAGTGTACAGTAATCTATACCTAACTCTGACGGCAAGGGACAAGAGTCATCAATGCTCGTCTCAGTCGCCCGAACAGTGTAACAGGGACCGTCAAGTGCGCCTCCGTTTTCCACGATGGTAGCTTGTCAGCGCCGCTTGTCGCTACTCCCCGCTGGCTGCACAGCTTGTCGACACGCGTGCTTGGGAGAGCCCCGTGGTGACACGTTGGCGGGTGAGCTGGAACGGAGATGGGGAGGTCGCCCGCCCCGGCAAGCGCCTTGCCGCGGCAGGAACCTTGTCGCGCTTGGGGGCTCGGCGCCCGCCAAGCCTTCCCGGCAAGCTCCTCTTGCCGGGGCCTTGTTTCCTTCGCGCCCTGAGTGGCCTTCCCGGCAAGCTCCTCTTGCCGGGGTCTTGACTACTTTTCTCTTGAATGGCTCCAAAGGAGCCGTTGAGGACCTTGGCGGACGCCCGGCAAGGCTTGCCACGGGGACGCTGCGGCTGCCCGTGCACGGGTTCGGGATACTAAGGTACCCCTACTTTAGTACACCGACAAGTGGCCGCATGGGGCCAAGCCCTTGGCGAAATCGTAAGTGTTTGGATACCAGAATGACTCATGGCATTCCTTTATTGCACTGTATCTTCTGACGCCGAATATAATCATGCAGTCCGCCCAAGGCCCGGCTTGACGCTTCGTCGAGCGGCTCCCTGGATTCGTCGGATGTGAATTCGCTTCCGACCGCTACCTCCCCTCGCCTTACGGACGATGCCGAGGTGGAGTCCCAAAAGGGTCCAAGCCAGGAGGAGGTGGTCTGGAGGCGCCGCAAAGCGACCACCCGACTCAGCGCAGGGGACAAAACCCCCAAGGGCTCCAAGTCCGGCCCCGGGCCGGGCACCACATCGGAACCTTCAATGGTTCCGGAGGCCGGCAGGCGGCCCCCTAGTAAGAAGGGCAAGCCTACGACGCCGGTGACCTCCTCCAACCGGAGGCACCGGATAATTTGCTGGAGGTGCTTAACGGCGCCTCCATCAACGAGGAGCACAACACTATTATGAGTACGGTGATCCAGAAGGTTCAGTCCGCCAAGAGCGGGCTGACTGAAGCCTGTGCCAGCCTTCTAATAGGCTTTGAGGTATGTATTTAAGATGTGTAAAAATATTACCGCATAGATAGTAGCCCCTGATGCTCAGTTTGGTGTTCGGAAAGAAAAGCCGAACTGAGGATCTAAAAGATATACACAGGAGTCTAACATAAGTATGTCAATATGGGAATGCAGGTTGCGCTGCTGACCTCTGCCGCATTGACTGCGGAGGTCGATGCATTGAAGAAGAGCCTCGAGCGGTCCGAGAACGAGCTCGGCCTTGCCAAGAAGCAGCTCGAGGACAAGGAAGGTAACTAATACCTTATGTAAGTATATAAAAAAGATGTGGTTGCAAAAAATGACAGGACCAACGTGAGTATTACAGGGGCCACAACCCAGGTGGCAACCCTGAAGAAAGCGTTGTCCAAGGCCAAAGACAATGCAGCCGTGGAGCGCATCGAGCGAGAAAAGTAGGAGGCGCGGGTGGCGGAGGTGCAGCAAGAGCTCCAGGCTCTCGTGAAAAAACACGAGAGTTTGGAGCTTGACTCAAAGACTCGAGAGTCCGAGCTTGCCACGGCCCTTGAGAGCGCCAAATCTGCCAAGGCTGAAGCCCAAAAAGCCCTTCAGGAAATTGAGGCGATGAAGAAGATTGCGGCGGGTAAGGCATTCTTTATGCAAAGCAAGCACGTGAAAGTGAATTATTTGTTACTTACCCGAGTCCGGAGCTCTCCAGGAGCATTCGCAGATCTGCCCCGCATACTACCGGGCCAAGGAGGGGAGCTCGACGGAGAAGGTGTTCTGGTCTCAGTATGCTGAGGCCGGACACCTGGTGCCCTTGAGCGACCAGCTGAAGCAGCTGGTCGAGCTCCATAAGGTGGTCGAACAGGCCATGAAGGGCCTTATAGTCCGGCTATGGCCTGGGGAGGTCATGCTTGGGAGCTACTTTGGGCTGGTGAGGCGGCTGGCGGATGCCTGTCCATGGCTTGAAGTCATCAAGCGCTCTGTATGCATCGAAGGCGCCCATAGGGCCCTTGCCCGTGGTAAAGTGCACTGGGGCAAGATGGATGCTCAGAAGCTGGTGACAGATGGGCCACCGCAGGGCAAGGAGCATCGCAAGCCCGAGATGTATTATGAGGGCGTCCTGAAGGGTGCCCGCCTTGTGGCGGATGAATGTTCCAAGGATGTAATTTTTTAGTAACTCGCTCGTGTTATCCTGTGCACTGAAAACTTGTTCATATCGCTAAACAACGCTTTTGAATTTAAAATATTACCTTCATGCGGCCGCTTATTAAATCGAGAGATGGTGAGTCGTCGGCACGCCCCCATGCCACGAGTCTTTGGGGTGTTCAGGATAAACTGAGCGCTCTTGTTCCCATTCTTGGGTCCTTGAGGAGGCGCCAAAGGCAACTGAATAAGGCAATCGGACTATAATGCTTTATCACTCTCACTTAGCCATAGAATTCTATAATTTTAAATTTTGGAGAAGCCCCTAGTATTCGGAAGACCTAGTTCGGGGCGCTGTCCACGCCTAGGCCTGACAAAGCCAAGTCATCGCTCTAAGCGGCATAAGTCTTTAGGGACTCGAAACCTCTCGAACAGCGACCAGCTCTCGCCCTATCATGACGGTCAGTTTTAGCTTTCTCTATTGAAGTGCTTAACCAAGCTCAACCGGTGCACAATCGCAGTAGTTCTCCCATCGCTACCTTAGCCGATATAACGAAACGTAAGGTACCAACACATGGGAGCCGGGCAAACCCAACTATTGACCCAAGACATGATTCAGAGCCGATGCATATAATGCTATAAGTTCGGGGTGCCGCACTCGTGAGAGTGTTCGGACTTCTCACACCATATTCTAGGGTACTTAACCCCCTGGTGTATTGGCCGTACCAAAGTGTACAGTTGCATAATGTCATAACTGAACATGTTTACACAAAAAGGAATGCAACAATAGACAAAAGCTATGTATTGTTTATTCGAAAAAGCTGCGGTAAAAGCAGAACGATACAAATAGTGCGATAAACAAGAGATGGGACTATTTGACATGTCCCCCTCCAGAGGCGAGCTGTTGGATGATATGTGAAACAAGTATACTGCTCGTTATAGAGACCACCTGGACATTCGTCATAGCTATCTGCCTCCTTGGCTGTTGCATCGTGTGTTCGGCGATTGTATTGCCAGACAGGCCTTCCGGAGAGTGGAGTCCTGAAAGTAAGAAAAAAGGAATGACAAAATCGGGAGCCCCTAGTGCGGTTGAGCCGCATTTTGGGCCTGCCATGGTTGTGCCCCTCCCCTTATGCCCATGGTATTTCCAGAGCATAATTATGTACACTTAGTACTGGTTTCGCGATTTCGTGAGGGCTGGGGTTGGGGCCGCATTGCTACGCTTGCTCGGAACGTGCAAGGCGGTCTTGTTGTATGTTACTCCGGGCGCGCTTGACGGTGTCCGGACGTTTAATAGCCGGACTGGATAATTGCCTTAAGAGGCTACTTTGTACTTCCGCCGCGAGGGCCGCCGTATGCTCCTGCATTCGGAGAGAGCATTCGGTGTTTCCATTGAGCGTAATGACTCCTCGAGAGCCTGGCATCTTGAGCTTGAGGTACGCGTAGTGCGGCACCGCATTGAACTTTGCAAATGTGGTTCCTCCGAGCAGTGCGTGATAGCCACTGCGGAACGGGACTATGTCGAAGATTAACTCCTCGCTTCGGAAATTATCCGGGGATCCGAAGACCACCTCAAGTGTAACTGAGCCTGTACAGTTGGCCTATACACCTGGTATGACGCCTTTAAAGGTCGTCTTTGTGGGTTTGATCCTTGAGGGATCTATGCCCATTTTTCGCACTGTATCTTGATAAAGCAGGTTCAAGCTGCTGCCGCTGTCCATAAGGACTCTAGTGAGGTGAAATCCGTCAATGATTGGGTCGAGAACCAATGCGGCGAATCCGCCATGGCGGATGCTAGGGGGGTGGTCCCTTCAATCAAAAGTGATCGGGCAGGAGGACCACGGGTTGAACTTTGGTCCCTTCAATCAAAAGTGGTCCCTCTAAGCTGTTGCTGTTTTTTCTTGAGGCTGCTCGCCGTGGCCATAAGCCTGCGTTTGAAACACTCTTGTTCGACGGGATCCTCAGGCACGACAAATTCGTCGTCGTCGAGGCTTGCCTCGTCTTCGGAGGGAGGCATCTAATTATCGTCCTCTACCTCTCTGTCTGCCGCTCTCTCATGAGGGCTGGCTTCTCCATCCTCCTATGCTGAATCCTGCTGGAGGGGGTTGTCTTCGGCACTGTCCGGGGTGTTATTATCTCCCGTGCCGGAATCGCCGTTTTTGCTTTGGCGGGATTTAGAGCGGCGCCGCTGACGCTGGCGCTTAGGCTGCTTCTTGGAGGGGTCATCCTCCGTTGTTCCATTGTCGTTCCCTTCTTTTGGGATGTCTACCATGTATATGTCAAACGACGAGGTGGACTTCCAGTGCCCTATAGGCGTTGGTTCTTGGTCGTCTCCTGCATCGGCGTCCATACCGTCGATGTCTTCGGAGTCGAAGTCGAGTATGTCGGTTAAATCATCGACAGTGACTACGAAGTGGGTGGTGGGTGGGCTTTGAATTTCTTCGTCGTCCGCATCCCAACCTTGCTGACCATAGTCCGGCCAGGGCTCTCCTGATAAAGATAGAGACTTTAGTGAATTCAGAATGTCGCCGGAGGGCGAGTGCTGAAAGATGTCCGCGGCGGCGAACTCCATGATCGGCGCCCAAACGAATTCGATCGGCAGGAACGCGGAAGGTTCGGAGTCTGGAGAGGAGTCCGGCACCTTGGAGTCACGAGCTTCGCAGAGGACAAGGCTGGTGTTCAGCTCGATCACCGTAGAGATTGCAGCCCCGAGGCGGTGTCCAGCCACCCGTCCTCGATTGGCGCAGTCGGTTCCGAGCTAAGGGTCGGAGTGGACACGGTTGCGGCCTCCAGGGCACTGTTCGGCGGCAAAGCTAGATCATGCCCATCGTAACAGTGCAGCGCGCTCGGCTGTGGCTCGAACCCGTTGAAGATCAAGTCTCCACGGACGTCAGCCGTGTAGTTCAAATTTCCAAATCTGACCTGATGGCCAGGGGCGGAGCTTTCGATCTGCTCCAGATGGCCAAGCGAATTGGCCCGCAGTGCAAAGCCGCCAATCGAAGATCTGTGCTGGGAGAAAAGTCTCACCTGGACCGCATCATTGTTGATGATCGGGGGATCCATCGGGCCTAAATATGACGACACAGAGGAACTCGCAATGAAAGCACCAATGTCGGTGTCAAACCGCGGATCTTGGGTAGGGGGTCCCGAATCGCGTCTAGGCGTATGGTAACAGGAGACAAGGGACACGATGTTTTACCCAGGTTGGGCCCTCTCGATGGAGGTAAATCCTACTCCTGCTTGATTAATATTGATGATATGGGTAGTACAAGAGTAGATCTACCACGAGATCAGAGAGGCTAAACCCTAGAAGCTAGCCTATGGTATGATTGTTGTTCGTCCTACAGACTAAAACTCTCCGGTTTATATAGACACCGGAGAAGGCTAGGGTTACACAGAGTCGGTTACAATGGGAGGAGATCTACATATCCATATCGCCAAGCTTGCCTTCCACGCCAAGGAAAGTCCCATCCGGACACAGGACGAAGTCTTCAATCTTGTATCTTCATAGTCCAGGAGTCCGGCCAAAGGTTATAGTCCGGCTATCCGGACACCACCTAATCCAGGACTCCCTCACACCCCTTTACTTGTGCACGGGTAGTCGCAGCCCCACACCCCTTACCACGCTTGGCGGGGCAGAGGAAACAAAGGTACAAGACGACCAGACAAACACCAAGCCGGAGAAACAAAGAGCAGAAGGGCGAGGGGGACTCCCCCGGCAAGGCCCTTGCCCGGGCATCCTCCATAGCCCCGGCCAAAACCTTGCCGGGGCAACTTGCCCAACGCTAGCAGGGCTGCCACCCTTGAGCCTGAGAGTTCCAACGCCCTCAACTACATTGGAACCATAGCTCGGGAGGCGCCTCCATGGTAGCATGTAGATCTTTGTGAAGACCAAGAACATGCAAGATCAGATGAGAACCAGAAGACGAAGATCCTCGGCAAGATCCTTGCCAAGGATACCCATGGAACCACCGGCAAGGGGCTTGCCGGGGACGCCCACGACGTCGTGGCAAGACCCTTCCTGGGGGCCCGACAAGACTCTTGCCGAAGACAACCACGGGGCCGCAGCCAAGCCCACATCTGCAAGATTCCGCCGCCGTTCCCATGCAGCTGCCAGCCCACCAACTAGGAGAGCATCTGCGTGGCGACGTGCGGCCCCTAGACCAACTCAGCAAGCACCTGCATGGTGGCATGCATATCTACATGAAGACTACCACCACACCAACTCAGCAGCCAGCCAGCCGGCATGTCACTACACGACTCGACAGTTCGGAGGCGAGTCGAAGCCAGGCGAGGCGGCGACAGCTAGGACGAGCTTCCTTACCGTCCCCGATAAAGCAAGAAGGGCGCATCGGCGGCGCATTAAATGCGTTCGTCCTACGTTGCTAGAAGATAGACTCAACCACTGTATAGGTTTCCACCTCCTTTGTGCCACGGTGGCAGCCCCTTTGTCTATAAAAGGAGTCCCGCGGCGTACTGGTAGAGGATTTGAACTTTTCGTACCCTGCACGCCTTGTAGCTAGTCCAAGAACACTAGATCAGGTGAAACCAGCAGGAGTAGGATATTACGCATCACTTGCGGCCCGAATCGGATAATCCCCCACCCCCACCCCCGTGTTGATATCTCAATCCCGCTCTTTCCACAGCCCCGCGCCTGCCAACCGTAGCAAAAGGGACTCGTTGTGATCCCGTAGGTGTCGTTTCCCCCGACATCTTTGGCGTGCCAGGTAGGGGCACAAGCCGTGGAAATCTGGTTTTGGAGTCGAGACAGCGACTCTTCCATGAGAGTGGCTCGGGAGAGGGCGACGTCAATCAACCGCCCTCTGGTGCTGTCTGCAGCCTCGACAGCCATCCGCGTGGCCCAAAAAAGCTAAGTCATGCGAAATTTTGGCTAATTTCATTTGTATAAGGCTGTCCTCACCGAAAGATCTCGTCCCTTGTACGGGAAACCTGCACGCAATGGGACCCTTCCTCTATCGGCAACGTCCTTGTCTCTGTCTCGAGTCCGCTGCACAGTTCATGCGGCCACGCTGAGAATGGCAAGGTGGCTTACCCGCTACCAGCAGCGCTCTTGTCCTGTTTCGAGTCCGCTCGACAGCTCAAGTGATCGCACTGGCAGTAGAAAGGTGGCTTGCCCGGCAGCAAGAGCCCTTCCGGCAGGGTGCTAAGGATCCGTCCTCAGAGCTCCACAGCATGGGTTTACGCGCCGGCAGCCTTATCTCAACAAGCATAGGGTGCAAACATACAAAGAAAGATCTAGCGGGAAGATAGCATGCGTGATATTAAAGTACTGCCGAGTTATATTACATCAAATAATTGCTGCGGTTCTAACTTAAGATAAAATTGTCTTGGTCCTGAACTCGCAGCGGCAATGAGAAACAGGGTGCCTAGTCCCGGCGCTGGCCCTCTATCCTCCGAACTCCGTCCACGCGGCTGATGATGGGCTGGATATGCTCCTCGAGCGCCGGGAGGTCCACGTCCTCTGGCAAGCTTTCCAGCGTGGTGTCGAAGTCGAGGTTGGGGTTCCAGTACGCCACCTTGGTGAGGACCTTGGTCAGGGCACCCTGACAAAGCTTCCGGGCCTCGTTGGCCAGAGAAGTCGCTCTGTTGGAGCGGAATTGCTCCAGGGCTCCAAGAACACACTCGAAGAATAGGGTCAGTTTGACGTTGGGACTCACATTCGGCTCCTGGACGTACCTCACGTTTGGCATCCCCATGGCCGCTAGCTTCGTGGTGATCCTGCCGGCGACGTCGGCGAGGCGACTGACATAGAGGTTTTTGCCCTTCACGAAATCCTCGTGGTTGGCAGCGTCATTCCTCCGTAGCTGCCTCTCCTTCTCCAGGTCCTTGGTCAGGGTCTCTTCCCAGGCCCTGACCTCCGAAAGCGTCCCCTCAAGACCCTCCAGCTTTAGCTTTAGGTCTTTGATGAAGTCGTTGGCCTTGGGGAGCTGCTCAGCCTTGCTGAGAACGGCGGCCTGCGCCTCTACCAAGGTGCCGTTGAGCATGTCCTTCTCCTTCGCCACCTCTAGGGCCTGTCACTTCAGGTCATCCCGCTCCACCTCTAGCTCCTTCACTTTGCCGGTATGGACAAGAGCTTGGGCATTGAGCGCCTCCCTGTGCCCCTGCTCCAGCTTGTGAGTCTGTTGCGCGACAAGCTTCTCGACCTCCTCATCCTTGCCACGGAGTGTGGCGGCGAGCGCCTCCTCATGAGCGGCAAGGTCCTACTCCTAGGAGTTCAGCTCGACCTGATGCTGACATCGAGCGGCCTCGTCCTTGGCGGCCTACGCCCTCGCCGCCTCTTGGGCTTTCTCGACATCGGCCTGCTTCAGGATGAGCTCCTGTTTGTGCTCGGCCAGCAGGTCCTAGGCGACCTTCAGTTCCTCGTGGGCCTGGCAGAACCAGGTCTGTGTCTCGGTCACGCGCCCCACGAGATCCGCCTCCACCTTGTCCACCGCCACCATCCTCGACTTTGCCTTGTCCAGGCGGGCACGGTGAAGCCTTGGAGCTTCTAGAAGTTGGCGCTCATGGCCCGAAGGAGCTCCTCCTGCTGGGAACCACTGCCACCGGTGCTCGGTTCGTCAACAACCTCAAGCCCGGCGGCGGCGAGCACCTCGTCGTCGAACACCTCCCCCTTGGTGGGCGCCCTGGTGCTCGCCGTCTCTGGGAGGTGGACGAACAGGCCGTCACTCACCTTCAGGTACTTGCCCGAGCCAGAGGCAGTGGAGGAGGAAGGTTGGTCATTAACCACCCACTCCCTGGCGGGCCCCGTGCCGGCTTCCTCGGCAGCGGCCTTACCGTCCCCCTCGGTAGCGGCCTCGCCGGCCTGCCCGGCAGGCCCCTTGGCGGCCTCTTCAGCTGCGGTCTTGGCAGCCTCCTCGTCCTCGGCGTCCCTGGCGACCTCCTCGATAACGGTGTCGATATCCTCCCGGTCTGCCGAGGAAGGATCTGGATACCAAGAAGATACGATGAGACGGGGCCAAGGCCAAGATTCAAAAAGAAGAAGAAAGAACAAGAACAGGAAACAAACAACTTACCCGCATCAGGCTGGGAAGAAGTGGTGCCCTCCCCGCCAAAATTCGTTCGGGGCGGAACCATCGGCACCCAAGCTCGCCGCTCCTCCTCCATATGTGTGGGCTTGGTGGTGGATGCCCTTGCCGGGGATGCCCCTCTGGGTGGCGTAGTCGAGGGGGCGACGTGTTGGAAGTGGCCCTCGGCGAATCCTCCTGCCGCCGTTCTCCTCCTGCGAACCCAGCAAGGTCAGCATCGAGAACTCACACCCCAATGTTCATCAATGGAGGAGTAGGTGATGAGCTTACGATGGGGGCTGAAGCGAGGGCTACACCGGGGGCTGGTATCCAGGCTGCTGTCCACCAACACCGGCGTGTGCGGAGTGCCCGCCGGAGGCTTGTCACCCGTCGAGGCCTTGGCCCTCTTCGCCACCCTCTTGTCGAACATCGCCCTGTCCCTGAAAAGATGAAAACAAGTCAAGAACAGCGGCGCAATCTGAAGGGTCGGGGATGATGAAGGGCGGGATGCTTAATCGTCCTCGAGCTCCTCTTCCGCTGCCTTCCTCTTCCTCCTTGGGCTGAGAGACCCAAGATCAAAGTCGACCTCCAGGTCGACATCTGTGGGAGGAGAGGAAGGGGATGGAGTCCGGAGACGCTTGTACGAAGAAGAGGCGGTCCTTCTTCTTCGCCACCGCGGCTTTCACCACCTTCTTCGCCGCCGCGGCCCTTGTCTAGCGCACGGACTCACCCTGGGCCTGTTGCCGCTGCACGGCCCTACCGGGCCGGACTGGTTCGCCAGAGCCAGCCCGGCACAGGACGCGTCTCTTTCCTAGGGCCGGGGCTCGTCGGCCTCCGCCTCCTCTTCGGCGACTCGTCGCCCGCATATTTGTCAAGGGGTCCCCGGCGCCGGCGCTGCTGGCCTCCCAAGCAGACTCCGCCCATTGGGCAAGCTCCTTCTCCTGCGCGGCTGAGTCGGCCTCATCCTCCATGTGGCCGGCAATGCCAGCCTCCCGGGCAAGCGCCACCTTCGCCGCCCTGGTGGCAATGTAGTCCAGCTCCTCCTTGGTGGTGTCCTCGACGAGCAGCGGCTCATCGTGGACATAAGCCTCCTACAAGGTGTCAAAGAACTGCTGCACCTTCACCGCTGGCGGCTCGGCCTAGGACGGGTCAAGGCCGTGCACGTTGAAGTCCGGCATCATGGCGATGATGGCAGACTGGCAAGAGTTATTGCTCAGCGGGACAACTCCTACCGGCAACCCGAACAGGGGCCCCTTGATGGCCTTGCCGGCCTCCACGGCCTTGCCGCTCCTCTATGTCCTGCCTTCACTGTACACATCGAGCTGGAAGAGCCTTTGACAGACATGGTCATGCCCCATCACCGTGAAGTTGTGCTTCAAACCAGGGCGAAGCCTCATGATGTCGGCCGCGTTCCTGAAGAGCCAAGACGGCCTCCCCTTGTTGTGCAGTGGAGCAATTCGGCGGTGGATGAAATCGGCCCCGATCATCTCAAGGGTGAGCCCGGCCACGGTGAGACGATGAATCCTGGTGGTGGTGACCGTGAGCTTTTCATCATTGGCGTCGAGGTCGCTCCAGTCCATGCGGCTGGTCGGCGGGCTCTAACGAACCCGTCAGAACTCCGGTGGGTCCTTCTCCTTAATCCAGCACCAACGGCCTCGCCACTCCTCCCACCTATCCTTCTGGGCACCCTCCAGGTATGTGCCTTTCTCCTGGGTCCTCGGGATCTAGGCAATGCTCCCAGAGATGGCGCCCCCTGGTTGGATTCGGGGGTAGAAGTAGTGGCGGAAGAGCGCCGTGCTGGGAAACACCCCGTCAAAGCCCTCGCAGAGGTGGGCGAGCAGAGCCATGCACGCCACGGCATTTGGCATAAGATTCAAAATATGAAAGCCGTAGGTGTGCATGACGTCGTTGAAGAGGTCAAAGAAAGGGGGCAGAGCCTGCAAGAGAAGAAATCGACAAAGAAGGGGTACCGATTTGGGCCTTCCTTGGCAAAACCAGCGGGGATGACACGCGTCGCGGGATGCCCCTTCGTATTCCTCCCCCACAGGGGCAAGAAATAGTCCCTGAGGTGGACCGCGTCGACCGATCGACGGGAAGTAGGCGAGCTGCGCCCGCCGCGCCGCCGACTCGCTCTCCGGTGCCTCCTTCCCCCCGGCGTCCTTGGCCACTCCCTTACCCCTACTGGTTTTGGGCGCCATGGCGGCTGGGAGGGGCGAAGGATCAAGAGCAATGGGGGCACAGCAGCAGCAAGCAGAGGCAAGAACCCCGAATAGTTCGCCTGAGGAAGAAGAGAGGAATGGCGGTTCTGAGATTGGAAGATGCGCAGAGGGTAAATGAGCATCGCGCCTGTGGTTTTCTCCTTTTTTATGGGGAAGGCGTGGGCCGCCTCTTTACCATTTACTACGATGTGACGCATGAGGGCAGCGACCGCCCCACGCATGACCCCCACATCATGCACGACCCCCACGTCGCGCGTTCAACATGGGTCGTGGGGAAGCGCGACGAGTGAGGGAGTTACTGCGGTAAAAACTCTGCCGCCCGCGCGCCCGCGCACCGTTCTGGGCCTGGCCAAATAACGCCCCGCGCTTATATGTGGCCCAGGCCCGGGGGGCTCCTGTTGGTGTACAAAAGTAGGGGTCCCTTTTGGCACCCCTTTACTTGTGCACAGGTAGTCGCAGCCCCACACCCCTAGCCACGCTTGGCGGGGCAATGGAAGCAAAGGTACTAGACGACCAGACCAACGCCAAGCTGGAGACACAAAGAGCAGAAGGGCGAGGTGGACTCCCCCGGCAAGGCCCTTGCCGGAGCGGCCTCCACAGCCCCGGCAAGAACCTTGCCGGGGCATCTTGCCCAGCGCTAGCAGGGCTGCCACCCTTGAGCCTGAGAGTTCCGACGCCGTAACTACATTGGAACCAAAGCTCGGGAGGCGCCTCCGTGGTGGCATGCAGATCTTTGTGAGGACCAAGAACATGCAATATCAGATGAGAAACAGAAGACAAAGATCCTTGCCGAGATCCTTGCCAAGGATACCCACGGGACCCCGGGCAAGCCCCTTGCCGGGGATGCCCACGACGTCGTGGCAAGACCCTTGCCGGGGCACCGGCAAGACTCTTGCCGAAGACATCCGCGGGGCCGCAGCCAGGCCCACATCTGCCAAGATTCCGCCGTCGTTCGCATGCAGCTACCAGCCCACCAACTAGGCGAGCTCCTGCGTGGCGACGTGCAGCCTCTAGACCAACTCAGCAAGCACCTGCGTGGTGGCATGCAGATCTTCATTAAGACTCTGCCACCACACCAACTTAGCAGCCAGCCAGCCGACGTGGTACTACCCGCCTTGATAGTTCGGACGCGCGTCGAAGCCAGGTGTCACGCCCAATATGCGACCCTATCCAAAAGGAACTCGAAGGTCCCACCAAGGATAGACCTGCATATTGAAACGATTTTGCAAGGTGGATATCATTACATCAACATTACATAATAGGTGGGGATACATACATAAGGCACAAATGCCACAAGACTACATCAACAACATACATGAGAACAACATCCGACTACGGATGAAACATAAACAGAAACTCAGACAATATCCACCCTGCTAGCCCAGGCTGCCGACCTGGAACCTATCCCCTGATCGAAGAAGAAGCAGAAGAAGAACTCCAAAACAGGTAAACATCGCTCTCATGTCATGATCATCGCAAACCTGTACCTGCAACTGTTGTTGTAGTAATCTGTGAGCCACGAGGACTCAGCAATCCCATTTCCATGGGTATCAAGACTAGTAAAGCTCAAATGGGAAAGGAAGGGGTAAAGTGGTGAGGTTGCAGCATCGACTAAGCATATATGGTGGCTAACATACGCAAATGAGAGCGAGAAGAGAAACAAAGGAATGGTCGCCAACTAGTAATGATCAAGAAGTGATCCTGAACTCCTACTTACGTCAGACATAACCCAGAAACCGTGTTCTCCTCTCGATCAACCCCGAAAAGAGACACTCACGGTTACGCACACGGTTGGTGTATTTTAGAAGAGTTTACTTCAAGTTTACTACAACCGGATATTAACAAATTCCCATCTGCCACATAACCGCGGGCACGGCTCTCGAAAGTTTATACCTGCGGGGTGTCCCAACTTAGCCCATGATAAGCTCTCGCGATCAACAAAGGATATTCCTTCTCCCGAAGACCCGATCAGTCTCGGAATCCGGCTACAAGACATTTCGACAGAATAAAACAAGACCAGCAAAGCCGCCCGATTCGCCGACAATCCCGATAGGAGCTGCACATATCTCGCTTCTCGTGGCAACACCGAATGAGACATCCTACTAGTAAAACCAAACCCGAAGTTTCCCGAGGGGCCCATGATCTACTCGGTTCGGGCCAACACTTAGACAAGCATTGGCCGGGGGCTAAAGAAAGATGACCCTTGGGTTAATTACTCCCAAGGGAAAGGTAGGTGGTGGTGAGGCAAATGGTAAAACCAAGGTTGGGCCTTGCTGGAGGAGTCTTATTCAAAGCGAACTGTCAAGGGGGTCCCATAAATCACCCGACCGCGTTAGGGACGCAAAATCCGGGAACATAATACCGATATGACGGAAACTAGGGAGGCAAGAGTGGAACAAAACACCAGGCATAAGGCCGAGCCTTCCACCCTTTACCAAGTATATAGATGCATTAATAATATAAGATATATTGTGATATCCCAACAAGTAAACATGTTCCAACAAAGAACAACATCTCCATGTTCCAACAAGGAACAAACTTCATATTCACCTGCAACTAACAACGCTATAAGAGGGGCTGAGCAAACCTGTAACATAGCCAAACAACGGTTTGCATAGGAAAGGTGTCAAAGGTTAGAGGCTGGCATGGCAATTTGGGATGGCTTGATAAACAGGTAATAGGTAGCGCAACATAGCGATAGAACGAAGCAACTAGCATAGCAATGATAGTAGTGAGATCCAGGGTAGCGGTCATCTTGCCTGAAATCCCGCAAGGAAGAAGAACGAGTCCATGAAGAATACGAACGGATGAAGCCGAACCAAACGTAGACGAACGAATCCTCACGATCGCAACGAAACAGGAACTAACAAGAAGAAGCACACAACATAGTAAACACACCACACATAGACAAAACATGATGCTCAACCAAGCATGATGCATGACAAAGCTACATGAAGCTACTCATGGCAAGAGATGATGCATACAAGAGCAACACATCAAAGCAAGTTTAAATGAGGCCGGGAACAACATATAACAACTCCGGTAAGTCCTCATATGCAAATTTCGAAATTGGTCCAGATCTGAATAAACCTTATGTTCAAGTTGTTAAACAGCAAGTTAAGATTCACCACGATGATCTACACGAAATTCTAGTCAAGTTACATATAAAGTTCATTTAATTCGGAGCTACAGCCTAGAAGATATGAGCAAAACAAGTTAAACATGGCATTGATGCAAAATGCATACAAACATCAAGCAAACACCTCAAAACAAGTATGCAACATGATAATATGAAACTACATGCAAAATCAAGCAAGTTTCATATAGAGCACACTCAAAACGGAGCAACGGTGCAACACATACACACGAAACAAGTTATAACAACAATCTGTCCAAAACAGCAACTAGGCATATTGCAAGCATCAAAACAATATTCTACAACACCTCAATATGAAAACAAAAGGCATGGGCATGATGTACAGGTAAAGCATTACAAAACATGAACACTGAGCTATCTCCAGAAATCAATATAACATGCTCAAAATGACATGGCGAGATTGCAAATAATAACAGTTTCACAGACTTGGCAGAATTTCAGGACATGGCAGAAATAACATCAGGTTAACAAGTTAAGAGCTATCAATCAACATGTTACAGGAACTTATCATGGCAAACAAAGGCATGGAATTAATCTACTAATTGCATAGAACAAAAGTCCCTTACTGACCATGAACCAAAAAGGATCAGAAAATATGATGGCACCCATGTAAACATGGCAAGTTATATTACAGATTCATACATGGCAGGAACAACAATAAGTAGGCATGTTGGTGAGCTTGAACCACTCACTACAGAGCAATAAATGGCATGGCAAGGAAACTTACACTAAGCATACATGTCATAGAAGCTATACATGGCAAGAAAAACATCATAGCATACACGGATCAACTACAACAACCTTGGCAAAATTGAATAACATGTAAACAACCTGCCAGGAAACATTTTATAGCAAAAGTAGAGCTCGATTGACTCAAGCTTTGGCACTCCATAATTACAAACAAGGGCATGGATGAATAGAGAATAACCATATGTTCAAAACATCCTTACTGAAGTATCTCAAAATAAGCATGTATCTCTCGGTAGCATCAAGTTTACATGGCATAAAAATATCAGCAGAACAGGGGCTGAAATCAGCAACATCATGAAGCCTAGTTTGCATGCTTGTGCTAGTCACCACAGAGATCACAAAAATACATGGCATACACCCCTGTAAATATGGCATGGCATATTACAAAACACATGTAGGACTCAAGTTCATAGGGTGCACACATCAATCATGGCAAAAATGACAAAAGTGCATGTTCTGATAAGAATCTGAAACTAGCATCACATAGCCCTCTTCTAACAGCATTTAGGGCATCAAGATGAGCTCAAATGTAAATGATGCAATGAGATGAAATGATGTACTCTTCGAGTCGAACAATTTGACATATTACACGCCCAAAACGGAGCTACGGATGCAGAGATACGTCATGATGAACATGGCATGAAAATACTGGAATCTGGGGACTTAGTCATCTTCAGGAAAAAAAACGAAGTGAGCGCTGGATAACTAAATCACGCACGGGCGGGTCTTAGAGGGGGCTCACAATGGCCTGCAGGCCCAGTTCGGAAGGAGAGGAGGCAGGCCGGCTGGCGAGCTGGGCTGGGCCTCGAGGAGGCCGGCGCGCTGGGCCGGGGCGCTGGGGCCCACACGCAAGGGAGGAGGCAGCCCACGAGCGGGCGCTCGTCCCCGCTCCCGAGCGGGACGAGGACAAGGCGGCGGCGGCGCTTGAACTCCGGCGACGGCTCGAGGCGACGGTGAGGCAGGGGAGGTCGAGGTACGCCGGGATCCATCAGATCCGGTGGAGGACGAGGCCGGGGACCCATTCCCGGCGACGACGGCGCTCGGGGACGACTCCGGCGAGGTGCTCCAAGGCGGCGAGGTTCCTGGATAAGGAGAGAGAGATCTGAGAGAGAGAGAGAGAGAGAGAGAGAGAGAGAGAGAGAGAGAGAAGCGAGAGGGAGAGGGGCGACGGGGAGGCGCGACCTGGCGGCGGAGTTCACGAATCCGAGGCGGCGGCGGGGTCCTCCGGCGACGAGGAGGCGCAGGACGGCGGGCGCTCAGGCGGTGGCTCGCAGCGGGCGCAGGAGGCGAAGCGCCGAGGGGCGGCGCGCGAGCGGGCTTATGGGCCCAGATGCGGCAGGCGGGCCTGATCTGGCCGGAGGCTGCGGCGGCGGGAGTGGAGGCAGGGGCCGCGTGGCGTGCGCCCAGTGGCTGGAGGCTGTGGCTGGGTGTCGGCTGGCCAACCGGGACGCGCCAAGTGGCGGCGGCGAGGTGGCCTGACCGGATTTTCAGGAGAAGGCGGCGGCGCCAAGTGGCGGGTGATCAAGGGCATGCATAACGAGGAGGAGGTGGAGTCTGCGGCAGGAGGTTAGGGGAGGGGTCTAGGTTGCCCAAAAATGGACTAGGGTGTCCTTATATAGCGGATTTGCTAAGGTTTGGAGGGTTAGGAGGGGTTTTCGAGCCGTACGATCGCAATCGTGCGGCTCCGTATAGAGAGGGGACTAGGTGGGCTGTGGAGAGACCATGGGCTGCGGGAGAGAAGAGAGAGAGGCCCGACAGCAGTTTCCGGAAGCCCAAACGTCCGAAGAAGGTACCGACAATGGTATCGCTATACATTTAACGGTTGGGCTATCAGATGGACTCCGAATGCGACGAAACTTGGCAGGCGGCCTGTCTACACTATAATAAGACCGCACGACAAGTTGCAACCCATTCCGAGAACATTTTTATGCCACTTATAAAATAATATTACGGAGGTGCCGCGGGCGCGTGCGAGTGTGGTTGGACTCCGAACGGACAACGGAGAGAATCGGGAGGACCCGAACGGATGCAAGTTTTGTAAAACATGCAGATGAAGTGCAGATGATGACATGGCAAAATGCAACACGCAAGCAAATGGCATGGCAATGACGGCGAACAACTGGCAGAAACCTGGCGCATCGGATCTGGGGTGTTACACCAGGCGAGGCGGCGACAGCTGGGACGAGCTTCCTTACCATCCCCGATAAAGCAAGAAGGGCACATCGGCGGCGCATTAATTGTGTTTGTCCTACGGTGCCAGAAGATAAACTCGACCACTGTATAGCTTTCCACCTCCTGTGTGCTGTGGTGGCAGCCCCTTTGTCTATAAAAGGAGGCCCGTGCCGTACTGGGGGAGGATTCAGACTTTTCGAACCTTGCACGCCTTGTAGCTAGTCTAAGAACACCAGATAAACAGGAACCAGTAGGAGTAGTGTATTATGCATCACTTGCGGTCCGAACCTGGAGAATCCCCCCGCCCCCCGCATGTTGATCTCTCAATCCCGCTCTTTCCATAGCCCCGTGCCCGCCAACCGTAGCAAAAAGGGATTCCTCGTGATCCCGTAGGTGTCGTTTCCCCTGACAACACATGAGCTAAACGTTTCAACCAGACACATAGAAAGATAGGGGCTTATAGTTTTGCCTCCCAACGTATTCACCTCAAGGGTGATGTCAACAATAATAACTCATGCTATCTATATTCAACTGGACATATGTGCCTAGATCTTTCCTCACCACAGGATGCTTGCCAAAGTAGAAAAATAAAAAGGAATAGAAGGAAAACTTTGACTCTTTGCATAAAATTAAATACATAAAAGTAAACGATAGGCCCTTCGCAAAGGGAGAAGAGGTTGCCATGTGCTTATTTGTTTGTATGCTCAACCCCTTAGTGCAAAAGAACGTCACGTTGCATTGCCCCTTGTGATAGCGACCTTTATTATGCACTCTGTCGCTTTTATTCTTCTTCATCACAAGTTCGTGCAATCCTCGATTTTCTCTTACACTAAATGATCTCACACATTTAGAAGCAATTTTTATTGCCTTTTTGCACCGATGACAACTTACTTGAGGGATCTTGCTCAATCCCTAGGTAGGTATGGTGGACACTTGAAAATAAGATTTGGGTTTAAGGGTTTTTGGATGCACAAGTAGTATCTCTACTTAGTGCGGAATTTTTTCCTAGCAAAGATAGGGGCAAGCACAACATGTTGAAGAATCTGTGATAATATGACTTCTGTGTTAATTTAAACAAACATAAACCATTAAGTTGTCTTCCTTGTCCAACGTCAGAATTTTTGGCATATAATATTTTGATGAGGGCTCACAATCAGAAAAGATTTCAAGGATAGTATATTTATATGTGAATCTTATCTTCCCTTATTAATTCTTTGATGAGTTGCATCATTGATTAATGCTATGTTTGTAAATCTCTAATAAAATTTTCTACTTATACTTTTCCTTATGTGGTGTCATCACCTACCATAGCATTAGTATATGATCTTTTCTTCTTTATTTCTTTCCTTTTATTTATTTCCTTTCTCTTTTTGTTTCTTATTTCTTTCCTTTAATTTTCAACATGAGAGTAAAGAAAGCAAAAACTCAAACTAAAGTTTGTTATATAACTTGCACACGATTACAAGGATACATCACTAAGCAAACTCTCAAAAAAGAAAGGATCGAACTAAACTTGTATTCTTCCAAAGAAAAAGATCGAACTAAAATAAGTAAAGGCAAAAAGATAGTGGGATGATACGATACCGGGGCACCTCCCCAAGCTTGGCGAAAGCCAAGGGGAGTGCCCATACCCAATACTCAATTCTCCTTTGGTGACGAAGAAGAAGATGGTGGTGATGAAGCGATCCTGTCCTTAAGGATCTAGAGATTCTCCAATCGATGGATGACACTTCGGAGATGGATGATATGCTCTTGATGCAGAATATTTTTGCGAGTAAGATACTTATTTTGTATGCGAACTATTTCAATAATACGAAAGGCTTCAATCTCAGCAGGAGTAAGGAGGATATCTTCCTCTTCTTCCTCCTCTGCCGACAGTGCTTGTTCTACAACCGAGGGTGGATCTACTATAGCCTTCTTGCCCTTGTCTCCCTTGTCGACGTCCATGGGATCGTCCCTCTTCAGCTTGATCTTCATCAACCAAGCATCTTCTTCCATGTTGTTGGAGGAGGAGGAATACATGATGCCTGGCTTGATAAATCTGACCGAAAACAGCAAGAGAAGAGAACAGAGGAATTCTCCGCGATACGGTGATCAACAGCTTCGGGAAGTATATATAGATTTTGTATCCTGGGGGACAAGTAAACGGAAGAAAAACAGAGTCCGGAAGGTGTCCCAGGTGGGTACAACCACCCTGGGCGCACCAGGCCTGGCGCGCCCTGGTGTCTTGTGGCCACCAGGGTACGCTTCCTGGAAGTTTCTTTATTTCCTAATTTTCTAAATATTCCAAAACTGATAAAAAATATTTTTGCGGATTTTTTGAAGTCCGTTTACTTACCATATCACGTACCTCCTTATTTTCACGATTCTGGAGTATTCCGGAAGGACTCTTTCATGTGTTCTTCCAGTGTCAAAGTTTGGATAATATTAGTTTCAACATTAATGGGCGTACCTTAGATATAATGTTTTATTCGTTGCCCATTGACAACCTTCGGGTTAGTACCTCCGACATTATTTATTTTGATGGCTCCAGATCGATAAACCTCCTCGATGACATATGGGCCTTCCCATTTTGAGAGGAGTTTTCCTGCAAAGAATCTGAAATGAGAGTTGTACAAAAGAACATATTCTCCGACTTTAAGCTCATGCTTTTGGATTCTTTTGTCATGCCATCTTTTAACTTTTTCTTTAAATAATTTTGCATTTTCATAAGCTTGGGTTCTCCATTCATCTAATGAGCTAATATCAAATAAGCTCTTTTCACCAGCAAATTTGAAATCACAATTGAGCTCTTCGATGGCCCAATATGCATTATGTTCTAACATAAGAGGCAAATGACAAGCTTTTCCATAGACCATATTATAAGGAGACATACCCATTGGATTTTTATAAGCTGTTCTATAAGCCCAAAGTGCATCATCTAATTTCTTAGACCAATTCTTCCTGGACCTATTGACAATCTTTTGCAAAATCTATTTTATTTCTCTATTGCTAAGTTCAACTTGACCACTAGACCGAGGATGATAAGGTGATGCAATTCTATGGTTAATATCATATTTGGCAAGCATTTTACGGAAAGCACCATGAATAAAGTGTGAACCACCATCAGTCATTAAATATCTAAGGACTCCAAACCTTGGGAAAATAACTTCCTTAAGCATCTTAATAGAGGTGTTGTGATCAGCACTAATGGTTGGAATAGCTTCTACCCATTTAGTAACATAATCAACAACAACCAAAATATGTGTATACCCATTAGAGGAAGCAAAAGGTCCCATGTGATCAAATCCCCAAACATCATATGGTTCAACGGCAAGTGAATAATTCGTAGGCATTTATTGACGCTTACCGATATGACCTACTATTTGAAATTCATCACAAGATAAGACGAACTTACGTGCATCCTTCAAGACAGTAGGCCAATAAAATCCAGATTGTAATACCTTGTGAGCAGTTCTATCTCTAGCATGATGCCCTCCATAAGCTTCGGAGTGACATTTCCGTAGGATTTGTCCCTGATCATGCTCAGGTACACAATGTCTAATAATACCATCTACTCCTTCTTTATAAAGATGTGGGTCATCCCAGAAGTAATGTCTTAAGTCATAGAAGATTTTTTTCTTTTTTTGGTATGTAAAGCTAGGTGGTAAATGTTTAGCAACAATGTAATTAGCATATCAGCATACCAAGGAGTACTATGAGCAACATTTATTGCAGCTAACTGCTCATCAGGAAAAGTATCATCAATAGGAAGTGGGTCATCAGGCACATTTTTAAGCCTAGATAAATTATCAGCTACGGGGTTCTCAGCTCCTTTTCTATCAATGATATGTAAATCAAATTCTTGTAACAAGAGAACCCATCGAGTAAGTCTAGGTTTGGCATCTTTCTTTTCCATAAGATATTTAATAGCAGCATGGTCTGTATGAACAGTTACTTTGGAATCAACAGTATAAGGTCTAAATTTATCAGAAGCAAACACCACTGCTAAGAATTCTTTTTCAGTAGTAGCATAATTTCTTTGAGCACTGTCTAGAGTTTTACTAGCATAATGAATAACATTCAGTTTCTTATCAACTCTTTATCCTAGAACAGCACTAACAGCATAATCACTAGCATCACACATAATTTCAAAAGGCAAGTTCCAATCAGGTGGTTGAACAATAGGTGCAGAAATTAAGGCTTTCTTGAGTGTTTCAAAGGCTTCTAAACTATCATCTTAAAAAACAAAAGGAATATTCTTTTTCAGAAGATTCGTAAGAGGCCTAGAAATTTTAGAAAAGTCTTTGATAACTCTCCTATAGAAACCAGCATGACCTAAGAAACTACGAATACCTTTTATATCTTTAGGACATGGCATTTTCTCAATTGCATCAACCTTAGCTTTGTCCACTTCAATACCTCTTTCAGAAATTTTATGACCCAAGACAATGCCTTCATTAACCATAAAGTGGCACTTCTCCCAATTGAAGATAAGATTTGTTTGTTCACATCTCTACAAAACTCGATCAAGATTGCTTAACAATCATCAAAAGACTTCCCATAAATAGAGAAGTCATCTATGAAAACCTCAACAATCTTTTCACAAAAGTCAGAGAATATAGCAGTCATACATCTTTGAAAGGTAGCAGGTGCATTACATAAACCGAAAGGCATACGTCTATAAGCATAGGTTCCAAAAGGACAAGTAAAAGTGGTCTTTTCTTGATCAGGTTGAGAAACAGGTATTTGTGAAAAACCAGAATATCCATCGAGGAAGAAAAAATGTGTGTCTTAGATAATCTTTCTAGCATTTGATCAATAGAAGGCAGATGGTAATGATCTTTTCTAGTTGCTTTGTTTAATTTTCTAAAATCAGTTACCATTCTATAACCTGTAACAATTCTTTGTGGAATAAGTTCATTCTTATCATTAGGAACAACAGTTATACCTCCTTTCTTAGGGACACAATGAACATGACTCACCCATCTACTATCAACTATTGGATAGATTATACCTGCTTCCGGGAGTTTTAATATCTCCATTGTTACCACTTCTTTCATCTTCGGATTTAACCGACGTTGCTGATCAACAACGGGTTTAGCATCAGGTTCCATATTAATTTTTTGCTGACATAGAGTGTGACTAATGCCCTTTAAATCATCAAGAGTATATCCAATAGCAGCTCGGTGCTTCCTTATAACTTTTAATAATCTTTCTTCTTCATGTTCTGAAAGGTTAGCACTAATAATAACAGGATATATCTTCTTTTCACCAAGATAAGCATATTTCAATGTGTCATGAAATTGTTTTAATTCAAACACAGGATCACCTTTAGGAGGAGGAGGACCTCCTAGAGTTTTAATAGGCAAATTGTGTCTAAGCAAAGGACGTTGTTCAAAGAAAGTCTTATCTATTTCATTTCTGTCATGCATATGTAAATCATTTTCATGGTCTACAAATACTATTCTAAGGGATAAGTAGGTGGTACAGCAATAGAAGCAAGACCAATTAATTCATCCTTACTAGGAAATTCTTTTTCATGAAGCTTTCTACTAAACTTGGAAAAATTAAAGTCATGAGACTCATTACCAAAACTAACACCGACAGTTTGTTTCTCACAATCTGTTTTAGCATTAACGGTGTTCAAGAAAGGTCTACCAAAGATAATGGGACAAAAGTCATTTGTGGGGAACCAAGAACAAGAAAATCAGTAGGGTATTTACTTTCCCACACAAGACTTCAACATCTCTAACAATCCCAAATGGTGATATAGTGTTTCTATTAGCAAGGTTAATAGTAAGATCTATGTCTTCTATTTCTGCGGGTGCTATGTCATTCAAAATTTCTTGATATAAGATGTAAGGAATATCACTCACAATAGCACCTATGTCACATTAAACATGATAACAGTGATCTCCTATTTTAACTGAGATAACGGGCATGCCAACAACAAGTCTATGTTGATCCGTTTTATCAGGTTTGGCAATTCTATCAGCTTCTTCACAGAAATAAATAACATGCCCATCCATATCTTCTTCTAAGAGATCTTTAACCATAGAAATACTATGTTCCACTTTAATTTTTTCATTAGGTTTAGGTGTTCTAATATAACTTTTGTTAACTACAGTTGAAACTTTAGCATGTTCCATTATCCTAACAGGGAAATGTGGTTTCTCAGTATAAGCTGAAGGAACAACTGGATCAACATTGTAAAGTATAGTTTCTTCTTTAACTGGTACCGGTTCTTTGATTTCTTCTTTAACAGGTGGGTGATATTTAAACCACTTCTCTTTAGGGAGATAAAGATGAGTAGCAAATGATTCACAAAAGGAGGATACTATCTCAGAGTCAAGTCCATATTTAGTGCTAAAGTTTTGAAAAGCATCGGTATCCATAAAAGATTTAACACAATCATACTCTAGTTTAATACCTGACTCTTTACCTTCATCGAGTTCCCAATCTTCAGAGTTGCGTTTAATTCTTTCCAAAAGATCCCATCGGAATTCAATAGTCTTCTTCATAAAAGAACCAGCACAAGAAGTATCAAGCATGGTTTGATCATTACGAGAAAGCCGAGCATAAAAGTTCTGGATAATAATTTCTCTTGAGAGCTCGTGATTGGGCCATGAATATAACATTGACTTAATCCTCCCCCAAGCTAGAGCGATACTTTCTCCTTATGAGACCAAAAATTATATATATAATTCCGATCACGATGAACTAGATGCATAGGATAATTTTTTTGGTGGAACTCCAATTTCAAACGATTCCAATTCCAAGATCCAATAGCATCGCATAGCCTATACCATGCCAATGTTTTTCCCTTCAAAGATAAAGGGAAAACCTTCTTCATAACTTCATCCCTGGGTAAACTTGAAAGCTTGAACAATCCACAAATTTTTTCTACATATATCAAGTGCATATCAGGATGTTCAGTGCCATCTCCTCCATAAGGATTGGCTGGCAGTTTTTGGAATTTCATATTCTATATTTTCAGTAGGTGCAGTAGGTTGACAGGTAGATAATTGTGGTTCCGGTCGAGGTGAAGATACCCCGAACAAACCCCTCAGAGGATTGTTTTCCACAGTAACAAGTGACAATAAATTTCAGCACACTATATAAATGTTTCCTTACCAAATTACACTTACCAAAGGCACTCCCCGGCAACGGTGCCATAAAATAACCTTGATGACCCACAGTATAGGGGATCAATTGTAGCTCTTTTCTATAAGTAAGAGTGTCGAACCCAACGAGGAGCAGAAGGAAATGACAAGTGGTTTTCAGCAAGGTAATGTGAGCGAGTACTGAAATTGTAAGTAGCGGAGTAGTTTGATAGCAAGATAATTTGTGACGAGAAAGTAACGATAGTAGTAAAAAAAGTGCAGCAAGATAGTCCAATCCTTTTGAGGCAAAGTACAGGCCAAAATGGTCTCTTATGATAAGCAAAGCGTTCTTGAGAGTACACGGGAATTTCATCTAGTCACTTTCACCATGTTGGTTTGATTTGTGTTCGCTACTTTGATAATTTGATATGTGGGTGGACCGGTGCTTAGGTGATGTTCTTACTTGAACAAACCTCCTACTTATGATTAACCCTCCCGCAAGCATCCACAACTATGAAAAAAGTATTAAGAATAAATTCTAACCATAGCATTAAACTTTTGGATCCAATCGGTCCCTTACGGAATAGCGCATAAACTGGGGTTTAAGCTTCTGTCACTCTCGCAACCCATCATCTAATTGCTACTCCACAATGCATTCCATTAGGCCCAAATATGGTGAAGTATCATGTAGTCGACGTTCACTTGACACCACTAAGGGAATCACATCATACATACTATCAAAATATCGAACACATATCAAGTTCACATTATTACTTGCAACATGATTTCTCCCGTGACCTCAAGAACAAAACTAACTACTCACAAATGATAATCATGCCCATGATCAGAGGAGTATTAAATAGCATACTGGATCTGAACATGTAATCTTCCACCAAATAAACCCTATAGTATCAACTACAAGATGTAATCAACACTACTAGTCACCCACAAGCACCAATCTATAGTTCCGGTAACAAGATTGAACACAAGAGATGAACTAGGGTTTGATATGAGATGGTGTTGTTGAAGATGTTGATGGAGATTGCCCTCCTCAAGATGGGAGAGTTGTTGGTGATGATGATGACGATGATTTTCCCCTCCGGGAGGAAAGTTCCCCTGGCGGAATCGCTCCGACGGAGGGCAAAACTGCTCCTGCCCAAGTTCCGCCTCGAGAAGGCGGCGCTCCATCCAGAAAGTCCTCTCTTAATTTTCTCTAGGTCAAAATGACCTATATACCAGAAGGTTGGCACAGGAGGTGGGCCTGGGTGAGCACAACCAACCAAGCCGCGCCTGGGCTCCCTAGCACGCCCAGCTGGGTTGTGCCCACCTGGTGGCCCCCCTCTAGTAGTTATTTTCTCCAATATTCCTCAAATATTCCATAAAAATTCTCCGTGGAGTTTCATCTTATTTGGTGTTCTGCAGAATAGGTAGCCTGACGTAGCTTTTCCAGGTCTAGATTTCCAGCTGCCGGAATTCTCCCTCTTTGTGTATACCTTGCATATTATGAGAGAAAAGCCATTAGAATTACTCCAAAAAGCATTATTATGGATAAAAACATCATAAATGACAGTAAGAAAACATGATGCAAAATGGACGTATCAGGATGCGACGGCCATGTTCCTCTACTGCGCCCAACTAGAGGCGGTTGAGCCTACCACCAGCGCGTTGGCATCGAGCGGGCCATGGACAAGGCGAAAAACGTGACCCATCCGAATGGTGCGGCGGGCGTCCGGTGCAAGTACGGCGCGGCCGGCCTCTGGTACAAGTACGATGCAGAGGGCCTCTGCCCACTCCTGGCGAGGAATGGGGGTACCGACGGGACGTGTACCCAGCTGCGATGCTGTGTCGACAGCAGGTAAGCACCGATGGATCCGCTCTTGCTGTGCGGCACGCCACGCCTCTGGCTCTGCCACTCCAATGGTCTCGCCATGCAGCGAGCCGGAGCCTATCGACGCAGACGCGCCTAGCTTGCTCTGCGGCGCGCCACCGATCATGTTGTGCGGCGAGGTGTAGCCTGTCGGCGCTGACATGCCAAGGGTCTGAAAAACCCTCGCGATGACGCGCATCATGGAGTCGTTCATCGCGTTGCTGGGGAGCGCCGCGGCCTAGACGGGATGTGGCGCCTTCTGGTTTTCCTTGTCGAAAAGGTTGGTGGCAAAGGTGGCGCTTTGGTGGGTTGGCATCCTTGGAAAAGGTGGATGTGCTACAGGATGCGCTTGTTGCCTCCGTGCATCATGCGCCGCCTAAGTTTATGCGCAATATCGCTGGGTGGCGGGAAACAGGTGAGGAAATGGCGGGAAACGGCCGCGTGTTCATAAAACGCCATCAATTAATGGAAGCTTAGCATATAAGGAACATCAAGCTAGCACAGGAAGTAGATGATGATGAGATGAACACGAACCACACTAGGGAACCCGTCGGTGATGAATTCATCAATCACAAATGGTTGTACACTAGCAAGAATTTGCCCACAACACACACGGCTTATTCCATCACAAACAGGTCAGATGGATCAACTGTATGCCACGTATCGCACATTGTCAAAAAGTAATGCGGTAGACCTTCTTCAACATGTGTTAAAAAATAAAAAAACAATAAAAAACAAGGACCTTGAGGTTAAATTAACTCATGGGATGGGCCATATCAGTCATTTAATTTGACAGATATGACCCATCCTATCAGTTAATTTAAATCAACACAACTTCCCATCCAGTCACTCATCTGATGGCTGCTCCACCCTGAGCACACTTAACATGAGAGTTCTCTTACATGAGCTACTGGTGGAACAGCTAGTCCTTGCTGATATAGGATGCCTCTTCGCATCCTTATGGCATATCCGGATGACCGCCTATCCCCCAATGGCCAATAGATGTTGTGTAGACAGAGTATATCACACATGTCTTATTAGCAGCAACCGTCTGTGTTATTATCGGTCTTCGCACACATTTCTGATTACAGACCTGTTTGCCGCGTATCACACACATCTTGTTATATTGAACCATTTCTGTTCTCTTGTCTCAATGCAAACAGTTAACCCGAGTGAACCGCATCCCGTATATCGCACACACCTTGATCTGGCTGACCGTTTATTTTGTGTTGCCTAATCACAAATAGTTCATCCGAGTGAAGCGTATGCTGCATATCACACACACCTTCATCTGACAGCTCGTTTCTTTTGTTCCTCCTCATCGCAAACAGTTAATCATACACTCAACCAAAATCTGAACCGTGTTTGATGCATCCGTCATCGCAAATGTTTTACACCTTTTTTATGGTTTTTTACACCACCGTTTCCGATTATTGCATCGCACACAGTTTCGTCGAAGGGTCTCTGATCGTAGTGTCTCATTAGCAACATGCTGCAGTAGTGGACGGCGACACTTATGGAGATGGCGGTGCGGCAGGGCAGGGCGGCCACGCGTATGAGGTGGTCCCCCGGTATAGGGTTTTAGTTTTTTTGTTAAACTATCGATATAAGGACCTTCTATGTAAATTATGTCTGAACTTCAATTAAATCTATCCGTTTTGATTGAATTTCTTCCAATTAGTTTGAATTGTTGGCCGGATGTATGCGGGTAGCATTGCATCCGTGGACAGAGATGCGGGAGGAAATTTGTAGGTTGCCGTTGGAGATGCCCTAACAAAGTGCTAATAAATGCCACTGATTGCTTGTATCTGCGTTGGTATTATCCCAAAGAGGAGAGGATGATGCAGCATAGCAAAGGTAAGTTTTTCCCTCAGTTATGAAACCAAGGTTATCAATCTAGTAGAAGAACCAAGCAACACTATGTAAAAAGCACCTGCACACAAACAACAAAAACTTGCAACCCAACGCGTAAGAGGGGTTGTCAATATCCCTCCGGGTATTGAGATAGATTAAATTGTATAGGTTTTGGTAAATAGATCTAGCAAAAACAGAAAATAAAATAAATAAAGAAAAACTATAGCAAGGTATTTTTGCTTTAATATGATAGGAAAATAGACCCGGGGGCCGTAGTTTTCACTAGAGCCTTCTCTCCAGAAAATAGCATACAACGGGTAAACAAATTACTGTTGGGCAACTGATAGAAAAGCGAATAATCATGATGATATCCAAGGCACTGATCATGTATATAGGCATCACGTCCAAGATTAGTAGACCGACTCCTGCTTGAATCTACTACTATTACTCCACACATCGACCTCTATCCAGCATGCATCTAGTGTATTAAGTGCATGGAAAAATGGAGTAATGCAATAAGAATGATGACATGATGTAGACAAGATCTGTTCATGTAGGAATAAACCCAATCTTTTTATCCTTAATAGCGACGATGCATGCATGTCAAGTCTCCTTCTGTCACTAAGATTGAGCACCGCAAGATCGAAACCATGATAAAGCACCTCTTCCCATGGCAAGAAAAATCAATCTAGTTGGCCAAAGACCCAAATAATATTCATGGATTGAACTGATCATAAACTCACAATTCATCAGATCCCAACAAACACATAGCAAAAAAGAGTTACATCAAATAGATCACATCGACGAGAACATTGTATTGAAGATCAAAAGAGAGAAGCCATCGAGATACTACCTACGGACCCGTAGGTCAGTGGTAAACTACTCACGCATCATCGGAGAGGCAACAAGGATGGTGAAGAACCCCTTTGTGATCGTTGCCCCCTCTGGCAGAGTGACCGAAAAGGACTCTAGATTGGATATCATTGTTCTGGAACTTGCAGCGGCGAAAACTGTATTTCCTCGACTCCCCTGGGGTTTTTGGGATTTTAGAGTATTTATAGAGGTGGATGTTGGTGGAGAAGCTTCCTGTGGGCTCCAATACTGTCGGTGTACTAGAGTAGGGGTACCGTAGTATCCCCAACTCGTGCACGGGCAGTCGCAGCAACCCGCGGCAGGGCTTGCCTAGTGACCTGCCAGGGTCCTCCACGGTTCCTTTGGAGCCATTCAAAAACAAAGTATCTAAGCCAAGGAGACAAGGCCCCGGCAAGAGGAGCTTGTCGGGAAGGCCACTCAAGGCACGCAGAAGACAAGACCCCGGCAAGAGGAGCTTGCCGGGAAGGCTCGATGAGCGACAAGCTTCCTGGACGCGACAAGGATTCAGCCAGCGGCAAGGCGCTTGCCGCGGCAGTAACCTCTCTTCATCTCCGCTCCAGCTCATCCACCAACGTGTCGCCATGGGACCATTCCAGGCGTGCGTGTCAAGAGGCTGTGCAGCCAGCGGAGAGCAGCGGTAAGCGGCGCTGACAGGAGTGCCATCGTGGGAAGTGGTGGCGCCCCTGACGGTCCCTTTATGCACTGTTTAGGCGACATGGACGGGCATTTAATTTTTTTGTCCCTTGCCGTCAGAGTTAGGTAGAATACACTGTACAAAGTAGTTGTACCAACCGCAACTCATTTTTCCCATTTTGCCCTTGTCTACGTTGCCATCTGTTGGTGACCCCTTAAGCCTATAAAAGGAGGCCCATGCGCAACGTAGAAGAGGTTCGACTCATTCGAGATTAGAGACACTCAAGCTAGGTTTTGTAGCTCTCATCGCTCCCTAGCAAGAACACAAGATAATCAGACAAGCAGCAGTAGGAGTATTATCTCTCGAGAGCTCGAAGCTGGGTAAAGTGCTCGTGTGCATCGCCGATCGATCTGCTCTTCGTGCAATCTCCGCCCCCATCAACCAAAAGGGACTCGGTCCGCGGTCCCATAGGTGTTCGTGGGTTACGATCAGCTTCCCGACATCTTTGGCGCGCCCGTAGGGCGTCGAGGCTGTGTGAACCTGATCCGGCGTTCACACGAGCAACATCTTCATCATCTTCATCAACATGCCACCGAAGCAGAGTCGTCCGCGTCAAACCCACCACCACCGGAACCAACGGGTGGCGGGGAAGACGCCGGCGGAAGAACGGGCGTCGGCGAGGGAGCTCATGACGCTGCCAAGTCCAAGGACAAGGCCGCGCAGACTTCAGCGTCCGTACACGCACCGCGTCCATCTCAGGAGGCGCGAGACCGACAGCGTCATGGTGCTCGCAGCACCATACGTTCGTTGGGCCAAGATCAAGCTGGTGGATCCAGGGACGCTCAAGAACAGCTTGCGCGCCAACAGGCTGGTGCGAGTGGGGCACGGTCGCCTCGACGGGATACTACTCCTTCTAACATATTTAGAAGTCCGAGCATATCCCGCTCCTCGCACCGTTCGCCATTGCCGCCCACCACTCAAGCAGAAGCTTTGGCGCGAGCTCAACTGCTCCTGGATTACCCTCCAACGGCAGACAAGGTCGACGAATGGAGGGCCACCATTCAGAGTCTCATCGGCTTTGCCAACTGCGACGTTTCGCGGCAACCAAGTACATTACTGCCGCGGCGAGACGACAAGGCACGAGCCGGTGGCGACGAGACCTGTGGGGGTGCAACCACCATGCACTCTCCACCCCGAAGGCCAAGATCACCAGCTCGTCGGGTCCACCTCGACAGCGACTCCACCGCGTCATCGGACCCACGAGCTCGCCGTGATCAGCGCCAAGTTCTTCAAGAACGGCAACAAGAAGACGCTCGAACTCGCATCGAGCGCCGAAGAGAAGCGCGACGTCAATCCGACCAGCGCGCTGGGCCCTCTGTCGATATGCATGCGCCAGGGGAACCAGGCGACTTGCCGTACGCGGTAGGTTGTCCTGCGTTCACTCGTGAGCTGCGGCAAGTCCGGTGGCCCAGCAAGAAGAATTTCAAGCCAGACGTGCCAGAAAAGTATGATGGCAGGACACATCCGTCGGAGTTCCTCAGCATCTACACCATCGTGGTGCAAGCTGCAGGGGACGAGACGACAAGATCCTCGCCAACTACTTCCCCCTGGTACTCAAGCCCAATGTCAGATCTTGGCTCATGCACTTGCCGGACGGGTCCATATCTTCTTGGGCAGATCTATGCCATCAGTTTGTCGGCGCCTTCACAGGCGGCCACAAACCTCATGGCCAAGAGAGTGACCTTCACCTGCTCGCCCAGAAGGAAGGAGAGTCTCTGCGCAAGTTCATCTAGAGATTCAGTCGTGTGCACTACAACATCCCAGATGTACACCCTGCCGTGGTGATCAGCGCGTTTCATCAGAACGTGCGGAACTGCAGAATGAGGGAAGAGATGGCGATGTGCAAGGTCAAGGACGTCAGTGAGCTGTATGCCTTGGCCGACTAGTGTGCATGTGCTGAGGAAGGGAGGAGACTCCCAGGAGAGAATGCGGAAGCAGGATCTGATAGTGAGGAGACCGCCCCGGCGAAGAAGAGCCGGCGACGGAGCAACAGAAGGAAGAAGAGCAAAGAGGTACTAGTTGTCGAGCAGTCCGGCAACGGTGGTGCCGCCAAAAAAGCCAAAGTTGGTGGCTCCGGCAAGGAGGTTGCCGCTGGCGCCGACTGCTATCCTGTGGCGGCCGCCGATAAGCAGGACAGCTCCAACAAGCAGTACTGTAAAATCCACCGCACCAAGGGCCACGACCTCCAGAGCTGCAAGAAGGTCGAGCAGCTTGTTGAACAGCAGAAAGCTGAGTACGAGCGGCGCGACAAGGAGAAGGCCCAGGAAGGTGCTGGAGGAGCTAGCAAGAAGCGACCCGGCCGGGGAGGACGCCGCGGCAAGGCCAAGCAGCGGCAAGGAAACAGACCTCCCCGCGGCCGCGACAAGGATGAAGACGACGATGACGATGAAGATATGGAAGACGATGAGGCTGACGAGCAGGAGTTTCAGAAAGCCACAGAGGTCCTCTGCGTTGACGGCGGTGCTTCTCTGCATACCTCACACCGCCAACTCAAGCAATGGATGCGGGAAGTTAATGCAGCAGAACCATCCGTAGAGTCACGCAAACCTCTGAAGTGGTCCAGCACGCCTATCATCTTTGATATTGAGGACCACCCTGATCGCATAACTGCGGTCGGGTGCTTGCCGATGTTGGTCTCACCAACTATCCGCAACCTCAATGTCACCAAGATGCTAGTTGACGGCGGGGCCGGCTTAAACCTGATCTCTTCTGCGGTGCTCCAGAAGCTTCAAATCCCTGACAGCGAGCTTGAAGAGACTGGTACATTCCAAGGAATCAACCCGGGAAGGAGCAAGCCGAAGGGGAAGATCACGTTGCCGGTCACATTTGGCAGCGAGCTAAACTTCAGGACTGAGAAGGTCACGTTCGACGTTGTTGATTTTCCATTACCATACAATGGAATACTTGGCCGTCCAACACTCGCCAAGTTCATGGCAGCCTCTCATTATGCATACAACTTGCTCAAGATGCCCAGCCCGATAAGTGTCATTTCTGTCCATGGCGACAAGAAGGATGCTCTTATCTGTGCCGACAAGATTTACCGGGAAGCAGCAGCTGCAACAGATAGCAAGTCACTTGCCGCTGAAGCTCCCGGGGGGAAGAAGAAGACCAAGTCCGGCAAGAGCTCTGATGCCCACTCCGGCAAGCGCACCTCTTGAGTGCTGCGCTACCGCCGAGGACGCACCATCGAGCTCCACCGCAAGTGCAAGAAAACGATGGCAGCTCCACGAAGACCAAGAAGGTGCCCGCCAAGGAGGACGGCACGGTGGTACCTTCACCATCGCCACTCTCGACCCTAAATAGGAAGGCGCTCGTTGCTTTCCTGCGGGCGAATGTCGACGTGTTTGCATGGCAACCGTCTGACATCCCCGGTGTTCCCAGGGAAGTAATTGAGCACCACCTGGTTGTCTGTCCTCATGCGCGGCCCGTAAGGCAGAAAGTCAGAAAACAGGTAGTGGAGCGCCAAGAATTCATAGCAGAAGAAATCAAGAAGTTGGAAGCAGCAGGCCTTGTCAGAGGAGTGCTCCATCCCACGTGGTTGGCCAATCCGGTAGTTGTATGAAAGGCAAATGGGAAATGGAGACTTTGTATCGACTTCACAGATGTTAATAAAGCTTGTCCCGAAGACCCATTTCCCTTGCCACGCATCGACCAGATTGTTGACTCCACGGCTGGATGTGATTTGCTTTCATTTCTTGATGCATACTCAGGATATCATCAGATCTTCATGGCAGAAGAGGATGAAGAGAAAACCGCATTCATCACCCCATGTGGCACATACTGTTTTATACGGATCCCTTTTGGGCTAAAGAATGCTGGTTCAACATTTGCAAGAGTAGTCCATGATGCTTCTGAGCCGCAAATGCACAGAAATGTAGAAGCCTACATGGATGACATAGTGGTCAAGAGCAAGGACAAAGCAACTCTGGTTCAAGATTTAGATGAGACCTTTGCAAACCTGCGCAAGATCAACCTCAAGCTCAACCCCGAGAAGTGCGTGTTTGGAGTCCCTTCCGGCAAGCTTCTCGGGTTCTTCGTGTCTCAGAGGGGAATTGAATCCAATCCCGACAAGATCAAGGCCATTGAGCAGATTGACGCACCAAGGCGCGTCAAGGATGTACGAAGACTTGCCGGTTGCGTGGCTGCTCTCAGCAGGTTTATCTCTAGGTCTGCTGAGCGCGCCCTGCCATTTTTCAGGATTTTGAAAAAGGCGGGTCCAATGAAATGGACTCCCGAAGCGGAGGCTGCGCTGCAGGACTTAAAGAGGTACCTGTCCTCTACTCCAATACTTGTCGCACCTAGGCCACAAGAGAAGTTGCTGCTATACCTAGCGGCAACCAATCAAGTGGTTAGTGCTGCGTTAGTAGCGGAAAGGGAGGCAGATGATGAGCCGGCAACCAAGGCAGATGCATCCAGCGACAAGCAGGGGGCTTCACCGACAAGCTCTGGTCCCGACAAGGACGGATCCAGCAGCGCATTTAGAAGATACAGAAAAGGATGGTGCAGCGCCCGGTGTACTTTGTCAGTTCCCTTCTACAGGGGGCTAGGTCAAGGTACTCTGGCGTGCAGAAATTGCTTTTCGGCCTCCTCATGGCCTCGAGAAGCCTGCGCCATTACTTCCAAGAACATGAGATAACAGTCATCACTCGCTTTCCCCTGAAGAGGATATTGCAAAACCCAGAAGCAACAGGCAGGATTGTCGAGTGGGCACTGGAACTGTCAAGCTTTGGCCTCAAGTTTGACAGCACTTCAACTATCCAAAGCAGGGCACTGGCAGAGTTCATAGCAGAATGGACGCCAACGCAAGACGAAGAAATTCCAGAGACGAGCATCCCCGTCAAGGAAGCAAGCAAAGAATGGCTGATGTACTTCGATGGTGCCTTCTCGTTACAAGGCGCCGGTGCGGGCGTGTTGCTAGTCGCACCCACCGGAGAACACCTCAAGTACATAATCCAAATGCACTTCCCCAAGGAGCAAGCAACAAACAATACAGCAGAGTATGAAAGTTTGCTTGCCGGTCTCAGAATCGCGGTAGACCTTGGGATCAAGAAGCTCATTGTCAGGGGTGACTCGCAGCTTGTCGTCCGCCAAGTGAACAAAGATTATCAGAGTCCGTTGATGGAATCTTACGTTGGTGAAGTGAGAAAGCTAGAAGAGCACTTTGACGGCCTACAGATGGAGCATGTTCCAAGAGCTCAGAATGACATTGCTGATGGCCTGTCGAAGTGCGCCGCACTCAAGATACCTGTGGAACCAGGAATTTTTTTGCTCAAGCTGACTCAACCGACTGTAGCGCCATCAACTGGACAGAACAAGAAGAGGAAGTTGATTTCTGTTGACTATTTTCCGGCAGAGCTTCCCGAAGCCGCCACCAAAAAGTCCCCAAGTTCAACACCAAAACTGCTGAGGAGCAGTCTGCTTCGACAAACCATAGCGTTTGTTTCGTTGAAGCAGACGCTCCCGACAAGTTTTGCTCCGGCAAGCTTGCCGGGGGACATCAAGCTCCGGCTGAGCCGCAGGTTCCCGCCGTAGAAGCGGATGTTCCCGCAGCAGCAGATGAGCCTTTAGTCCTTGTTGTCGAGCCGCAAGCTCCAGCATGGGCACAGCAGATTGTCCATTTCCTTCAGATAGGACAACTTCCCGAAGAGCAAGAAGAAGCGGAGAGAGTAGCCCGGCAGTCAAGTATGTACCAGTTTGTCGACAAAGACGCTGCATGTAAGAAGACTCAACGGGTTAAATTGAAGTGTATTCACCGGGAAGATGGATGAAGCTGTTGGCGAGATACACGGAGGCATATGTGGTCACCACATTGGCGCAAAAGCACTTGCCGCAAAGCTTTCCGGCAAGGTTTCTTCCGCCGACAGCCTCCAGATGCAACTGCACAAGTAACCAAGTGTGAACCGTGCGGCCCATTCCAAGCAGATACACCAGCCAGCTCAAGCTCTCCAGACGATCCCTTTATCCCGCCATTTTCGTCCAGGGGCTCGACATCCTCGGCCCTTCCCCGAGCTGTCGGGGCTTGAGTACTTGTACGTTGTAATCAACAAGTTCACAAAGTGGCGGAAGTGGAAGCAAGAGGAAGGTGACAGACACAGCAAGCCAAGTTCTTCAGGTCGATTGTTTGCCGTTTCGGGATTCCTAACAGGATCATCACCGACAACGGCACACAGTTCACGAGCCGCACCTTCATGCAGTACGTCCAAGATCTTGGTGCCAAGGTCTGCTTTGCTTCTGTTGCTCATCCAAGAAGCAACGGTCAAGCAGAGAGGGCAAATGCTGAAGTGCTGCGCGGGCTCAAGACCAGAACTTTCGACAGGCTGCACAAGTGCGGAAGAAACTGGATTGAGGAGCTGCCGGTGGTTCTTTGGTCGATCAGGACGACGCCAAATCGAGGCACTGGCCAGACACCTTTCACTCTAGTCTATGGAGCAGAGGCAGTTCTCCCCACGGAACTCGTATACGGGTCACCTCGAGTGCTCGCTTATGATGAGCTTGAGCAAGAGCAGCTGCGACAAGATGACGCGCTGCTCCTTGAGGAGGACCGTCTTCAGGCTCTTTGTCGAGCTTCTCATTACCAAAGAAGCTTTGCGCCGCTACCATAGCCGCAGTTAGTGCCGAAGTTTCGAGGAAGGCGACCTTGTTCTTCGCGCTCAGTCCGCCAAGAATTCCAACAAGTTGACGTCGAAGTGGGAAGGCCCTTATCGGGTGAAACGGGTCACTAGGCTTGGCACTGTCCGCCTTGAGACCGAAGATGGCATTCCGGTGAGCAACTCCTGGAATATTGAGCATCTTCGTAAGTTTTACCCATAGGGCGCGGTTGCCGGAACCTGTTTCGGCAACCACCTTTTGTACAAGTCTTGCCCATGTTGCATGTAATCCTTTGTACAAAGCCGGCGCAGACCCGATGCATCAAGAAGCTCATGTGTTGCGCATAAATTGTCAATTTCATGCTTTCATCATCATTTTGCATGTGTTATCCGACATTTTGTGCAGCATCCACACCCGTAAGCAATAACGAGCCACAAGGCTCCATAACTTTATTTTCTCTTCTTTCTCTTTCTCAAAGAAAGGAAGGTTCCTTCGCCCACAAGTTAGCCGGGGAAGGAGGTGATAATGGTGCGGGCCGCCGTCGCTCCGAGGAAGTTTCACCTTACCGGAAGCAAACGATGTAAAAGCTAAGTTGCCAAAGTTTGAGCAATCAGTTTTAAATTTTAAGTTATATTCCTCGAACGATAGTACTTTGTATGGAAAACCTGCGCGGAGGAACCAACTCGTAGCTAGTTTGCGCCCTTACTTTGTTTGGGTTCGCCTCAAAAATTTAAGAGAGCTGACTAGTTGCGACAAGGTTGCTTGTCGGAGGCAGCACCGCCGGCAGGCTGCTGATGTTCCGCACTCAGCACTTGCGGCTAAGGTGCCTGTGCCGACAAGTTCCCTAAAAGCGTAAGGCACAAACATACAAAGGAAGGAATCATGTAAAAGAAATAACATTGCAATCATTGCCTAAGATAGAGTTATATTACAAAAATGGCTTGTCGCAGATCTAATAAATTGTTCTCCTAAACATGATCAGCAGCGACAAGGGACAGATAAAATTGGCGGCCTAGTCTACGCGGTCGCCATCAACCCGCTTGATCTTGCCCACCTTGTCCACAATGGGTGCGACAAGGGCTTTGAGCGCCTCCACATTGGCATCTAGCGGCAAGGACCGGAGGACGCCGTTGAGGTTGAGGCCTGGATTGCGGAAGGCCACCTTCATCAACACCTTCTGGAGAGCTCCAGCGCAGATTTGGCGCGATTCCTCGGCCAGCTGCTTTGGGATCTCTTCCCGGAGTCGCTGGAGAGCCGTCACCACGCCCTTGAGGAACAAGCTGAGCTTGGCGCTGGGCTGGAGACGCTCGTCGGAGGGGTACCCGCTTGAAGCTGACTCTGATGCGGCGGCGGAGAGTACCTTCATGCGCGGATGCGCCCGCGTCTCCGTCGACCAGAAGAGGTAGTAGCCCTCCCTCAGCTCCTTTGCGTCGAGCTGGGGGGGGGAGAGGGCCCGCTCCTTTCGCAGCGCCGCGAGCCGCTGCGCCTCGGCCGACTTCACGCCCTTCCCCTTGTCGGCTTTCGGAGCCATGGCGGAGGTGGTGGAGGAGACCGACGGCGTTGATGGCGCTGGTGCCGATGGGGGGCGGAGCGTTGCTCTCTCCAGACTAGAGAAGAAGGGGGGAGCGGCGGTGGTTTTCGAGATGGGACAGCAAATGGCGAGGTGGGCGACCTGCCCCTGTTTCTCCTGTTTATAAGGAGGGAGAGGGGGCGGACGTTCCGCTTTTCCAATTAAAGGAAGCCCCCCACGATCTCTCCCCACGACGCCACGTTCGACACGTGCTGTTCGTAGGGGACGTGGTGGGTCCGGAGCAAGTTACCGCGTGATCTAGGCCGCGCGTGCTGCAGACTGCTTTGGGCCTGGCCCAACAGCGCGGCACTGCAGTGGCCCAGCCGGGGGCTCTGTCGGTGTACTAGAGTACGGGTACCCTAGTATCCCGAACTGCAGACGGCAATCGCGGCACCCCGCGCAGGGCTTGCCTAGTGACCTGCCAGGGTCCTCCACGGTTCCTTTGGAGCCATTCAAAAACAAAGTATCTAAGCCAAGGAGACAAGGCCCCGGCAAGAGGAGCTTGTCGGGAAGGCCACTCAAGGCACGCAGAAGACAAGACCCCGGCAAGAGGAGCTTGCCGGGAAGGCTCGGTGAGTGACAAGCTTCCGGACACGACAAGGATTCAGCCGCGGCAAGGCGCTTTCCGCGACAGGCAACCTCTCTTCATCTCCGCTCCAGCTCATCCACCAACGTGTCGCCATGGGACCATTCCAGGCGTGCGTGTCAAGAGGCTGTGCAACCAGCGAAGAGCAGCGGTAAGCGGCGTTGACAGGAGTGCCATCGTGGCAAGCGGTGGCGCCCCTGACGGTCCCTTTCTGCACTGTTTAGGCGACATGGACGGGCATTTAATGTTTTTTCCCTTGCCGTCAGAGTTAGGTAGAATACACATGCACAAAGTAGCTGTACCAACCGCAACTCATTTTTCCCATTTTGCCCTTGTCTACGCTGCCACTGTTGGTGACCCTTGAGCCTATAAAAGGAGGCCCATGCGCAACGTAGAAGAGGTTCGACTCATTCGAGATTAGAGACACTCAAGCTAGGTTTTGTAGCTCTCATCGCCTCCCTAGCAAGAACACAAGATAATCGACAAGCAGCAGAGGAGTATTATCTCTCGGAGAGCTCCGGCTGGGTAAAGTGCTCGTGTGCATCGCCTCGATCTGCTCATCGTGCAATCTCCGCCCCCCCACCGAACCAAAAGGGACTCGGTCCGCCGGTCCCATAGGTGTTCGTGGGTTACGATCAGCTTCCCCGACAAATACCCTCTAGGGCTCACCAGGGGCCTCTGGCGTGCCCTGGTGCCTAGTGGGCGCCACAAGCCTCCTCCTGTGTGCTCCTTTGACTCCCTAGGTGTCTTCTTGGCAGGAAAAAATCTCCAAAAAAAATCGTGGCATTTGGACTTCGTTTGGTATTGATATTCTACAAAGTAAAAAACAAGCAAAAAACAACAGCTGGCACTAGGCACTATGTCAATAGGTTAGTCCCGAAAAATGATATAAAGTTGCTAGTAAATGTATATAAAACATCCAAGATTTATGTAACAGCATGGAACAATAAAAAATTATAGATACATTGGAGACGTATTAGCATCCCAAAGCTTAATTCCTGCTCGTCCTCGAGTAGGTAAATGATAAAAACAAATTTTTTGATGTGGAATGTTGCCTCACATGTTCATCACATATTCTTTTCCTTTGTCGCATGGACATTTGGAATTTTAGATGATTCAAAGCAATAGTCTATAATTGACATGAATAAAACAATACTTAAGCATATCAACAAGCAACCATGTCTTTCAAAATATCAACAATAAAGAAAGCTATGCCTAGCCCATTTTGCTCAATCATTGATCCATTCATGAAACACACTCAAATATTAGCTATGCCCAATGCACAAGTATGACAATACTGTTCCGTAGTTGGTGCTTTACAAGAGAAGATGGAGATTCAATAAAAAATAAAAAGTCCATAATGTAAATAGATTGGCCCTTTGCAGAGGGAAGCAGAGATTTGTAGAGGTGCTAGAGCTCATAGCTTAAATTGAGAGATAAAATTGTTTTGAGAGGCATGCTTTTCCTTTCAAAGAAAACGACCGAGAATTCCCAATACTTTCCTTGCTAGATAAATCATAGGCGGTTCCCAAACATAAAATAAAGTTTATTCCTTTTTCCACCATTATTTCACAATCCATTGCTAGTCGTATCCACGGGTGCCTTCCATACCAACACTTTCCAAGGAATTTAGTTTTGATAACATATAATTTTTTTTTCATTTCATTACTGGGCATCCCTATTACCTGCCACACTATCGTGCAATGGCAAGTGAATAAACACTGATCTTGAGAATAACATATCTAGCATGGAAAATATTGGCTACCCCCTGCCACTTCATGAGCGGTACAGGCACACAAAAAGGGAAATTCATTTTGGAAATTAGAGTTGGCACATACAAATTTACATGGAACGACATGGAAATACCACATATAGGTAGATATGGTGGACTCATTTGGCACAACTTGAGGTTTAAAGAGTTGGATGCACAAGCAGTATTCCCACTTAGTACAAATGAAGGCTAGCAAATAGATTGAGAAGCGACCGACCAGGAAACAATAACGATCATAAATGAGCATTAAACATAACTAACACCGAGTAATGCACCACAAGTAGGATGTAAGAGCATCTCCAGGCGTTGGCCCCCTAGGGGGCTTGAAAAATCACTGCCTGGGGGCAAACTGGCGCTAAAATCGCCTTGGGGCGATTGGGTTCCCGGTTGCCGCCCCCAGGTCGCTCCCAGGCGCCGATATCGGCCCAATTTTGGCGCAAATTTCCCCGCTTTTCGGCGCTTTTTGGCGCAGAATCGACCCGCTATCGGCATAGAATCGGCCCATATTCGCCGCGCTTTGGCGCAAATTCAACAGAAGTTATTTTGTAACATATAGTTCATCACAAAAAATCAATAGAAATCAAATAGTTCAATACAAATTATATAGTTCAACAAATAAAAACTCATATTTCATCACACGTCGAGCCTCCATAGGTGGTCCACCAGATCCTGTTGTAGTTGTTCATGCACCTGTGGATCTCGGATCTCCTGATGCATATTGAGGAAGGCCGTCCGGGTTGCCGGTAGCTGGTGATCAACTTGGGCAAGAGGACCCTTCCTGTGATATGGTTAAGTGTCAAACACTAGCTCTTCCTGCTCGCTCTCAATGATCATGTTGTGCAAGATGACTCAGCAAGTCATGATCTCCCACATTTGATCTTTCGACCAGGTCTGAGCGGGGTACCGGACAACAGCAAATCAAGATTGGAGCACACCAAATGACCGCTCGACATCCTTCCTGCAAGCCTCCTGAACCTTCGCAAAGTGGGAGTTCTTGCCTCCTGGCACAGGGTTTGTGATAGTCTTCACAAATGTAGACCTTCTCGGATAGATGCCCTCTGCTAGGTACTATCCCTTATTGTAGTGCCTCCCATTGACCTCGAAGTTCACCGGAGGAGAATGACCTTCAACAAGCTTGGCAAAGATAGGGGAGCACTGCAGCATGTTGATGTCATTGTGAGTTCCTGGCATAACAAAGAAGGAGTGCCAAATCTAGAGGTGTTGTGTGGCCACTGCCTTAAGTACCACACTACAACCGCCTTTCGCGCCTTTGTACATCCCCTGCCAAGCAAATGGACATTTTTTCCATTTCCAATGCATGCAGTCGATGCTTCCAAGCATCCCAGGAAATCCTCTTGCTGCATTCTGTGCTAGGATCCGAGCTGTGTCTTCAGCATTGGGTGATCGCAAGTATTGTGGTCCAAACACTACCACCACTGCCCTGCAGAACTTGTAGAAACACTCAATGGTCATGGACCCGACCATGCGCCCATAGTCGTCGAGTGAATCACCGAGAGCTCCGTATGCAAGCATCCTCATAGCTGTCATGCACTTCTGGATTGAGGTGAACCCAAGTTTGCCGGTGCAATCCTTCTTGCACCTGAAGTAGCTGTCGAACTCCCGGATGGAATTCACAATCCTAAGGAAAAGCTTTCGGCTCATCCGATAACGGCACTGAAATACTTTTCGCCGTCGAGTGGAGCGTCGGCAAAGTAGTCAGAGTAGAGCATGCAATAGCCTTCTAGACGATGTCGCTTCTTTGCTTTCAGCCGCCCCGACGCCGAGCCACCTCGCCGCGGCTTTGCATTGCTCGCAAGAAGGCCGACCAGGGCGGCGAGGACCATGAGATGCTCTTCGTCCTGGACGTTGGCATCTGCTTCCTCCTCCAGCAGAGCTGCGAGTGCCTCCTCATCGTCTGAGTCCATTGCTGAGCAGACAAATCGCCGAATACCTGTCGCGCGTGGTGGGTGCACAGCCACCAGTATCCTGCCCTGCGCGATCGGAGCACCGGAAAACTCGCCCAGGAAGGTGTTGGAGAGGTTGCCACGGTGAAACCCCTCTTTTTGGCGGGGAATGGCCTATCTAGCGGTGGTGGGCGGTGGGCGGCGCTAGGATCGGCAAGGTGGCGGGAGGTCGCGCGGGGGTGGGGGCGAATCTGGCCGTTTGTCTTGACTTTTTGCCTGATAGTGTGGCCAGACGTGGTTTCCCCTTCCGCCGGTGCCCTCGAGCGCCCCCCAGTGTGCTGGGTTTGGTTTGGGATCGCCGGGACCAAAAACGGGCCGAGCCGGTGGATTTCATATCTTCATCGTCGTCGTCGTCTTCAGTCTTGTCGCGGCTGCGGGGAGGTCTGTCTCCTTGCCGCTGCTTCTTGCTAACTCCCCCAGCACCCTCCTGGGCCTTCTCCTTGTCGCGCTGCTCGTATTCAGCCTTCTGCTGTTCGACAAGCTGCTGGACCTTCTTGCAGCTCTGGAGGTCATGGCCCTTGGTGCGGTGGATCTTGCAGTACTGTTTGTTGGAGCTGTCCTGCTTGTCGGCGGCCACTAAAGCCTGGCAGTTGGCGCCCGCGGCAACCTCCTTGCCGAAGCTACCAACCTTAGCTTTCTTGGCGGCATCACCGTTGCCGGACTGCTCGACAACTAGTACCTGTTTGCTCTTCTTCTTTCTGTTGTTCCGTCGCCGGCTCTTCCTTGCCGGCACAATCTCTTCACTATCAGATCCTGCTTCTGCATTATCTCCTGGGAGTCTCCTCCCTTCCTCAGCACGCGCACACTTGTCGCCCGTATGCATAGCTCATCGACGCCCTTAACTTTGCACATCGCCATCTCTTCCTCATCCTGCGGTTCCGCATGTTTTGGTGAAACGCGCTGATCACATGGCAGGGTGGACATCTGGGATGTTGTAGTGCACACGGCTGAATCTCCGGATGAACTTGCGCAGGATTCTCCTTCCTTTGGGCGCAGCAGATGAAGGTCGCTTCTGGCCATGAGGCTTGTGGTCACCGTGAAGGCGCCGACAAACCGATGGCATAGATCTGCCCAAGAGGATATGGAGCTGTCCGGCAAGTGCATGAGCCAAGATCGACATTGGGCTTGAGCACCACGGAAGTAGTTGGCGAGATCTTGTCGCCTCGCCCCCGCAGCTTGCACCGTGATGGTGTAGATGCCGAGGAACTCCGACGGATGCGCTCGCCATCATACTTCTCCGCACATCCGCTTGAAATTCTTCTTGTCGGGCCATCGACTTGCCGCAGCTCACGAGTGAACGCAGGGCAACCTACCGCAGACGGACAAGTCACCGTTCCCCCGCACATGCATGTCGACAGAGGGCCCGCGCTGGTCGGATTGACGCCGCGCTTCTCTTGGCGCCGATGCGAAGTTCGAAGCGCCTTCTTGTTGTCGCTCTCAAGAACTTGGCGCTGATCACGGCGAGCTCGTGGATCTGATGACGCAGCGGAGTCATTGCCGAGGTGGATCCGGCGAGTCGGCGATCTTGGCCTTCGGGTGGAGAGTGCATAGTGGTTGCACCCCCACAAGTCTGCCGCCACCGCTCGTGCCTTTGTCGCCCGCCGCTGCAGCGATGTGCTTGGTTGCCGCGAGCGCCGCCGTGGCAAAGCCGATGAGATCTGAATGGTGGCCTCCATTCGCCGACCTTGTCCGCCGTTGGAGGGTAATCCAGGAGCAATTGAGCTCGCGCCAAAGCTTCGGCTTGAGTGGCGGGCGGCAATGGTGAACGGTGCGAGGAGTGGGATATGCTCGAACTTCTAAATATGTTAGAAGGAGCAGTATCCCGTCCAGGCGACCGTGCCCCACTCGCACCAGCCTGTTGGCGCGCAGGCTGTTCTTGAACGTCCCTGGACCCACCAGCTCGATCTTGTCCCAACGAACGTATGGCGATGCGAGCACCATGACGCTGTCGGTCTCGCGCCTCCTGAGATGGACGCGGTGCGTGTACGGACGCCGAGGTTTGCGCCGCCTTGTCCTTGGACTTATTAGCGACATGGGCTCCCTCGTCAACGCCCGTTCTTCCGCCGGCGTCTACCCCACCACTCGTAGGCTCCGGTGGTGGTGGATTTGACGCGGACGGCTCTGCTGCCGCCGAAGCCTTCTTCTTCGGTGGCATGTCGATGAAGATGATGAAGATGTTGCTCGTGTGAACGCCAGATCAGGTTCACACAGCCTCGATGCCCCCTATCTGGCGCGCCAAAGATGTCGGGGAAGCTGATCGTAACCCACGAACACCTATGGGACCGGCGGACCGAGCCCCTTTCGGTTCGGCGGGGAGCAGAGGTCGCACGAAGAGCAGATCGAGGCGAAGCACACGAGCAGTTTACCCAGCTTCAGAGCTCTCCGGAGAGATAATACTCCTACTGCTGCTTGTCTGATTATGTTCTGTTCTTGCTAGGGAGCAATGAGAGCTACAAAACCTAGCTTGAGTGTCTCTGGATTCGAATGAGTCTTACCGAACCCCCTCTACGTTGCACATGGGCCTCCTTTTATATGCTCAAGGGGTCACCAACAAGTGGCAACGTAGATGAGGGCAAAAAGGGAAAAAGACTTGTGGTTGGTACAGCTACTTTGTACAGTGTATTCTACCTAACTGTGACGGCAAGGGACAAAAGCATTAAATGCCCTTCCGTGTCGCTTGAATTGTGCAACAGGGACCGTCAGGAGCGCCACCGTTCGCCACGATGGCAATCTTGTCAGTGCCGCTTACCGCTGCTCTCCGCTGGCCGCACAGCCTCTTGACACGCTGCTACCGAATGGTCCCATGGCGACACATTGGTGGATGATCCGGAGCGGAGATGAAGAGTGGTTGCTCGCCGCATGCAAGCGCCTTTGCCGCGCTGAATCCTTGTCGCGCCCGAAGCTTGTCGCCATCGAGCCTTCCCGACAAGCTCCTCTTGCCGGGGTCTTGTCTTCTGCGTGTCTTGAGTGGCCTTCCCGGCAAGCTCCTCTTGCCGGGGCCTTGTCTCCTTGACTTGAATACTTTGTTTTTGAATGGCTCCAAAGGAACCATGGAGGACCTTGGCGGTCACTAGGCAAGCTCTTGTCGCTGGTGTCTGCAATCGTCTCAGGCACGAAGTTCGGGATACTAGGGTACCCCTACTCTAGTACACCGACAATCACCCATAAGCTTTGGTGCCTTGGGTGCTGGTGCAGCAAGCTCTTCTTCCTCTTCCATCATGGAAGGTTGACCAACAACTCTGGCCATGGTCTTCTTGACCCTTTCCTTCCTTTTCTTTCCTTTAGCAGCTGGCTCTTTGGGATCAGACTTCTCAGGCAGTTGAGTTGACATTCTGGCTTGGACATTGGTTGTCTTCCTGCAGGCCTTTTAATCTTCATGCCTGGCTTTGTATGCTTTGCTGAGCCATACTCCTTTTTGAGTACTACTTTCTTGGAGGTAGCCTCATCTTCTGCAGCTCTATAATCCTCATCTTTAGAGTCTGAGGTTCTCTTCTTCCTTTGCCTGGTAGCAGCCTTAGGCAGGTTGCTAGGAGTGCGCATGCTGCCTTCATCTGAAGAGCTGGAGGGACTAGTGCCCTCACTCACGTCAATCTGCTCGGCTGACCTGTTCTGACTATCACTCTGGTCTGACATGCTGCAAACACTGATTGCTGACCGTGTGAAGGGTTATAGATGAGATAGAGTGGATGAGCATCACAAAATGCAGAGATTTTTGCAAAAGAATGATTCAAAAATTCAGTTTTAGTTTTCCACAGAAAGCATCTCAGATCAACCGATTTTCAAACTCTGTGATACCGAAGCAGTTTTGGAACCTAAACTGATGAACTCAGTTGGACTGAGTCACGCTCGGGTGGCACCGAGACTGCTAGGGTTTCACAAAGTCCTAAAATCGGTCGCACCGATAGCAATTCTCGGTCGACCGAGAGTTACTAGTGCAATGGCATAAGCCAAATCGGTGGGACCGAAGTTTTTCAACTCGGTGGGTCCGAGATGGTTTCATGAAACCTAACCCTAAATTTTCAAATCTCATCTAATCTACGGATTGCATTGACTGGATAGGAGTGTTTCAATCGTGGCAAGAATCAATAAGAACACAATGTGCTAGGAATCGAACGAGGATAGCACTGTGATCGAGTCCATACCCTAGCTCAGCGATGAACTCGCTACGGCGGCAACGGCGGGGTTGAATTCCATTGACGGCGGCGGAGACCAGCGACAGGAGGCGGCTGGCGACGAGGAGACAATCCAGAGACCTTGGAGGCAGATCGAGCTATTTTGCGGGCGAAGGGATTCAGAGAAATTTCCAAAATTTTGCCTGTGACTATATATAGCCCGACCCTGCCGGTGTGACCGAGTGGAACAACTCGGTGGCACCGAGATGCATAACTATGTTCAGTTACAGCAACTCGGTGTGACTGAAAATTTCAAATCGGTTGCACCGAGATTGAAAACCTAGATCGACTTAGTGATCTCGGTAGGACCGAAATGGAGGAATCGGTCAGACCGAGAATCACAAAAAGAAGTTTTGGAAGTTTAAGTCTATGAGGAATCGGGGACTCCGAGTGCTTCTCACAAAGAGTGGTTCGAATCTGACTTGATCAAATTCTGTGATGTAGCATGAATAGAGTTTGATACGAGAAAAGCATAGATAGCTAGAGAAAGTTCTTAGGCATTCTTGTCCATCAACTTGGCCAAAAGAAGAAAGAACCAAACAATCAAAACAACAAGTGGATGTCCTCGAATGAGTAAATATGCAACCAACATGCTCACACAATAAGATGACAACTAAAATATGTGACAAAGCATGCACAACAAATTCTAGCATCTATCAAACAATTGGCGATGACTAGGTCATCTATATATTAGTATATTGACTTAGGAGTCAAATGATAAACATTTGATCATAGGTCATACTCATCGTTTAAGCTCAAGTGGGGTTACCACTTTTACATAATGCATTGATGTGTTCACACCATTAGAGTTGCTTTGGCTCAATTCTTAGATTTAAGCTCCCCCTAGATGTGAGATCCCCCCTTAGAGGGATGAACTAACCTTGGGTTTTGTCGATGATGACTTCATGTAGGTGTTGAAGATGTGGATGCTCAATGTTGATGTAGATCAATTGGAGCAATCCTTTGGAGTGAGTTGCACTTTCAACTTGCCTACATGGGTTAGTCCCACAAGGAACAAACAAGAATATCCATAGACATTGAGTGATGCACACACAAAATGATGTCCATGAAATCATTAGGTTACCTTGTCCCTTGCCTTACCAACATGAGGGTTTGTGACTCCTTGAACTAGTGCAAGAAGTGGAAGTTGATTGCACTTGTCCCTGCCATAATGATATGTGTGAAGAATGTTGGCGGAGTCACCCTCAAGAACTCTCTAGTTCTTCTTCTTCGGGATCCACATCAACTTGATGGGAATCCTTGGTGTAGTAGTTGTACTTGATGAAGTAGAACTTGACGTAGTCTTGGGAATCCACTTGAACGAGGCCTTAGGTGCTTCTTCAAATGCATCAATCTCTTCTTGAAGCTTGTCCTTGCCTTTGTTCTTGTGGTCTTGTGGTGGAAGATCATCTTGTGCTTGTGTTCCCTTGAAGGAAGTAGGATCATACTTCTCTTGTTGAGGAACAAACTTCGTCTTGGGGTATTGATCTTCTTCCCATTCAACTCCATTGGCATTGAACTTCCGTTCAAAACCATCACCTTGATTCTTCTGGTGTCTTCCTTGCTTGCGTACAATTTCCTCGAATTTCTTACTCCCGGCAAGGCTCTTGTAGACACCTTTCTCTATAATTCCCTTCAATAAGCTATTTTCTTGCTCAAGTGTAACTTGGCTAAGAGAATCATTAGTGGAATCAAGAGAACTACTAGAAGCAACAATATTGGATTTGACATTATTATTGTTACTACTAGAGGAAGTATCTTTCTTGTACTTGCTACTAGACTTGACTTGAGGCATGTAAGTAGATAAGAGTAAACGCTTGGCAATGTAAGATGAACTTTTCTTACGGAGATCATCATTGATCGCTTTTAGGAACTCATGCTCTTGCTCAAGATTGAGCTTTTCAAAGCGTAACTTCTCATGAGCCCTTAAAAGTTCTCGATGATCTTTGAAGATAGTTTCATGAGCTAGCTTAAGAGTGTTTAGTTCTTTAGTTAGATGCTCAATCTTCTCCTTATCATTGTCATTCGTTTCATCTTGATTAGCATGATTAGTTGACGTTTCATCATAGTATTCATCACTAGAGTTGTCAACAAGTAAATCATTATCCACAAGCAAGTCATCTTCATCACTATTAAAATCAACATACTCAGGATGTGGTACCTTTGGACATTTGGCCATGAAGCATCTTCCAATTCCTTCATTTGATGAATCAAATATGTCGTAGGAGTTGGTTGACACAAGTGCTAGACCGGCAACACCTTCATCTTGAGTATATTTGGAGTCGGAGTGAAAGCTTCTCTCGGAGTGTTTGTCAGAGTCGGAGCCGGATACCCATTCACCAACATGAGCTTGATGTCTTCGTTTTGTGTAGCTCTTTGATGACTTGTCCTTCCTTTCCGAATCCTTGCTTCTCCGTGAGGATCTTCGTTCATAGGGATCATCTCTACTCCTCCTCTCTCTTGGTGGTGATTCTTCTCTTTAGCTTCTTCTTCTTGGAGAATCTTCTCTTCTTTTGTAGGGTGCCGTACACTCATTGGAATAGTGTCCAGGCCTCCCACAATTGTAGCGCTCTCGACTAGAAGATCTTTTGTCATGGTAAGTCCTTGACTTGGAGCTTCTTTCTTTGCTTCTACTCTTGTATAATTTGTTGAAGTTCTTCACCATTAAGCTCAATTATTCATTGAAGGTTTGTTTCTCACTTGATGATATGGGGGCTTCACTTGAGGCTTTGTAAGCACCACTTGACTTGTTGTGAAGTTCCTCCTTATCCTTGAGTGACATATCATGAGCAACAATTCTTCCAATGACTTCCGTTGGCTTGAGATCTTTGTAGTTTGGCATCATTTGGATCAATGTGCACACGGTATCATACTTTCCATCCAATGCTCTTAGGATCTTCTTGATAATGAATTTGTCGGTCATCTCTTCACTCCCTAAGCCGGCAATCTCATTTGTAATAAGAGCAAGCCTAGAGTACATTTCAACAACACCTTCACCATCCTTCATTTTGAACTTGTCAAGCTGACTTTGGAGCACATCCAACTTGGATTCCTTGACGGATTCGGTACCTTCATGCATATCAATCAAAGTATCCCAAATTTCTTTTGCATTCTCAAGACGGCTGATTTTGTTGAATTCTTCGGGGCACAATCCGTTGAAGATGATATCACAAGCTTGAGCATTGTATTGCAACATTTTCAATTCTTCCGCATTAGCTTCACGGTTCGGCTCTCTCCCATCAAAGAATTCACCTTGCAAGCCTATACAAATAATTGCCCAAACGACGGGGTTATGTCCGAGAATATGCATTTTCATCTTATGCTTCCAACTAGCAAAATTAGTACCATCAAAGTAAGGACCTCTACGGTGATAATTTCCCTCGCTAGACGCCATACTCTCCTAGGTTGTGAAACCAAGGCTATGACCACCAAAAGCTATAGAAATAAAGGCAAATGGAGACCAAAGCTCTGATACCACTTGTAGGACCTTGAAGTATGTCTATAGGGGGGGTGATTAGACTACTTGACCAATTAAAAACTTAACCTTTTCCCAATTTTAGAGTTTGACAGATTTTAGCTATCTTAGGACAAGTCAAGAAATCATCACACAAATCAAGCAAGCATGCAAAGAGTGTATGGGCAGCGGAAATTAAAGCATGCAACTTGCAATAAAGTAAAGGGAAGGGTTTGGAGGATTCAAATGCAATTGGAGACACGGATGTTTTTGGCGTGGTTCCGATCGGTGGTGCTATCGTACCTCCACGTTGATGGAGACTTCAACCCATGAAGGGTAACGGTTGCGCGAGTCCATGGAGGGCTCCACCCACGAAGGGTCCATGAAGAAGCAACCTTGTCTATCCCACCAACGCCATCGCCCACGAAGGACTTGCCTCTCTAGCGGTAGATCTTCACGAAGTAGGCGATCTCCTTGCCCTTACAAACTCCTTTGTTCAAGTCCACAATCTTGTCGGAGGCTCCCAAGTGACACCTAGCCAATCTAGGAGACACCACTCTCCAAGAAGTAACAAGTGGTGTGTTGATGATGAACTCCTTGCTCTTGTGGTTAAAATGATAGTCTCACCAACACTCAACTCTCTCTCACAGGATATGGATTTGGTGGAAAGAAGATTTGAGTATAAAGCAACTTGGGGAAGGCTAGAGATCAAGATTCATATGGTAGGAATGGAATATCTTGGCCTCAACACATGAGTAGGTAGTTCTTTCTCAGAAATGGTAAGTTGGAAGTGTAGGTTCAGTCTGATGGCTCTCTCCACGAATGAGGAGGAGGTGGAGGGGTATATATAGCCTCCACACAAAATATAACCGTTACACACAATTTACCAAACTCGGTGAGACCGATTCAACAGACTCGGTCGGACCGATTTAGTAAACCTAGTGACCGTTAGTGATTTTCGGTGGGACTGACATGCAACTCGGTGAGAACGATTCGGTTAGGGTTAGGCATAACGTAATCTCGGTAAGACTGACATACAAAACTCGGTGAGACCGATTTTGGTAATAAGCTTTCCAGAGAGTTGGTCGTAAACTCGGTGGGACCGATTTGCTCTTTTCGGTGAGACCAAATGTTACAAAATGGAAACAGAGAGTTTACATTGCAATCTCGGTGGGACTGACGCTCACTTCGTTAGACCGAAATGTTACGAAGGGAAACAAAGAGATTACAATCCCATCTCGGTGAGACCGAGATCCCTATCGGTAGGACCGATTTGCGTAGGGTTTGTGGCAGTGGCTATGACTTTTGAAATCGGTGGCGACGGGTAGGAAGATTCGGTGTGACCGATTTTGGCTTAGGGTTTAGGTCATTTGTCGATTGTGAGAAAGTAGCTGAGGGTTTTGGAGCATATCACTAAGCACATGAAGCAAGAGGCTCATTAAGAAAGACCTCATCCCTCCTTGATAGTATTGGATTTTCCTACAGACTCAATGTGATCTTGGACCACTAAAATGTAAAATGAAGAGTCTTGAGCTTTTGAGCTTGAGCCAATCCTTTGTCCTTAGTATTTTGAGGGATCCACTTTCATCATCCATGCCATGCCATTCATTGAGATTTCCTGAAATAATAGTCTTGGAATAGCATTAGCTCAATGAGCTATATGTTGTTATGAATTACCAAAACCACCTAGGGATAGTTGCACTTTCAATCCGATAAACCGTTAACAGCCTGGACCAATGGGGATTTTCCACGTGTAAAATTCTCAATGGCCAGAGTAACCACGTGTCGACTCACCGTTGGGACAGATGTCATCCACTCATTGGACCGAAGGCGCCTATGATTCATCGACACGTGGCACGTCCCAACAGAGGTCCATTCCAGTGAAAAGGCTAGCCCGTTTGACTGGGTCAAAAGGTAGCGGGCCGGCCCACGAAAAGCATGTTAATGGCATGTTCACATATAGCCCATTTACAGCCCGCTAACTCACGGCTTACTGGAATTTGGCCCAGTAGCGTCATCTGGGCCATCCAATATGATACCAGCACGTTGTAACTTCTGGCCCATGTATGGCCCATCACGTCTTTCGGCCCATAGGAGGCCCTTTGTAACTCTGGGCCCCTTAAAGGCCCAAGATGAAACAGGCCCATAATGAACGGTGTATCGCTTTATACCAATTAACGGCCCATTATTCCGTCGGCCGTTTCCAGCCTGTATTAACTTTCGGCTTCTAAGGGCGCATTTATTCTTGGGCTCATTACTAGAATTCAGTTAGTTATGGTCCATTGCTGGCATGTTCCATTTGTGGGCCAAATTTAGCCCTTGGTTACATTCGGCCCATTTGCGGCCCATTAACCTGTTGGGCTATTTTCATAGCGTTTTCAAATACGGCCTTTTAACGGCCCGTTATGGTCCATCAATAGTATGGCCCATGTTTGGCGAAATGATTATACGCCCCGTAGAAGGCCAATGGATCCTACGACACATAAAAGGCCCATGGATCCTATGGCCTGTCGAAGGCCCGTGGATTCTACAGCCCGTAGAAGGCCCATGGATCCTACGACCCGCAGGAGGCCCATGGTTACAATAGTTCAGGTGTTATCATGGTTATTGTGACCTAGTTCCCAAAAATAGGTTCTTGTGGACACTAGAAAAACGTGGAAAAAGAACTGCAGTGACTACAAGCGAACAACTAAACAAGACAGTAAGGAAATAAATAAACAAGCAACTAACTCTAGGCCATTACGGCTATTACACATATTACATCCACTGGGCATCAAAGTTCGCCACCGGTGCAAATTTAGGGAACAAAGCAGCATATTACATACACTGGCCGTATAAATTGGCCACCAGTGCAAATAAATGAGGCAGCAAAAAAAGTCCATAACTGAAACAACTTCAGAAGAGCTCAAGAAACGTTATCATGGGTATCCACCATGCTGGCAATAAGCTTAGCAAGCTTATTAGCTTTGTCCTGTTTGGCGCTAAAATCCTCCAACGCTTGTTGTTGCACCAGAAAGTATGCATCTGAATGCTCCATGGACTTCCATAGTCCTTCCGCTTCTTGTCGCAGCACAACTGATCGATGTCTTTCAGCTAGTAGTTGAGACTCAAGAAACCGAACTGATTCGGACAGTGAGTTTGAATAGCTTGTGCCAGCGGTAGTGTCCAGTAACTCGAACACTAAACCAACACAGGACTTTGGGGTTGTCTCACTGTCTTCAAGATAGTTTTCCTTAGCTGTTTTATCAGCTTTGTTGAGACCAACAAGGATGTCTCACTATCGTGAACCTTATCTGCATTACTTCCTTTACCATTTCTTAATAAGGCACTCTGAGGGAGTTCCGGACTAGGGGGTGTCCGGATAGCCGAACTATCATTATCGGCCGGACTCCAAGACTATGAAGATACAAGATTGAAGACTTTGTCCCGTGTCCGGATGGGACTTTCCTTGGCGTGGAAGGCAAGCTTGGCGATACGGATATGTAGATCTCCTACCTTTGTAACCGACTTTGTGTAACCCTAGCCCTCTCCAGTGTCTATACAAACCAGATGGCTTTAGTCCATAGGACGAACAACAATCACACCATAGGCTAGCTTCTAGGGTTTAGCCTCTTTGATCTCATGGTAGATCCACTCTTGTAACACACATCATCAATATTAATCAAGCAGGACGTAGGGTTTTACCTCCATCAAGAGGGCCCGAACCTGGGTAAAACATCGTGTCCCTTGTCTCCTGTTACCATCCGCCTAGACGCACATTCGGGACCCCGACCGAGATCCGCCGGTTTTGACACCGACATTGGTGCTTTCATTGAGAGTTCTTCGTGTCGCCGCCATCGTAGGATGCCTCATCTCGCCCTTAAAGACGATACTATCGCCAAAGGAGCCTTGGCCGCTGGCCAGACTCTTCGGCTAGGTGGTTTTCTTATGACTGCCAGTCCGGCCACCGCGCCGACGATGACCTCTCGAGTCATCGAAACCAATCTCCAGGTTAGTTCGGAACTTGCCAAACAGTTAGATCCGATCGAGCTCTCCTCCATAAACGAGCTCTTGGATCGCATCGCCGCCCTGGGAGTCACCACAGACTACGACCGGATCGGGCCTAAAACCCATTTGAGAGAGATCAACTCTCCCCAGGCTACCCATCATGTTGCTGTGATAGAGCAGCAATGCGGCGATTCTTCTTGTATCTTAAAGACTAGTTACGTCCGGATTCCCGATCCCTCCATGCCGGATTCCCGCAGAGGGACGGATATCGATCAAGCCCTGAACTTAAAGTCATGCGGTGGGTTGGACTCATGGGATAACACTCAAAAATCCAAACTTCCAAGTTCGGAAACTTCTCGGCCCTTGAGTCCTAAATTGGACGGGGTTCCGGATCTAGTTCCACCCGCCCACCCAAACATTAGCGATCTCTCTTGAATTCGGCAAGAGCCCGCTGAAACAAAGACATCATTATCGGGCCGATTCTCCCGGTTATGAACAGGATAAAGGACTGCCGAGAGGAGGACGAATCCCAATTTTCTGCAATAATTGCACGGACAAGGGAATCCTAAACGCCATAAGTCATCGCGAAATTACACGCTTTACTGACTTGGTGACCATAGTACAAAAATACTGTGCGATGGTGAGCGCCTGGAAAATCGAAAGTAAATTTTGGGATAATCCGGCCCCGGATACATCCCTAGTCCAAAACAAAAGGGTGCATCATTATCCAGCACCCGGGTTGAATACCAAAAAACCAAAACCCCCTAAAGGGTACGGAACCGTACTGGAGGGTTGGCTCAACGGACCCTGCAAAATCCACAGTACGGAGGGCGCCACTCCAACAAACAGCCTTCGAGCGTGTTGGATACTACGGCAGCTGGCCAAAAGTGGCGTAGGCTTTTTAGCCCCGGGCGACCAACCCAGCAGTACCAGTACGGTATTAACAGTCTTTGAGACTTTCGCATCAAATAACATGCGGAAACGAACAACCCGCAGCCTCGCCGAAGTCTACCAAGTAGCAACAACAAATCCATGGAGCGACACGGCTATCACCTTCAACGCCAGGATTTAACCTAAATTCAACAGCTAGAGCACCACCGCATTGGTCCTCATCCGATAGTGGACGGTTTCCATCTTACTATGGTACTCATGGATGGCGGCAGCAGATTAAACCTCATCTATGAGGAAACCCTTCAAAAAATGGAAATTGACTGGAGCCGCATTGAGCGCAGCAGCACAACCTTCAGAGGGATAATCCCTAGTCGAGAAGTACGCTGCACGGGAAAATTCACACTAGATGTAGTGTTTGGCTCACCGGACAATTACAGGTCCGAGGAGGTCACGTTCCAAGTGGCCCCATTCGGCAGCAGATATCACGCTTTGTTAGGACGAGAGGCATTCACAATCTTCCAAGCTATACCCCACTACGGGTACATGAAGGTCAAAATGCCCGGACCCAATGGGATAATCACTCGCCAAGGATCCAGATACAAAGACTCCGCTGAAAATAAGACAGCCGACCGGCCCTAGAGGCATTATCCAAGCCCTAGCGGCAGAGGAACTAACTACGCCATGCGCCCACGGTGGATAGGGACGATGTGATACTCGATAAGAGGTCCAAGTCCACCTCTTTTAAACCAGCGATTTAAATAGTCAAATTTCAGGTCCATCCAACGGACCCCACAAAGACGGCTTCCATTGGGGCACAATTAAGTCCTCGATGTCGGCAAGACTACGAGAATTCCTTCGGAAAATTGGGACATTTTGCTCGGCACCTTCGACATGCCAGAATCCCATGCAGTCGGGCAGAGCATAGCCTAAATATCCTAAAAGGATTCAAGCCACCAAACAAGCTCTTCGCGATTTTCCGAACCCAAAAGATAGGCAATGGGAGAGGAGCTAGCCAAACTCTTAGAAGCCGGATTCATCGTAGATATAAAACATCCGGACTGGCTAGCCAATCTAGTAATGGTACCAAAAAGGACAAATCTCGGCGCCTCTGCCGATTTTAAAGACCTTAACAAGGCCTGTCCTAAGGACCCTTTCCTCCCTCGTGATCGACCAAATCATCGATAATACCGCAGGGCACGATTCATTGTGCTTCCTCGATGCATACTCCGGATACCATCAAATCAAGATGGCGGAGAAAGATCAGGCCGCAACGGCATTCATTACTCCATATGGGCCATTCTGCTTCAACATAATGCCCTTCGGACTCAAAAATGCCGGCGCAACATATCAGCGCATGATTCAAATATGTCTGGCTACCTAGATAGGCAAAACAGTAGAGGCATACGTAGACGATGTGGTCGTCAAGACCATACACGCCGGAACTCTAGTAGAAGACTTGAGGGTGACATTCGACAACCTCCGAGCATATGACATTAAGCTCAATCCGAAAATGCGTCTTGCGTACCAGCCAAAAAGCTCTTGGGCTTCATCAGATCCGTAGAGGAATTGAAGCAAACCCGCCAAAATCCGAGCTCACACAATTGGATATTCCAAAAGACCTCAAGCAGATACAAAACTAACCGGATGCGAGCGGCCTTAAGTCGCTTCATCTCCGCTTAGGAGAAAAGGCTCGCCCTCTACCACCTCCTCCGGCGCACCGAACATTTCGAATGGACGGATGCTGCCACAGCCGGACTCGAAGAAATAAAAGCCATACTGGCAACAAATCCGGTTCTGGCCGCGCCCAACCTGGGTGAACCTATGATTTTATATATCGCAGCAACACATCAAGTTGTCAGCGCGGTACTCGTCATTGAACGATAAATAGAAGGGCACAAATTCCCTCTTCAAAAACCAGTGTACTACGTATCCACTATTCTAACTCCATGCAAATCCCGGTACCCACATTATCAAAAGATAGCGTATGCGGTGTTCATGGCATCCCGGAAGCTGCGACACTACTTTCAAGAGTGTTCAATAACGGTGGCCTCTGAAGTACCACTCAACGATATTATAAACAATCGCGACGCAACGGGCAGGATTGCAAAATGGGCTATCGAGCTCTTACCATTTGACATAACCTACAAACCACGGCGAGCTATAAAGTCGCAGGTTCGCTGACTCCGTCGTCGAATGGACCGTCAACTCCCTAAAGAGTACGGCACGTATCTAACCGGATCATGCATTTCGACGGATCCAAAATGTTGGCTGGCTTGTGGGCTGGCGTCGTCCGACGTCCCCAACCGGAGACACAATCCAATACGCATTTCAAATAATGTACACGGACTCCAACAACGCAGGCGAATCGAGGCCCTTCTACATGGCCTCCGGATGGCAATCTCCATGGGCATTCAACGCCTAGAGGTGCGCGATTCAAACATCGCAATATCCCAAGTAAATGGAGACTTTGACGCCAAAGATCCAAAATGGCAGCTATCGCAACGCCGCCCTAAAATGTCAGCTCGGTTCAAGGACTAGAATTCCACCATGTAGCCCGGATAATAACCAGCAGCGACGCGTGTTAGCATGCATCGATGCGAAACGAGACGCCGTCCCTCCAAACATCTTCCTCGAACGGCTCTTTAAGCCATCCAGATATGGGAAGTGGAGTCCGAAATAATAATCCGAGCCACCTGCATCACCTAACTCGCACTATTCTCGACACAATCGGCGGCTCAGCCAATGAAATAACACCTTCAGCTCACGAAATAATGGCAGTTATTGCCCGTGGATGTAACCTTTCCTAGCCTACTTACCGGCAGAACTTCCCAAGACCAAAATGAGGCCCGCTGCATAGTTCGGCGATCTAAAGCCTACAAGGTCCATGAGGGAGAACTTTATAAGAAAAGCACAACCGGAGTCCTTCAAAGGTGTATCTCCGAAGAGGAAGGGCGAAATCTCCTGGCTGAAATTCACCCGGACTCGGCGGCACCACGCTGCAGCCCGGCCCTTGTAGGCAAGGCCTTCCGACAGGATTTTATTGGCCGACAGCCCGGCAGATGCTCAGACTTAGTCCAACGATGCGCCGGTTGCCAGCTCTTTGCTAATCGAGCCACATGCCACCCACCGCCTCAAAACTATACCCATTACCTGGTCGTCATGGTCTGGGTGCTTGACATGGTTGGACCCTTAAAGGGGGAACTCACAAGCACAAATACTTATTGGTCATGGTGGACAAATTCACCAAATGGATTGAGGCCAAGCCGTTAAAACGGCAGAATCCGGACCGTGATAGACTTCATATTCGGGTAGTACACCGCTTTGGCGCCCCCACAAGATCATCACCGATAACGGCATGAACTTCACGGCCGACGAGGTTAAACTCGGTGCAAAAACATGGGCATTAAGCTCGATTACGCTTCAGATCTATCGCCCCCAAACTAACGGTCAAGTCGAGCGAGCAAATGGTCTAATCATGAGCGCATCAAGCCCGCACTAGTGCGGTCCCTAAAGGAATCTAACACGACTTGTAGAGGAGCTCGACCAGACTGGGGCTGCGGACCACGCCAAACCGAACTACTGGATTCAAACCATTGTTTATGGTATACGGCGTGGAGGCAGTTCTGCCCTGCGATATAATTCATGACTCACCTCGTGTGCGCATGTATGAAGAAAGAGAAGCCGAGTTGGATCGGCAGGACAGTTTGGGCGCTTTAGAGGAGGAGCGGACGTGGCGAAGGCTCGCTCCGCATTTTATCAGCAGCAGGCTCAAGATATCAAAGCAGAAGTACGGGCCAAAACTTACAATGTTGGCGAACTTGTTCTACGCCTCGGACAAGAAAAAGGACAAACTTAAGCCCAAGTGGAAGGTCCTTCATCATGGACCAAGTCCTGACCGACGGAGCATACCGCTCACGAACGATCCGACAACCGACTCAAGCCGAACCCATGGAACGCAGCCCGTCTCCGAAGATTCTACGCCTAACGCCGGACTCCGGGTTCGTGTCACTCCCCCATCCACCCTTTTTATATTTTTTACTATCTCTTGTCCCCCTCCTTCTTCCTACTTTCTTTTTTCAGTACCTTTTATAGGCTGATTTGCGCTTTGTTCGCACACACTTGATGTGCTCCTGGCACTCATTATACCTGGGGGCTTCTTTAACAGAAGCTTATTCATACGGGCTTCATGCCCAATAATATGTGTCATACTTCCGCATGTACCTTTTATTCACCATTATATGCATCGATATGACTTAAGTTTTGGCCAAGCTGGGTTGCCTGGCTCCTGTGCTTACCCCTACGTTCCCGTTTTTTCGACTAGGAGGTAAAGGGAGCAGCTCTGCGATTGCTACTACCGGGTCAGCCGAATGTGTACCTCAGACTGGGTGAAGCCGAAAGCTAGCGTTCTTAAGAGAATATTCGGTCGGTGAATTGAAAGATGATTTATTACTTACTTATTTATCTGCCCCCACATGCGTTTTCTGCTATTTTCGCAGTCCGGTATTGCACTTTAGCGCATGCCTCCCAGGGAAAGGAACCCTTAACGGAACTATTATCCCTGGAAGATGTTTCTTACTAACCATGTAATATAACATAACTAGTTGGGCACTTGTCTGATAAAGCAATTATGACCCCGACGCCTTGTCTCCATGCATGCCCCGGTTCTTTTATAACCATAAGGGTATTCGGACACACTCCGGACTGTTGGGTCCCGAGGTTGAAGCGAAACGGTCCGCAAAGACAAACGTTCCACAATCCGGCTAGAAGGCATTTTTCATGTCATTTCAATTTACATCGTCAAACCGACTGATTGTACTCCTCCTCAATCCCATCTAACAGGCTGTCTAATTTACAGTCCTGTTGGGAATATTTCGTGGCCAGTTCTACTTGGCCGTACATCAAGCTCACAAGGATCTCCTTCCCATCAAGCCCCGCAGGTCCGACCTTGGCCATGTGGTTTTGGTCAGCCTTCGGGTAACGTGTCTTCACCATGGCCCAGCTTCCTCGGCGCCTCGACGGCAGCCGATATCTTCCACAAACGGAGGCGCCGCCGTGCTCCTCAAGCTTCTCAAGAAGCTCACCATGGCCCTCGGGTAGGGAGACGGATGGCCATAAAGCATGAACGACGCCACTCATCGCTTTGCCGAACACGCTCGAGCAATTGCACCAGCTCGGGAAGTTGGTCACCCGCTGACTCAGGCATTTCTTCCGCAGGCGACCTGTGAGCACACCTAAAGACATATTTCGTCAATCGACTTCTTCGCCAATTCTTCTTTTCAAAGGAATTTGTTCAAGCACTTATCAGAAATGCCGCGACGAAGCCGCTGATTCTCCTTCACAGAGCCAGACAGCTGGGCCCGAACACCTTTCAGCTCTTCTCCTCGCTGGGTGTGGGCATCTTGGAGCTTGTTTCTCTCCTGTTGCACCTTCATAAGCACCCTCTCGCCGGCCTTTAGCTGACGCAGTAGTTGTTGCTTGTCCGGATCTAGTCCGCGCCTCCGCAATAATATTATTGTCAGATTCACGCCGCACTTTGTTAAATAATTATCTTTTCAAAGTACGTCTTACTAGTGGGGGTCTCTGTGGCTCCCCCTGCGGCGGCCAGTGCGGCCTCAACTTGGGCCTTGCACTTTTGGAGCTCCTGGGACAGATGGGTATTCTTCTCCGTAAGATCCTGCATAATAATTGATCCTTAAATCAGTTATTTCAACTATTTTAAGTCTCGGGGGCTACTGGCATATATAAACTCTTAAAATTATTTACCCGTATGTCTTTCACATACTGCTCCGTGGCTCTGGTTAACCCATCTTGAGCGGCACGGAGGTGCGCGTTTCCTGCAGCAAAGGCATTTAACGCCTCCGGGGAGAAACACGCATCACGAAGAACTGTCCGGTGACGCCTGTGATTCATGGCGCTCTCCACCTCAGACCGGGTGGCGGACAGCCTGTCGGCATCTTCCGCCGGAGGAGCGTCCAGCCCACGCCTTGTATTCGCCTCCCCTCCCGGACCATGCGTTGGAGCATGGCTGGCGGAGGCTTGATTGGCAACCTCTCCGGACACTGTCCGGCGAGCGCTCTTTCCGGAAATGTTATGCGCATTAATATACCTCCTAGGGATCCTTCCCTTAAAAATAGCGGCGCTCCGTACCGTTGCGGCGACGTTTCGGTTCGCGTCATACTCCTCTTCCGCCTGCTGGGCCGGACTGACCCTTGTTGGTCGGCCGCCGCCTGTTCGGCTTCCCGCCTTAAAGGCACCTCCTGCGATACACCATCAATATGGGATGGTCAGAATGGAGCGCGGATCAAATGATGGTGTCAAGACCTCGGTCGTAGTCACCTAGGAGGCCGGAAACAAACCGGGGTAGTCAGCCGTAATGGCGACTAGGGCATTGTCCATGCTACATTGGTGGAACACCCCGTCAATCAGCTCCACCTTTATGTCCGGATCCTCTTCGGAGGTCGGATCAAGGATCTTTTCGGATCCTCGGGCTGTGGAGTTAGGCTTCAGATGCCCTCCACGCCCCGCGCAGCTCCCGCGCCGAAATCACGAGTAAGATACTTGACTTAAAAAAAGGTATGGATCGGGTAGATGAACATCCGCTTACCCAGCTCCGAGGGTTATTCATAGAAAATCCATTCAACAGATTCTTGCGGAGGAAGTCCTCCTCCTCTCCCTTGTACAAGCCGGACATGATCTTTGCCAGATCGGCTGCCGAGCCTGGCCCTTTGCGGCCATGACGGGTGGCGTCCTCTTCCCCGTTGAAATCCCACATAGGGTGGCCCCTATATTGGAGAGGCTGCACCCCTCACATAATGCACGTGGACATGACTCCAATCATGGTCAATCCGGAGTGGGCCAATAACCTAATCCGGCCCATCAGATAATGGACGCTCCTATCATCTTCCCGTTGAGGGCTCCGCGGGCGTTAACTCAGGCGTTTCTTCAAGGGAGCATTGTTGAACTCAGGGAGGCCGATCCGGACTGGATCCGGCAGAGGGGCGTTGTCGGTGTCAAAACCGGCGGATCTCGGGTAGGGGGTCCCGAACTGTGCGTCTAGGCGGATGGTAACAGGAGACAAGGGACACGATGTTTTACCCAGGTTCGGGCCCTCTTGATGGATGTAAAACCCTACGTCCTGCTATTAATATTGATGATGTGTGTTACAAGAGTGGATCTACCACGAGATCAAAGAGGCTAAACCCTAGAAGCTAGCCTATGGTATGATTGTTGTTCGTCCTACGGACTAAAACCCTCCGGTTTATATAGACACCGGATAGGGTTAGGGTTACACAGAGTCGGTTACAATGGTAGGAGATCTACATATCCAGACGCCGTGCTTGCCTTCCACGCCAAGGAAAGTCCCATCCGGACACGGGACAAAGTCTTCAATCTTGTATCTTCATAGTCTTGGAGTCCGCCGATGATGATAGTTCGCTATCCGGACACCCCTAGTCCGAACTCCTCAAGAGTCCCCCACAACCAGGCTTCAATGACGATGAGTCCGGCGCGCATGTTGTCTTCGGCATTGCAAGGCGAGTTCTTGTTCCGAATAATTCACAGAAGATTGTGAACACCAGGATAGTATCCGGCTCTGCAAAAATAAATTCCACATACCACCGTAGAGAGAATAATATTACACAAGATCAATCTGCTGATGTATTTTGTGGCGTGACGTCGCACCACTACCAAGCCTTTATTCAAATTGTTTTTACTGTTCCACCTCGGTAGCGCTTAGCGGCGGTTTCCTTGGCACGTCTTGTCGAGGCAGAGATCGTGTTCCCCTTATTCCGGGATTCCCATCAATACAGACGTGGGTAACCCAACGGCGCCATTGATTGTGACGCTTGGGAGATAAGCGAGTTTTACCAGGCCGGTGGGGACACATGTTTTTGTCCGCCCATATATGGGGATAAGGATCCACCCTTTCACCTACGCCTTCTTCCTCCTTTGCTCATCCATTCCCGTGCACTCGAGCTCTAGCGCCCAAGTCCGCACTTTCCTCCTCAACCTTCTCCAACCATGTCAGGAGCGGGAGGCAGATGGATGGCCTCTTCCGTCACGGAGGGGCACATCACAAGACTGTGGGAGGCCGGATACTTGTCCGGCGATATCGCGCACAGGCTGCCCGACACGGGGCAGCTTATTCCAACCCCCAGTCCCCATGAGAGGGTGGTATTTCTCCCCCACTTCCTCCGCGGACTAGGTTTTCCACTTCACCCATTTGTCCGGGGGCTCATGTTCTACTACGGCCTGGACTTCCATGACCTGGCCCCGAATTTCGTCCTCAACGTCTCGGTGTTTATCGTCGTGTGCGAGGCCTTCCTCTGCATCCAGCCCCACTTCGCTTAGGCTCAAGACCTTCAAAGTCAAGTCAAGGTTGTGAAGGGCAGCTGCCGGAGTGCGGAGGCACCATGGTCGGCAAGATGGCCAAAGTCCTATGGCTCGAGGGCTCCTTTGTGGAGACAATAAAGGGGTGGCAATCGGGGTGGTTCTACATCACCGAGCCACGCGACCCTGAATGGGTGGTGGCCCCCGAATTCAGATCTGGATTCCCCACACGGCTCTCGTCATGGAAAGAGACGGGCCTGAAGTGGGGGGATTCAGACGAGCTATCCGGACTCCAAACACGCGTCCGGAACCTGGTGGACAAGAATCACAGGCTTGTCGACGTAATCCAGGCGATGCTCATCCGCCGGATTCTCCCATGCCAACAACGGGACTTCAATTTGTGGGAGTTCGATCCGGCACAGCACCGAACCATGAGCCGGCTCTTCGATACCACGTACGAAGATGACTGGAAGGTGATGTTCAAGGGCGCCGAAGCCCCCGCATCCGCTAACAAAGATCGCGGATACAGCTCGCGGCGTCAAGCCAGCGAGGTAAGTTATTTTACCCTTTACGGGACCCTTTTTCATAGATTGACTCTACGTGGGATCTGAAAACTCCCTATTCTTCGACAGTGTCTGCTGAAGACGCCCGGACAGATTAACCGTCCGCCTTTTCCGAAGACCAGCGGACGCCCGATTGACGGGCTGCTGGCTCCGCACCCCATGTGGTGCCGGAGAAGAAGGCCAAGAAGGAGGCCACGGAACTCAAGGAGCTCCCGACGCCAGTGCTGTCGGATTCTCGGCGAATCTTATCCTCAAGACGAGGAGGAAGAAGAAGAAGCTTCTCCCCAGCCGGGAGGAGAGAAAGGAAGGCCCCCAACCGGGAGGCCGGAGGGTCCAAGAAGGAAGAACCTTCCTCCGGACTTCTCCACCAACGTCGACGACGACGAGGGGGATCGGCCTACGAGGGCCAAGCCCCTGGCGTGATCATAAGTGTCCGGATACCCGTGGCTTTTTATTATCGCAGAGTGTTCTCTAATGTCGAACAATCGTGCAGCCCGCCTAAAGGTGAGTTCGCCGATTCATCGAAGCGGGTCCTCGGCTCGCCGGAAATGGAGAGTACTTTCGCTTCCGACCGCCTCCTCGCCTCATGCTGCGGACAACGCCACAAGGGGGCTCTAAAGGGGCTTGGTCACGAGGAGGTGGCGCAGGAGGTGCCACAAGGCAACCTCCCGACTCAGCGCGTGGGGGCAAGACCCCAGGGGCTCTAAGCCCGACCCTTGTCCGGACTTCATGCCGGAACCTTCATGGTTCCGAGTCCGTAAGCGATTACTTCAAAGAAGGGTAAGACGCCGGTGTCCTTCGTCCCAACCGGAGGCACCGGATAGCTTATCGAGGCGCCAACAGCGCCCCATCGAGGAGGAGGACCGCCTCATTATGAGTGCCGTGATCCGGACAGTTCAGTCCGCTAAGAGCGGGCTGACCAAGCCTGTACCAGATCTTCTATCGGGCTTTGAGGTAAGAAATTTCAATATATGTAAAATGGCACCGCATAGACAAGAGCCCCCGATGCTCGGTTCGTGTTCGAAAGAAAAGCCGGATGAGGATCTTTAGAAAGATAAACGCAGGAGTCATAAAAATATGTCAATATGGGATTGCAGGCTTTCTGCTGACCTCCGCCATACCGATCAAGGAGGTCAATACTTTGAAGAAAAACCTCGAGCGGTCCGAGAACGAAGCTCGGCCATGCCAAGAAGCAGCTCGAGGAAAAGAAGGTGAGTAATACCTTATGAAAATTTTACCTTACTGAAAAAGGATTTGGTTGCAAGAAAAATGACAAGGATAACGTGGGTATTGTAGGGGCCGCTAATGAGGTGGCGACCCTGAAGGAGGCGGTGGCCGCGGCCGAACATAATGCGGCCGCGGAACGCACCGAGCGAGAGAAGCAGGAGGCGCTGGTGGCGGAGGTACCGCAAGAGCTCCAGGATCTTGTGAAAAAACATGAGAACTTGGAGCGTGACTTGAAGACTCGAGAGTCTGAGCTTGCAACGGCTCTTGAGAGTGCCAAAGCCGCTAAGGCCGAAGCCTACAAGGCCCTCCAGGAGATTGAGGCGGTGAAGAAAATAGCAGCAGGTAAGGCATTTTTCATGCAGAGTAAGCCTGTGAAGGTTAATTACCTGTTGCTTACCCGAATTCGGAGCTCTCCAGGGGCGTTCGCAGATCTTCCTTGCAGCGTGTCCGATGCTGCCGCATTCTACCGGGCCGAGGAGGGGAGCTCAACGGAGAAGGTCTTCGGTCTCGAGATGTTGAGGCCGGACATCTGTGCCCCTTAGCGACCAGTGAAGCAGCTGGTCGAGCTCCACAAGGCGGCCGAACAGGCCATGAAGGGCCTCATAGTTCGGCTGTGGCCTAAGGAGGCCATGCCTGGGAGCTACTTCGGCCTGGTGCGGCGGCTGGTGGATGCGTGCCCGTGGGTTGAAGTTATCAGGCATTCCGCTTGTATCGAGGGTGCCCGTCGAGCCCTTGCCCGACCAAAGGTGCACTGGGGCAAGATGGATGCCCAGAAGCTTGTGACGGACCCGCCACCAGAGGGTAAGGAGCATCGCACGCCCGAGATGTATTATAAGAGTGTGCTGAAGGGCGCCCGCACTATTGCGGTTGAGTGCTCCAAAGATGTAATATTTTAGTAGACTCGCATTTTGTTATCCTGTGCGCTGAAGACTTAGTTCATATGCGCTAAGCAACGCTTGCTAATTTAAAATATTACCTTCAGTGCGGCTGTTTATCAAATCGAGAGATGGCAAGTCGTCGGCTTCAGCCCCCATGCCACGAGTCTTTGGGGTGTTCGGGATAAACTTGAGCGCTCTTGTTCCCATTTTGGGTCCATCTAGGAGGCGCCAACACAGCGAAACGAGGCAACCGGACTTATAATGCTTGAACACTCTCTTAGCCATAGAATTCTATAATTTTAAATTTCGGTGAAGCCCCTAGTCTTCGAAGGTCAATTTGGGGTGCTATCCACGCCTTGGCCCGACAAGATCCGGCCCTCGCTCTAAGCGGCATAAGTCTTTAAGGACTCGCAGAAAACCTCTCGAACAGCGACCGTCTCTCGCCTCATCATGACGGTCAGTTTTAGCTTTCTCCATCGAGGCGTTAACCCAGCCGAATCTGGGCGGAATCGCAGTGGTTCTCCGGTGCTACCTTAGCCGATATAACGGAACGTAAGGTACCAAAACACGGAGCCCGCAAACCCAACTATTGACCCAAGACATGATTCGGAGCCGAAGCATATAGTGCTATAAGTTTGGGGTGCTGCACTTGTGAAAGTGTTCGGACTCATCACACCATAACGCGGGAAACATAAGCCCCTGGTCTATATTAGCCGTACCAAAGTGTACGGATGCAATATGTCGTGAATGAACATATTTATGAAAAAGAAATGCAATTATAAGCAAAAAGGTGCTGCATTGTTTTATTCAATAAGTGCTTCTACGAATGCAGAACGATACAAATAGTGCGATAAGCAAGGTAGGAGACTGTTATATATGTCCCCTCCGTGGGTAGGATGCAGATTGGTGTATGAAAATGCTCATAATGGAGACCACCTGTATATTCGTTGTAGCCTTTATCCTTCCCTGGCTGTTGCATCGTGAGTTCGGCAGGTCTGCTGCCGGACAAGGCTTCTGACAAACAGTGTCATGTGGTTAAAAGTAAAAGGTAAAAAGAAAAGAAAAGGAACGACACACTTGAGAGCCCTTGTGTGGTTGAGCCGCATCTGGGTGTATTGTGGTCATGCCCCTCCCCATGCCCATGGTATCTTCACAGCGTAATGGTGTACGCTGGGACCTGCGTTGACGTTCGCAGAGCTGGGGTTGGGGCCGCCTCGCTACGCTGCTCGGGCGTGCTGTGTGGTCTTGTTGTAAGTTACTCCGGCGCGCTTGGCTGTGTCCGCCGCTTAACGGCCGGACTCGATAATTGCCTTAAGAGGCTGCATTGCACTTCGCGAGAGCATTGTATGTTCCTCCGTGCGGAGAGAACGTTCAGTGTTTCCGTTGACCGTAATGACTCCTCGAGGGCCTGGCATCTTGAGCTTGAGGTATGCGTAGTGCGGCACCGCGTTGAACTTTGCAAACGCGGTACGTCCGAGCAAGGCATGATAGCCGCTGCGGAACGGGACTACGTCGAAGATTAACTCCTCGCTTTGGAAGTTATCCGGGGATCCGAAGACCACTTCCAGTGTAATTGAGCCTGTACAATTGGCTTCTACACCTTGTATGACGCCTTTAAAGGTCGTTTTGGTAGGTTTAATCCTTGAGGGGTCTATGCCCATTTTGCGCATTGTATCCTGGTAAAGCAGGTTTAGGCTGCTGCCGCCGTCCATCAGGACTCTGGTTAGGTGAAATCCATCGACGATTGGGTCTAAGACCAGTGCAGCAAATCCGCCGTGGCGGATGCTGGTGGGGTGGTCCCTTCGGTCAAAAGTGATCGGGCAGGAGGACCATGGATTGATCTTCGGGGCAACTGGCTCAATCGCGTAGACATCCCTGAGTGCACGCTTCCGCTCCCTTTTGGGTATGTGCATTGCGTATATCATGTTCACCGTCCGCACCTGTGGGAGGAAACCCTTCTGTCCTCTATTGTTCGGCGGTTGGGTCTCGTCCTCGTCATCTCTATGCAGCCCCTTGTCATTGTTTTCGGGAATTAACTTGCCTGCCTGCTTGAATAACCAACAGTCCCTGTTGGTGTGGTTAGCTGGCTTTTCGGGGGTGCCGTGTATCTGGCACAAGCGGTCGAGTATTCGGTCCAAATTGGACGGACCCGGAGTAGTTCTTTTGAATGGCTTTTTCCGCTGACCGGTTTAGAGCCTTTGAATCCGCATTGACTGCCGATCCTCAATATTGTCGCCAAGCACGCGGCGTTTGTTTTTGTTACAACGCGGCCTGCCGTTTTGGTCCTTGAAGTCCGGACTGCCAGAATTTTTGCTGAGGTTGTTGTTGCATGCTAGCCAGCTGTCCTCACCCGCGCAGAAGCGGGTCATGCGTGATGTGAGGGCTGCCATGGATTTCGGCTTTTCCTGTCCTAGGTGCCGGGCAAGCCACTCGTCGCGGATGTTATGATTGAAGGCCGCGAGGGACTCCGCATTCGGACAGTCGACGATTTGGTTTTTCTTGGTTAAGAACCGTGTCCAGAATTGTCTGGCCGATTCGTCTGGCTGCTGAATTATGTGGCTCAGGTCATCAGCGTCTGGTGGTCGCACATAAGTGCCCTGGAAGTTATCGAGGAATGCGGCTTCCAGGTCCTCCCAGCTCCCAATTGACTCTGCTAGCAAGCTGTTGAGCCGATGCCGGGCTGGTCCTTTAAGCTTGAGGGGGAGGTATTTGATGGCGTGAAGATCGTCATAGCGGGCCATGTGGATGTGAAGGAGATAGTCTTTGATCCAAACCGCGGGGTTTGTTGTGCCATCATAGGATTCAATATTGACGGGTTTAAACCCTTCGGGGATTTGATGATCCATTACTTCGTCTGTGAAGCATAGTGGGTGTGCGGCGCCTCTGTACTGGGCGATATCACGACGGAGCTCAAAAGATCTTGGTCTGTTTTGTTCGGCCCGGCCGGACTTACTGTGTCCGGCACGACGGTTATCGTCACGTACCGTGGGGCGCCCACGTGATCCATAGATTGATCTTGATTGTCTTGCCTTGTCCTCCAATATATCTCGCAGGTCCGGAGCGTTCCCCTTTGGCCGTGTGCTTTTTTTGTGTGATGCCGGGGTACGGTTCTAGTGAAGGGCCTAGATGTTGGAAATATGCCCTAGAGGCAATAATAAATTAGTTATTATTATATTTCCTTGTTCATGATAATCGTTTATTATTCATGCTATAATTGTATTGACCGGAAACAGCAATACATGTGTGGATACATAGACAACACCATGTCCCTAGTAAGCCTCTAGTTGACTAGCTCGTTGATCAATAGATGGTTACGGTTTCCTGACCATGGACATTGGATGTCATTGATAACGGGATCACATCATTAGGAGAATGATGTGATGGACAAGACCCAATCCTAAGCCTAGCACAAAGATCGTAGTTCAGATGCTAAAGCTTTTCCAATGTCAAGTATCTCTTCCTTAGACCATGAGATCGTGCAATTCCGGATACCGTAGGAGTGCTTTGGGTGTATCAAACGTCACAACGTGGCGGGTGACTATAAAGGTGCACTACAGGTATCTCCGAAAGTGACCATTGGGTTGACACGGATCAAGATCGGATTTGTCACTCCGTAAACGGAGAGGTATCTCTGGGCCCACTCGGTAGGACATCATCATAATGTGCACAATGTGACCAAGGGGTTGATCACGGGATGATGTGTTACGGAACGAGTAAAGAGACTTGCCGGTAACGAGATTGAACAAGGTATCGGTATACCGACGATCGAATCTCGGGCAAGTACAATACCGCTAGACAAAGGGAATTGTATACGGATCGATTGAGTCCTTGACATCGTGGTTCATCCGATGAGATCATCGTGGAACATGTGGGAGCCAACATGGGTATCCAGATCCCGCTGTTGGTTATTGACCGGAGAACGTCTCGGTCATGTCTGCATGTCTCCCGAACCCGTAGGGTCTACACACTTAAGGTTCGGTGACGCTAGGGTTATATAGGAAGCTTGTATGTGGTTACCGAATGTTGTTCGGAGTCCCGGATGAGATCCCGGACGTCACGAGGAGTTCCGGAATGGTCCGGAGGTAAAGATTTATATATGGAAAGTTGTTGTTCGGGTTCCGGAAAAAGTTCGGGTTTTTTCGGTATTGTACCGGGAAGCTTCCAGAAGGTTCCGGAGGATTCCGGAGGGGTCCGGAGGTCCGGAAATTGTTCCACCACGTCCAATACAGTAGCATGGGCTGTAAGGGGGCGCCCTAGCCATAATGGGCCAAGGGAACCAGCCCCCCCAAGGCCCATGCGCATGGGAGGGGGGAAACCCTAAGGGGGAGGGCCTCCACTTGACTTGGGAGGCACTCCTCCCCCTCTTGGCCGCCCCCCAAGTCCCATCTAGGGCTGGCCGCACCCCTTGGGGTGGGAAACCCTAAAGGGGGCGCAGCCCCCTTCCCCATATATACTTGAGGTTTTGGGCTGCCCAACACACGAGAACCTCTCCTCTTGGTGCAGCCCCGCCTCCTCCTCCTCCTCCTCCCTTGGTGCTTGGCGAAGCCTGCTGGATTGCCACGCTCCTCCATCACCACCACGTTGTGCTGCTGTTGGATGGAGTCTTCTCAACCTCTCCTCTCTCCTTGCTGGATCAAGGCATGGGAGACGCCACCGGCTGTACGTGTGTTGAACGCGGAGGTGCCGTCCGTTCGCACTTGATCATCGGTGATTTGAATCACGACGAGTACGACTCCATCAACCCCGTTCACTTGAACGCTTCCGCTTAGCGATCTACAAGGGTATGTAGATGCACTCTCCTCCCTCGTTGCTAGTTTCTCCATAGATAGATCTTGGTGACACGAGGAAAATTTTGAATTTCTGCTCGCTCCCCAACAAAGGGCATCATGAGCTAGGTCTATTGCGTAGATTCTTTGCACGAGTAGAACACAAAGTAGTTGTGGGCGTTGATGATGTTCAATATGCTTACCGTTACTAGTCCAATCTTGTTTCGACGGTATTGTGGGATGAAGCGCCCGGACCGACCTTACACGCATTTCGTGAGACAGGTTCCACCGACCGACATGCACTTGGTGCATAAGGTGGCTAGCGGGTGCCGCCTCCCACTTTAGTCGGAACGGATTCGATGAAAAGGGTCCTTATGAAGGGTAAATAGCAATTGGCATATCACGTTGTGGTTTTGCGTAGGTAGGAAACGTTCTTGCTAGAAACCCAAAGCAGCCACGTAAAACATGCAAACAACAATTAGAGGACGCCTAACTTGTTTTTGCAGGTATGCTATGTGATGTGATATGGCCAAAAAGAATGTGATGAATGATATGTGATGTATGAGATTGATCATGTTCTTGTAATAGGATTCACGACTTGCATGTCGATGAGTATGACAACCGCAGGAGCCATAGGAGTTGTCTTTATTTATTGTATGACCTGCGTGTCATTGAACAACGCCATGTAATTACTTTACTTTATTGCTAACCGTAGCCATAGTAGTAGAAGTAATAGTTGGCGAGACAACTTCATGAAGACACGATGATGGAGATCATGATGATGGAGATCATGGTGTCATGCCGGTGACAATGATGATCATGGAGCCCCGAAGATGGAGATCAAAAGGAGCAATATGATATTGGCCATATCATGTCACTACTATATAATTGCATGTGATGTTTATTATGTTTATGCATCTTGTTTACTTAGAACGACGGTAGTAAATAAGATGATCCCTTACACAAATTTCAAGAAGTGTTCTCCCCTAACTGTGCACCGTTGCTACAGTTCGTCGCTTCTAAGCACCACGTGTTGATCGGGTGTGATGGATTCTTACGTTCACATACAACGGGTGTAAGCAAGATTTACACACGCAGAAACACTTAGGGTTAACTTGACGAGCCTAGCATGTGAAGACATGGCCTCGGAACACGGAGACCGAAAGGTCGAGCATGAGTCGATAGTAGATACGATCAACATGAAGATGTTCACCGATGATGACTAGTCCGTCTCACGTGTTGATCGGACACGGCCTAATTGATTCGGATCATGTAATCACTTAGATGACCAGAGGGATGTCTATCTGAGTGGGAGTTCATAAGATGAACTTAATTATCCTGAACATAGTCAAAAGACCTTTTGCAAATTATGTCGAAGCTCGCGCTTTAGTTCCATTATTTAGATATGTTCCTAGAGAAAATATAGTTGAAAGTTGAAAGTAGCGATTATGCGGACGAGAAAGCTTATGTCCTTAATGCACCGCTCGGTGTGCTGAACCCCAAACGTCGCTTGTGGATGTTGCGAACATCGGACATACACGTTTTGATAACTACGTGATAGTTCGCTTAAACGGTTTAGAGTTGAGGCACCAAAGACGTTTTGAACGTCATGAACATATAAGATGTTTCGAGGGCTGAAATTGGGATTTCAGGCTCGTGCCCACGTCAAGAGGTATGAGACCTCCGACGATTTTCTTAGCCTGCAAACTAAGGGAGAAAAGCTCAATCGTTGAGCTTGTGCTCAGATTGTCTGGGTACAACAATCACTTGAATCGAGTGGGAGTTAATCTTCCAGATGAGATAGTGATGTTTCTCAAAAGTCATTGCCACCAAGCTGCTAGAGCTTCGTGATGAACTATAACATATCAGGGATAGATATGATGATCCTTGAGGTATTCACGATGTTTGACACCGCGAAAGTAGAAATCAAGAAGGAGCATCAATTGTTGATGGTTGGTGAAACCACTAGTTTCAAGAAGGGCAAGGGCAAGAAGGGACACTTCATGAAACGGCAAATCAGTTGTTGCTCGGTGAAGAAACCCAAGGTTGAACCCAAACCCGAGACTAAGTGCTTCGTAATAAGGGAATAGCCACTTTGGAGCAGAATTACCCTAGATACTTGGTAGATGAGAAGGCTGGCAAGGTCGATAGAAGTATATTGATATACATTATGTTAATGTGTACTTTACTAGTACTCCTAGTAGCACCAGGGTATTAGATACCGTTCGGTTGCTAAGTGTTAGTAACTCAAATAAAAGCTACGAATAAACGGAGACTAGCTAAAGGTGAGCTGACGATATGTGTTGGAATTGTTTCCAAGGTTGATATGATCAAACATCGCACGCTCCCTCTACCATCAAGATTAGTATTAAACCAGAATAATTATCATTTGGTGTTTATGCTGAGCATAGACATGATTGGATTATGTCTATCGCAATACGGTTATTCATTTAAGGAGAATAATGGTTACTCTATTTATTTGAATAATACCTTCAATGGTCTTGCACCTAAATAAATGGTTTATTGAATCTCGATCGTAGTGATACACATTTTCATGCCAAAAGTATAAGATAGTAATGATAGTACCACTTACTTGTGGCACTGCCATGTAAGTCATATTGGTGTAAAACGCATGAAGAAGCTCCATGTTGATGGATCTTTGGACTCACTCATTTTTGAAAAGTTTGAGACATGCAAACCATGTCTATTGGTGTATACGCATGAAGAAACTCCATGCAGATGGATCGTTTGGACTCACTTGATTTTGAATCACTTGAGATATGCAAAACATACCACATGGGCAAGATGACTGAAAAGCCTCGGTTTCAGTAAGATGGAACAAGATAGCAACTTGTTGGAAGTAACACATTTTGATGTGTGCAGTCCAATGAGTGCTTTGAGGCATGCAAAGAATATCGTTATGTTCTTACTTCACGATGATTCGAGTAGATGTTGAGTATATTTACTTGATGAAACACAAGTCTGAATTATTGAATGGTTCAAGTAATTTCAGAGTGAAGTTGAAGATCATCGTGACAAGAGGATAGAATGTCTATGATATGATCATAGAGATGAATATCTGAGTTACGAGTTTTGGCACACAATTAAGACATTGTGCAAATTGTTTCACAATTAATACCGCTTTGGAACACCATAGTGTGATGGTGTGTCCGAACATCATAGTTGCACCCTATTGGATATGGTGCGTACCATGATGTCTCTTATCGAATTACCACTATCGTTCATGGGTTAGGCATTAGAGACAACCGCACTCACTTAAATAGGGCACCACGTAATTCCGTTGAGACGACACCGTTTGGAGAAACCTAAGTTGTCGTTTCTTAAAAGTTTGGGGCTGCGACGCTTATGTGAAAAAGTTTCAGGTTGATAAGCTCGAACCCAAAGCGGATAAAATGCATCTTCATAGGACACCCAAAACAGTTGGGTATACCTCCTAATTCAGATCCGAAAGCAATAGGGATTGTTTCTTGAATCGGGTCCTTTCTCGAGGAAAAGTTCGTCTCGAAAAGTTGAGTGGGAGGATGGTGGAGACTTGATGAGGTTATTGAACCATAACTTCAACTAGTGTGTAGCAGGGCACGTGAAGTTGTTCCGTGGCACCTACACCAATTGAAGTAGAAGCTTATGATAGTGATCATGAAGTTTGGATCAAGTCACTACCGAACCTCATAGGGTGACAAGGATGCGTACTACTTGAGTGATACGCAATCCTGTCTTGAAGGTCATGTTGCTAGACAACAATGAACCTCTGAGCTATGGAGAAGCGATGGTGGGCCCAAATTCCGACAAATGGTTAGAAGCCATGAAATCCGAGATAGGATCCATGTATCGTAACAAAGCATGGACTTTGGTGGACTTGCCCGTGATCGGCAAGCCATTGAGATGAATGGATCTTTAAGAAGAAGACGGACGTGGGCGGTAATGTCACCGTCTATGAAGCTCGACTTGTGGCAAAGAGTTTTCACAAGTTCAAGGAGTTGACTACGATGAGATTTTCTCATCCGTAGCGATGCTTAAGTCCGTCGGAATCATGTTAGCACAAGCTGCATTTATGAAATCTGGCGATGGATGTCAAAACGAGTTTCCTTACCTTTACGTAAGGAAAGGTTGTATGTGATACAATCGAAAAGTTTTGTCGATCCTAAGGATGCTAAAAGGTATGCTAGCTCCAGCGATCCTTCTAAGGACTGGAGTAAGCATCTCGGAGTTGGAATGTGCGCTTTGATGAGATGATCAAAGATTTTGGGTTTATACAAAGTTTATGAGAAACTTGTATTTCCAAAGAAGTGAGTGGGAGCACTATAGAATTTCGATGAGTATATGTTGTTGACATATTGGTGATCGAAATGATGTAGAATTTTCGAAAGCATATAGGGTTAAAGTGTTTTCAAGTGAAAACCTGGATTAAGCTACTTGAACATTGAGCATCAAGATCTATGAGGATAGATCAAAACGCTCAATAGTACTTTCAAATGAGCACATACCTTGACATGATCTTGAAGGTGTTCAAGATGGATCACCAAAGAAGGAGTTCTTGCCTGAGATGTAAGGTATGAAGTTAAGAGTTAAAGCTCGACCACGGCAGAAAAGAGAGAAAGGACGAAGGTCGTCCCTATGCTTCAGACGTAGGCTCTATAGTATGCTATGCTTGTATCGCACCGATGTGTGCCTTGCTACATATCGGCAAGAGAGTACAAAGGTGATCAAGGAGTGGATCACCGGATAGCGGTCAAAATTATCCTTAGAGGAATAAGGACATGTTTCTCGATTATGGAGGTGATAAAGAGTTCGGCGTAAAGGGTTACGTCGATGCAAGCTTTAACACCTATCCGAGTGACTCTGAGAAGCAAACCGGATACGTATAGTGGAGCAACCATTTGGAATAGCTCCAAGTGGAGCGTGAAAGCAGCATTTACAATATGACATAGAGAATTGCGAAGTACACACGGATCTGAAAGGTTCGCACCGTTGACTAAAACCTCTCTCACAAGCAAAACATGATCAAACCCCGAACTCATTGAGACTTAATCACATGGTGATGTGAACTAGTTTAAGACACTAGTAAACTCTTTGGATGTTGGTCACATGGCGATGTGACTTATCAGTGTTAATCACATGGCGATGTGAACTAGATTATTGACTCTAGTGCAAGTGGGAGACTGTTGGAAATATGCCCTAGAGGCAATAATAAATTAGTTATTATTATATTTCCTTGTTCATGATAATCGTTTATTATTCATGCTATAATTGTATTGACCGGAAACAGCAATACATGTGTGGATACATAGACAACACCATGTCCCTAGTAAGCCTCTAGTTGACTAGCTCGTTGATCAATAGATGGTTACGGTTTCCTGACCATGGACATTGGATGTCATTGATAACGGATCACATCATTAGGAGAATGATGTGATGGACAAGACCCAATCCTAAGCCTAGCACAAAGATCGTAGTTCAGATGCTAAAGCTTTTCCAATGTCAAGTATCTCTTCCTTAGACCATGAGATCGTGCAATTCCGGATACCGTAGGAGTGCTTTGGGTGTATCAAACGTCACAACGTAATCGGGTGACTATAAAGGTGCACTACAGGTATCTCCGAAAGTGACCATTGGGTTGACACGGATCAAGATCGGGATTTGTCACTCCGTAAACGGAGAGGTATCTCTGGGCCCACTCGGTAGGACATCATCATAATGTGCACAATGTGACCAAGGGGTTGATCACGGATGATGTGTTACGGAACGAGTAAAGAGACTTGCGGTAATGAGATTGAACAAGGTATCGGTATACCGACGATCGAATCTCGGGCAAGTACAATACCGCTAGACAAAGGGAATTGTATACGGGATCGATTGAGTCCTTGACATCGTGGTTCATCCGATGAGATCATCGTGGAACATGTAGGAGCCAACATGGGTATCCAGATCCGCTGTTGGTTATTGACGGGAGAACGTCTCGGTCATGTGCGCATGTCTCCGAACCCGTAGGGTCTACACACTTAAGGTTCGGTGGCGCTAGGGTTATATAGGAAGCTTGTATGTGGTTACGAATGTTGTTCGAGTCCGGATGAGATCCCGGACGTCACGAGGAGTTCGGAATGGTCCGGAGGTAAAGATTTATATATGGAAAGTTGTTGTTGGGTTAGGAAAAGTTCGGGTTTTTCGGTATTGTACCGGAAGCTTCGAGAAGGTTCGGAGGATTCGGAGGGGTCCGGAGGTCCGGAAATTGTTCCACCACGTCCAATACAGTAGCATGGGCTGTGAGGGGCGCCCTAGCCATAATGGGCCAAGGGAACCAGCCCCCAAGGCCCATGCGCATGGGAGGGGGAACCCTAAGGGGAGGCCTCCACTTGACTTGGGAGGCACTCCTCCCCTCTTAGCCGCCCCAAGTCCCATCTAGGGCTGGCCGCACCCCTTGGGGTGGGAAACCCTAAAGGGGCGCAGCCCCTTTCCCTATATATACTTGAGGTTTTGGGCTGCCCAACACACATGAGAACTTCTCCTCTTGGTGCAGCCCTGCCTCTCCTCCTCCTCCTCTCCCTTGGTGCTTGGCGAAGCCCTGCTGGATTGCCACGCTCCTCCACCACCACCACGCCGTTGTGCTGCTGTTGGATGGAGTCTTCCTCAACCTCTCCCTCTCTCCTTGCTGGATCAAGGCATGGGAGGCGTCACCGGGCTGTACGTGTGTTGAGCGCGGAGGTGCCGTCCGTTCGCACTTGATCATCGGTGATCTGAATCACGGCGAGTACGACTCCATCAACCCCGTTCACTTGAACGCTTCCGCTTAGCGATCTACAAGGGTATGTAGATGCACTCTCCTCCCCTCGTTGCTAGTTTCTCCATAGATAGATCTTGGTGACACGTAGGAAAATTTTGAATTTCTGCTACGTTCCCCAACACTAGAGGCCTCTCTGTCGCGACCACGGGGTGGTCGGTCAGCCGTATTGTCTCCTGGTGATGCGGGTTCGTAAGCCTCCTCCTCTAATCGGGGGAGCAGCTTGCGTTTAGGGTAGCTTTTGGAGGGGCGTTCGAGCTCATGCTCTTCGGCCGCGAGGACTTCGGTCCATCTATCGGCTAGCAGATCCTGATCAGCTCTAAGCTGTTGCTGCTTTTTCTTGAGGCTGTTCGTCGTGGCCATAAGCCTTCTTCTAAATCGCTCTTGTTCGACGGGATTCTCAGGCACGACGAATTCATTGTCGTCGAGGCTTGCTTCATCTTCAGAGGGAGGCATATAATCCTCTACCTCTTCTGCTGCCGCTCTCTCTTGAGGGCTGGCGTCTCCATCCTCCTGCGCTGGATCTTGCTGGAGTGGATTGTCTTCGGCGCTGTTCGGTGCATTGTTATCTCCGGTGCCGGAATCTTCATTCTTGCTACGGCGGGATTTAGAGCGGCGCCGCTGGCGCCGGCGCTTGGGTTGCTTCTTGGAGGGGTCATCCTCCGTTGTTCCATCGCCGTTCCCATCTTTTGGGATGTCCATCACGTATATGTCGTATGACGAGGTGGCCTTCCAGTGCCCTGTAGGCGCTGGGTCTTGGTCGTCTCCGGCATCGTCGTCCATACCGTCGATGTCTTCGGAGTCGTAGTCTAGCATGTCGGTTAGATCATCGACAGCGGCTACCAAGTGGGTGGTGGCTGGGCGTTCAATTTCTTCGTCGACTGCATCCCAACCTTCCTGACCGTAGTCCGGCCAGGGCTCTCCGGATAAAGAGAGAGACTTTAGTGAATTCAGGATGTCGCAAAAGGCGAGTGCTGAAAGATGTCATGACCATGAACTCCATAACGGGCGCCCAATCGAATTCGATCGGCAAGGGCGCGGAGGGTTGAGTCCGGATAGGAGTCCGGCACCACAGAGTTGAGGTCTTCGCAGCGACAGGATGGAGTTCGCTCAATCGCCGTAGAGATTGTAGCCCCGAGGCGGTGTCCAACCACTCGTCCTCGGTCGGGAATCCGGCTCCGATTAAGGGCGGGCGGATCTTTGTGCGGCCTCCAAGGCCTTCGTTCGCTGCAGAGCTAGATCATGCCCATCGAGACAAAGGCGGCACGCTTGGTTGCGGCTCGAATCCGTCAAAGATCAAGTCTCCGCGGATATCGGCCGTATAGTTTAAACTTCCAAATCTGACCTGATGGCCAGGGGCGTAGCTTTCGATCTGCTCCAGATGGCCAAGCGAATTGGCCCGATGCAAAGCCGCCAACACAAAGATCTGTCCGGGAGAAAAGTCTCACCTGGACGCGTCGTTCTTGATGATCGGAGGAGCCATCGGGCCTATCGGTGGCGACACGAGGGAACTCTCAATGAAAGCACCAATGTCGGTGTCAAAACCGGCGGATCTCGGGTAGGGGGTCCCGAACTATGCGTCTAGGCGGATGGTAACAGGAGACAAGGGACACGATGTTTTACCCAGGTTCGGGCCCTCTTGATGGAGGTAAAACCCTACGTCCTGCTAGATTAATATTGATGATGTGTGTTCCGGACTAGGGGGTGTCCGGATAGCCGAAATATCATTATCGGCCGGACCCCAAGACTATGAAGATACAAGATTGAAGACTTCGTCCCGTGTCCGGATGGGACTTTCCTTGGCGTGGAAGGCAAGCTTCGCGATACGGATATGTAGATCTCCTACCTTTGTAACCGACTTTGTGTAACCCTATCCCTCTCCGATGTCTATATAAACCGGATGGCTTTAGTCCATAGGACGAACAACAATCATACCATAGGCTAGCTTCTAGGGTTTAGCCTCTTTGATCTCGTGGTAGATCCACTCTTGTAACACACATCATCAATATTAATCAAGCAGGACATAGGGTTTTACCTACATCAAGAGGGCCCGAACCTGGGTAAAACATCGTGTCCCTTGTCTCCTATTACCATCCGCCTAGATGCACAGTTCGGGACCCCCTACCCGAGATCCGCCGGTTTTCACACCGACACACTCCTCCCCAATATTCTGTCAGCATTCTAAAAGAAGAAACAAGCAGACACATAACAGGTTTAGCATGTACTAGTATATGAAACTCATTTTGGTGAACCAGTTCATTAGTAAGGTGGACAAGATTAAACTACCAAGTCTTCTATTGCCAAGTAGTACATTATAAAAGCATCAAACAAACATATATCTATGTCCTATGGTCACTGCATTGTCTTGAATCAAAATAGAGACACGGTTCAAATCATATCAGTTCAAGAGAAAGCAGCACTGAAAGAATACAAAGTGTGGGAACCTACATGGCACAACAAGATTTCAAATGGGTACCATGGGTCTACATGTACAACAACACTATTAGCTCTGTTGTGATGCTAGTAATGTGCATGATATGAGAAGTCAACTGTACACACAATTGAAATTGAAATCAATAGAGCTATTTATAAGAGCAAACCTGTTAAAGAAATATGCGTAGACATACCTGTTGTGCCATTGGAGTTTCGATTGGATCCTTCAATTTAAAAAAAAGTTTGTATGAGTTAATACAGTGATACAAGAGCAAAGCAGTATGCACGATAGCAATGGAATCTTAAATGAGAACAGTTGTTCTTCAGGTTTAAGCACTTGTTTTACATGAACAGAGTACAGTAAGATGCAAGCATATAGTACTTAAAAAATGAGCTCATAGACCTTACCACATTCTTGGTTTGGGTTCAGTACAGAATAAGGCCTTCCCATTCATCGTCCAATAAATGTGTCTCAGGAGAACGTCAGGGAATTTGATGAGTTTCTTTGCCAGTGAAGTATGTTTTCTTCAGGTAATTCCGATACTGCCACCAAGCATTATTGAAGATAGCAGAGGTATTAACACAGGTTACCTTATCCTGAGTTCCCAAATCGGTCCTTCTCTATAGAGAAAAATGGGAAATTTGCTATATTATAACCATCATGGAGGTATAATGTATGGGACAAAGCAAAGTAATTGCCATGAATAACATTACTTACACATAACTCCTGGACAAACACCTGCAACTGGCATTTTCCTTCATCTCCAGTATAATATTTCCATGATGGTAAGATACACACATAGGATTTAACAACATCAAATGCGATAGATGCTAAACTACGAATGGCTGGTTGTGCTTCCTCCACAGGAATGGGTGTACTAACTGGTGGAGTTGGGGTTCGACGTGGTAGTACTGGCGCTTTGTGCACTGGAGCTACCTTACTAGTTGATCTTGCTTGGGAGCTCTGTGGTGGAGATGGTGTTGTGTCAACAGGAACTGGGTTACTATCGGCTCAGGTTGGGGTTAGATTGGGTGAAGTTGGTTCTCTGTCCATCGCAGTAGGGGTACAATCTGGGAGAGTCTCGGTTATGTGTGGTAGGGCTGGTTCTCGTGCATGTACAACCGGGGTGCTATCTCCACCAAGAGGTAGCACTATTTTATTTGAAGACTAGTTTTTTACTCCGCTAGATACTGCCATCACCTGCTCTAATTCAAATGGCTGATAAACAGGAATTATAGTTGAATGTACAGACATTGTATGAGAGACAGATGCAATAGATAGTGTGGAAAAAAGAGGGCATGAAATAGTTGACATGTATATTGTTTAATTAAAACAGATAGCATGACATAATTTCACATATATGATGTCTATATAAACTGGATAGCATAGCATAACATAATTCAGAGATATGATGACTAACTAAACAGGATCGCATGACATAATTCACATACATGTTATCTAAGTAATCAGGATCGCATGATTTAATTCACATATGTGATTTATACGCTAAGCAGAGGGCATTCACATATATGATGTATAAACTAAGAACATGGTGTTGAATATTATGTATATGATGTCTAAACTATGCAATGCAAGACACCATATGCAAGATATGAGCAGTATAACCGTGCCAAGTTAGAGCATACACCTCGGTGGGGGAATAGGACTAGTCGTCTGTCTCTGAATCCATCTCTGGGAAGCTATCGGGGCCCAGCAAGAGATCTGCTTTGACAGGTAGCACTGTCTACTCTGAAGGTCTTGTTTTCACTCCAGATTTTCCATCACCCACTCAAATGGCTGATTCATAGGAAGAGTAGTTTAATGTACAAACATTGTCAACAAATGGAAATGTAATGAAGAAAAGGATGGGCTAGATATCATTCAAATATATGATGCCTGGTTAAACAGGATGGCATTGCACATTTCATATATATTATGGCTGGCTAAAATACATGAGACCGCATAATTCCCATATATGATATAGAAACTAAACAGGTGGCATTATAGAACATGTCTAAAGTAAGCAGATGACATATATGATGTCGAAAGTAGGCACTGCAAGACAACATAGGCATGATATGACTAACATCATCATGCCAAGTTAGAGCAAACACCTTGGGGGGTAAATAGGAGTGGTCAGCTACATCTGGATCAGCCTCAGAACTGGTATCTTCCTTTGGATTACAATCTGGAGAGGGGGGAGGGTTTGCCATTGAACCCACCATGGAGCAATGTCTGCGTGACATTGTATTGCTGCACAAAACTCTTCTCCATTTATCTACATGTTTGCATGACTGTGTACAATATCTAACATGCATACGAAAATAATATAGTGAGATTGTGTAAGGAGAGCATGCAGAAATCTAGAGTCATAGTAACAACCAGTGGTTGGATCCAAAAATAATGATAGCAGGCTGATGATTGCTTTAATTTAATAAAAAGACGGATGATGATTGCTTTACTATTTATTTCCCACCCAAGATGAACAACATAGGCATACCCTAGGTGAACCAGATATTAGACAGAGATACTATTCATTGCTGCCTCGATATGTGCCCCACAACTAGTTTAGAACTCAAATGGGATTCTAATAACATCTCCAATAGATGATGTAAAATACATTACCAACAAGTGATAGATGTAAAATTTACATCACCAAAAAACACCTGACTACAACAGATGAGGTAAAAACTGTTGACTCTGAACTTAACCGTCGAAACTGAAATTTATTGTGGAATCTGAATATTACTGTCAAAACTGAACGCAATGGTAATAGAGAGGCACTTCACATGTAGTTTAGGGAGGGCATGCAGTTCATCTTCAACCTGCACCCCCCTAGCCGCCAGCCACCACCGGCCGAACCGTCGGCCCCGCTGAGGGAGTCCTGGACTAAGGGGTCCTCGGGCGTCCGGCCTGTTAGCCATGGGCCGGACTGATGGGCTGTGAAGATACAAAGGTGTCCGGATGGGACTCTCCTTGGCGTGGAAGGCAAGCTTGGCGACCAGATATGTAGATTCCCTTCCTTGTAACCAACCCTGTGTAACCCTAGATCCTCCCGGTGCCTATATAAACTGGAGGACTTAGTCCGGAGAGAGAGATATACTCATTACTATAGTCATACAGGCTAGGCTTTTAGGGTTTAGCCATTACGATATCATGGTAGATCAACTCTTGTAATACTCATATTCATCAAGATCAATCAAGCAGGAAGTAGGGTATTACCTCCATAGAGAGGGCCTGAACCTGGGTAAACATTGTGTCCCCTGTCTCCTGTTACCATCGACCATAGACGCACAGTTCGGGACCCCCTACCCGAGATCCGCCGGTTTTGACACCAACATTGGTGCTTTCATTGAGAGTTCCACTATGCCGTCCTCAGGATGTTTGATGGCCCCTTCAATCGTCAACAACGATGCCGTCTAGGGAGAAACCTTCCTCCCGGGACAGATCTTCGTGTTCGGCGGCTTCGCACTGTGGGCCAACTCGCTTGGCCATCTGGAGGAGATCGACAGCTACGCCCCTGGCCACCAGGTCAGATTTGGAAGCTTGAACTACATTGCGGACATCCGTGGAGACTTGATCTTCACTGGATTCAAGACCGCAGCGGCCGCTCCCTATCACACCGATGCACACGATCTAAATCTGTCATCGGACCACACTTAGGAGATTGCTCCCGTAACTGCTCTGGCCTTAGATCCGGAGCAGATCGTGCCATCTGAGGATGGGAAGCTCAACCCCACCACGGAGGCCACGGATTCCGCGGCATCAGAGCCGCACACAGACTCCAAATCATGGGACATCTGCGTCACCGGAACTCCGGACTTGCCTCTGGCTATAAATTCCGAACCATGTGCGCCCGCGGACGCCGAGCTTGATCGGCTATCGATCTTCGAGTTCAACGCCACAGATATCTTCCAGCACTCGCCCTTGGGCGATGTGCTAAACTCATTAAAGAGCTTGTCCTTGCCGGGAGACTCACAGCCGAACTATGTCCGGTGTGAACTAGTGGCCGATGATAGAGAATTTTGCTTCCCACCTGCCACCCACTTCATAACCACTGTCGGGGATCTAACCGACATGCTTGACTATGGCTCCGAAGACATCAATGGCATGGACGACGATGCCGAGGAGGAGCAGGGCCAAAACCCGCCATTTACTGGACGCTGGACGGCGACTTCTCCGTACGATGTGTACATGGTGGATACACCCAAAGCAACTAATGACGATGACATAGAAAATCCAGTTGAGAATAAACCTCCTGAGACACACCCCAAGCGTCGGCGTCCTCAGCGCCGCTCTAAGTCACGTCTTTCAAAGGATAGCAACACTGGCACCGGGAAAAATGGTACTCCGGACGAACTCAAAGATAATAAAGACCCCGTCGGGGTAACCTCTGAATAGGAGGAACGGGAAAATGGGCAAGTTATCCCTCATGAACAGGCCATACATGACAATTCGGAGGACGATAATTATCTTCCGCTCTCCGGAGACGAGGTAAGCCTCGGCGACGAGGATTTCATCGTGCCCGAGGAACCTCTCAAGTAGGAGCGCTTCAAGCGCAGGCTAATAGCCACTGCAAGGAGCCTAAAAAAGAAACAACAGCAGCTTCAGGCTGACCAAGATCTGCTCAATGACAGATGGACTAATGTCCTGGCAGCCGAAGAATACGGCCTCAAGCTCCCAGCCAGGAGTTACCCTAAGTGCAAACTGCTGCCCCAGTTTGATGAGGAGGCGCCAGAGCTCATACCTCACTCGCGCAACGCGGCCGACCGACCACAGCGCGGTCGGGACAATGCATCAGGCCGACCACAACTTGGTCGGGATAAAGCGGCAATTCAAGCCGAACAGTAACCTGCTCCACGACCACGTAAAAACAGAAACAACACAGCTCGGGGTGATACATACGACCTTCGGCAAGACCTGGACAGTAAAGCAGGATATACCAGATCAATCTACGGATCACGAGGATGTATCGCGAGAAGCGACGATGGCTATCTATTCGGACGCGACAAACCTAGTCACGCCCAGGCCGAAAACTGAAGACGGACTCCATCGGAGCTACGTAGCGATGCGGCCCGATATAGGGGCGGCGCACACCCTCTTTGCTTCACTGATGGAGTAATGGATCACGAGTTCCTAGAAGGGTTTAAACCCGTAAATATTGAATCATACGATGGAACAACAGGTCCCACTGTGTGGATCGAGGATTTTCTTCTCCATATCCATATGGCCCGCGGAGAGGACCTTCATGCCATCAAATACCTCCCGTTAAAACTCAAAGGACAAGCTTGGCACTGGTTAAATAGTCTGCCTAAAAACTCAATTGGCAGCTGGGAGGAGTTGGAAGATAACTTCCGCGATAACTTTCAAGGTACATATGTCCGGCCACCGGATGCCGATTACCTATGTCACATTGTCCAGCAACCCGGAGAGTCCGCCAAAAAGCTCTGGACTAGGTTCTTAGTTAAAAAGAACCAAATTGTCGACTGTCCGGACGCCAAAGCCCTTGCGGCCTTCAAACACAGTGTCCGGGACGAGTGGCTTGCCCGCCACCTCGGTTAGGAAAAACCAAACTCTATTGCTCGCCCGTAGAAGCAATAGCGCCAGTGATCCGGGCACCTCCGAAGTGCGGGACGGTAATGGAAAGCCACGACGCAATAAAAACAAACGTCGCATTAATAATGAGGGCACGCAGGACACATCGGTCAACGCTGGATTCAGCGGCCCCACACCCGGCCAACGGAAAAAGCCACTTACCGCAAACAAAGACGGACCTTCCAATTTAGACAAAATATTGGATAGGCCCTACCAGATTCATGGCCACCCCAATAAACCAGCTAATCACAGCAACAGGAGCTGTTGGGTCTTCAAATAGGCTGACAAGTTCAATGCCGAACACAAGAGGAAGAGGCCGCCCGGCGATAGCGACGACGAAGAGACTCACCAACCGAACAACGGGGGTCAGAAGCAGTTTTCCCCTGAAGCAAAAACAGTAAACATGGTATACGTGACACACACCCCTAGAGGTGAGCGCACGGAACACTCCCTCCGTACAGGAGATCATACTACGGCTACCTCAGCCGAACTACACAGCGGCCTTATCACGCCGCATACCACATCGGCCATCACGCCGCCGGTCTCCATTCAACATGACCGATCAATGTCCATATTGGACTAGCAATTCGGCTTCCGCCGTTCACCTGATATAACTTCGAAGTGGGTACCGTGCATACATAATTATGCACTTGAAATACCCTGGGCACCGGTGGAAGCACAGTACGAGTGTGCCTGCAACCCCCCTACTTTTCTAACTGCCTTTTTCCTTTTTATTATCCCCTCCACAGGTAGCTCAATGGCCGGTCACCACGAGGACTCTACCAGAGTTCAGGTTCGTACAATCATCCAAGGGTTATTCCTGTCAAGGAATCCCTTAACCGAGGACAGGCGGCGCAGACGTGCGACAGGAGGTCCAAAATAACTTTTTGTAGACCGCGCTCTCTATTCCGAGCCTGTATAAAGTGCCTTTTTCCTCAGCCTTCGACCCCTGGCGTGTCAAATAGCTAGGGTTGCGGTTTTGTTATCTATATAATAATTGGATATCACTCAGCTCCCAGTAAAAGTAACCAGTGTCCAGTATTGACTTTTTTTTTCTAATCGATCCAAATTTTTGCTCCTGGTGGTTGTTTTACACACACACATGCCTTGGCATAACTCGCCAGGGGCTCGGTATGGGAACAAATGAGTTGCCGGCAAGTCCGATCAGCTTTATAGCATACTTCGGCGTCGCGAGTTTGGCGTTATATGCATCAGCTCCGAATCATGTCGTGGGTCAATAGTTGGGTTGCCCGGCTCCTATGCTTGCTACCCAACGTTCCGCTCTATCGGCAAGGGTAGTAAAGGGAGAACTACTGCGATTGTGCTTCTGGTTCAGCTGGTCAAGCACCTCAGTAGAGAAAGCCTAAAACTGATTGTCATGATGCGGCGAGAGCTGGTCAATCACTCGACGACTTATCAGAATCTTTAGTGATTCTCTCTGTGTCATACGAAGGATCTTTTTCAGATCATTTTTGCAACGCATCGTATTAAAAGTAAGCTGCGTACATACCAGGGGCTATATCGTAGACCCACCATAAAACTCCTATGGCTAAGTGAAAGTGTTAACGCCCTATAGTCTGATTGCCTGGTTCGCCGCTGTAGGATCTTGAGAAGAGGTGTCTAGAGGGGGGGGGGGTGATTAGACACTAAGTACCAAAGTTGCAGTTTTTAACTTCTTTTGGTTTAAATGGAGTTTAGGCACAAGTTTAACATTCTCATTCCATAACAAGCAAGCGTGCAAAGAGTATATAGGCAGCGGAAAATAAAGCATGCAACTTGCAAGAATGTAAAGGGAAGGGTTTGGAGAAATCAAACGCAATTGGAGACACGGATGTTTTTGTCGTGGTTCCGATAGGTGGTGCTATCGTACATCCACATTGGTGGAGACTTCAACCCACATAGGGTAACGGTTGCACGAGTCCACGAAGGGTCCACGAAGAAGCAACCTTGTCTATCCCACCATGGCCGTCACCCACGAAGGACTTGCCTCACTACGGTAGATCTTCATGAAGTAGGCGATCTCCTTGCACTTACAAACTCCTTGGTTCAACTCCACAATCTTGTCGGAGGCTACCAAGTGACACGTAGCCAATCTAGGAGACACCACTCTCCAAGAAGTAACAAATGGTGTGTTGATGATGAACTCCTTGCTCTTGTGCTTCAAATGATAGTCTCGCCAACACTCAACTCTCTCTCACAGGATTGGATTTGGTGGAAAGAAGATTTGAGTGGAAAGCAACTTGGGAAAGGCTAGAGATCAAGATTCATATGGTTGGAATGGAATATCTTGGCCTCAACACATGAGTAGGTAGTTCTCTCTCAAAAATAGGATGCTGGAAGTGTAGGCTTGTTCTGATGGCTCTCTCCATGAATGAAGAGGAGGTGGAGGGGTATATATAGCCTCCACACAAAATCTAACCATTACACACAATTTACCAAACTCGGTGAGACTGAATCATCAAACTCGGTCAGACCGATTTAGTAAACCTAGTGACCGTTAGGGTTTTCGGTCGGACTGACATGCATCTTGGTAGGACCGATATGGTTAGGGTTAGGGCATAACGTAATCTCGGTGAGACCGATTACACAAACTCGGTGAGACCGATTTTGGTAATTAGCTAAACAGAGAGTTGGTCAGGCAAACTCGGTGAGACCGATTACTCAAACTCGGTGAGACCGATTTGGGTAATAAGTTAACCAGAAAGTTTGCATTGTAATCTCAGTAGTACCGATTGCACAAGCTCGGTGAGACCGATTTTGGTAATGGGCATACACAGAGAGATTACAATCCCATCTCGGTGAGACCGAGATCCCTATCGGTGAAACCGATTTGCTTAGGGTTTGTGGCAGTGGCTATGACATCTGAACTCGGTGGTGCCGGATAGAAAGAATCGGTAGGGCCGAGTTTGACTTTAGGTTTAGGTCATATGTGGATGTGAGAAGTAGTGGAGGGTTTTGGAGCATATCACTAAGCACATGAAGCAAAAGGCTCATTAAGGAACACCTCATCCCTCCTTGATAGTATTGGCTTTTCCTATAGACTCAATGTGATCTTGGATCACTAAAATGTAAAATGAAGAGTCTTGAGCTTGAAGCTTGAGCCAATCCTTTGTCCTTAGCATCTTGAGGGAGTTCCCACATCCTTTAGTCCATGCCACTCCATTGTTGAACTTATCTGAAATATACTAGATAAAAGTGTTAGTCCAACAAGAGATATGTTGACATTAATTACCAAAACCACCTAGGGAGCACTTGTGCTTTCAATCTCCCCCTTTTTGGTAATTGATGGCAACATACATCAAAGCTTTAGATAAAGATGTAAAGAATAGCAAGTAAAGCTTTGGAAAGACATGTAACAAGCATAGGCTCCCCCTATATGTGTGCAATCATGTGAATATGGAATATAGAAACATGAGAGAGCAAAACCATGATAGAGTAGGCAATGTGGTACATGTATCTTGGCCATATGCATCAGAGCAAAGAGTATTAAAGAAAATACCTTCATGCTCATGAGTCCTTCTTGCAAAAAGGTATGTACATCAGCAAGAATTCCTCATACACATGAGTGTGATGCATATACTTACCTTGTAGTCTTGAGTTGGCTTAGAGTGAAATTAACCTGCACAAACAAGGTTAGATAACACAGGTACATCTACTAGCCAAAGCAAACAGAAGAAACCACAAGAATACCAAGACTGGGATGACATGTAGAGAGTGAGTACTGAATACCACATTGGATTAGACATGTCCCCAAGAGTAAAGATATGCAATGAATTGGAATGATTCCTTTCCCTTATATTTCTTGCTCCCTTGAATCTAGCATGGGATATTGGGAGAAGATAGGGAATAGAAAATCAGAGCTGAAAGATATAAATGAACAGAGCTTAAAGCAAATAAGCACACAAGAACATGTCTTTCCCTCAAAAAGACATGTGGCATCTCTCCTCTTGAATACCAAGCATCTGGGATCCTTGAGACATACTGTCTACTTGAGTATTCTCTCCCCCTGGAGATCTCTTTCTCCCCCTTAATACTCTCTCTGATGTGATCTCTCTAAGTGATAAGCTTTGATGTGATCTCTCTCTCCCCCTTTGACATCAATTTCCAAGAAGGGTCTTCTGGAATTTGTTGTGTATGGGTTTGGTCCTTGAGTCACAGCACAAAGCACTGGATAAAATTTGTGATGCTTGTAGAGGACAAGATTCATTGAGTGGAGCTGGATTAAAAGAAACACAGAATAAGTGGCAAATTGTTTTTCCTGTTGGGAAATCGGTGGCACCGAGTGGTATGCTTCGGTTTTACCAAAAAGATTCGGTTGGACCAAAAACAACAAATCGGTGAAACCGAGTTCATCACAGAGAAAACATTTGTCACCTCAGCTCACTAGACTAGAAAGGTCTCACAAAGATTTGCAAGGAATTAACGAAATGATATGCAATGAATTGGATGCTGAAAATGCAGAGCCAATAGAAAGAAAAGAATGATATCTAGATGAAGTTTTTTTTGAAAGGGGAAACAAATATGCATGAGACAAATGCAAAAACACAAATAAGAACACGAGAGAACTTCATCTAGAGATGGTCGGTGACAAAGTCACCTATGTTAGAGTATATTGACTTAGGAGTCAAGTGAGATCACTTGATCATGGGTCATACTCATCGTTTAAGCTCAAAATGGGGTTACCATTTTTCGTTTAAGCATCTTGATGTATTCACATCTTGTCGAGTTGCTTTAGCTCATGACTTGGAGTAAAGCTTCTCTAGGATGGAATAACATACCTGGTTGGTGGTGTTATCCATGTAGTTGAACTTGTGTGGGTTGCTCAAGGTTGATGTAGCTCATCAAGAGTTGGGAGCACCACTTGGAATTTGAGTCCATCTACCTACATGGGTTAGTTCTTGCAAGGAAGAGCACTTGTGTATCCAAAATGACAATCATGAAGCTCAATCATAGATTTTGTCAAAAGGATATGTTAGAATGATTCCGTGCTTCCTTGTATTCAGCCACCGTAGTGTAGAGACTTGGTGATGTAGAGATTGCTCAAGATGTGAGTAGATTACAATCTCATGGAATTTGTTTCAACCAAGCACCTACAAGGGTTAGATAACATGCAAGATGCAAATATATCCAAGATATAATATATTCATCATAAGAAAGATATTATGGATTAGTCATAAGCTCATGTCTTGCATGTATCCAATGGAGTTTCTACTCCAAGTTTGAAGCATCAATGATGTTCAATTCTCCTCTCAACCTGCAAAACACTTTCTCATCAAGGGGTTTAGTAAATATATCCGCTAATTGCTTTTCGGTGCGAACATGCTTAAGATTAATGTCACCCTTAGCAACATGATCTCGAATGAAATGATGACGAACTTCAATATGCTTAGTTCGAGAATGTTGTACGGGATTATGACCAATTTTGATAGCACTTTCATAGTCACAAAGCAATGGAACATGTTTCACATATATCCCATAATCTTTAAGAGTTTGGGTCATCCAAAGTAATTGAGCACAACATGAACCAGCGGCAATGTACTCTGCTTCGGCTGTAGATAAGGATACCGAGTTTTGTTTCTTGGAGGACCAAGACACAAGATATCTACCAAAAAATTGACAAGTACCCGAAGTGGACTTGCTATCAACCTTGTCTCCGGCATAGTCCGAGTCGGAATAGCCAACAAGATCGAAAGAGGCCCTCTTAGGATACCAAATGCCAAATTTTGGTGTATGAATTAAGTATCTCACTATTCTTTTCACAGCCTTAAGATGACATTCTTTAGGAGCAGCTTGATATCTTGCACACATGCACACACTTAGCATAATATCGGGACGTGAAGCATATAGGTATAACAATGATCCAATCATAGAGCGATAAACCTTTTGATCAACGGGTTTACCATCTTTGGTCAAATCAAGATGTCCACTAGTAGGCATGGGTGTAGACATACCTTTGCACTCTTGCATATTGAACTTCTTGAATAAGTCCTTAGTGTACTTCGTTTGAGAGACAAAATTACCTTCCTTAGTTTGCTTGATTTGCAACCCAAGAAAGAATTTGAGTTCACTCATCATTGACATCTCAAACTTCTCCAACATTAGCTTTCCAAACTTTTCACTAAAATGAGGGTTAGTTGATCCAAATATGATATCATCAACATAAATTTGGCACACAAATAATTCTCCATTAACCCTTTTAGTAAAGAGTGTGGAATCAATCTTCCCAATTTTGAACCCTCTTTCAAGAAGAAACTTGGTCAAGCATTTATACCATGCTCTAGGAGCTTGTTTAAGACCATAAACATCTTTGTGAAGTTTGTAAACATGGTTTGGTTTCTTAGGATTGACGAAGCCGGGAGGTTGTTTAACATAAACTTCCTCCTCTATTTCACCATTTAGAAAAGCACTTTTAATGTCCATTTGGTACAAGGTGATATTATGTTGATTAGCATAGGCAAGTAAGATGCGAATGGACTCAAGTCTAGCAACGGGAGCATAAGTCTCACCATAGTCCATACCTTCGACTTGTGTGTAGTCTTGGGCGACGAGACGTGCTTTGTTGCGAACTACTTGTCCATCTTCATCTTGCTTGTTGCGAAACACCCATTTGGTACCGATGATGTTGTGGTGGTTGTCGGTCTTCTCAACCAATGTCCAAACTTGGTTTCTCTCAAAGTTGTGTAGCTCTTCATGCATAGCATTTATCCAATCCGGATCTTCCAATGCTTCTTCGACCTTCATAGGTTCAATGCTAGAGATGAAAGAATAGTTTTCACAAAAGTTAGCTAAACGAGTTTTAGAGCGAGTGATTCTCCCGGTTTGAATATCATTGTAGATTTGCTCGATGGGATGGTCTTTAGCAATTCTTGCTTGAACTTGTGAAAGATTTTGCTTGGGTCTCGGTTGAACATCTTCTTCATATTGTTCTTCTTCTTCTTGATCATCTTCATTGTTGGCGTTGTCGTTTACTTGTCGAGGTGGAGAAGGAGGTTGTTGACGATCGTGATGTTCTTCCTCGTTTTCTTCATCTTGGTGTGTTCCACTTGTGGATGCTTCCGTTGCAAATCTTGGCTCACCTTGTCGTGAAGTAGAAGCTTCCACTTGAACAGACGAGGTACTCTCCTTCACCTCCGTTGGACGGACCTTGCCAATAGACAAGTCTTGGATTGCTTCCGAAGGGTCTTTGTCTCCTACATCAATAGGCAATTGCTCTACTTGCGAGCCATTAGATTCATCAAAATTCACATCTACCGTCTCTTCAACCTTTCGGGTGAAATTGTTGTAGACACGGTAAGTGTGAGAGTTTGGGCCATAACCTAGTAGGAAACCTTCATGAGACTTAGGAGCAAATTTTGAACGACGATGCTTATCAAGAATGTAGCACTTTGAGGCGAATACTCGAAAGTATCCAACTTGGGGTTTGTTACCGGTGAGAAGATCGTATGCCGTCTCGCCGAGTAGCTTGTGAAGATACAAGCGATTTGTTGCATGACAAGCTGTCTCAACCGCTTCTGCCCAAAAGTGCTTCGGCGTCTTGTACTCATCAAGCATCGTTCTCACCATTTTGATGAGTGTCCGGTTCTTCCTCTCAACAACTCCATTTTGTTGAGGTTTGTACGTAGTCGAGAACTCGTGTGAAATCCCTTCTTCGTCAAGAAAGGTGTCCACGTTTGCGTTCTTGAACTCCGTTCCGTTGTCGCTGCGAACCTTCTTGATCTTCACTTCAAATTGGTTTTGGGCCTTCCTAGAGAAGTTTTTGAAGATCTTTTGGACCTGCGATTTATCATCGAGAAAGAAAACCCGTAAATCTTGAAAAATCATCAACTATAACTAGACCAAAAGAATTTCCACCGAGACTTTTGTAGGCGTTGGGACCAAAAAGGTCCATATGAAGTAGCTCGAGTGGCCTCCTTGTGGTCATGATGTTCTTCACGGGATGCCTTCCTCCGACCTGTTTACCTGCTTGACAAGCACTGCACAGTCTATCCTTATCAAATATGACATCGTTAACTCCAAGGATATGATTTCCTTTGATAAGCTTGTCAAGGTTTCTCATGCCAACGTGACCTAGTCATCTGTGCCATAACCAACCTTTTGAGGATTTAGCAATGAAGCAAGTTTTAGGTTGTGCCTTTTTAGAGAAATCAACAATGTAAAGATCACCTCTCATTATACGGTAAAGACCATTTTATGATTGTCTCGACGAAACACTTGACAATCTACTTCAGTAAATAGGACATTTAAACCGAAATCAGCAAGTCTAGATACTAAAAGTAAGTTGTAGCCAAGAGACTCAAGGAGCATGACATTTTGAATGGAGCTATCATGTGAGATGGCCACCTTACCGAGTCCAACCACCTTACCCTTTGAGTTGTCACCGAAAGTGACATACTTTCGAGGACTATCATTTTCAGCAAGCTCACGAAACATGTCTTTATCTCCGGTCATGTGATCGGTACATCCACTGTCAAGAACCCATTCCTTTCCTCCTAACACATATCCCCGAAGATTTTCCATAAGACCAAAATGTCTCATTGCATCATCAAGATCGAAGTCACTATCATCATCCTCATCATAGTATCCATGTTCAACATCGTCATGTGGTGGATCAAATCCTAGAGAGGGTAATTCATTAGAGTGAGTTTGACAAAGATCTTGCTTATGAATTCTTATAGCTTCGGAAATAGTATCACCAATAATTCCAACATTTCCTTTGGCACGCATAAGGTCGGTGAGTTCAAATAGACGATCACCAAACATAGGATCACTAGTATTCATCTTACTCAAGGTAATAGACTTATAGAGAATCTCATCTAGATTTTTCAAGGAATAATTTGGAAAGTGTTCCTCAAGAAATTTCCATATAGTGTAGGCACACTCAAAAGTAGGCAAGATTCTAATCAAGTTTCTAGGCAAGCCTCTAGTGATAAGATTAACAGTTCTAAGATTTCTAGTCATGTCAATAGATTCATCAAGGGTAGGATGCATAGGATCAACATGAGGTGCACAAGGTCTAGCAATGTGCTTGTTCAATTGATATTGATTGAAGATTACAAGCATCTCATTTTTCCACTCATGAAAATACTCTCCATCAAGAATAGGCACTCTATGTCTAAGACTCCCCAAAGTAGACTCGTCCATCTTCCTCCAATGGTGATTAAACCAAGGCAATGGAGACCAAAGCTCTGATACCACTTGTAGGATCTTGAGAAGAGGTGTCTAGAGGGGGGTGATTAGACACTAAGTACCAAAGTTGTAGTTTTTAACTTTTTTTGGTTTAAATGGAGTTTAGGCACAAGTTTAACATTCTCATTCCATAACAAGCAAGCATGCAAAGAGTATATAGGCAGCGGAAAATAAAGCATGCAACTTGCAAGAATGTAAAGGGAAGGTGTAAGTGAATCTAGTGCCACCCCTAGTTGGTTTTGAAGTATTGACGACAAATGTGGTTGAGGGACTAATGCGTTTGTGAGAATTGCGGGATAACTTGGTAGTGTCCCCATTGAATCGGTTTACCTACGGAGATGACCCTAAAATGTATGAAGACATTAACGACAATGGTGGCATGTGAAGATATTCACATTGAAGACTATGACATGAGAAGGCGTTGAGTGAAGACTATGGGCCTTGAAGAGGCGTGTCGTTTCGTTGTTTCCTTTTCTTCTTTGTTGAGTCATAGGAACCACCGTACTGTTAAGTGGGGTCCAAGTGATCAAAGTCAGAATGACTGAAGTGATGCTCAACCCAAATCCTATGTTGTGACACCCCAAAATTTTGACCTTGTTTTATTAATTAAAATTTTGCCAGGAAATTAAAACTTTTATTTTCTGCGCTCCTTTTTTATTTTTGAATTTTTTTCTCTTGTTATTATGGAGTTTTCCCCAAAAAGAAAACCTTTCAAATATGTTATTGGGCTTGTTTAACCTCTCAAGAATTTTTATTTTATTTTATTGGTAGAACTAATTACATAACTAATTTGCTTGATCTTTATTTTCTTGAAAAATGGTTTTCCAAGGTTATATGACCATATTGAAATACAACCATTTGATAAATTCACTTAAAACTCCAACCAAAATTTGGAGATGTCAGGTGATGTTTTTAAATCACTTTTATTCAAAAATATCTTTTATTCATGAAATATTTTGAGCTCTACACCCAATTTTTCTTCTCTGGTCCAGTGGGCAATTTTGCACTACAACTCAGTTAAATACTTCTTTCTAGCCTCCACCAAAATTATGGGATGTTGGTAGTAGCATATGTTTCAACTTTATGCAAAAACCCAGTGATGTTATTTGAAAATTTTGAGTGAATCAACCTCATCTTCATTCTGGTCCAACATGATGGTTTGTACAGCATCCATATTCTTGCTTGCTCTTTGGCCCTTGATTCTTTCCCCTGCTTGTAGACCACCCTACAAAACCCCTAAGTCCAGGAGCATGCAGCCAATGGGATATTTTTGGTCCATGAGATGATGCCATTTACCTCCTGTCCAGAATTGAAGTTTTGCAAAACTTGCACTAACAAGTTTGTTCTCTGTACAAACTAACCTCACCACCCTCTTGTGCATCTAAAGAGACTAGGATCTGGAAGATTTGGCCACTCCAAGAAAAGCCTAGGTGCCTGTGGCATTTTGTCAAACACCTGGAGTGCATGGACAGGATTGGCATGAGTTTTTGTTTGCATTATGAACTTGGTCTCCTGAGCTAACCACCTTGTCCCTTGATCTCCCCTCTATCAATAACCTAGTCATGTTGCTTTCCAACCTCGCCCAAGCACTCTGGAGTGCCGTGGCATTTCGTCGAGCAGTTGGTGGGCGTGCACTTGGCGCGCCCAGAGCGCGCCAACTGCAGCCGCGCACCCGAGCCGCCGCGTCGCGCGTACTCCGTGCCCATTGACACTTGGCCATCCGCAGCCAGCACGCCACGTATCCTCCTACACCACAACACCACCCCGACCACCCTTGGCACCCCACAGTGCCACCGTCAGGTTGGCCGTGGCGGCTAGTGACGACGCCTCAGGCCCGACCGTGTCGGCGCCGCCCGAGCGACCAGCTCTCGCCACCTGCCCCCTGGAGCTTCGTGAGCTCATCCACAAGTGTGTCGCCTAGCTCTCGTCGCCGCTACGCTGCCCTGACCGCTACAGAGAGGCGGTTCGCCGGCGACCTTATCCTCATCCGCGGATCCGCCATGGATACACTATAAATAGGAGACCTTAGCTCATCTGTGCACTCAGGCGGCCTCAGTCCACTCCTCCAGTTTCCCCCATGGCAGCCAATCGACCCGAGGAGGCCGTCTTCTTCCTCTCCGGCAACTCCTGTCGCCGCCACTGCCCCAGCCTTTCCGGCGCCACCAGGACCTCCCCCTCTCCACTCTCTTCACCAGGAACTCCCTCTCCCTCTCATGAGTCCAAACCCCCACTCAATTTTGCTCGGGACTCGCCACAGGAAAGAACTCACTTTGCCCGATGGCCACCGCCCGCTGAGAAGCTCGCCGACTGCAGCTCCATCCATCCCAGGGGCCATGCCGACCACCGAAGGGACCGCCTCGACCCCCTAAGCCCGTGGGTGGACTCCGTTTCTCGAGAGGTGCCGCCAATCACCGGCGACGACCGCCGGAGTCCCGCCTCCCGTTCGGCCAGAGGAAGAAGAGGGAAGGGGACTGGTCAAACCTGACCAGTGGGGCCCCTGGACCAACTGTCAGCGACCCATCCCGTCGCCACGTGCTTTTAGTGAAAGCGTAAACCACCCCAGTACGCTTCCTCCGCTCCGAAAACGTATTCCTGTCTGAAGCATTTTCTTTTATATTTCTTTTTAAAAACAGATTTTGACCAAATCTTTGACTGGCTATAACTTTTTAAATATAACTCCAAATAAAATGATTCTTTTTCCTACATCTCCCAAATATTGTCTAGTTTATTTTCATATTTATTCCAAAATTTTCCAAGCAACTTTTTTGTGCTGTTTTCAAACTATGTGCTAATTTAAATATTTCCAAAAATAGGATTTGTTAGAGAGAGGAGAAAACTTTCAAAGTGTTGGAATGCACCCCGACTCTCCACAACTTGAAGGCAAGCATCCTGAACCATGGCATAATATTTTTTGGTGTGTTAGTTGACGCGGTTATAACACCACCTTACTTCGGAAAAACTCATTATTTTATGTGGAGATGTGATCTTTTGCATGAATGCATATTAGTGATTTTCCTTGTTGTCGTAAATGAGTATACTTGTGATGGTGATCATCCTCATGTCCCTTGCATGCATGCTGGAAAGGAATCCGGGAAGTCCTCTGCCTTGGGTAGGCGTGAGCTTGTCGCCGGTCTCCGCTGGGACGGTTATGTCCGGTATGGCATAGTAAGGTATAATGAGCGGTGATCCTGTTGATTGAAATATGTTTGTTTTATATATCATGCAGGTAATACTTAAGCCTCCTGAGTCGGCCGTAGATCGAGTCTTGTTCCAGTAACCCCATACTTGTTTCGTGCTGCCACTTGTCCCTGCCGTAGGTAGGGTATGGTTCAGTAAGTTGTCAACCCTTGTCTTGGCACACACCATACAGAGAGGCCAAAGTGGAAGATACCGGCTGCATCCGGTAGGCATGCCACCTGGTCCGGGAGCATGGGTGTTTCCGGTTGGGACCGAGAGGGGGCACCCCTTAGAGCACGCGATAGAAATTTGATCCCATGCTACGTGAGGTTGTAGCCTCCCCACTTAGAGTTTTGCTTGACAGGTGTTCAGGGAGTTCCGGACTAAGGGGTGTCCGGATAGCCGAACTATCATCATCGGCCGGACTCCAAGACTATGAAGATACAAGATTGAAGACTTCGTCCCGTGTCCGGATGGGACTTTCCTTGGCGTGGAAGGCAGGCTTGGCGATACGGATATGTAGTTCTCCTACTATTGTAACCGACTCTGTGTAACCCTAACCCTATCGGGTGTCTATATAAACCGGAGTAGTCTGTAGGACGAACAACAATCATACCATAGGCTAGCTTCTAGGGTTTAGCCTCTTTGATCTCGTGGTAGATCCACTCTTGTAACACACATCATCAATATTAATCTAGCAGGACGTAGGGTTTTACCTCCATCAAGAGGGCCCGAACCTGGGTCAAACATCGTGTCCCTTGTCTCCTGTTACCATCCGCCTAGACGCACAGTTCGGGACCCCCTACCCGAGATCCGCCGGTTTTGGCACCGACATTGGTGCTTTCATTGAGAGTTCCTCTGTGTCGTCGCCGTCAGGTAGGATGCCTCATCTCGTCTTTAAAGACGATACTATATCGCCAAAGGAACCTTGGCGCTGGCGAACTCTTGACTAGGTGGTTTCTTATGACCGCCAGTCCGGCCACCTCGCTGACGATGACCTCTCGAGTCATCGAAACCAATCTCCAGGTTAGTTCGGAACTTGCCGAACAGTTAGATCCGATCAAGCTCTCCTCCATAAGTGAGCTCTTGGATCGCATCGCTGCCCTGGGAGTCGCCATAGACTACGACCGGATCGGGCCTAAAACCGAACCGAGAGAGATCAACTCTCCCCAGGCTACCCATCATGTTGCTATGATAGAGCAGCAATGCGGCGATTCTTCTTGTATCTTAAGGACTAGTTGCGTCCAGATTCCCGATCCCTCCATGCCGGATTCCCGCAGAGGGACGGACGTCGATCAAGCCCTGAACTTAAAGTCAGGCGGCGGGTTGGACTCATTGGATAACACTCAAAAATCAAAACTTCCAAGTTCGGAAACTTCTCGGCCCTTGAGTCCTGAATTGGATAGGGTTCCGGATCTAGTTCCACCCGCCCACCCAAACATTAGCGATCTCTCTCGAATTCGGCAAGAGCCCGCTGAAACAGTACATCATTACTGGGCCAGATTCCTCCTGGTTAAGAACAGGATAAAGGACTGCCGAGAGGAGGGCGCAATCCCAATTTTCTGCAATAATTGCGGACAAGGAATCCTAAGCGCCATAAGTCGTCAGCGAAATTACACGCTTTGCTGACTTGGTGACCATAGTACAAAAGTCTTGTGTGATGGAGAGCGTGGAAAACCGAAAGTAAATTTTGGGATAATCCGCCCCGAATACATCCCTAGTCCGAAACAAAAGGGTGCATCATTATCAAGCACCGGGTTGAATACCAAAAACCAAAACCCCTAAAGTGCGGAACCGTCTTGGAGGGTTGGCTCAACGGACCTGCAAAATCCACGATGGAGGGCGCCACTCCAACACACAGCCTTGAGCGTGTTGGATACTACGGCAGGTGGCCAAAAGTGGCGTGGCTTTTAGCCCCGCAACCAACCCAGCGATACCGATCGGTATTAATAGTCTTGAGACTTTCGCATCAAATAACATGTGAAGCGAACAATCCGCAGCCTCGCGAAGTCTACCAAGTAGCAACAACAAATCCATGGGCGACACGGCTATCACCTTCAACGCCATGATTTAACCTAAATTCGAACAGCTAGAGCACCGGCCGCATTGGTCCTCGGTCCGATAGTGGATAGTTTTCGTCTTACTAAGGTACTCATGGATGGCGGCAGCGGTTAAACCTCATCTATGAAACCCTTCAAAAATGGAAATTGGTGAGGAGCCGCATTGGCGAAGCAGCACAACCTTGAGAGGATAATCCCTAGTCGAGAAATGCGCTTGCAGAAAACTCACACTAGATGTAGTGTTGGCTCACCGGACAATTACAGGTCCGAGGAGGTCACGTTTCAAGTGGCCCCATTCGCAGCGGATATCACGCTTTGTTAGAGGCGAGAGGCATTCACAATCTTCAAGCTATACCCCACTACGGGTACATGAAGCTCAAAATGCCGGACCCAATGGGATAATCACTCGGCGATGATCCGGATCGGCACTCCGCGCTGAAAATAAGACAGCCGCCTTGTCCCTAGAGGCATTGTCCGAAGCCCTAGCGGCGGAGGAACTAACTACGCTGCGCTCCACGGTGGATAGGGACGATGTGATACTCGATAAGAGGTCCAAATCCACCTCTTTTAAACCAGCGAGCGAGATAGTCAAATTTCAGGTCCATCCAACGGACCCCACAAAGACGGCCTCCATTGGGGCACAATTAAGTCCTGATGTCGAAGCCGCTCGAGAATTCCTTGGGAAAATTGGGACATTTTTCTGGCACCCTTCGAGACATGCCAGGAATCCCACGCAGGTGGCGAGCACAGCCTAAATATCTAAAAGGATTCAAGCCGATCAAACAAGCTCTTGGCGATTTTCCGAGCCCAAAAGACAGGCAATGGGAGAAGAGCTAGCCAAACTCTTAGAAGCGGATTCATCGGAGATATAAAGCATCCGGACAGGCTAGCCAATCTAGTAATGGTACCAAAAAGGACAAATCCTGGCGCCTCTGCGTCGATTTTAAAGACCTTAACAAGGCCTGTCCAAGGACCCTTTCCCCTCCCTCGCATCGACCAAATCATCGATGCTACCGCTGAAACACGATTCATTGTGCTTCCTCGGCGCATACTCGGTACCATCAAATCAAGATGGCGGAGAAAGATCAGGCATAGCGGCATTCATTACTCCATATGGGCCATTCTGCTTCAACACAATGCCCTTCGGACTCAAAAAGCGCTGGCGCAACATATCAGCACATGATTCAAACATCTCGGCTACCCAGTTGGCAAAACAGTAGAGGCATCGTGAGCGATGTGGTCATCAAGACCAAACACGTCGGAACTCTAGTAGAAGACTTGAGGGTGACATTCGACAACCTCCGAGCATATAACATTAAGCTCAATCCGGAAAATGTGTCTTGGCGTACTAGCGGAAAGCTCTTAGGCTTCATCGTATCCGGTAGAGGAATTGAAGCAAACCGGCTAAAATCCGAGCTCTGTCACAATTGGATATTCCAAAAGACCTCAGCAGATACAAAAACTAACCGGATGCGTGGCGGCCTTAAGTCGCTTCATTTCCGTTCGGGAGAAAAGGCTCGCCCTCTACCGCCTCCTCCGCGCACGAACATTTCGAATGGGCGGATGCTGCGAGAACAGGACTCGAAGAAATAAAGGCCATCACGGCAACAAATCCGGTTCGGCGCGCCCAACCTGGGCGAACCTATGTTATTATATATCGCAGCAACACATCAAGTTGTCGGTAGCGGTACTCGTCGTTGAGCGAAAGCGAAGGGCACAAATTCCCTCTTCAAAACCAGTGTACTACGTATCCACTTATTCTAACTCCATACAAACCCGGTACCCACATTATCAAAAGATAGCGTATCACGGTGTTCATAGCATCCGGAAGCTGTGACACTACTTTCAAGAGTGTTCAATAACGGTGGCCTCGAAGTACCTCTCAACGATATTATAAACAATCGCGGCGCAGCGGGCAGGATTGCAAAATGGGCTATCGAGCTCTTACCATTTGACATAACCTACAAACCACGGCGAGCTATCAAGTCGCGAGTTACGGCTGACTTAAATGCGCGAATGGACCAAAGCGAACTCCCTAAAGAGTACGACGCGTACTCAAGCTGGATCATGCATTTGACGGATCCAAAATGTTGGTTGGCTTGGGGCTGGCGTCGTCTGGCGTCTAGCGGAGACACAATCAATCGTACTTCAAATAATGTACATGGACTCCAACAACGCGGCGAATCGAGGCCCTTCTACATGGCCTCCGGATGGCAATCTCCATGGGCATTCAACGCCTAGAGGTGCGAGGATTCAAACCTCGCTATATCCCAAGTAAATGGAGACTTTGGCGCCAAAGATCCAAAATGGCAGCTTACATAGCGCCGTCCTAAAATGTCAGCTCGGTTCGAAGGACTAGAATTCCACCATGTAGCAGGGATAATAACCAAGCAGCAGGCGTGTTAGCACGCATCGGCGCGAAACGAGGCGCCGTCCCTCAAACATGTTCTGGAGCGGCTCTTCAAGCCATCCGTATTATGGGAAGAGGAGTCGGAAATAACAATCCGGAGCCAGCTGCATCACCTAACTCGCACCATTACGACACAATCGGCGACTCAATAGCGAAATAACACCTTGACTCACGAAATAATGGCAGTAATTGCCCGTGGACAGAACCATTCCTCGCCTACTTAATGCGGCGGGAACTTCCGAAGACCAAAATGAGGCCCGCTGCATAGTTCGGCGATCTAAAGCCTACAAGGTCCATGAGGGAGAACTTTATAAGAAAAGCACAACCGGAGTCCTTCAAAGGTGTATCTCCGAAGAGGAAGGGTGAAATCTCCAGGCTGAAATTCACGCCGGACTCGGCGGGCACCACGCTAAAGCCCGGGCCCTTGTAGGCAAGGCCTTCCGTACAAGATTTTATTGGCCGACAGCCAGGGCAGATGCTCAGGACTTAGTCCAACGATGCGTCCGTTGCCAGCTCTTTGCTAGTCAGAGCCACATGCCACCCACCGCCCTCAAAACTATACCCATTACCTGGCCGTTCGCGGTCTGGGGGCTTGACATGGTTGGACCCCTTAAAGGGGGAACCCACAAGCACAAATACTTATTGGTCATGGTGGACAAATTCACCAAATGGATTGAGGCCAAGCCGGTTAAACGGCAGAATCCGGACCGGTGATAGAGTTCATATCCGGGGTAGTACACTGTTTTGGCGTCCCCACAAAGATCATCATCGATAGCGGCACGAACTTCACGGCCGACAAGGTTAAACTCGGTGCAAAAATATGGGCATTAAGCTCGATTACGCTTCAGTCTATCACCCCCAAACTAACGGTCAAGTCGGCGAGCAAATGATCTAATAATGGCGGCATCAAACCCGGACTAGTGCGTTCCCTCAAGGAATCTAACACGCCTTTGGGTAGAGGCTTCGACTACAGACTGGGGGCTGCGGACCACGCCAAACCGAACTACGGATTCACACCATTTTTCATGGTATCGGCGCGAGGCAGTTCTGCCTGCGATATAATTCATGACTCACCTCGGCGTGCGCATGTATGAAGAAAGAAAGCCGAGTTAGATCGGCAGGACAGTTTGGGCGCCTTAGAGGAGGCGGGGCGTGGCAAAGGCTCGTTCCGCATTTTATCGGCAGCGAGCTCGAAGATATCAAAGCAGAAAGTGCGGGCCAAAACTTACAATGTTGGCGAACTTGTTCTCGCTGCGGACAAGAAAAAGGACAAACTTAAGACCAAGTGGGAAGGTCCCTTCATCATCGACCAAGTCTGTTGGCGGAGCATACCGTCTCACGTAACGATCGACAACCGACTCGAGCGAACCCATGGAGCAGCCCGTCTCCGAAGATTCTCGCCCTAACGCCGACTTGGGTTCGTCTCACTCCCGTCCACCCCTTTTTTACTGTCTCGTCCTCCTCCTTCTTCCCACTTTTTTCTCAATACCTTTTATGGGCGATTTGCGCTTTGTCACACACTTGATGTGCTCCTGGCACTCATTATACACAGGGCTTCTTTAATGAAGCTTATTCATACGGGCTTCATGCCCAATACATGTGTCATACTTCCGCATGTACCTTTTATTCACCATTATATGCATCGATATGACTTAAGTTTTGGCCAAGCTGGGTTGCTGGCTCCTGTGCTTACCCCTCGTTCCCAATTGTTCGGCTAGGAGGTAAAGGAGCACCTCTGCGATTATTCTTGTCGAATTGGCGGATGTGTACCTCGGTAGGGTGAAGCCGAAGCTAAGCGTTCTTAAGAGAATATTCGATCGGTGACTTGAAAGATGATTTATTACTTACTTATTTATCTGCCCCGGATGCTATTTCTGCTATTTTCGCATCCGACATTGCACTTTAGGGCATGCCTCCCGAGAAAGGAACCCTTAACGGAACTATTCTCCACGGAAGATGTTTCTTACTAACCATGTAATATAACATAACTAGTTGGGCACTTATGCGATAAAGCAATTATGAACCCGACGCCTTGTCTCCATGCATGCCCGGTTCTTTTATAACCGTAAGGGTATTCGGACACACTCGGACTGTTGGGTCCCGAGGTTGAAGCGAAGCGGTCCGCAAAGACAAGCGATCTACAATCCGGCTAGAAGGCATTTTACATGTCATTTCAAATTACATCGTCAAACCGGTGATTGTACTCCTCCTCAATCCCATCTAACAGGTTGTCTAATTTACTGATCCTGTTGGGAATATTCATGACCAGTTCTACTTGGATGTACATCAAGCTCACAGGATCTCCTTCCCATCAGGCCCATTGGTCCGCGTCGGCCATGTGGTTTGGGTCGGACTTGAATAACGTGTCTTCACCATGGCCCAGCCTCCTGGCGCCTGACGGCAGGCCGATATCTTCCACAAGCGGAGGCGTCGCGTGCTCCTGAAGCTTCTCAACAAGCCCACCAAGGCCCTCGGGTAGGGAGGCGGATGGCCATAAAGCATGAGCAGCGCCACTCACGCTTTGCCGAACACGTTCGAGCAATTGTACTAGCTCGGGAAGTTGGTCACCCGTTGACTCAGGCATTTCCTCCATGAGGCGACACTGTGAGCACACCTAAAGACATATTTCTGTCAATCGACTTCCTCGCCGAATTCTTCTTTTCAAAGGAATTCATTCAAGCACTTACTATAAATGCCGCGACGAAGCCGCTGATTCTCCTTCTCCTTGCTGGGTGTGGGCATCTTGGAGCTTGTTTCTCTCCTGCTGCACCTTCATAAGCACCCTCTCGCCGGCCTTTAGCTGACGCAGTAGCTGTTGCCTGTCCGGATCTAGTCCGGCGACCTCTGCAATATTCAGATTCACTCCACACTTTGCTAAATAATTATCTTTTCAAAGTACGTCTTACCAGCGGGGGTCTCTGTGGCTCCCCACAGGCGGCCAGGCTTGACCTCAAGTTGGGCCTTGCACTCTTGGAGCTCTGGGACAGATGGGTATTCTTCTCCGTAAGACCAGCATGATAATTGATCCTTAAATCAGTTATTTCAACTATTTTAAGTCTCGGGGATCTTGGCATATATAACTATTAAAATTACTTACCCGTATGTCTTTCACATACTGCTCCGTGGCTCTGGTTAACCCATCTTGAGCGGCACGGAGGTGCGCGTTTCCCGCTTTAAAAGCATTTAACGCCTTCGGGGAGAAACACGCGTCACGAAGAACTGTCCGATGACGCCTGTGATTCATGGCGCTCTCCACCTCAGACCGGGTGGCGGATAGCCTGTCTGCATCCTCCGTCGGAGGAGTGTCCGGCTCACGCCTTGTATTCGCCTCCCCTCCCGGACCATGCGTTGGAGCATGGCCAGCGGAGGCTTGATTGGCAACCTCTCCGGACACTGTCCGGCAAGCGCTCTTTTTGGAAAGGTTATGAGCATTAATATACCTCCTAGGGATCCTTCCCTTAAAAATAGCGGTGCTCCGTACCGTTGCGGCGACGTTTCGGTTTGCGTCGCGCTCCTCTTCCTCCTGCTGGGCCGGACTGTCCCTTGTTGTCCGGCCGCCGCGGGTTCAGCTTCCCACCTTAAAGGCACCTCCTGTGATGCACCATCAGTATGGGATGGTCAGAATTGAGCGCGGATCAAATGATGGTGTCAAGACCTTGGTCACAGTCACCTGGGAGGCCGGAAACAAACCGGGGTAGTCAGCCGTAATGGCGACTAGGGCATTGTCTATGCTACGTTGGTGCAACACCCCGTCAATCAGCTCCACCTTTATGTCCGGATCCTCTTCGAAGGTCGGATCAAGGGATCGTTCCAGATCCTCGGGCTGTGGAGCTAGGCTTCGTATGCCCTCCACGTCCCGGCATAGCTCCTGCGTTGAAATCGCAGAGTAAGATACTTGACTTTAAAAAAGTATGGATCGGGTAGATGAACATCCGCTTACCCAGCTCCGAGGGTTATTCATAGAAAATCCATTCAACGCATTCTTGCTGAGGAAGTCCTCCTCCTCTCCCTTGTACAAGCCCGACAGGATCTTTGCCAGATCGGCTGCCGAGCCTGGCCCTCTGCGGCCATGACAGGTGGCCTCGTCTTCCCCGTTGAAATCCCACATAGGGTGGCCCCTATATTGGAGTGGCTGCACCCTCGCATAATGCACGTGGCCATGACTCAATCATGGTCAATCCGGAGGGGCGATAACCTAATCCGGCCCATCGGATAATGGGCGCTCCTAACATCTTCCGTTGAGAGCTCATGGGCGCCAACTCGGCGTTTCTTCAAGGGAGCATTGTTGAACTCCGGAGGCCGATCCGGACTGGATCCGGCGAGGCGTCCTCCATGTAGAACCATTCGAAGGCCGGTCTTGGACGCCTTCTTCGAGGTGCGGATAGATATCCGGTCCGGCGATCGCCATATTTCGCTCCGCCCACTTGATATATCGACCCCTCATGAGAGCGAGTGCGAGACAAAACAATCTCTTCCACGAGGGCAAAATGGGGCTCGATGCCCAAGAACAGCTCATAAAAAGCTACGAAGCCCGCGATGTGCAAAATGGAGGCGGCGTGAGGTGGTGAAGTTGGAGTCTGTAGAACTCTAGGAGCCCGGAGAAACGGATGTATGGGAAATCCGAGTCCACTTATTAGATAGGGGACAAAGCATACCCGCTCCCCTTTGGAAGGGTTGGGGACGCCCTCTGCCTGCTTTCCACACTTGTAGGTGGCTAGTCCGGCTCGAACCGGAACCATGAAAGCTGGGGAAAGATATCCCTCGGTCTGGAGTACCACTAGCTCATTGTGTGGGCCAGAGCATCTCCCCAATCTCCCGGCATAGGGCTAGGAGCGAGAGGAGGAGCCGCGTCGGCTATCCATGATGGAATGGATTTCTGTCAGAGGCGCTTTGATGAGAACTTGCGGATGGAGGATGGTGTGAGCTGGATCTAGATCCTCGCCTCTCTTATAGGCGGCTCGTTCGCGCGGCTAGGGGGTAAAATGTAAAAATATCCCAGCCCTTCGCATTAAATGCGACACGTGGAAGAAGGCCATTATTGGGCGTAGGAGCCAAGGAGCGCAACATTAAGTAAAGAAGCGGACACTATTCGGCGGGAACATGAAGATTGAAGGAGAACCCGCCTTGCAACGCGAAGACAATATCTGGCGCGGACTCGTCGTCCACGAAGCCGGTTAAAGGGAGCTCTTGAGGAGTTCGGACTAAGGGTGTCCGGATAGCCAAACTATCATCATCTGCGGACTCCAAGACTATGAAGATACAAGATTGAAGACTTCGTCCCGTGTCCGGATGGGACTTTCCTTGGCGTGGAAGGCAGGCTTGGCGATCGGATATGTAGATCTCCTACTATTGTAACCGACTCTGTGTAACCCTAACCCTAACGGTGTCTATATAAACCGGAGGGTTTTAGTCCGTGGGGACGAACAACAATCATACCATAGGCTAGCTTCTAGGGTTTAGCCTCTTTGATCTCGTGGTAGATCCACTCTTGTAACACACATCATCAATATTAATCTAGCAGGGGCGTGGGGTTTTACCTCCATCAAGAGGGCCCGAACCTGGGTAAAACATCGTGTCCCTTGTCTCCTGTTACCATCCGCCTAGACGCACAGTTCGGGACCCCCTACCCGAGATCCGTCGGTTTTGACACCGACAGGTGTCGTGGGTGATTCCAGACACGAGTAAAGTTAAGCTGGTGTGTGCAAGTCAGGCGTGTTTTGACTAAAAGACCGTGAGAGCGGAATTAGTCCCGATGGACTAAAGAAATCCGTTACTCGTGGGTAAAGAGTACACCCTCTGCAGAGGTATTAAAACCTATTAGAAAAGCCGTGTCCATGGTTAAGGGCTACAGTCTGGGTCGGGTCAAGTGTCGGTCTTAGTGTCGGTCTTCGGAGGAGAAACTGCTATACCAGAACATGGATCATGATTTGTGACTTGTGTTGATTATGATGATTATGATTATTTTTATCGTGGACTAACTATTGCCATTACTTGATTTATTGAGTATCCCTGGGACGGTTCTACCTCCTGTATATTCACCATAAACGTTTTATTTTATAAGCCCTTTATGTGGCGCCGCACAGACGCCCGACTGTGGCATGTTTGATATTTATTTTATAAGCCCTTTATGTGGCGTCGCACAGACGCTCGACTGTGGCATGTTTGATATTTATTCTATAAGCACTTTATGTGGCGTCGCACGACGCCTTAGATCGTAACATGTTTGATATTTATTTTATAAGCCCTTTATGTGGCGTCGCACGAGCGCCGATCGTAACATGTTTGATATTTATTTTATAAGCCCTTTATGTGGCGTCGCACGAGCGCCTTGATCGTAACATGTTTGATATTTATTTTATAAGCCCTTTATGTGGCATCGCACGACGCCTTGATGTGGCATGTTTGATATTTATTTTATAAGCCCTTTATGTGGCGTTGCCGACGCCTTGATCGTGGCATGCTTGATATTTATTTTATAAGCCCTTTATGTGGCGTTGCCTGACGCCTTGATGTGGCATGCTTGTTATTTATTTACCATACAAGCCCTTTATGTGGTGTCGCTTAGGCCTCGATGAGGCATGCTCATATCATGGCCCTTCGGCGTCGCCCGGACACCGATCGGTGCATGTTAGTTCTACCCCATTATTGCATATCCATGTTGCATATAAATAACCTGCCTGCATGCACCAGAGATTTTATTTTATGACTGACGATGTGATCATAGAATGTTTCAGCGCATGATTATCATTTATATTATACCCGTGTTCATAATGTTTGCGAGTACATTCAAAGTACTCACTGGCTTGTCCCTGGCTATTGTCTTGGCCAGATTTCTTGCATGGAGAGGAGTGTTGCGATGACCGCCTCGGAACCTAAGCAATGGTGATAGCAGCCTCGCGAAGATAGGAGTTAACCTGGTCAGCTGTTCCTGTGGGAAATGGAGTCCCATAGAGCGTGGCGAACCACAAACCGCTTCCGCCATCAAACCACTAGAAACCATTTGTTGTACTCACAGGCCAGAGTGATCTTGTACTACATATTATGTATTTTTGCTTGGAATTTCTGTATCAAGTTGGTGCCTCATCAGCTAACAGTAATCCTGGGGCTGGTGAGCACAGCGACCATTTTCTGGAAATTAATACCTGTAAAACCGGTTGCGACAAACTTGGTATCAGAGCCAGGCTGACCATTGGCTAATCCTATCTTAACCAGGTCGAGAAACCTAGGAAAACCAACCCACCAGACCCTAACCAAACACCAGCCAAGCTTCCCGTGCAAGATAGCCACACAGTGACCCCGACACTTTTGGCAGTCGGTGCCCAACCTATCAGCCTAGCCTGTCGATCACGCGCCAGTGACCGACACATAATCTGTCTTATTCGCAAGCATGCGAAGGAAGACTCCGTCCCCTTTTTCTATAAAAAAGGCACACTAGCCTCAACACAGCACAGCCGGCCTCTTCCTGAAACCAAGTTATAATGCCTGGTCCCGTCGTGCACAATGAGACCACAGCAAACAACCTCGGAGGTTTTGTGACCGTGCTAGCAAACCTCACCCGCCGTGCCTTTGCATTAGAAGAGCCCCCAGAATATGTAGTGTACCAAGGGTCCGTGAGCGGTGAAAGTCGTCGATTACAGGCCACGATTGCACGTCTATGGTAGGGTCTATCGCAAGAACGCCCCTGAGAGTTCACCGAAGGACAACTTCCTTTGAGCCACAAGCCATCCAACTAGCCGCCCGAGAAGCTATAGTTCAACTCCAGCACTTGTCACCCAGAGTTAACTGTCGCTCGTTCCACTACTACCCCAACCGTGACGGATATGGTAGACCACCCCAAGTTGCCAACGGAGATCACGAGACGGATCCTGCTTTATTGCGTCTGGTGCGCTATGTAAGTACGCTAGAGGATTTGTTCGATGAAATCACCCTTGATCTGATCACAGCTCGTGGAGAACTGATTCGCCGAGCCCCGGTAAGAAGAGAAGATGAGCCCGACGGCGACAACCCAGTCGTGTTGTTAGGAAAACCAATCGAGACCTTGAGGTCAGCCCCAGCTATCAACCAAGGTGCTTTGATGACCCCAGAAGTACTTCATCGCCTTTTGGAAACGCACTCCAACGGGATTGTGGCCAACAATCCCCGAGATGGTCACCATCGCTACCCCGACCCTACAGTTCCTCAACCCCTTCCAGCTAATCCCGACGGTGAAAGCCGTGGAGAAACCTCGACGTCCCCGAGGCAAGCCCGATTAGATATTAACGAGGTAGACTAAAGCCGCTTGAGTAGTACCGAGTCTTAATATATCCTTGTCTTCTAACTGTGTGAGCCTGTACCGCCATCATTAAATGTGGTTTGCTTGTGCGCCCCGATTTTTAATTGTAGCCATGCTTGAGTGCGTCGGTGTGCGACTGCATTTTGTTTTGTTCCAAGCGTAGTTACCAAAAACCAACCCCGGCCACACAAGTTTGTGCTATGAGTAAGCTTTTTGATTCCATCTAACAGGAAAGATATGTTTGAAAACAACCCTTATCAAATCTCGAGGATGAGATTTTTCTTAAGGGGGGTAGTGTTGTGACACCCCAAAATTTTGACCTTGTTTTATTAATTAAAATTTTGCCAGGAAATTAAAACTTTTATTTTCTGGGCTCCTTTTTGATTTTTGAATTTTATTTTCTCTTGTTATTATGGAGTTTTCCCCAAAAAGAAAACCTTTCAAATATGTTATTGGGCTTGTTTAACCTCTCAAGAATTTTTTTTCTTTTATTACTAGAACTAATTACATAATTAATTTGCTTGATCTTTATTTTCTTGAAAAATGGTTTTCCAAGGTTATATGGCCATATTGAATTACAACCATTTGATAAATTCACTTAAAACTCCAACCAAAATTTGGAGATGTCAGGTGATGTTTTTAAATCACTTTTATGCAAAAATATCTTTTATTCATGAAATATTTTGAGCTCTACACCCAATTTTTCTTCTCTGGTCCAGTGGGCAATTTTGCACTACAACTCAGTTAAATACTTCTTTCTAGCCTCCACCAAAATTATGGGATGTTGGTAGTAGCATATGTTTCAACTTTATGCAAAAAACCAGTGATGTTATTTGAAAATTTTGAGTGAATCAACCTCATCTTTTCATTCTGGTCCAACATGATGGTTTGTACAACATCCATATTCTTGCTTGCTCTTTGGCCCTTGATTCTTTCCCCTGCTTGTAGACCACCCTACAAAACCCCTAAGTCCAGGAGCATGCAACCATTGGGATATTTTTGGTCCATGAGATGATGCCATTTACCTCCTGTCCAGAATTGAAGTTTTGCAAAACTTGCACTAACAAGATTGTGCTCTGTACAAACTAACCTCACCACCCTCTTGTGCATCTAAAGAGACTAGGATCTGGAAGATTTGGCCACTCCAAAAAAAGACTAGGTGCCTATGGCATTTTGTCAAACACCTGGAGTGCATGGACAGGATTGCCATGAGTTTTTGTTTGCATTATGAACTTGGTCTCCTGAGCTAACCACCTTGTCCCTTGATCTCCCCTCTATCAATAACCTAGTCATGTTGCTTTCCAACCTCGCCCAAGCACTCTGGAGTGCCATGGCATTTCGCCGAGCAGTTGGTGGGCGTGCACTAGGCGCGCCCAGAGCGCGCCAACTGCAGCCGCGCACCCGAGCCGCCGCGTCGCGCGTACTCCGTGCCCCTTGACACTTGGCCATCCGCAGCCAGCACGCCACGTATCCTCCTACACCACAACGCCACCCCGACCACCCTTGGCACCCCACAGTACCACCGTCAGGTTGGCCGTGGCGGCTAGGCTGACGACGCCTCTGAGCCCGACCGTGTCGGCGCCGCCCGAGCCACCAGCTCTCGCCACCTGCCCCTGGAGCTTCGCGAGCTCATCCACAAGTGTGTCGCCTAGCTCTCGTCACCGCCACGCCGCCCTGACCGCTACAGAGAGGCGGTTCACCGGCGACCTTATCCTCGGCCGCGGAACCGCCATGGATACACTATAAATAGGAGATCCGAGCTCATCTGGGCACTCAGACCGCCTCAGTCCACTCCTCCAGTTTCCCCCATGGCAGCTAATCGACCCGAGGAGGCCGTCTTCTTCCTCTCCGGCAACTCCTACCGCCGCCACTGTCCCGGCCTTTCCGGCGCCACCAGGACCTCCCCCTTTCCACTCTCTTCACCAGGAACTCCCTCTCCCTCTCATGAGTCCAAACCCCCACTCAGTTTTGCTCGGGACTCGCCGCAGGCAAGAACTCACTTTGCCCCGACGACCACCGCCCGCTGAGAAGCTCGCCGCCGGCAGCTCCATCCATCCCAGGGGCCATGCCGACCACCGGAGGGAACGCCTCGACCCCCTGAGCCCGCGGGTGGCCTCCATTTCTCGAGAGGTGCCACCAATCGCCGGCGACGACCGCCAGAGTCCCGCCTCCCGTTCGGCCAGAGGAAGAAGAGGGAAGGGGACTGGTCAAACCTGACCAGTGGGGCCCCTGGACCCACTGTCAGTGACCCACCCCGCCGCCACGTGCTTTTAGTGAAAGCGTAAACCACCCCAGTACGTTTCCTCCGCTCCGAAAACGTATTCCTGTCTGAAGCGTTTTCTTTTATATTTCTTTTTAAAAACAGATTTTGACCAAATCTTTGACTGGCTATAAATTTTTAAATATAACTCCAAATGAATTGATTCTTTTTCCTACATCTCCCAAATATTGTCTAGTTTATTTTCATATTTATTTAAAAAATTCCAAGCAACTTTTTTGTGCTGTTTTCAAACTATGTGCTAATTTAAATATTTCCAAAAATAGGATTTGTTGGAGAGAGGAGAAAACTTTCAAAGTGTTGGAATGCACCCTGACTCTCCACACCTTGAAGGCAAGAATCCTGAACCATGGCATAATATTTTTTGGTGTGTTAGTTGACGCGGTTATAACACCACCTTACTTCGGAAAAACTCGTTATTTTATGTGGAGATGTGATCTTTCGCATGAATGCATAGTAGTGATTTTCCTTGCTGTTGGAAATGAATATACTTGTGATGGTGATCGTCCTCATGTGCCTTGCATGCATGCCGGAAAGGAATCCGGGAAGTCCTCTGCCTTGGGTAGGCGTGAGCTTGTCGCCGGTCTCCGTTGGGACGGTTATGTCCGGTATGGCATAGTAAGGTATAATGAGCGGTGATCTTGTTGATTGAAATATGTTTGTTTTACATATCATGCAGGTAATACTTAAGCCTCCTGAGTCAGCCATAGATCGAGTCTTGTTCCAGTAACCCCATACTTGTTTCGTGCTGCCACTTGTCCCTGCCGTAGGTAGGGTATGGTTCAGTAAGTTGTTAACCCTTGTCTTGGCACACATCGTACAGAGAGGCCAGGGTGGAAGATACCGGCTGCATCCGGTAGGCATGCCACCTGGTCCGGGAGCATGGGTGTTTCCGGTTGGGACGAGAGGGGCACTCCTTAGGCGTGCGATAGAAATTTGATCCGTGCTACGCGAGGTTGTAGCCTCCCACTTAGAGTTTTGCTTGACAAGTGTCGTGGGTGATTCGGACACGAGTAAAGTTAAGCTGGTGTGTGCAAGTCAGGCGTGTTTTCGACTAAAAGACCGTAGACGGAATTAGTCCCGATGGACTAAAGAAATCCGTTACTCGTGGGTAAAGAGTACACCCTCTGCAGAGGTATTAAAACCTATTAGAAAAGCCATGTCCATCGTTAAGGGCTACAGTCTGGGTCGGGTCAAGTGTCGGTCTTCGGAGGAGAAACTGCTAAACCAGAAAATGGATCATGATTTGTGACTTGTGTTGATTATGATGATTATGATTATTTTTATCATGGACTAACTATTGCCATTACTTGATTTATTGAGTATCCCTGGGACGGTTCTACCTCCTGGATATTCACCATAAACGTTTAATTTTATAAGCCCTTTATGTGGCGTCGCACAGACGCCCGACTGTGGCATGTTTGATATTTATTTTATAAGCCCTTTATGTGGCGTCGCACAGACGCCCGACTGTGGCATGTTTGATATTTATTTTATAAGCCCTTTATGTGGCATCGCACAGACGCCCGACTATGGCATGTTTGATATTTATTTTATAAGCCGTTTATGTGGCGTCGCACAGACGCCCTACTGTGGCATGTTTGATATTTATTTTATAAGCCCTTTATGTGGCGTCACCACGAGGCCTTGATCGTAGCATGTTTGATATTTATTTTATAAGCCCTTTATGTGGCGTCGCATACGATCCCTTGATCGTGGCATGCTTGATATTTATTTTATAAGACCTTTATGTGGCGTCGCATGAGACCTCGATCGTGGCATGCTTGTTATTTATTTACCATACAAGCCCTTTATGTGGTGTCGCTTAGGCGCCGGATGAGGCATGCTCATATCATGGCCCTTCGGTAAGCTTGACACCGATCGGTGCATGTTATTTCTACCCCATTATTGCATATCCATGTTGCATATAAATAACCTGTCTGCATGCACCAGAGATTTTATTTTATGACTGACGATGTGATCATAGAATGTTTCAGCGCATGATTACCATTTATATTATACCCGTGTTCATAATGTTTGCGAGTACATTCAAAGTACTCACTAGCTTGTCCCTGGCTATTGTCTTGGCCAGATTTCTTGCATGGAGAGGAGCATTGCGATGACCGCCCCGGAACCTAAGCAATGGTGATAGCAGCCTCGCGAAGATAGGAGTTAACCTGGTCAGCTGTCCTGTGGGAAATGGAGTCCCATAGACGTTGGTGAGCCACAAACCGCTTCCGCCATCAAACCACTAGAAACCATTTATTGTACTCACAGGCCAGAGTGGTCTTGTACTACGTATTATGTATTTTTGCTTGGAATTTTTGTATCAAGTTGGTGCCTCATCAGCTAACAGTAATCCTGGGGCTGGTGAGCACAACGGCCATTTTCTGGAAATTAATACCCGGAAATCCGGTGGCGACATATGTCTTCGAGCGAAGACAATGAGAGCAAAACTTATCCAGAGCTGGATGAGTCAGCTTTGCTTGTAGCCCAAGTAAAGTTGCCGTGTGTGTTTGAAATCTGACCATTGGAACACGTGTCAGTTCCTTAGTGACCCAGGGTCATTTCGGACATAACAGGTCGGGTTGCCTAGTGGTTATAAATAGCCCACCCCCTACACCATAAATTGGTGGCTGCTCAGAGTTAGTGCACGGCTTTTGTCATTTGAGAGCAACCCACCTCGAAGCCTTTGAGAGAGAAATCCTTGCGAGGACAAAGCCCAAACACCCAGAGCCAAAGAGTGTTAGGCATCATCAAGTCTTTACATGCGCATGACACGAAGACTTATTACACTTGAGGATTGTGAATCCTCCAGCCGGTTAAGGCGTCGCGTTACGAGCATCCAAGAGTCATTGTGGATTGCCGGTGAGCGCAGATCTGTGAAAGGTTCGGAAGTCTACCTTGAAGACTTACGAGTGATTAGGCGAGGACTATGTGTCCTTAGATCAAGGGAATAAGGTGAAGACGCGTCTTGAGTTGAATCTCAGCCTCCCTAACCAGATGTACAGTTCTCACAACAAGCTGAACTGGTCCAACAAATCTGTGTCTTCAACAAGTGGTGGTTCTATCTTCTCCCTCTCCTTACTTAGAGTTTGTCTTCGTGAAGTCATTGCCTATTTGTCATACACTGTCGACTTCATTGCTTGATTACTTTTGTTGATTGGCTTCTCACTATCTTCCATCTTGATCCTTACTACCAAGCTGCTATTAGTCTTGTACTTTCACGTTATTGCATACTTGACTATGGTTTGCTTGTTGTACTTTATCTTCCGCTGCATATCAATTAGGTTATTTCTATTGTTTGTCTTCAAAACATCCATGTTTTGAAGACTTTCCTAAAAATCGCCTATTCACCCCCCCTCTAGTCGATAACTAGCACTTTCAATTGGTATCAGAGCAAGGTACTCCCTTGTTCTGTGTGATTTGGTTTAACCACCTAGAGTTTTAGCTATGTCGACTGCAGGGATAATCAAAGTCTCCGCTGCTTGCCCCGTGTTCGATTGAACTGACTATACCTACTAGAAGAATAAGATGCGCATGCATCTTGAAGCCATTGATGTCGACCTCTGGTATGTCGTCAAGAACGGCGTTCCCAAAACTGGTGAAGGTGTCACCCTGCGATGTCAAGAAGTTCATTCAAGCTGGACTCTCTGCAAAGAACATCATCTGTGGTCATCTGACCAAAGGAAAGTATGGCCGTGTGAGTGCTCTGGAAACGTCGAAGCTAGTCTAGGACTGGCTATCCAAGGTCAACGAAGGCGTCTCAACCCAGAGAGATCAAAGGATCAGTGTTCTTCGCAACCTCTTCAACTGCTTCAAGAGAAACGACAATGAAAATGTCCAGCTCACGTTTGATTGCCTCACTGACATCACAAATGAGTTTCATGCTCTCGGCGCCACTGAGATCACCAAGCATGAAATCGTCAAGACACTACTGAGATCACTTGACAGCTCTTTTGACACCCTTGCCCTCATGATACAAGAACGCATACGACTTCAAGACACTCGATCCGTCGATATACTTGAGAGGCTCAAAACACATGAGTTCCAGCTTTCTGAGAAAAGAGATATCTATGGTCCCAACTATGGCCGAAGTCGCGCTTTGAAGGCAAAAGTTGTTTCCTCATCTGAAGAGGAATCTGACTGCGGTTATGATGATCCTGAAGACATTAGAAAGGAACTTGCTATGCTTGTGAAGAAGTTCCAGAAGTTCACTAGTAAGAAAGGCTTCAGAAAGTCTTCACGATCCAGCTCAAGAAATGTTGAAGCTTCCACTCATGACTACAAGAAGAGAACATGTCACAAGTGCAAGAAAACTGGACATTATATCTCTGAGTGTCCACAGTGGGACAATGAGAAGAAGAAGAAGAAGAAGAGCAAGGAATATGATTCTGATGACAAGAAGAAGAAGAAATCTTCAAAGTCTTCTTCCAAGTCATCATCTAAGTCTTCATCTCATAAGAAGAGCTCATCCGCAAGGCTCGTGCTTTTGTTGGCAAGGAAATGGATTCGGAGGAGGAGTCATACGAGGAGGTGGAGGTGGAGTCGAAGAGGAGTCCGACCACGGCATTGCAAGTCTGGCTTTAGCCACAGCCTATGTTGCCAAGTCCATCTTCAACATCAAGACAATGACTTCCACACCAACGCTGAAGCTGATGACAAGGGCGACCCTGCTCCCACCTCTCGCTTCATGGCACGTGGTGCCAAGGTAAAATCACGTGATGCTTACTTTCAAACGTCAAGTGAAGATGACTCGATTGTGAATCAAACCCAGCTACAAAACACTTGCTAAAATTGCAACCGAACAACAAAGAGTTATGGAACATACTCAAAAACTGTTAGACAAAAGCGATGACCTGTTGGACGCGGAAATGACACGTTCACAGTCCTTAGTTGAAGACATTAAAAATCTTCATGCTAAGTACCAAGAACTTGAAAGTTGTCATGAAACGCTCTCAACTACTCATGAAAAGCTCTCCTATGATTATCTTCAAAGGAAGCAAGAGCTTGAGAAATTGAGAGTGGCTCGTGAAGATCTTCAAAAAGAGAATGAGTCACTTCGCGCTCAACAGATCAGTTCCGCTCAGGATGGATTTGAACTACCATGTCTAAAATGTCTTGAGCGTGATATCGCTACCTCTGTTGCTGAATGTTCAACTGCTGCTACTGTTGCATTGTCTTCAACTACTAATGTGGTAACTAACCCCTCTGCGGAGGATACCACTGCTATTGCTGATGAAAATGCTAGGTTGAAGACATTGCTTGAAACAGGGATGTATAAAAGTCTGAAAGGGCATCAGACACTTTGCGATGTCCTCAAAAAGCAGATTCTGAACCGAAACCCTAGGAAAGAGGGTGTTGGGTTCGAGAGGAAAATGAATGTTGATGGTTCCTCTTTGAAGCTTTGGCGGTATCCCAAAACCACATGGGTTGCTGCAAAGGGACCTTCATGGATCCATCCACCTTATCTGGCTTTACATGCTAACCCTATTATCATTGATGAATCCTTTGTTGCAAACTGTAAGCTGTTCAAGAATCAGAATGGTGAAGTGTTTGCCAGGTATATTGGTACTAACTGCAGGAATGGACCACCTATGAAGATGATCTGGGTTCCCAAAAGCTGTCTTGAGAATCTTCCGATGAATGTCATCATGATACCACAGGATGAAGACAAACCCAGACCTAAGGCGTCATATGGTCCAAAGGCTTCATACAGACGGAGGACTCACAGAGTCACCCTAACGCCAATGTTTTGCGGGAAACCGTACTCAAATTTATGAATATGGCGTGTGTCTTCAAACCGCTATGTTCATAGAACTAAGAACTTTACCTTATTCATATGAGTATCATTCATCTCCTGCAAGGCTATTTGCTAGGGCTCCAAAGCCGAAGTTCTCAGATGCCGCACTTAGACTCATTGCCTCTAAGTCACCCCTGAAGATGTGGGTGGTTAAGAAGAATTAACTCTCTTTTGCAGGAAAAGGTCTCCAGCCGAAAATCAAAGGCGTCGGATGCTATTGCTGGGGACCTAAAACATCTTGTAGGAAGCAAGATCAAATGCCCAAATGGTCTCACTATGTATTTTGTTCCTGAATCGTTTGCCATTTATCCTATCTGTCTTAATCTTGATCTGAGCATCAATAATCCTCTTGTCCGTCAAATGTTTATGCTTCACAATACTCTTGGTGAAGCCTATCCCCCTAACTGTACTATAGGGTGTGACACATCATGCTTCAGAATGGATTATGGACAGCGGATGCACTAATCATATGACTGGTGATCGAAGTCTTCTCATGGACTCAACCTTACGTCCATCAGACAAGAGTCACATCACATTTGCTGACACTGGTAAAAGCAAGGTATTGGGTCTAGGTAGAGTTTCAATCTCAAAGGATCAACACATGGATAAAGTGATGCTTGTTGAATCCCTTGGTTTCAACCTGATGTCTGTCTCAATGCTTTGTGACTTGAACATGATTGTGATATTCGGAAAATATCGTTGCCTTGTACTAATGGAATCTGACAAGTCTCTAGTCTTTGAAGGGTATAGGAAAGATGATCTATACATGGTAGATTTATCAGCAGGTCCACAGCTTGCCGTATGTCTTCTTGCAAAAGCTTCAGTATGCTGGCTCTGGCATCGGAGGCTGGGGCATGCTGGCATGAGGAACTTACACACACTCACCAAGAAGAAGCATGTCATAGGCATCGAAGGTGTCAAGTTCAAGAAGGATCATTTGTATGGTGCCTGCGAAGCTGGAAAGATGACTAGGGCAAAGCACCTCGAAGACAATCATGACGACATCTCAACCCTTCGAGCTGTTACACATGGATTTGTTTGGCCCTACTCACTACTCTACCCTCACAACAACTCCTTGTCTCTATGGCTTCGTCATTGTTGATGACTACTCAAGATACACATGGGTGCCTCTACAAGACTGAAGTGCAAGATTGTCACGCCCAATATGCGACCCTATCCAAAAGGAACTCGACGGTCCCACCAAGGATAGACCCGCATATTGAAACACTTTTGCAAGATGGATATCATTACATCAACATTACATAATACATAGGGATACATACATAAGGCACAAATGCCACAAGAATACATCAACATCATACATGAGGACAACATCCGACTACGGATGAATCATAACCAGAAACTCAAACGACATCCACCCTGCTAGCCCAGGATGCTGACCTGGAACCTATCCCCTGATCGAAGAAGAAGCAGAAGAAGAACTCCAATACAAGCAAACATCGCTCTCGCGTCATGAGCATCGCAAACCTGTACACACTGGCCCCGGTGGTGTAGTAATCAGTGAGCCACGAGGACTCAGCAATCCCATCACCATGGGTATCAAGACTAGCAAAGCTTAATGGGAAAGGAAGGGGTAAAGTGGTGAGGTTGCAGCAGCGACTAAGCATATATGGTGGCTAGCATACATAAATGAGGCGAGAAGAGAAACAAAGGAACGATCGTCAACTAGTAATGATCAAGAAGTGATCCTGAACTCCTACTTACGTCGGACATAACCCGAAACCGTGTTCTCCTCTCGATCAACCCGAAAAGAGACACTCACGGTTAAGCACCACGGTTGGTGTATTTTAATTAAGATCAACTTCGGTTTTCTACAACCGACATTAACAAATTCCCATCGCCACATAACCGCAGGCACGGCTCTCGAAAGTTTATACCTGCAGGGTGTCCCAACAAGCCCATGATAAGCTCTCGCGATCAACGAAGGATATTCCTTCTCCCGGGAAGACCGATCAGTCTCGGAATCCGGCTACAAGACATTTTGACAGCAATAAAACAAGACCAGAAAAGCCGCTGGATGTGCCGACAAATCCTGATAGGAGCTGCACATATCTCGGTCTCGTGGCACACCGGATGAGCAAGGCGTCGGGTTGGCATAAACCCTGATTGCCCAAGGCGCGGACATCGCTTCGGTTTGGACTAGCACTCGAAGGAGAACGGCCCGGGGCTAAAATAAAGATGACCCTCGGGCTCCGAAACCCAAGGGAAAAGGGCATAGGTGAGGCAAATGGTAAAACCAATGTTGGGCCTTCTTTGGGAGTCTTATTCAAAGCGAACTGTCAAGGGGTCCCATAAATCACCCGACCGCGTTAGGGACGCAAAATCCGGGAACATAATACCGATATGACGAAAACTAGGGCGGCAAGAGTGGAACAAAACACCAGGCATAAGGCCGAGCCTTCCACCCTTTACCAAGTATATAGATGCATTAATTAAATAAGATATATTGTGATATCCCAACAAGTAAACATGTTCCAACAAGGAACAACATCTCCATGTTCCAACAAGGAACAAACTTCATCTTCACGTGCAACTAACAACGCTATAAGAGGGGCTGAGCAAGCGGTAACATAGCCAGACAATGGTTTGCTAGGAAGGGTGCAAAAGGTTAGAGGTTCATGGCAATTTGGGAGGCTTGATAAACAGGTAATAGGTAGCGCAGCATAGCGATAGAACGAAGCAACTAGCATAGCAATGATAGTAGTGAGATCCAGGGTAGCGTTCATCTTGCCTGAAATCCCGCAAGGAATAAGAACGAGTCCATGAAGAAGATGAACGGATGAAGCCGACCAAGCGTAGACGAACGAATCCTCATGATCGCAACGAAACAGGAACTAACAAGAAGAAGCACACAACATAGTAAACACACCACACATGAACAAGACATGATGCACAATCAAGCATGATGCATGACAAAGCTGGATGAAGCTACTCATGGCAAGAGAGGATGCAAACAAGAGCAACACATCAAGGCAAGTTTAAATGAGGCCGGGAACAACATAGAACAATTCCGGTAAGTCCTCATATGTAAATTTCGAAATTGGTCCAGATCTGAATAAACCTTATGTTCAAGTTGTTAAACAGCAAGTTAAGATACACCACGATGATCTACACGAAATTCTAGTCAAGTTACATATAAGGTTCATTAGATTCGGAGCTACGGTCTAGAAGATATGAGCAAAACAAGATAAACATGGCATTGATGCAAAATGCACCCAAACATCAAGCAAACACCTCAAAACAAGGATGCAACATGATAATATGAAGCTACATGCAAAATCAAGCAAGTTTCATATAGAGCACACTCAAAACGGAGCAACGGTTCAACACATACACACTATACAAGTCATAACAACAATCTGTCCAAAACAGCAACTAGGCATAATGCAAGCATCAAAACAATATGCTACAGCATCTCAACGTGAAAACAAAAGGCATGGGCATGATGTACAGGTAAAGCATTACAAAACATGAACACTGAGCTATCTCCAGAAATCACTAGAACATGCTCAAACACACATGGCAAGATTGCAAATAATAACAGTTCAGACTTAAGCAGAAATAACATCAGGTTGCAATGTTTAGAGCTATCAAACAACATGCTACAGGAACTTATCATGGAAAACAAAGGAATGACATGACTCTACTAAAAGAATATAACAAAAGTCCCTTACTGACCATGAGCCAAAAAGGATCAGAAAATATAGTAACACCCATGTCAAAATAGCAAGTTTCGTTAACAGATTCAGCAACATGACATGGCAAAAACAGATAACAAGTAGGCATGTTTACAAGCTCAAAGCACTCACTACAGAGCCTTATATGATAAACTAAGCATACATACATTAAGAAGACATGGCATAGAAGACATACATGGCAAGAACAACATCATAGCATACACGGATCAACCACAACAACCTTGGCAAAATTGAATAACATGTAAACAATCTGCCAGGAAACATTTTATAGCAAAAGTAGAGCTCGATTGACTCCAGCTATGGCACTCCATAATTGCAAACAAGGGCATGGATGGATAGAGAAAGACATGTAGAACAAAACATCCTTACTGAAGTATCTCAAAATAAGCATGGATCTCTCGGTAGCATCAAGTTAACATGGCATAAAAATATCAGCAAAACAGGGCTGAAATCAGAAACATCAGGAAGCCTAGTTTGCATGCTTGTGCTAGTCACCACATAGATCACAAAAATACATGGCATACACCCCTGGAAATATGGCATGGCATATTACAAAACACATGTAGGACTCAAGTCCATAGGATGCACACATCAATCATGGCAAAAATGACAAAAGTGCATGTTCTGATAAGAATCTGAAACTAAGATCACATAGCACACTTGCAACAGCATTTCGGGCATCAAGATGAGCTCAAATTAAAATGATGCAATGAGATGAAATGATCTACTCTTCGAGGCGAACATTTTGCTATATTACACGCACGAAATGGAGCTACGGATGCAGAGTTATGACATGATGAAAATGCATGGAAATAACATGATTCGGGACTTAGAGGAAATCTCGAGAGAGGGAAGTCAACCTAGGCACGGATTTCGAGGACGCCGGAGAGCTTGCGGATCTGAGGCGTCGGCGGAGGAGGAGGCGGAGAGGAGCCGGGCGCTCAGGGCCGACGGATCCGTCCGCCCAGATCGGATCTGGCCAATGGCGCTGCAGGCTGGCTGTGGCCGGCCGGCAAAGGCGGCAGGCAGGGCGGGCAAGCGGCGGCGGCGTGGTCGGCGCGGGGCGGCGCCAGCAAGAGGAGGCGGCGGTATGACGAGGGCGGCGCCCGGATGGATGCGAGGGGCGCTGGCTGGCGGCGGGCCCTCATGGCGTGGCGTGCGGGCGGAGCCACGTGTGGCGCTCCCGATTAAGCGGCGGCGGCGGCCTTGGGACATGTCCGGCCGTCGGCGGACATGTCCGGCGGCGCGGAGGGAGGTTTTAGGGTTTCGGGGGGATTTGACCGTGAATTTCGGGGGGAGGCACATATTTATAGGTAGAGGGAGCTAGGAGACTCCAAATGAGGTGCGGTTTTCGCCCACGCGATCGTGATCGAACGACCGAGAGCATGGAGGGGAGTTAGATGGGTTTTGGGCCACTTTGGAAGGGGTGTTGGGCTGTACACAAAATAGGCTTTTGCGGTTACCCGGTTAACCGTTGGAGTATCAAACGACCTCCAAATGATCCGAAACTTGACAGGCGGTCTACCGGTGCTATACCAAGGCCTCTTGACAAACCTTGGTCCATTCCGAGACCGTTTAACACCCGCACACGAAAAGAGGTAAAAGGGGGCGCCGGGAGACATAGGAGCGCCGGATTGGAAAACGGACAACGGGAAAAATGCTCGGATGCATGAGACGAACACGTATGCAAAATGAAATGCACATGACGACATGATATGAAATGCAGATGATGACATGGCAAAGTGCAACACGCAAGCACATGACACGGCAACGACGGCGAATAACTGGCGGACACCTGGCGCATCGGATCCGGGGCGTTACAACACTCCTCCACTAACAAGAGATCTCGTCCCGAGATCTTAGGACCGAGACGGAAGGGAAAAAGGGATGAGGTGAAACAAGAACTCAAGAGAAGAAGCAAAGAATCGAGAGCACAAGAGAAGAAGAGAGGAACGATGAGAATGAAGAGAATCGAAAACTCACGAAATCAGATAGACTATGAAAGAACTCGTTCTAACCGGAGTGGTTAGAATGAGAAAAGACACGGATAAGACTGAAAGGATTTATGCAGCACTCCGGCTGAACATGGAAGGAGTTGGAACTAAGTTTGACAAAATGGAATGATAGTTGACGAGAGGAACAACACAATGCCTCCGGAAGAATTGAAGAATGGAATGAAAAGAACTTAGAAGGAAGGATTGAACTGAGTTGTTGGAAATTCAACAACAAAAGAATAAGCTTGTTATGGACTTATGGATAACATCTCAAAATTATGAGGTGATCCCCGACCACAAACGAAAAAGATTGAAAAGCTGAGGAGATCGAAGAAATGCAAAACTCCACTTCAAAAGAATACGGAGAATTAATTGCACCTCGAGATGAGAAGAAAAAATACTTGAACTCCACCAACAAGAATCTTGATGAACTCTTGAAGAATGAATTAGATCCTGAAGAACTCCGGTAACAAAAGGATGACGAGCTAGAATTTAGGAAGAAAGAATAAGATTAAACCTTGCGGTGAATTAGATGGAGGTTCCAGCGAGATGGTCGAGGAAATTTGAACTCCAGAAAAGAAAAGATGAAAACACTTGGAACTAGAATTTATTCATCAGGAACAAACTCCGAAGAAAGGGATTAAACACTTGGATGAAATAAAAATAATATTTATGTATGACAAGCAGTGGATTTTACATACTACTTATTCTTCTTGAAAAAGAATTGAGAAGTGACATATGGAGAACTTGAGAAGGTCTTACTGAACCACCGGTATGATTGGAAAGAACGAATGGATTAATATGATAAAACAAAGAAAAGAATCTTGAACGAACCACCGTTAGAATTCGGAAATGACTGATGAAAGAGAAATAATCACCGGAAGAATTAGAAAAGCACAAAGATACTTGAGGAATTTAGATGCACAATAACAAAGAGATCATGAGCTGATTAAAGAACACTTGAGCGAAGCACGGAAGAATATTGAGACGAGCGAAGGGCACGAATATGGAATAATTGAGAGAACGAAGCTGAAAACTTAGACCGAAGAAATCTTCCGAAATGGAGGCCTCCGGATAATCGGAACAGAAAAACAACTCCTGAAATACTCCGGATGGATGAAAAGAATTTGCATGACTAGAAACAATTAGATAGGATAACATCGAGCTAGCACCATGAATCTCCGGGAGAACGGACAGATTTAGAAGGAACTCTTCTTCGGTCTTCAAATGACGACAAGAAACACCACCAAAATTAATGAGATACTCCGGAAGAAAGAAAAACAGAGAGGTTGAGCCAACAATGAAATGATTTGAAATCTATCTTGGAAAAACATCTGACTGATGAAATTCATACTTACGTCAGACTTGAAAAGAATTGGGAATAGCTCCGGGGAAATTAGAAGAGTCAGGTAAGATCCTGGGAAAAGACCTGTGGGTTAGGGCCCACTACAAAGAAAACACCGTTGAAAAGGATTATTGAATAGATAGATGATGCACCGGAACAATTGAAATATTTGAATGAGGTAACAACCTCGAATTAATTGGAACATGGACGGATCTCCTGAGATGACTTGAGCACTCCGGAAGGATAAACTGGCGAGAGGCGAACGAGCAAAGGGAGATATTTGAGCTGAAGGAAAGAATATGATCGACAACGAAAAACTTGAATTGCGTCCACCGGAAAAGAAAAAAGGATGAAGAATGACGAACGAGACGAGAATTCACCGGTTGAAATAATTGAGGGAAGACTGAAGAGGCTCCACACGAATGGAATTGATGGTCGAAAAAGACTCAAACTCCGGGAAGAAAAAGGGTGGGAGGGCGGGAAAAACACAGGCAACTGCAAGGGGAAAAACGACGAATATCTTGAAGAGAAACACCGGTTGAAATCATAGAGAAAAGAAAGCAAAGACTTCGCACGAGTAGAATGGATACTCAATAGCGGACTCCGGTTCCGAGAAGAAGAAGGGTGGGTGGGTGGGAAAAGAAAACAACTGAGGATTGAACTTGCAAAAACGGAGAGGGTCGAATCACCTTGACGAGATATGCACCGGATGCAAAGAGCTGAGGAACAACGATCGGAAAACCAACTGCGTGATCCTAAAGAAAAATTTGAAGGGGAAGAGAAGTAATTCAAAACACCTACGTCAAGATTCCTGACCAGAGCGACGAAGGGGCAGAGGAGTAAAAAGAATTCCTACTCTCCGATATAACTAGACTCCGAAAACAGTTTTCTTCTAGACTCGACAACGGCCAAACTACACGATCAATCAAGGGGGCTCCTAAGGTCGGTCGAGGCTCTGATACTAACTTGTCACGCCCAATATGCGACCTATCCAAAAGGAACTCGACGGTCCCACCAAGGATAGACCCGCATATTGAAACGCTTTTGCAAGATGGATATCATTACATCAACATTACATAATACATAGGGATACATACATAAGGCACAAATGCCACAAGAATACATCAACATCATACATGAGGACAACATCCGACTACGGATGAATCATAACCAGAAACTCAAACGACATCCACCCTGCTAGCCCAGGCTGCCGACCTGGAACCTATCCCCTGATCGAAGAAGAAGCAGAAGAAGAACTCCAATACAAGCAAACATCGCTCTCGCATCATGAGCATCGCAAACCTGTACCTGCAACTGGTGGTGTAGTAATCTGTGAGCCACGAGGACTCAGCAATCCCATCACCATGGGTATCAAGACTAGCAAAGCTTAATGGGAAAGGAAGGGGTAAAGTGGTGAGGTTGCAGCAGCGACTAAGCATATATGGTGGCTAGCATACGCAAATGAGAGCGAGAAGAGAAACAAAGGAACGGTCGTCAACTAGTAATGATCAAGAAGTGATCCTGAACTCCTACTTACGTCATACATAACCCGAAACCGTGTTCTCCTCTCGATCAACCCGAAAAGAGACACTCACGGTTCGCACACGGTTGGTGTATTTTAGTTAAGATCAACTTCGGGTTTTCTACAACGGACATTAACAAATTCCCATCTGCCACATAACCGCGGCACGACTCTCGAAAGTTTATACCTGCGGGGTGTCCCAACAGCCCATGATAAGCTCTCGCGATCAACGAAGGATATTCCTTCTCCCGGGATGACCCGATCAGTCTCGGAATCCGGCTACAAGACATTTCGACAGCAATAAAACAAGACCAGCAAAGCCGCCGGATGTGCCGACAAATCTGATAGGAGCTGCACATATCTCGGTCTCGGGCACACCGATGAGCAAGACATCGGGTTGGCATAAACCCTGATTGCCCGGGGCGCGGACATCGCTTCGGTTTGGACCAGCACTTTCGAAGGAGAATTGGCCCGGGGGCTAAAATAAAGATGACCCTCGGGCTCCGAAACCAAGGAAAAAGGGCATAGGTGAGGCAAATGGTAAAACCAATGTTGGGCCTTCTTTGGAGGAGTCTTATTCAAAGCGAACTGTCAAGGGGTCCATAAATCACCCGACAGCGTTAGGGACGCAAAATCCGGGAACATAATACCGATATGACGAAAACTAGGGCGGCAAGAGTGGAACAAAACACCAGGCATAAGGCCGAGCCTTCCACCCTTTACCAAGTATATAGATGCATTAATTAAATAAGATATATTGTGATATCCCAACAAGTAAACATGTTCCAACAAGGAACAACATCTCCATGTTCAACAAGGAACAAACTTCATCTTCACCTGCAACTAACAACGCTATAAGAGGGGCTGAGCAAGCGGTAACATAGCCAGACAATGGTTTGCTAGGAAGGGTGCAAAAGGTTAGAGGTTCATGGCAATTTGGGAGGCTTGATAAACAGGTAATAGGTAGCGCAGCATAGCGATAGAACGAAGCAACTAGCATAGCAATGATAGTAGTGAGATCCAGGGTAGCGGTCATCTTGCCTGAAATCCCATAAGGAAGAAGAACGAGTCCATGAAGAAGATGAGCGGATGAAGCCGACCAAGCGTGAGCGAATGAATCCTCACGATCGCAACGAAACAGGAACTAACAAGAAGAAGCACACAACATAGTAAACACACCACACATGAACAAGACATGATGCACAATCACGCATGATGCATGACAAAGCTGGATGAAGCTACTCATGGCAAGAGAGGATCCAAACAAGAGCAACACATCAAGGCAAGTTTAAATGAGGCCGGGAACAACATAGAACAATTCCGGTAAGTCCTCATATGTAAATTTTGAAATTGGTCCAGATCTGAATAAACCTTATGCTCAAGTTGTTAAACAGCAAGTTAAGATGCACCACGATGATCTACACGAAATTCTAGTCAAGTTACATATAAGGTTCATTAGATTCGGAGCTACGGTCTAGAAGATATGTGCAAAACAAGATAAACATGGCATTGATGCAAAATGCACCCAAACATCAAGCAAACACCTCAAAACAAGGATGCAACATGATAATATGAAGCTACATGCAAAATCAAGCAAGTTTCATATAGAGCACACTCAAAACGGAGCAACGGTTCAACACATACACACTATACAAGTCATAACAACAATCTGTCCAAAACAGCAACTAGGCATATTGCAAGCATCAAAACAATATGCTACAGCATCTCAACGTGAAAACAAAAGGCATGGGCATGATGTACAGTTAAAGCATTACAAAACATGAACACTGAGCTATCTCCAGAAATCACTAGAACATGCTCAAACACACATGGCAAGATTGCAAATAATAACAGTTCAGACTTAAGCAGAAATAACATCAGGTTGCAATGTTTAGAGCTATCAAACAACATGCTACAGGAACTTATCATGGAAAACAAAGGAATGGCATGACTCTACTAAAAGCATATAACAAAAGTCCCTTACTGACCATGAGCCAAAAAGGATCAGAAAATATAGTAACACCCATGTCAAAATAGCAAGTTCTGTTAACAGATTCAGCAACATGACATGGCAAAAACAGATAACAAGTAGGCATGTTTACAAGCTCAAAGCACTCACTACAGAGCCTTATATGATAAACTAAGCATACATACATTAAGAAGACATGGCATAGAAGACATACATGGCAAGAACAACATCATAGCATACACGGATCAACAACAACAACCTTGGCAAAATTGAATAACATGTAAACAATCTGCCAGGAAACATTTTATAGCAAAAGTAGAGCTCGATTGACTCCAGCTATGGCACTCCATAATTGCAAACAAGGGCATGGATAGATAGAGCAAGACATGTAGAACAAAACATCCTTACTGAAGTATCTCAAAATAAGCATGGATCTCTCGGTAGCATCAAGTTAACATGGCATAAAAATATCAGCAAAACAGGGCTGAAATCAGCAACATCAGGAAGCCTAGTTTGCATGCTTGTGCTAGTCACCACATAGATCACAAAAATACATGGCATACACCCCTGGAAATATGGCATGGCATATTACAAAACACATGTAGGACTCAAGTCCATAGGATGCACACATCAATCATGGCAAAAATGACAAAAGTGCATGTTCTGATAAGAATCTGAAACTAACATCACATAGCACACTTCCAACAGCATTTCGGGCATCAAGATGAGCTCAAATGAAAATGATTCAATGATATGAAATGATCTACTCTTGGAGGCGAACATTTTGATATATTACACGCACGAAACGGAGCTACGGATGCAGAGTTATGACATGATGAAAATGCATGGAAATAACACAGATTCGGGACTTAGAGGAAATCTCAGAGAGGGGGGGGGAAGTCAACCTAGGCACGGATTTCGAGGACGCCGGAGAGCTCGCCGGATCTGAGGCGCCGGCGGAGGGAGGAGGCCGGAGAGGAGCCGGGGCGCTCGGGGCCGGCCGGATCCGGTCCGGCCCGACCGGATCTGGCCAATGGCGCTGGTTTGGCGGCCTTGGCGGCCGGCCGGCCGGGCGGCGGCGGCGGCGGCGCCGGGCGGGAGCGCGCAGCGGGCGGCGGTCGCCGCGGGCGGCGCAAGAAGAGGAGGCGGGCGCGCGACGAGGCGCGCGCCTGGATGGATGGAGGAGGGGGGCTTGGCTTGGCGGGCTCTGGCGGCGGCAGGCGGGAGCCGCCACGTGGCGCGCTCCGATTGGGCGCGGGCGGCGGCGCTGGACGTGTCCGGCCGTCGGCGGACATGTCCGGCGGCGCGGAGGGAGGTTTTAGGGTTTCGGGGGGGATTTGACCGCGAATTTCGGGGGGAGGCACATATTTATAGGTAGAGGGAGCTAGGAGACTCCAAATGAGGTGCGGTTTTCGCCCACGCGATCGTGATCGAACGACCAAGAGCATGGAGGGTAGTTAGATGGGTTTTGGGCCACTTTGGAAGGGGTGTTGGGCTGCACACAAAATAGGCTTTTGCGGTTACCCGGTTAACCGTTGGAGTATCAAACGACCTCCAAATGATCCGAAACTTGACAGGCGGTCTACCGGTGCTATACCAAGGCTGCTTGAAAAACCTCGATCCATTCCGAGACCATTTAACACCCGCACACGAAAAGAGGTAAAAGGGGGCGCCGGGAGACATAGGAGCGCCGGATTGGAAAACGGACAACGGGAAAAATGCTCGGATGCATGAGACGAACACGTATGCAAAATGAAATGCACATGACGACATGATATGAAATGCAGATGATGACATGGCAAAGTGCAACACGCAAGCACATGACATGGCAACGACGGCGAATAACTGGCGGACACCTGGCGCATCGGATCCGGGGCGTTACAAAGATGTCTTCAGACGCTTCACCAATCGAGCAATGAACAATTATGGCTTCAAGATCAAGCATATCAGAAGTGACAACGGCACTGAATTCAAGAACACCAGACTTGATCTTTATCTGGATACCATGGGAATCACTCATGAGTTCTCTGCTCCATACACACCTCAGCAAAATGGCATTGTGGAGCGCAAGAACAGAACTCTCATTGAGATGGCTCGAACAATGCTCGACGAGTACAAGACACCAAGAAAGTTCTGGCCTGAAGCTATTGATACAGCATGTCACGTCATCAACCGTGTTTATGTCCATAAGCTTCTGAACAAAACATCCTATGAGCTCCTTACTGGCAAGAAGCCAAATGTTAGCTACTTCAGAGTATTTGGGGCTAAGTACTGGATCAAGGATCCCCATCACAATTCAAAATTTGAACCCAAAGCTCACGAAGGCTTCATGCTCGGTTACGGAAAGGACTCGCACTCCTACAGTGTCTTCAACCTCTATCACTACAAAATCGTCGAAACTGTGGACGTGTGATTTGATGAAACCAATGGTTCACAAAGAGAGCTACTGCCAAGTACACTAGACGAAGCTCCGCCCAGCGAATCTATCAAGCTGATGGGAACTGGTGAAATCATGCCTTCTGAAGCACATCCTGAAGAGGAACTTATCATTTTTGCACCTAACCAACCAGAAGACAATGCTCAGCCTGAAGACAATCATGATTGCTGCCAACTTCAATCATCATTCATGTATTACCTTAACAACACATCACATGATTACTATAGAGATAGATATGAACCATGTGTACCATATGAACTCGAACTCAATTTTTTGAATACACTTGATGTTGATCCCAAATAATATTACATTTGATATAATAACTAGATATTCATAATCTAAACCATGTTCCATACGCACACCGTGTTTATCACACAAAGTATAGTGCCCCGCTCCCTACATTATGACAAGTATTTAGCCCTGAGCTACAAAAGCCACACATTATCCCAAATTTTAATCAATGTTCTGTATATTATATGTAGTACTAGCAAGATTCCCATGCATTGCACAGAACATCAAGATGATCGAGGGGAGGCCTTATTTGCAAATGTGGAGAGGGTTGTGGGTATCTTTTTTTTCAAAATTGCCATAATTTCCTTCCTATCCATCAGATATAAATCGAACGTCCTATATTGCAGGATGGCAGGCACACCAATATCACTAACTCTGTTTTTTATCTTTACCTAATAATAAAGAAAATTAGGTTTCTGTCGTCCGTCGTCGCTAGTGTTTTGCATAAAAGCCCCTCTGTTTCCGAAAAATCAACCCGCGGTCCTATTCTAATAGGTTAATCAAAAACATTTTGTTCTTACAAAAAGATCCCTGCATTCGTTATTATTTTACACGCGGTGCTACTTTGAGTGCTAAACAAAGAAAAACACACAGGCATGAGCACAGGCTCTCATCCTCGCGTACGAGTACTGCGCCTCCGCCGCCGCTACCATGCGCGGCAGTGCGGCCGGTCTTCTTCTCCGACCATCCGCCACGTCCCCATCCGCCTCCAATCTTCTCGGGCGCCAAGCCAAACTTCCTTCGCTGCTCGCCCCATGCGTCACGCAGTGTGGGATTCGTCGTCGACCCGCCCTCCACACATTGCATCCCCTTCTCCAGCGTTTATCTCCAACCACTGCAGACTCTAGCCACCGCCCTCCCATCCTCCTCTCCTGCAAGATCGAGGTAACCCGGGAAGGGACAGCAAGATGACACTGTGGGGAGTCAGATCCAGGGGAGGCAAGATAAGGATGGCAGCGACACAGGGGCATAGTGCAGCATATGTACAGATGGGTTGAGCACTCGCTGCATTGGTCCATGATCATGCATATTGTCTTCATACAATGATGCTTGCAAGGTAAGAAGAAATCTGTGTTCATCAATCTACCTTCAAGTGGAGAGGATTGATTTTTTCTGCAATTGTTCAAATTGGAAGTAAAAAATCAACTCTGCATGCTTACTCCCGATCTTACCTTCAGCACTTGATTAACAAAATATGATTCTCTGATGTGGGAAATTTGATCTGAATCTTGACAAAAAACCAAACTCAAAATGATTAGGAGGGACTATCTATGCATTATGAGTGTATTAGGAAGGGAATCTGTGCCATACAAGTTAGTGCCAATGGGAAGGCGATCTCTAAGGAAAAAGTAGCTCACTTATCATCAATAGAAGACACTGAAAAGTAGTTCACAAATAAGTGATGGACAGGTCTCAATTATTTTCAGGAGGCCATCATGTTAACAAGAAAGCTGCTGCTCACCCTACTTTTACAACCAGAAAAATGCAATTCTGCAAGAAAGTAAATGTAGGAATTTTTAGGGTGCATCTATACAACAAACATGTGTGTAACAACAGTTTGATTTGGAAGTTAGAAGCGATGAAAGTTGTAAAACCAAAGCAACATTGGTTAGGGTTCTTAAGAGCCTAGCCTTTTCCTACATAAAAGTATGATCTGAACTAAAGAAATCTGTTTAGTTTGTGGGTTGGAAATATCACATATAAGGTTGGTCCATGTGAATTGGCACATTGTTTGGAACAAAATGAAACTTACCAGTACAGTTTGGTAGTTAATCTACTCCTTACCTCAACATTCTGATAATTTGTAATAATGGTACTTGGCATTGGTCATGCAAGATCACTTGGAAATTGGTGGCTTGGTTCTGTTGTACTTCACAATTTGTGCCACTTCTGTTTATTTTACAGTTTTTTATTTACTGAGATTTGCAAAACAAAAGTAGCATAACTGAATTCTGTTTACAGTAGAAACATAGTCTGATACGACAACTTCTGAATCAAAGACCCAGAAGGAAACAATTGACTTAAAGAGTTGGAATGAGTTGATCACATTTGCATGTCTTTGCAACGGGGGTGGTATACATTGTTTGAACCCAAAACAAATGCCTGAGTTAGATAGCAAAACTCATTTCCTGTTACTTACGTTGGAACATAATGGCAGCCCTTACACAAAAGTAAGTTGGGGGCACATATGGTGCACTAGCCACATGAGTTGTACTGATGCACCATATGCCCCAAGAACGGGAGTAACACTCTGTCTCAAGCTGCTACTAGATTCCGATCTTCTGGTCTTGCCTGCGGATGTTTTTTTTGTTCAAAGTGGTTCAGTTCCAGTCCATACAGATTAATCATATGATGACTTGTAGGAACCTTTTAGTTTTAGTACATGTTCACTTCTGTTTTCTTGCGACGCGAACCTAATGAACAGAAAAACCTTATGGCGTGTTATTTTTTACATGCATGAAGTATGTAAAGTTAGCTTTTTGTTATAAAACCACTCGTCAGCGACTGAATCATAGGGAAATTTATGAAAAGTGAACCAGCAGACAAACTGCAGTAATTCCCAGCTAATTTTATAAATTCATCCCAGTGAACTTATGTGTAAAATGGTTAATTTATTCTCATATCTTCGAATGTAAGTGACGAACCTCAATTTTTTTTGCATCGTAGTTTTGTATGATGGCCATGGCTACATAACAACGATAGTATACATCAATTTGTGTTGATGTATGAAGGTAAAATGTCAAAAATTGTTTGTGCTTATTATACTTATCTTCACAGTAGATATATGGAGTTCGTGGTTTGTTATTTAGCACTTCTGCAACCCAGCTGCAATTCCTAAAGGTTGGTGCAGACAATCAAAAGTACCTCCTAGAGCAGTACAGATGTTGTCTCTGCAACGTTAACACATCGATCGGTCTATCTGAATGTGTACATTTGCAACCTTCAAATTTAGAACTAGCAGATTTTTGCTGCTACTGTTACTTACAAAGAATAATGTCTCATGTGCCTAACTTATATATACATAATTTCTAGACTTCCATGACGTGCCTAACTTAAATGTAGCAGATATCAGATCCTATTGTCAGAATGCTACTGTTGCATCATCACAAGATTTCGATGATATTCACCGGCTAACTACTCTTAATATGAGTCCCTCTCTTATCATGCATCCATTGATTCATGTAACATTTTTACCGGATACATGCACTAGTAGAAAAAGGGCCTATTGTCCCGGTTCGTAAGGGCCTTTAGTCCTGGTTGGTGAACCGACTAAAGGGTCGATATAATGCCTCCCCTTTAGTCCCGGTTCAATCCGAACCGGGACTAAAGGCCGCGGTCACGTGGAAATTTTATGATTTTTTTTTGAAATTTTTTTGAATTTTTTTGAATAATTTTTTATTTTCAAATTTCTGAATTATTTTAACCCCTAATCTTTAATCAGCACCCATCATCACTGCTCAATTTATCCTCTTCTCTAATCACCCTCATCATTCCAAATCACCTAACTTCCCGAACGGTTACCCATCCTCCCACTCCCCCAGCCTGAGCACGCTTAACTTCCGGGTTCTATTCTCCCTCGTTTCCAAGTCTACACTTGTTGTTTTCCTGACAATAGTAAGATGTCAATCCTATTAACCCTCAGGATTTTGGCTTGAGCATGAATTGACACATTTCACTATTTGAGTTTCAAACTATTGTTTTCAAAAACAATAATTATTTAGAAAACAATAGTTATTTTGAATAATTAGTTTGACCATAGTTTGACCATAGTTTGACCATAGTTTGACCAGATTTGACCAAAATTCAAAATAACTGAACAAATTATTTAGTAACACTAATATTCTAGAATAATTAGTTTGACCATGGTTTGACCATGGTTTGACCATAGTTTGACCATTGTTTGACGACAGTTTGAAATTTTTCCGATTTTTTCCACTCTAGATATTAAAAGCCCCGTAGCCATTGTTCTATTAGGTTTTTGAGGATTTTGAAAAATGTTTAACGGGGTAAAAATGCAGGATTATGCAGTAAAGGTGTAAAAATGCAGAATTTCTTCTATTGGTTTACTGAAAGCCTCCCGATGCTCCGCCTTACAACACTCAATGTACATGATTACTACTGAATCGGCAGCAACAACAGCAGCAGATAATAATAATGCTAGGAGTATTGTGCACTACAGCAGATCAATCATCAACATAGATCCGAACACAGTTTCAGGGCAATGATAATTGCAGCATGCTAAGCATATACTGTATTAAATTACAACATGAGTGTAATTTGCCACTTCAGCTTGTGCACCTTGTGGCCTTCAAAGAGCCTGTGTTCTCCTCATCTTGAATGTGCCTCTGGTGAGATAGTAATACTCTCCTGTGCCTGCACACCTTCAGCTCCATAGCTCCCACCAATTGCAGCTATTGTTTAGTAGTCTGATGCCATTATCCTGTCCAGCTTAGCCCTCACCGCACCATCTATAGCCAAAAGCCACATGTGCCAGTCAACAATCATTTCCAATCAAACAAGATAATATATCCACTACTCCAATATCAGTAACACTCACAAGTAAAAGAGGAGCCAGGGTGGATCGGCTCATCGGCGCGGGCGAGCCATAAGTGGGCATGTTGGCCACAAGCCTGAAGCGCGTCGCGGTGGGACACGCTCACTGCGGAAGCAGGGAGAGCGGCGTGCATGGAGGCGCTTGAGCTCGCCGATGATGGCGGTGAAGCTGGGCTTGGAGCGCATCACCTCCTTCTGCTCCTGGTTAAGCCTCTAGCCGACGCGGCCGCCTCATCCATCTACGTTGTCGTGGAATTGTCACGGCAGATGTCCTGATGAAAGGACTTAGTCGCAGGGCCATCGTACGGGTTTACCTAGAGGGGTTAAAGCGGACACAAGACACGGGAGTTATACTGGTTCAGCCCCTTCGGTGAAGGTAAAAGCCTACGTCCAGTTGTGATGGGATTGATGTGATTTCGGCGAATAGGAAGCAATAGCCTTTCCTTAGTCTCAAATTCTCTGTCTTTAATCCACCGCCGGGTCGTCCCCTTATATACACGGGTTGACGCCCGGCCGGTCTACAGAGTCCCGATCCGGCTCATACAAGTGTCCGGCTCGGTCTCTTCTCTCTTGTCTTACAACACAAGTTACAACACTAAGGCGGATTACATAAATGGACTTTAAGTCGCCTCTGGGCTCCGGGCCTCCTCCGTGGGCCTGGATCATGGATTTAGGGTAAACCGGCCCCTCCAGGGCGGTTCACACTCAGTAGTTGCATCCCCAACATTAGGCCCCAGATTGACTTGAACCGGTTCAGGTTAATCTTCAACATTTTCAGGAAACTCTTGATCTTCTTTCATATTTTGTAAACCGCCACCCGCTTGAACCGCCGTGATGTCATCCTCCGATCTCCGTGTCAGGGCACCCTGACGTCATCTTTAATGAAGAAATCCAAACGGTAAGATTCCCTTCATTTAATGCTATCCCGGAAATCGAGGCGGCCGCTGCACCTTCCGCCGCTTTTGACTCCTCGATTCTCGCGCCCGTTGATTGCTCCGGTCCCTTATGAATAGACCGGTCGCCCCTTTCTCTTCTTCTTCTTCTTCCGCTCTTTTTCTTCCTCGCGACGCTCCAGCCCTAAAGCTCCGCCGTCGCCCCGACCTTCGAACGACGCTTCAACGCCGGGCATTGATCAACCTGATCAGACGAGTTTTCGGCGCTCCTCCGCGGTTTCGCCGTCGTAAGGTTCCTCTCAAGCCCTAGATCTCATCTCGAAAACCCTGTTCATCTCATAGTTCATAGGTGTTCATATCAGTTCTTCATACCTGCTCCGCCATGGCGTCTGACTCAGCCGCACTGTACATCCTGTGCAAGTGGCTGCCCGCCGTCAATTAACTCTTTATGCACCATTCCTTTTGTTCAGATCCTCGAGTGTAGAATACCCAACCCTCCTGCTCTTTATAAGGTTTGCATAGGTCGAAAGTTTTTCTTACTAGAGCTTCGTAGATCTCGATTACTTCCACTCGCATGTGAAAACTGTTTCGTCCATACTTAGTAGATTTTTCAGCTCTGCCTAGTTCGGGCGGTTTAACTTTTGATAGCTAATCCGTCCCCATTAGTCCTTAGTTAAACCGAATTGGAAGCCGGCTGCTGAATCGCCGTTTAACAATGTATGATACGCTGAACCGCTTAATGGTGAACCGCTTTTCCTTTCTTTCACAGCTTACTCCTCCGAATGGCTCCTCAATTCTCAGCTTGCAATTGGGTCCGTCAAAAATCATCAAAAAGCGCAACTCAACGGCTACGCCACCACCGGGCGGTTTGGCTCCAAAAACGTCCTCCATCGGCGTGTTCCGGATGGCGAGTTTCCTCCCGAGCCACAACAGGGAGAAGTAATTGTGTTTATGCAGCACTTAGACCGGGGATTCTGCCCGCCCGGTTCAAAATTTTTCCGGGACGTCCTTGCAAGTTTGAAACTTCATCCGCAGGATATCGGCCCGAACTCTGTGTCAAACATATGCAACTTTCAAGTCTTCTGTGAAGTCTATCTTCAGGAAGAACCATCTGTGGAGCTGTTCCGGGATTTTTTCCACTTGAACCGTCGCACCGAATTTTCTGATGGTCCCAACACAGAGCTGGGTGGCGTTTCAATCCAGAAGAGGAAGGAAGTGGATTTTCCTCATGCCAAACACCACAGCCATCCAAAGGATTGGAATCAAACCTGGTTCTACTGCCGGAACACTGCTCCTGCCAATGAGAACCCCTTGCCGGGTTACCGTCCTCACCGGCTCAGTAACCAGCGTCCACTGCCTTCTCGCTTAACCGCCGCGGAACGGAAGAACTTCGCGCCTCAAATAATCAAGCTCCGGGCTCTAATGGACAATGGCTTAACCGGCGGGGACCTTGTGCGGTGTTGGGTTTCGTGGGGCGTCTTGCCACTAAGCCGCCGGCCCGGATTGATGCATAAGTACACCGGCAGCCTCAAAGACCCTCAAAGACGTCATGAGCTGCCCATAACTGAACTTGAGGTCACCGAGATTGTAAAGAAGATGCTTGATGAACCGATCTCCGTCTGCAGCCTAACCGGGTTGGCTCCATTCTGTGTTGCCAACAAACCGCCGGCGGTAAATCTCTACTCCCGCTTTTGGGTCCTTAATACTTTGTTGATATGCATTAATCCTTGTTACTTCTCGGTGACAGCTCCTTCGAAACGTATTAAACCGTTCGGGCGCCAAGTGTAAAGTCCAAGGACACCAAGAAGGCAGCAAGAAGAAAACCGCCGAGTCCTCCGATCCGCGGAGGACGAAGAATCGAAGTTGAGGTAAAATTTGATATTCTTACGGGAGCCGCCGAAACCGCTTTCCGCTTTGTGTTTCTCTTGCTTATGACTTGTCCTTTGTATTCCTTTTATCGACAATTTTACCTCCTGGATGATGTCAAGCTACCATGCCGACCTGTTGAGGTAATCATTCTTTCTTCCGCATCCGATCTTCGCGGTTAAAAGAATTCGTCGCGCCGTCCGGAAAGTGAAAAATATCCTTCATGTGCTTACTTGAATCCAAATCTTTCCTTGAAGACACAGCAGGCTGAAGAGCGCCGCACGACCCGGCATAGTGGCCAACGGATTACCTCATCCGGTTTACCAGACACACCAACCCGGAAGCGTCGTCCAGAGGTGAATTGTTCTCCTGAAAAGCGTTATCCCTTAAAGGGTTTCTTCCGATGTCCTCTCAACCCATCTGACCCGAATTATCAGGCCTCTTCCAACTCGTCCGGCGGTTCATCAACCACGCAACTGCCACCGCTTAAAGTTGTTGCAGGGTACGCAACTGCTGTCCCGTCAATTCGGTTTACCATTGCTTTGGCCAATTCGTCTTAATTCAATTCTGAATATTGCAGCACCAAGGCTCGCTTGAGTAAGAAAGCAAAAACCCTGGACCCTACTGTGGATGTTGATCCGCAAAAGACCCCAGAACAGACCCACGAAAATCCTGAAGCCGCTAAGAATAGCTCTGGCGAGTTGTACCGAGACGATATTGCTGATCCGCCAGAAGCTGAACCGGGGGTTCAAGTGGAAACCTCACATCCTGCTCCACCGAGTCCGACCGCAGAGCGGGTCGTAACTATTGAACCGCCGAGCCAGAGCATGAAGGCACCAAGCCCAAAGAAGACCGCCGATCCGGCTAGCCCGGCCAAGAATGATGATGTTATTGTGACGGGCACTTGCTATACTGCCCCTAGCCAACCGGTCGCTTTAACAAAACACAGTGCCAAGGGAGAATCTGCCACCATGGGTAAAGACAAGGGGAAAACGGATCTGTCAGCTTACGACAATTTTTCTGCCCAAGAACTTCATTCCGGCTTTCTGAACCGGCTCTACACAAGCCGTGACGCAGAAGCCGGTCTGGTAAATCGCTATGAGGTAAGGTTTTATTCCTGTCTTGTACTTTTGCTGCGCAATCGCCCCCAAGGGTCGGTTTAACTTGTCATAGTCAAAGCGGCACTTAACTTCGTAAAACAACCATACACCTTGAACTGCAGATCAGAGTTCTCAAGGGTCGGTTTAACTTGTCATAGTTAAACCGGGACTTAATTTCTGTATCCCATACCGAACTGAGATCAATTAGCCATTAGCCCCCAAGTGCCAAGTTGAATACTTGTATTGAGCGTGGGACTTTATAATAACACAACTAACATGCTTCCTTTGTTATCAGAATGAGATATACCAGCAAACCGTGCAACTCAAGGACCTTCGTGCCAGCTTGGAAACTCAACAAGCCGAGACCACCAAGGCCAAGGATGAACTGAGAACTGCCTTGGCCGCTATGGAACAGCTGAAGGAAGGACATGCGTCCGAGCGGGCCAAATGGGACACCGAGAAAGCCGGTTTGACAAAACGGGCAGAGGATGCCGAATCAGCTCTTAAACCGGTGACCGAAGAGCTTACCAGACTGAAGCGCCAAGTTCATGCCATGACCTCTGCCATCTTTGGTAAGAAAATTTGCACTGAATACACCTGCTTTAACATTGCCGCCGGTTTAACTTGAGCTGTCCGAACCTGGTGCGAGCAAGCGTATTGCTCATCTGGCTCGGCGTGTGGAAGAAGCTCAAGGCTTCTTATACCCTGATTGAGCAGTAGATACCGGCGCCAGCGAGTCATACGCGCCACCAGTCACGACAACACGGGCGCCGTCCCGATCGAGAGACACCGGACCGGCTGTCCATGATTCGGGGCAGCTTGAAGAGTTGAAGCGATCCGCGGCCCGGGCTGGCACCCTACTGGCTCTGACTCGCGCCAAAGCGTGGATAGCGGATCTTGATCCGGCTGACATAGCCAAAGGTTTCCCCAGCGCTCAAGAAAACAGCGAAGCCTTTGATAACGACGCCCTGAAACGAATATCAAAGGAAATGCGTCCATTGGCGAGCCAACTGGCAGCTGAGGCCAACCTGGCGGTTCACCGCTCTTTTTATGACGCAAACAACAAGCGGGTGGAGTTTGTCATCCCTGAAGTGCAGAGCGTTGTTCCTCCAATCCGTAAGCACACTTATGCCCCTGACGTTGATCCGGCTGAGCTGATAAGTGAAGAAGCTGTCTTTCAGGCCTTAACCCGGATTGACTGGTCTACCAATGACTTCCGAGCTTTGGGTGAGGAAGAAGAATATGTTGAACCGACGACAGGCACCCCCTCTACCTCACGTCAACCCGGCGAAGAAGCGTAATCCGTCAAGCCGGGTGACGCCTCCGAAGCTTCAAGGCATAACACCACATGAAACACCGGGCCTTAAAAGGCTTTGTAATAGGATAGTCAGCACTTTGTTTTGAACAATGCCTTTACAACCTCAGTCTGTAACCTTTTGCATGGTGGTGCTGATACTGTGGAGTGATGAACCCTCAACTTATTTTGCCTGCAATCACAAATTCTTTATCCCGCCACGGCGGCTTGTGTCGCCAGCCGGCTTGTGACGCCCATATATTTATATAAGAAAATAGAGATGTATATGATCAACGTTATGATATAAAAATACCTGCCAGCGTCGGGCATGCAGTTGGCCTAGCCAATCTTGAGGCGGAGGTTTAGAAACCATTACCTGCAAAGGAGAAAATAACTCCTGTGCTTTCAAAATGCCGGTTTACCGTATAAACCGTGTCGGGCATAATAAGCCCCCCTGTTACTCCATAATGGGATGTTAACAGAAAAATCAAACCGGAACAAAATCGCCGGATTAAAAATGGACCGAATTCTGACAACTTGAATCCGGTTTAGAGAGGCTTGTCGGTTTAAGAAAGCAAACAAAAATCAAATGATTGGTATAAAAAACCATATGGAAGCAAAGGCAATGATAAAACCGCTTTTGCAAGAAAAGGCTTTCTCGAGCGGATCGGATGGTGTTACCATGGTCGGACAGGACCAAGCTCCCTATAAGGTGTAGCGATGGTTCAAGTCAGCCAGTCCCCAATCGAACTCGTGGCATGATGCCGATCAAGTGGCATTGCAATGGTTCGGGTTCACCAAAGCCCCAAGTGATTCTATGGCCTTAGGCCACCAAGAGGCGTGTCGGTTCAGACGTGACCATGTCCCCAAGTGATCTGGTGGCTTTCGCTTTGTCAAGAGGTGTTGCATTGGTTCGGACACCACCAAGCCCCCAAGTGACAAAAATTTCAAGATCAAGGCAAAGGGTTAAACCGAGGCCGCTTTACGACAACATCTCCATGTACCCAAACCGACTTTATACGTAACGGATACCCGCTTTGGCCGAGGATCCGGTTTATTGCTTTAGTCATAATATATATATTGTCTTAATATGTACATAAGTGGAGCCGATGGCTCGGGTATAATAAGGTCAAGATGAGCTATGTTCCACGGCTCGTTGGTCTCCTCTTCGACGTGCGTGAGTCTTTCCGCCTCGAACATCAATCGAGATAGTATGACCCGTTGTACAGATTCTTCATGACCACAAAGGGCCCTTCCTGTGGTGGGGATAGCTTGTGCATATCTGCCTGGTCTTGAATGAGCCGAAGCACCAAGTCTCCTTCCTGAAAGGTTCTTGTTCTAACCCGCCGGTTGTGATACCGACGAAGATCCTGCTGGTAAATCGCCGAACGAGCAGCCGCCATATCTCGCTCCTCATCCAGTCGATCCAAATCGTCCTGCCGGACTGCCTCACTATCGGCCTCAACATAAGCCGCCACGCGGGGTGAGTCATGACGTATATCGCAGGGAAGGACCGCCTCCGCTCCATAGACCATAAAGAACGGCGTGTAACCAGTGGATCTGTTTGGTGTAGTATTGATACTCCAAATCACAGATGGCAGCTCCTCGACCCAACAACCCGCGTCCTCACTAAAGGGACCATAAGCGGGGTTTAATACCCTCAAGATCTCCGATTAGCTCGTTCCGCTTGACCATTGGACTGTGGGTGGGTCATTTGAGAAACGTGAAGCGGATGTGCTCTCGTTCACAAAACTCCTTCATGGCTCCTTTGGACAAATTGGTGCCATTGTCCGTGATGATACCGTGTGTGAAACCCAAACCGAAAATCACCTTTTGATGAACTGAACCGCCGTGGCGCATCACACTTGCTAACGTGCTCGCCTCGACCCACTTGGTAAACTTATCAACCGCCGCCAACAGGTGGGTTTTCTTGTCTTTGGACCTTTTGAAAGGTCCAACCATATCCAGCCCCAAGTCGCAAACGGCCAAGTAATTGGAATCATCCTCAATTCTTGGGCGATGCGTGAGCACGCCCGAGAACTTTTGGCAACCATCACATCGTCGACCAGATCTTCCGTGATCGGCATGGGCAGTCAACCAATAGAAACCGTGGCGGCACGCTGGCCAACAAGGATTTTGAACCGGCGTGATGACCACAATCTCCTTCATGGATCTCACGCAATATCTCACGGCCCTCCTCAGGGGACACACAACGCTGAAACGCCCCGGACACGCTGCAATGATGCAACTCGCCCTTATGTATGGTCATAGATTTAGACCGCCGAACTATCTGTCGGGCCAGCGTCTTGTCTTCTGGTAACTCGCCCCGGTTCATGTATGCCAAATAAGGGAGGGTCCAATCCGGAATGGCATGCAAGGCTGCCACCAAGTGAGCCTCCGGATCAGGAATAGCTAAATCGACCTCATCAGGAAGCTTAACTGACGGATTGTGCAGTACGTCAAGGAAGACATTGGGCGGGACCGGTTTACGTTGAGACCCGAGCCGGCTTAAAGCATCCACCGCCTCGTTCTTCCGGCGATCCACATGGTCCACCTGATAACCTTTAAAGTGTCCTGCAACCATATCCACCTCCCGACGGTACGCAACCATGAGTGGGTCTTTGGAATCCCAAGTACACGATACTTGTTTGGGCCACCAAGTCCGAAGTCACCAAAGCACTTGACCCGCTTAGATTCATCTCCTTAGCCATCCGTAGACCATGGAGCAAAGCTTCATACTCAGCTGCATTGTTAGTACAGGGAACATTAAGCGAAGAACATAGCAGAACTTGTCACCTCGTGGGGAAGTTAATCGACTCCAGCCCCGAGCCTCCAATTGCTCGGACCCATCAAAGTGGATGGCCCAATAGGTATGATCCGCTTTTCTTCGGTGCTTGCAACTCCGCCCAATCATTAATGAAATCCACAAGTGCACGAGACTTTATCGCCGTCCGAGGCACATACCTTAAACCGTATGGCCCAAGTTCTATAGCCCACTTAGCAATCCGCCGCTTGCTTCCGGTTCTGTATGATATCGCCCAAAGGAGCTGAATCGACCATCGTGATGGGGTGCCTTGGAAATATTGCTTCAGCTTCCGCTTGCCATAAAAACTCCATATACCAGCTTCGCCAATGCGGATATCTTTGTTTGGACTCGATGAGAACCTCGCTGATGTAATAAATCGGCGCTGAACCGGATACTCCTTCCCCGCCTCCTTGCGCTCCACCACAATGGCCACGCCGACTGCCCCGGCATTAGTAGCAACATATAACAGAGCGGCTCCTTGTCAATAGGAGCGGCAAGAACAAGCGGGTTGGCCAGCCGCCGCTTTAAGTCCTCCAATGCCTCATCGGTGGTGAGCTCCGGATGAACTGATCCGTCTACTTCAAAGATCGGTACAAAGGAATGGCCTTCTCTCTAGGCGATCGATAAACCGCTTAGCGCAGCAATCCGCCCTGCCAAACGTTGGACATCATTGATACACTTTGGCTTAGCCAAGGAGGTGATAGCTGTAATCTTTTCGGATTAGCCTCAATCCTCTGTTGGACACAAGGAAACCCAACAATTTGCTGCGCCGAACACCAAAGACGACTTGGCGGGTTGAGCATCATCTTGTACACCCGCAAGTTGTCAAAAGTTTCCTTTAAATCCTCAATCAACGTTTCCTTCTGCCTTGATTTTACCACGATATCATCCACATAAGCGTGCACGTTACGGCCGATCTGTTCGTGCAAGCAATTCAGTACGCAACGCTGATAAGTTGCTTGGGCGATCTTGAGCCCAAAAGGCATAGATACATAGCAGAAAGCCCCAAAAGGGGTGATAAACGCCCTCTTCTCCTGGTCCTTAACCGCCATCTTAATCTGGTGATAACCGGAATACGCATCCAAAAAGCTCAAACGCTCACAACCCGCTGTAGCATCAATGATCTGGTCAATGCGGGAGGGCGAAAGGATCTCTTGGACAAGCTTTGTTAAGATCTGTAATCCACACACATGCGCCAAGTGCCATTCTTCTTAAGGACCAACACCGGATTAGCAAGCCACTCTGGATGAAAGACTTCAATAATAAACCCTGCCGCTAAGAGCCTAGCAACTTCCTCTCCAATGGCCTTGCGCCTGTCCTCATTGAACCGGCGAAGAAACTGCTTTACCGGTCTGTACTTGGGGTCAACATTAAGAGTGTGCTCAGCGAGTTCCCTCGGTACACCTGGCATGTCAGAAGGCTTCCATGCAAAAATGTCCCAATTCTCACGGACGAACTCGATGAGCGCGCTTTCCTATTTAGGATCCAAGTTGGCACTGATGGTGAACTGCTTGGACGAATCGCCGGGCACAAAATCAACAAGCTTTGTCTCAGCTGCCGATTTGAACTTCAAATCCGGATCGTGCTCTGTAGTCGGCTTCTTCAAAGGGGTCATATCCGCCGGATCAACATTGTCCTTATAATACTTTAACTCTTCAGTGGCACAAACCGACTCTGCATAAGCCGCATCACCTTCCTCGCATTCCAAAGCAATCCGCGGCTCCGTGAACCGCTATCGCCCCTTTGTGACCCGGCATTTTCAGCTGCAAATAAACATAACAAGGTCGTGCCATAAACTTAGCATAAGCCGGCCGCCCAAAGAGGGCGTGGTAAGGACTTTGAATTTTCACCACCTCAAACGTCAATGTTTCCGATCTGGAGTCATGTTCATCCCCAAAGGTCACCTCCAGAGCTATCTTACCAATCGGGTACGCCGATTTGCCAGGCACCACACCGTGAAACACTATGCTGGACGGCCTAAGATGCCTATCTGTTAACCCCATACGCCGGAAGGTCTCATAGTACAGGATGTTGATGCTGCTTCCTCCATCCATAAGCACCTTGGTGAACTTGTAGCCTCCCACCTGAGGTGCCACTACTAGGGCCAGCTGACCTGGATTGTAAACTCGAGGAGGATGATCCTCTCTGCTCCATACAATAGGCTGCTCTGACCAGCGCAGGTAATGCGGTGCGGCCGGTTCAACAAAAATGACCGCCCGCTGCTGAAGTTTTCGGTCCCGCCTGTCCAAGCTGGTGGTAAAGACATGATACTGTCCGCTGTTTAACTGCTTTGGATTACTTTGGTAACCCGACTGCTGCTGCTGTTGATTGTAACCCCCTTGGCTCTGATTGCTCTGATTGTTTTGATTGCTCTGATTGCCTTGCCCGCCCGGATTACCACCGAATCCTGGGCCGGAATTTCCTCCACCGAAACCCGGGGCGGATCCTGAACCGCCGCCGGGCCCTTGATCATACCGGAAAGAGTTAGAGTTTTTGAACTCCTGCATAATATAACAATCCTTCCAAAGGTGGTTTGCCGGTACCTCCTTCGTCCCGTGCTTCGGACAAGGTTGATTCAATATGTAATTCAAGCGATCCGGATTGTGACTGCCCCGGTTTGATTGCTTACCCTTGCGCCGCTGACCCTTGTCCTGCGCGTTGGTGTTGGCTACGAAGCCCATGTTACCGTTTGCTTTACGCTTGTTCCCGCCATTGCCTGACTGATGCTGCTGGCCTCTGGAATTGCCGTTCTGTTTTCCCTTCCCTACTTTGTCATCCCCAGACTCAGGATCCTTGGTACTATCAGAATCAGCATATTTTACCAAAACGCCCATTAAAGTGCCCATGTCATTGCAGAAACGCTTCATGCGACCCAGCTTCAATTTCAACGGTTCAAACCGGCAATTGGCTTCCAAGGTTAAAATCGTGGAATCAGGGTTGATCCGGTCTGAAGAGTGTAAAACTTCCGAAACGCGGCGCACCCAATGGGTTGTGGATTCTCCCTCCGCCTGGACACAAGCCGCTAAATCTACCACAGACATGGGCTGCTTACAGGTGTCTTTGAAATTTTGAATGAACCGGGTCCGCAACTGGGTCCATGAACTGATCGAGTTGGGCGGCAAGTTCTTCAACCAAGTCCGGGCCGTACCTTCCAACATCATGGTGAAGTACTTCGCACATGCAGCTTCATCCACATCCAGCATCTCCATGGCCATCTCATAGCTTTCTATCCACGCTTCTGGAGCCAAATCGGCGGTGTAGTTGGGCACCTTGTGGGGTCCTTTGAAGTCCTTAGGCAAGCGCACATTGCGTAAAGCGGGGACGAGACAAGGCACCCCCAATGACCCGGACGTGACCCCCGGTTCAAGATGGTCAGACGAACCGCGCGAGCTGATGGTCCCGATGTTGCGCTGTTAACTCGCCTCCCTGCGCCTGGCCCGTCCACCACCACTTGAGCGCCTTCGGCCACCAGCCGGGTTGTTGCCGAGGCGGACTGCGTTAGCGTTGCTTGACACGGCCGGTTCATCTGCGCCCGCTATAACTCCGGCTTGGGCGGGGGGTGGAGTGGATCCGATCCCGACTGTATGAATATGCTTCCTGCTGAGCTAGGGCCGTCCTGAGGAGCTCCTTAACCCGGCGTGTCTCTACCGCCTGTGGTGAATCGCCTTCAATCGGAATCGCCTCCAACCGTGCCGCAGCCGCCACAAGGTTATCCATCGGGTTGGAGTAATGACCCGAGGTGTCTCAGACAATCTGGGCGCGCCGCGGTATGATGGCGAGGTAGATCTATCACACGGGCTGAACGGTAGCGGCTGTCCCGTAAGCTTCGGCGGTTTACCACCGGCGGATTATCGTCCCTGCCCACGGGTATTGAAAAGCTCTTCCTCGAAAACCGAAGGTAAACGGACCTGTACTTCCTTTTCATGACTTCATGCGACGCGCTCTGATCCAGCATGAGCCTATAAGCCTGCGCATCCAAAGCGGCCCGTTCCGCCGCCATCCTCACGTCCGCGGCTGCCAGGTCCGCTTTAGCTTTAGTGATCTGTTCCTTCACCCTTGCAATCTCCGCGTTGTGCAGGTCCTGATCCGGCGGATTAGCCTCTGCCATGAGCACAGCCAATGCTTCAAAAAGCTCTGACAAAACTTGAGCCGGCGGGCGCACAGGGCCTCCTTCCCCGGCTGCCATCACCGCTGTTGAACCGGCGACCAGGGGCGCCGCGGTTGACGAGTGAAGCGCCGCCTGCGTACCGGCCATGAAGATCCCAACCCGGTTGGGTAGATCGAAGGGGTCCGGAATACTCTCACCGTCGGAACAGCCCCCGATCTGGCCATCTTGCAGTTGGTACAGAGAATCCGTTTCTCCGGCCGACGACTCGTCGCCAGAGTAGACAACGGTTTCGCCACGGATGCTGATCCGTCCTCGTAGCCTCCGTGGACGACTCCCACGAAAGCACGCCTGGCCGCCGGTTTAGCCAGGGTAGGACTCTTCCTCGTCCGCTGAGCCGTCTCGACGAGGCCGGTGCAGATGTCCGGCCCAGGCCCTGGCTCGCCGATCTTGCCGATGAACACGTGTATGCCGCCAAAGGGGACCCGGTATCCGTACTCAACCGAGCCGGCCTCGGGGCCCCAGTCCGCATCGTCGATGTAGAGCTTGCCGCGACGACTCTTAGTCATCCGGCCCACAGCATAGCCTTCGAGTCCTTCGAACTTGCCCTCTAAGATCATCAAACCGTCGTGCGATAGCCCCACGGTGGGCGCCAACTGTCGTGGAATTGTCACGGCAGATGTCCTCATGAAAGGACTTAGTCGCAGGGCCATCGTACGGGTTTACCTAGAGGGGTTAAAGCGGACACAAGACACGGGAGTTATACTGGTTCAGCCCCTTCGGTGAAGGTAAAAGCCTACGTCCAGTTGTGATGGGATTGATGTGATTTCGGCGACTAGGAAGCAATAGCCTTTCCTTAGTCTTGAATTCTCTGTCTTTAATCCGCCGCCGGGTCGTCCCCTTATATACACGGGTTGACGCCCGGCCGGTCTACAGAGTCCCGATCCGGCTCATACAAGTGTCCGGCTCGGTCTCTTCTCTCTTGTCTTACAACACAAGTTACAACACTAAGGCGGTTTACATAAATGGACTTTAAGTCGCCTCTGGGCTCCGGGCCTCCTCCGTGGGCCTGGATCATGGACGAGGGTAAACCGGCCCCTCCAGGGCGGTTCACACTCAGTAGTTGCATCCCCAACATACGTGATGCGGCTCTTCTTCTTGCGCACATACCGCAAGAGGTCACGGCCATGGAGACCGTGCACCGCCAAAGTCGACGAACACAGCCAGGGCAGCATCGGACCAAAGCCAGGATGTGGCGCTCGGGGCAGTGCATAGACGACGCCAGGGAGACCATGCTGAGGCGTGGGACGGTGGGAGTGTTGAATCCACTTGGTATAGGAGGTAGTGTGGGCTGAGATGTGCATGAGGGGTGCTGGAAAGCGATGGTTCTCACCGTCGGCGGCTGGAATCAACCGGCGGCCATGAGGTGGAGAAGGGGATCGAGGACAGCTTGAGTGAGAGAGTTTGGAAGGGAGGAGAAAATGGGACAGATGGAGGAGAGAACAGAGAGACACCGGGGGCCGCCCGGCGCGTGGCACCGTGAGCTGGCAGGGGCGGCTGGGCCGACCGGTCCCAATAAGGTAGAAAAAGAGCCTGTTTATTACTCCATGCTACTTTATCTATATTCTTTTACCACTCAAAAAAATCTATATCTTGTTTTTGCCAAAATACTTGACTTTATCTATATCTATTATATTGTATACTTACTAATAATACAATTGTTCACTTAGAGGTGGATAGCAAGGCTGTGGTGATGATGCTCAAAGGTTGGCAGGGTTAGAAAATCCAAAAAATAATGTGGCTAACATAGCACGAGAAGGTGTTCAGGACCCATCGGATTGTATTCTCGAAATTGTATTAGACAAGTTTCCTAATGCTTTTTTTTAAGAAATGAAGTGGCTTATTGATCCTAAAAATGAAGTGCAGCTCTCGAGGAAGCCGCTGATCGATCGGGCCTCTGCTCCTTAGCATGTCAAATTGGCCGCAGGTCGTGTCCTGAAATGCTGAGGTACATTGAAATACATACTGCTTTTGGCGCTCGACAAAATCACTGTTGTTGAAATTCTAATGTAAGGCCTGCTTCCTGCTGCGCAGGGGATTTTGCTACGTCCATGTTGAGTTGTCAGTGAAGCTAAGAATGTTAATGAAAAAATAAATAGACTTTGTTTTAAACAAGAAACGTGGGGAGCCAAAAACACTATTTTAGTACAATATTTTTAGTATAAAAATTATCCAAATAGATCACTTCCGTTGAATGTGAATGTTCATCCACGCGAAGAAGCCCAAAAATATAATAGTTGCTGCGAAGGTATGCTATCTATATCCGAATTTTATGAGCGGTATTGGCTAAACTTTATCAAGTTCCTAATTTCTTTCAAGGATGAGTTCCTAAAAAAAATCATAGAAGAAAATATGTTGATGTAGGTAAAGAAATATTCTATAAGATTAGCATGTCCTATTTCAATAATTTTGGATCTTGAAAAAAATTGACTAAAAATTTGCATGAACAACGAATGTATTTTTTTAAATAAACTTGAAAATAAATTATTTTTCCCCGTTGCAACGCACGGGCATTTGTGCTAGTATATAAAATATATTATATGTAGTATAACATGTTCACACACACACCATGTGTATCACCCCGTTATATATATTCACGCATGCGTCGGTTTAAACACTATGATAAATTCTTCAAACATCCAAATTCACTTTTTATAATGAATTATGATCTCTATTCATCTTTTACACCCACAAAATCCTCTTATCTTTGTAGCTAGCGGTAACTTTCTTTCGTGCATGCACACGCCCGCATCCCTCTCACCCTCCCTCAGCATTCTCTAGCTCCATCGCGCAAATTCATCTTTTCACTTTAGTTTGTTCACCCATGGTGTGTGTAGGCCCCCAGCTCCTTCTTTACGGCACACATCGATCAATATACCTCTCTAGCCAGGTGTGCCTACCACGAACACAAGCTTTCCCTCTTCTCTTCTCACCGTCCATGCCTCACTCCCGCCCCTCTTTTCATCGATCTCGTACTCGCACACTCCTTCCCCCTCGATATAGTATGCCCCTCGCACCACCTCCTAGCTGCTTCCCTCTCTCTCTATATCCTTCTATCTGGGCCTTATTTGCTTCTAACACATACACGCATGTATACTGATCGATCACCCTACATATACCTAGGTCGACTTTAACTATTTTCCCCACCCATCGATCGACGTACCTCACAAGTTATGTCTCTCCTTTCTTCGACAAAGGACGATTGATCTTCGTATGTAGTTAGGTCTGCTTACCATAGCCATATCGTCCCCCTCATCTTTTGTGCATGCCTCCTGACCCATCTCTCACACGCACGTGCACAGACAGGCAGGCATCCCCTCTCTTATTGATATTGCAGGTGTTCCCTCCAATTGTCTAGCAAGCCTCTCCCACCATTTGTTAGAAGCAACTACACCACCAACCCCTCCGACACTCTAGCTCTTTCTCTTTCCCAACCTTATTCCTCTCCTACACATATGCATGGATGCCAATCGATCTCCCTCAATACATAAGTTAGGTCTCTCTCCTCCTCCGCACATATACCAGCCATTGTACCTCTATAGTTAGGTCTCTCTTGCCCCCCCCCCACCCCCACCCCCACACATCGATAGTCGAGCGCTGTAGGTAGGTATCCATGCCACATAGACAAACTGCATTTGTCCCCTCTCACGTTCCAGTAGGCCAGACATCCTATACCTTTGACGTGGGTACACACAAATTTGATGGCACTCTTTATCGATCGCGCGTGCACACACACACACACACACACACATCATCCCTCTCTTTGATTCTATGGATATCTCACGCCGATGATACCTCCACTCTCTTCTCGTGGGTCGCCCCCTCTATATATATGATATATCCAGGCCTCTGTTCCAGTAGGTTTTTGCATTGGTTTATACTAACTTATCTCACGAGTTCTTGTTGAGTATTGTGTGGATGAAGCTTTTGAGATTTAGGGAAACCGTGATATAAAAGGAATTAAGGAGACACAAAAACTCAAGCTTGAGGATGCCCAAGGCACCCCAAAACAATATTTCAAGAAGTCTCAAGCATCTAAGCTTGGGGATGCCCCGGTAGGCATCCCACCTTTCTTCACCAACAATTATCGGTTAGTATCTGTTGATCCTAAGTTTTTGCTTCTTCCCATGATGTGTGCTATCCTTGGAATGTCATTTTATTTTGTTTTGCTTGTTGTTTTAATAAAGTACTTAGATCTGAAAGTTTTTAAATAAAATAGAGTCCTCAAATATTTGCCAGGGAGGCTAGGTAAGCGGCACGCGCATCCCGTCAATGAAGCTCTTTTCAATGGAATTGCTCTAGTGCTTCACTTATATCTTTTTTAGCATGGCGTGATTTAGTATTTTTGAAGAAATTATTTCTTGCTTCACTTAAATTAATTTGAGAGAAAGAAATATTATGCTCATGATCTTCACTTATATTTGTTTGAGCTTATCAAAAGCAACACATGAAAATTAGTTCCAAAGTGATACATATCCAAGAAGGATATAATAAAAAGCTTTCATGAAGATCATTGGACAAAATAAACTTGATTCCTTGTAATAGTTTTGAGATATGATGATGTGATATGTGAGTCATGTTGATGAGTAATTATGCTTTAGTAAGAATATTGGTGTTAAGTTTGTGATTACCTATGCAAGCACGAAAGTCAATAGTTATGCAATGAAATTATATCCTACTTGTGGTGCATTATTCGGTGTTAATTATGCTTAATGCTCGCTTATGAGATTATTCATTTCTTGGTTGGTTGCTTCTCAATCTTTTGCTAGCCTTCATTTCTCACTAAGTATGATCACTACTTGTGCATCCAAAATCCTTTAAACCAGTTTTGCCACATGAGTCCACTATATGTACCTATATGCGGTATTATTTTGCCGTTGTAAGCAAATTTGTATTTGCCATCTCTAATTTTCAAAATAAATTTCTCTTTTGTGTGCTCGTACCGCTCGCGAGGCGGTGAGGGCTGGCTAATATTTTCCATGCTAGATGTGTTATTCTCACGATGAGTATTAGGGATGCCCAGTCCTGAAATGAAAAATGAATTTACTTTATGTTGTCAAATAATAAATTCCTTGGAAAGTGTTGGAATGGAGGGCACCCATGGATACGATTAGCCATGGAAAGTTAAAGTATGGTGAAAAAGGAATAAACTTTATTTTCTGTTTGGGAGCCGCCTATGATATATCTAGCATGGAAAGTGTTGGGAGCTCTAAGTCGTTTTTGTTGGTGGGAAAAGTATGCCTCTCAAAATGTTTTTTATCTCTCAATTTTCGCTTTGAGCTCTGGCACCTCTACCAATCCCTACTTCCCTCTGCGAAGGGCCTATCTTTTACTTTTCAGTACTTACTTTTATGCACAGAGTCAAAGTTTTTCTCTCTATTCCTTTTTATTTTTCTCTTTTGGCAAGCATCTTGTGGTGATGAAAGATCTAGGCACATATGTCCAGTTGAATATGGGTAGCATGAGTTATTATTGTTGACATCACCCTTGAGGCGTATACGTTGGGAGGCAAAACAATAAGCCCCTATCTTCCTATGTGTCCGGTTGAAACGTTTTGCTCATGTGTACGCGTTGAGTGTTAGCAATCATAGAAGACTATATGATGGTTGAGTATGTGGAGCTCTTACTTAAACTTTGTTGAATAAGTTGAATTACAATTGCTTGGTGACTGAGAACATAGGTTGTTGAGTTTCAAGAGAATTCATTGTTTGAACCTTAACATGTGAACTGGTTTCTACTTTAACATGAGAAGTTTTATAAGAGAGAGTTGTTGTTATGATGCTAGGAAAAGTGATTGAAATTATCATTGATCAAACTTATGCACTTTGCTCGCATTCACACTTCATAAATTATTTCTTCTATCATTTACCTACTCGAGGACGAGTTGGAATTAAGCTTGGGGATGGTGATACGTCTCCAACGTATCTATAATTTATGAAGTATACATGCCATGTTTACAACAATTTTATATGGTTTTGGTATGATTTGCATGGAACTAACCCGGACTGATGCTGTTTTCAGCAGAACTACCATGGTGTTGTTTTTTGTGTAGAAATGAAAGTTCTCCAAATGAGCTGAAACTTTTTGACGATTTTTTTGGAACAAAATAGACCCTCGAAGCTTTGTGGAAGGACCAGAAAGTGAAGGAGTAGGGCACAAGACACGGGGGCGCACCTGGGCCCTTGTCCATGGCCCGGTCGGTTCTGCTCACCTCGAGGCCCATCTTAGCGTGAAACCAACGCTAAAAAATCCTATAAATAGAGAAACCATCAGAAGTTAACCTCGATCAGAAGTTCCGCTGCCGCAAGGCTCTGTAGCCACCGAAAACCAACCTAGACCCTTTCCGGCACCTTTCTGGAGGGGAGGAATCATCTCCGGTGGCCATCTTCATCATCCCGGCGGCCACCACGATGAGGAGGGAGTAGTCCACCCTCGAGGCTGAGGGTTTGTACCAGTAGCTACGTGTTTAATCTCTCTCTCTCTATCTCTCTCTCTCTCTCGTGTTCTTGAGATGTCACGATCTTGATGTATCGTGGGCTTTGTTAATATAGTTGGATCATATGGTGTTTTCCCCGCTCTATCTTGTTGTGATGAATTTTCCCTTTGAGATTTCGTTGTTATCAGATTGAATACTTTTATGGATTTGAGAAAACTTGATATATGTCTTGCAATTGAATACTCATGGTGACAATTGGGTATCGTATTGATTCACTTGATATATGTTTTGGCACTCAACTCACGGATTCCCGAGTTGACATTGGGGTAATCTATGCATGGGGGTTGATGCACGTTCTTTTCTTTGTTTCTCCGGTAGAAATCTTGGGGCACTCTTTGAAGTTCTTTGTGTTGGATTGAGTATTATGAATATGAATTTGCTTTGGTGTTAGTTTAGTACGAACTCTAGGATAGATCGAACGGAAAGAATAGCTTTGTGTTATTTTAGTACGAACTCTTGAATAGATCGAACGGAAAGAATAGCTTTGAGATGGTTTCGTACCCTAAAAACAGTTTATTCTTATTGAGGGAGTCCTGGATTAGGGGGTATCCGGAATGCCGGACTATATCCTTTGGCCGGACTGTTGGACTATGAAGATACAAGATTGAATACTTTGTCTCGTGTCCGGATGGGACTCTCCTTGGCGTGGAAGGCAAGCCTGGCGATACGGATATGTCGATCTCCTCCCATTGTAACCGACTCTATGTAACCCTAGCCCCCTCCGGTGTTTATATAAACCGGAGGGTTTAGTCCGTAGGACAAGAACAATCATACCATAGGCTAGCCTCTATGGTTTACCCTCTATGATCTCATGGTAGATCAACTCTTGTAATACTCATATCATCAAGATCAATCAAGCAGGAAGTAGGGTATTACCTCCATCGAGAGGGCCCGAACCTGGGTAAACATCATGTTCCCTGCCTCCTGTTACCATCCGCCTTAGACGCACAGTTCGGGACCCCCTACCCGAGATCCGCCGGTTTTGACACCGACACTTATGTTCTCCGCTAGATAGGAACTTTGGAGTGATTCTTCATCGCACTTCGAGGGGTGGTTATATGATCCAATTATATTAGCATTGTTGAGAGATTTCACTAGCGAAAGTACGGACCCTAGGCCTCATTTTCAAGCATTGCAATACCATTTTTGTGCCCGTTTACTATTTGCTACCTTGCTGTTTTTATTTATTCAGATTATAAAAATATATTTCTACCATCAATATTCCACTTTTATCACCATCTCTTTGCCGAACTAGTGCACCTATACAATTTGCCATTGTATTAGGTGTGTTGGGGACACAAGAGATTTCTTGTATTTGGTTGCAGGGTTGTTTGAGAAAGACCATCTTCATCCTATGCCTCCCACGGATTGATAAACCTTAGGTCATCCACTTGAGGGAAAATTGCTACTGTCCTACAGAACTCTGCGCTTGGAGGCCCAACACGAGTCTACAAGAATAAAGTTGTGTAGTATACATCAGCACGTCTCGATCTATGGTACCCGCTGTTTTCTCTGACCAAGCTCCGGCGTGGTAGGGCTTACGCCACTTGCTCGCTGCCGCAGTATGGCAGATCTGGACCACTGCCGCTCTCCTAGTTACATCCCGACGACCCCCAGGTATCCCCTCCAGCCTTGCTCCCCTGCCTGTCTTCCCACGTCGCTGCATGTGGAAAATTTTGCATGTGGATCTTCCATAGTTCTTTGCCCAAAACGTAGCTCCTCCGGCATACTTTCCATATTGCAATCTCGTCCTCACACCGTTTTAGACAAACACAACCGTGTTGTTATCTTCCCTTAGGACAAGGAATATGCTTTTTTTTGTCATTGTATGTGTCATCAACTATTATTGGCCAGTAACTGTTTCCTTTCTACCTCTTTTTTGCAAACAGGGCTATCCATTTCACCTCTTTGCTATTCAGACCTTTTGGTGAATTACACAAATCACTTTTTTCTTAAGAGTGTTTTGTGCAGTTGTACTAAAATGTCACACGGGCAATGTCTCTACATTTCAGTGCGACTGCACAAAGGGAGATTGGTTTGCTCTATCCTCCTCATCCAACTCCGAGCCTAATCTTCTCCAACTATTTGCTAAATCTTCTCCAACTAGTTAGTCTTAAGAGAGACTTCAAAGGTGTATGGCTTCTATTTTTGTGTTTATTGTTTCATCAACAGTCCTCTATTATTGTAATCACACTTAATATCTTTAGAACAGGGACGCTCAGCTCTATTTTAGTGGAACTGCACAAAATGATCGGAATGTTGCATGCTCTAGACAGCTACTTTTTTCCCAACATGCCTTGTTGATTTAGACCGAGCTGGGGGAAGTTGTTGCCGATCAAAGCATGGATGAATTTTAATTTAACACCTTCTCAAAACTTTGTCTTCAGTTGTGATGTAAATATTAGCTCTGATCTGCTAATCATTGAGATGCATTAGCAAGGAAGTTAGTTTTTTTATTTTTTCCAAAAGAGCATGATGGCAAGACACACAAAATAAAAGCTGAAAGCTCATAGAATTGTACAATTTCATGTCGCTAGAAAATTATTTGTATAGTACGTTGAGAGAGTCCTGGATTAGGGGGTCTCCGGACAGCCAGACTATATCCTTTGGCCGGACTGTTGGACTATGAAGATACAAGATTGAAGACTTCGTCCCGTGTCCGGATGGGACTCTCCTTGGCGTGGAAGGCAAGCTTGGCAATACAGATATGGAGATCTCCTCCCTTGTAACCGACTCTGTATAACCCTAGCCCCCTCCATTGTCTATATAAACCGGAGGGTTTAGTTCGTAGGACAACAACAATCATACCATAGGCTAGCTTCTAGGGTTTAGCCTCTACGATCTCGTGGTAGATCAACTCTTGTAATACTCATATCATCAAGATCAATCAAGCAGGAAGTAGGGTATTACCTCCATCGAGAGGGCCCGAACCTGGGTAAACATCGTGTTCCCCGCCTCCTGTTACTATTCCCCTTAGACGCACAGTTTGGGACCCCTACCCGAGATCCGCCGGTTTTGACACCGACATTGGTGCTTTCATTGAGAGTTCCACTGTGCCGTCACGACAAGGAAGGATGGCTCGCCTCGTTGTCGGGGACAACATCACCTCTGGGGGAGCCCTGGCTGTAGGCCAAACTCTCCGGCTAGGCGGCTTCGTCATGACCGCCTGTTCGGCCGCTGTGCCGATGATGAATTCTTGGGTCATCGAAAATAGCCTTCACATCGGCTCAGAGTTTACCGAGCGGATGAACCCAATGGAACTCTCCTCCTTGAACGAGCTCTTGGATCGCATCGCCGCTTTGGGAGTCGCTACGGACTATGATCGGATTGGGCTTAAACCCGACCAAAGGGAGATTAATTCTCTGCCGGTCACCCATCAGATAGCGGTGGTGGAAGAGCAATGCGGCGATTCTTCCTCTATCTTGAGGACAAACTATGTCCGGATTCCCGAGCTCTCCGAGCTGGATACCCGTGTATGGCAGGACATCGCCCAAAACCCGAACCTAGAATCAGGCAGCGGGCCGGACCTATTGGGCAACATCCCGGAGCCCGAACTTCCAAGATCAAAAACTCCTCTGCCCCTGGGTCCCAGATCGTGTCAAGGTTCGGACTTCAATCCACCCACCCACCTAGATACAAACGATCTTTCCCACATTAGGCAAGAGCCCCAGGAAACAATAAATCACTATTGGGCCAGATTCCTCCTTGTAATGAACAAGGTCAAGGACTGTCGCGTGGAAGACGCAATTTCCTTCTTTTGCAATAATTGCAGACAAGGGAATCCTCAATGCCATAAGTCGCCGTGATATAACACACTTCGAAGACTTGGCGGCCATAGTACTGAAGTACTGTGCGATGGAAAGTGCCTGGAAAACCCAAACAAAATTCTGGGATAATCCGGCTCTGACAAAACACCCAGTCCGAATTAAAAGGGTACACTCTCATAAGTCGCCCGACTCAATTACAAATAAGCAAAGGCCCACTACAGGGCATGGAACCGTATTGGAGGGATGGCTTAACGGGCCCTGCAAAATTCATAGTACAGCGGATACCATACCAACACACAGCCTTAGAGCATGTTGGGTACTCCGGCAGGTGGCCAAGAGCGGTGAGGATCTCCTCATTCAAAACACCACAAAGCACCATCCCGTGGATAACAATACAGTATTGATAGTCTTCAAGACCTTCGCCTCAAATAATAGGCATAAGCGAGCACTCCGCAGCTTCGCCGATGTCTGCCATGTGGCAGCCATAAATCCATGGAGCGACACAGCTATCACCTTCAATGCTAGTGACAAACCCAAATTCTGAACAGCCCAATCACCAGCCGCCTTGGTCCTCAGTCCAATTGTGGACGGCTCTCGACTTACCAAAGTACTCATGGACGGCGGCAGCGGATTAAACCTCATTTATGAGGAGACTCTTCAAAAAATGGAAATAGACAGGAACTGCATTGAGCAAAGCAGCACGACCTTCAGAGGAATCATCCCTAGTCGGGAGGCAAGATGTGCTGGGAAAATCACACTAGATGTGGTATTCGGCACGCCGGTGAATTATAGGTCCAAAGAAATCACATTCCAAGTGGCCCCATTCAGTAGCGGATGCCACGCCCTTCTAGGGCGGGAGGCATTCACAATCTTCTAAGCCATACCCCATTACGTGTACATGAAGCTCCAAATGCCCGGGCCCAATGGAATAATCACTCTAGCTAGTGATCCGGACATAGCACTCCGCGCCGAAAACAAAACAGCCGCACTTGCCCTTGAGGCATTATCCGAAGCCCTCGCGAACGAGGAATTAACTGTGCCGCGCTCCACAGTGGACAGGGATGACGTGATACTCGACAAGAGATCCAAGTCCACCTCTTTTAAACCAGCGGATGAAATAGTCAAATTTCAAGTCCACCCAACGGACCCTACAAAAACAGCCTCCATCGGGGCACAGTTAAACCCCGCTGTAGACGCCGCACTACGGGAGTTCCTGCGCGAGAATTGGGACATATTTGCCTGGCATCCCTCAGACATGCCAGGAATCCCACGTAGGCTGACCGAGCATAGCCTTAACATTCTAAAGGGATTCAAGCCGGTCAAGCAGACTCTTCGGCGTTTCTCTGAACCTAAGAGACAAGCCATGGGAGAGGAGCTAGCCAAGTTAATGGAGGCCGGATTCATTAGAGAAATAAAACATCCGGACTGGCTAGCAAACCTGGTCATGGTACCAAAGAAGGATAAATCCTTGCGCCTATGTGTGGATTTCAAAGACCTGAACAAGGCTTGCCCCAAGGATCCCTTCCCCCTCCCCCGCATCGATCAAATTATCGACGCTACTGCAGGACACGACTCATTGTGTTTCCTCGACGCATACTCCGGATACCATCAAATTAAGATGGAGGAGTCTGACCAAGCCGCAACGGCCTTTATCACCCCATACGGCCCCTTCTGTTTTAACACTATGCCTTTTGGGCTTAAGAACGCAGGTGCAACGTATGATTCAGACATGCCTGGAAAAACAGATCGGCAAAATAGTGGAGGCATACGTAGACGATGTGGTCGTTAAAACCAAACACATCGAATCCCTAATAGACGACTTGAGGCTCACGTTCGACAATCTCCGAACATATGGCATCAAGCTCAATCCGGAAAAATGCATTTTCGGCGTGCCCGCCGGAAAGCTCCTGGGCTTCATCGTCTCCAGTAGAGGAATTGAAGCAAATCCGGTTAAAATCCGAGCCCTGTCACAGTTGGCCATCCCAACTGACATCAAGCAAATCCAGAAATTAACTGGATGTGTGGCGACCTTAAGCCGCTTTATCTCTCGATTAGGAGAAAAGGCATTACCCCTTTATTGCCTTCTTCGGCGCACCGAACACTTTGAGTGGACGGACGCGGCCACGGCCGGATTGGAAGAAATAAAGGCCATCATGGCCACCAACCCAATCCTAGCCGCACCAAACATCGGCGAACCAATGCTGCTATATATAACGGCAACTCATCAAGTTGTAAGCGCAGTGCTCGTCGTCGAACGAGAAACGGACGGACATAAATTCCCACTTCAAAAGCTGGGATATTATGTATCCGCTTTCCTCACTCCGTGCAAATCACAGTACCCGCATTACCAAAAGATAGCATATGCGGTATTCATGGCATCCCGGAAACTAAGACACTACTTTAAAGAGTGTTCAATCAGAGTGGCCTCGGAAGTACCACTCAACGACATAATAAAAAATCACGATGCCATGGGCTGGATTGCCAAATGGGCCATCGAGCTCCTCCCGTTCGACATAACATATAAACCTCGGCGAGCGATTAAGTCGTAAGTATAGGCCGATTTTATCGCCGAATGGACAGAAGCCGAACTCCCTAAAGAGTACGACACATACTCCAATTGGATCATGCACTTCGACAGCTCTAAAATGCTGGCTGGTCTGGGGGCTGGCATCGTCCTGACGTCCCCCACCGGAGATACAGTCCAATACGTACTCCAAATACTGTAAACAGGCTCCAACAACGCAGCCGAATACGAGGCCCTATTACATGGTCTCCGGATGGCAGTTTCCATGGGCATTCGACGTCTGGAGGTCCACGGGGACTCGAACCTCGCAATATCCCAAATAAATGGAGACTTCGACGCCAAGGATCCAAAAATGGCGGCATATCACAACGCCGTCCTCAAAATGTCAGCTCGGTTCGAGGGGCTTGAATTCCACCATGTGGCTTGGGAAAACAGTCAGGCGGAGGATATCCTCGCCCGTATCGGCGCTAAGCGCGACACTGTCCCACCTAACATCTTCTTGGAAAGACTGTTTAAGCCATCCGTGGTATAGGAAAGGGACACTGGTAACAATAGTCCGGACCCGACCACAACACCAGATCCCAAACACTCTGACATCATCGGAGGCTCTGCCATCGAAGTAACCATTCCTGGCCTACCTAACTAGGCAGGAACTACCCGAGGACCAAAATGAGGCACGCTGCATAATGCGGTGATCTAAAGCCTACAAGGTCCACGAGGGAGAGCTTTATAAGAAAAGCACTACCGGAGTCCTTCAAAGGTGCATCTCCGAAGAGGAAGGGAGGAAGCTTTTGGTAGAAATGCATGCTGGACTCGGCGGTCACCACGCTGCAGCCCGAGCCCTTGTAAGAAAGGACTTCCGTACAAGCTTCTATTGGCTAACGGCCCCGGCAGATGCACAGGATCTGGTCCAACGTTGCGTCAGATGCCAGCTTTTTGCAAACCAAAGCCATATGCCGCCTACCGCCCTCCAAACAATCCCCATCACCTGGCCCTTTGCGGTTTGGGGGCTTGATATGGTCGGACCCCTCAAGGGGGGAACCCATAAGAAAAAATACTTACTGGTCATGGTGGATAAATTCACCAAATGGATAGAGGACAAACCTGTTAAAATGGCAGAATCCGGACCGGTGCTAGACTTCATATCTGGGGTTGTACACCATTATGGCATCCCCCACAGCATCATCACCGACAATGGCACGGACTTTACAGCCGACAAGGTAAAACTTTGGTGCAGCAACATGGGCATCAAGCTCGATTATGCTTCTGTCTATCACCCACAAACTAACGGTCAAGTCAAGCGAGCAAATGGTCTTATCATGAGCGGCATCAAACCCAGATTAGTGCGGTCCTTAAAGGAGTCTAACATGCACTGGGTAGAGGAGCTCGACTCCATACTATGGGGGTTGTGGACCACGCCGAATCGCATTACCGGATACACACCGTTTTTATGGTGTACGGCGCAGAGGCGGTTCTGCCCTGCGACATAATTCACAACTCACCTCGAGTGTGCATGTATGAAGGAAAAGAGGCCGAGCTCGATCGGCAGGACAGTTTGGATGCCCTGGAGGAGGAGCGCGACGCGGCAAAAGCCCGTTCCGCATTCTATCAGCAACAGGCTCCAAGGTACCAAAGCAGAGAAGTACGGGCCAAAACTTATAACGTTGGCGAACTAGTTCTACGCCTGTCGGAGAAGAAAAAGAACAAGCTTAAACCCAAATGGGAAGGTCCCTTCATTATTGACCAAGTTCTGACCGGCGGAGCGTACCGTCTATGGGATGCATCGGACAATCGACTCGAGCCAAACCCATGGAAAGCAGCCAGACTCCAAAGATTCTACGCCTAGTGCCGGACTCTATGTTCGTCTCCTTACCCATGTCCATTTTTCGCATATACGTTATCTGTCTTTTCTCTCTTTCTTTCTTCTTTTTCCCTTCTCCTCAAGGCCTTAAAAGGCCGACCTGTGTCTTGACTACACAATATTAGCGCGCTAACCGCGCTCATTATACCTGGGGGCTTCTTATACAGAAGCTTAATATAACCACTTTTCTGGGCTTCATGCCCCGCACATGTGTTATTCTTCCGCATGTACCTTTTTTCGCCATTATATGCACTGATATGACTTCAGTTTTGGCCAAGCTGGGTTGCCTGGCTCTTGTATTTATGCCCTACGTTCCCGTTAATTCGGCTAGGGCATAAGGGGAGCACCTCTGCGATTGTTACTGCCGGGTCAGCCGGATTTGTACCTCAGACTGGGTGAAGCCGAAAGCTAGTGTTCTTAAGGGAATATTCGGTCGGTGAACAAAAGATGACTTTTATTTATTTTAATACATGCCCCCAGATGTTTTTGCCTCCGTCTTTTTTCGCAGTTTGGACATGCACATTAGGGCATGCGTACCCAGGGAAAGGAACCCTTAACGGAAATATTCTCCTTGGAAGATGTTTCTTACTATCCATGTAATATAACATAGCTAGTTGGGTACTTGTCTGTTCAAGCACTTATGACCCCTACGCTTGGTATCCACGCATACCCCGGTTTTTACATAACTGAGCTGGTATTCGGATAAACTCCGGACTATCGGGTCCGGAGGTCGAAGCAAAAAGGTCTGCCATGAAAAATGATTTACAATCCGGCTAGGGACATTATATATGTCATTTAAAGTACACAGTCACTTCGACTGACTGAATTCTTCTTCTATCCCATCCAACAGGCTGTCTAGCCTACAATCCTGTTGGTCATACACCAAACTGACGGGGATCTCTTTCCCATCAGGCCCCACAGGTCCGACCTCGGCCATGTGGTTTGGGTCAGCCTTGGTATATCGCGTCTTCACCATGGCCCAGGCCTCCCGTGCACCTTGTCGGCAGGTCGATATCTTCCATAATCGGAAGCGCCGCCGTGCTCCCTTGAGCTTTTCTATAAGCTCCCCCATGCCTCCGGGCGGGGAAGTGGATGGCCACAAGGCTAGGGCAACACTCTGCATCACCTGCCTAACTTGTTCGTGCATTTGTGAGAGCTCTGATAGAAGATCACCGCAGACCCGGGCATCTCCTCCGCTGGACGGCCCGTCAGCATACCTGCAGATATAACTCTGTTAGCTGGCTTCTTCGCCGAACTCTTTTCAAAAGTTCGTTCAAGCATTTACTAAAAATGTCGCGTCGAAGCCGCTTCTTCTCCTTCACGGAGTCCGCAAGCTGGGCCCGAACATCTTTCAGTTCCACGCCCAGCTGAATATTGGCGTCATGGAGATCATTTTTCTCCTGCCTGACCCGCGTAAGCACGCACTCGCCAGCTTTAGCTGTCAATTAACACGTTGCGAATCCCCTGGCGTGGCCTCCGGATTCACTCCGGAGTCATCTGCAATATCTATTGTTAGATTTGCATGCGTGCCACATACTATATGGTACCTGTCATTCTTTGCAATATAAACAAGTGTTACCAGAGGGGGCCTTCTCGGACTCCTTCAATGCGGCAACTACGGCCTGTATCTGGGCCTTGCACTCTTCCAGCTCTTGAGACAATTGGGTATTCTTCTCTGTAGGAACCTGCACATATAATGATCCTTAAATCAGTTGTGTCAACTGTTTCAAGTCTCATGGGCTACTGATATATATAGTCATCAAATTTTCTTACCCATATATGCTTTACATACTGGTTCGTGGCTCTGGCAAGACCATTTTGAGCAGCACGGATGGACGCGTGTCCCGAGTTGAAGGCATCAAATGCCTCTTGGGAGAAACAACCGTCACGGCGTACGGCCCGGCGACGCCTGTGATTCATGGCGCTCTCCACTTCGGAATTTGTGGCGGATATTTTATCCGCATCCTCTGCAGGAGGAGCATCCGGCGTGTGCCTCGTGTTAGCTTCCGCCTCTGTGTCCGGCCCTGGAGCCCGACTGGTGGAGGCGTGATCAGCAACCTCTCCGGTTATAGTCCGGCGAGCGTTTTTTCTTCTAGGAAACATGGGTTTTATTATGTTTTAAAAAGACGACACCCATGGAGCAAGGTTTTGTATCATACCTCTGCGGCGTCTCGATCGAACCGCCTTCCTTTTAACCTACCCGCTTCGTGCCCTTGTTGGCGAAGTTATCATGGGTTCGGCATGGTGTCCCGAGGGCCTTCCCTGTAAAACATCATACATGTACGATGGGTTAAGTGCATAAAAGGGCATCCTTCTCGGAAGTTGGGACTTTGGTTTTACTTACGTGCGATGCGGGGAGTAGCCCAGGATAGTCTGCTATAATGGCCACCATGGCATCATCACGGCTTAATTGATAGAATATCGTGTCTATCAGCTCCACAAATATGTCCGAATCCTCTTCAAATCCGGGATCAAGGGCCCGGTCAGGGTCCTCCGGTTGTGGAGGCGGGCTGTTGACATCCCTTATAGCCTTTCGTAGTTCCTGCCGCGAAATGTCAAGGTAAATACATATGACGACGAATGCGGGAAGGATGGGAGTAAGGAATGGCAACTCACCCAACTTGGAGGGTTGTACTTGGAGAATCCATCCCGTGGCTTAATGCGGATGAACTCCTCTTCCACTCCCTTATACAAATCGAACAGAATTTTTGCTAGAGCAGCAACTGAGTCCGGTCCCTTACGCCCGCAGCAAGTGGCATCATCTTCCCTGTTGAAGTGCCACATGGGGTGGACTCGATATTGAAGTGGCTGCACCCGCCACATAATGCATATTGACATAACCTCGGTTATTGTAAGTCCTGATTGAGCCAGCACCTTTATCCGGCCCATCAGGTAAAGGACTTCTCTGTTATCTTCCTCCTGAGGGCTCCGTGGGCGCCAACTTCGGCGTTTCTTCAAAGGAGCATTGTCGAACTCGGGAAGACCAATCCGAATAGGATCCGGAAGGGGGACGTCCCCCATATAAAACCACTCCGGAGGCCAGTCTTCAGACGTCTTCTTCGGGGTACCGGACAGGTATCCGATCCCGGCGATGCGCCATATTTCGGCTCCGCCCACTTGATATATTGACCCCTTCTGTGTACGGGGCACAAGGCAGAATAACCTCTTCCGCAGCTCAAAATGAGCTTCACAGCCCAGAAACAGCTCGCAAAGGGCCACATAACCAGCGATGTGTAATATGGAAGCCGGGGTGAAATTATGCCACTGGAGGCCATAGAACTCCAGGAGCCCGCGGAAGATTGGATGGATTGGAAATACAAGTCCCCTTAATAAATAAGGGACGAGGCATACCCGATCCCCCTTGGAGGGATTACGAAAGCTCTCCGCTTGCTCCCCGCCATTATAGGTGGCGAGCCCGGCTTGAACGGGAACCATATAGGTGGCGAGCCCGGCTTGAACGAGAAATCCCTGGGTCTGTAACTCTACTAATTGGCTGTGCGGGATGGAACACTTCTTCCAATCACCGGGCTTACGGCTGCGGGAGCGAGAGGAGGAGCTGCGATGGCCGGCCATGTTGGAATGGATTTTTTCGAGCGCGCTCTGGTGGATACTCGCCGAAGAGAGGATGGTGTGATTTGGATCTACGGATCCCCGTCTCTTTAATAGACAGTTTACTCACATGACTAGGGTGGCAAATGTAAAAATGCCCTGACTTCTCACATTCGCTCGACACATGGAAGATAGCCATTATTGGGCGCGGAAGCCGATAAGTGCATCATTTATGGGAAGTCGGATACTACTCAGCAGGTATTCAAAATTTGGAGAAGTACTCGCCTTTCAATGCTGAAGACAATCTGCGCGTCGGACTCATCGTCATTGAAGCCTGGTTCGGGGGCTACTGAGGGAGTCCTGGATTAGGGGGTCTCCGGATAGCCAGACTATATCCTTTGGCCGGACTGTTGGACTATGAAGATACAAGATTGAAGACTTCTTCCCGTGTCCGGATGGGACTCTCCTTGGCGTGGAAGGCAAGCTTGGCAATACGGATATGTAGATCTCCTCCCTTGTAACCGACTCTGTGTAACCCTAGCCCTCTCCAGTGTCTATATAAACCGGAGGGTTTAGTCCATAGGACAACAACAATCATACCATAGGCTAGCTTCTAGGGTTTAGCCTCTACGATCTCGTGGTAGATCCACTACAAAAAAAAGACACATCCGTGACATTTTGGGCCGAACGAAATTTTTTTCTGTCATACATATGACACTTCTATGACGATAATTGTGAAAAAACCCGGTATCATCATAGATGTGGTGGGCTCCTACTTCTATGAGAAAAAATCATGACAGAAAATGGGCTTTTCGTCCTGGGCGGGCCGGAGACGCAGCTGCATGACATTCTTTGGGCCGTCCATGACGGAAAAAACCGTGGTAGAAGCGAGGGGGAGGAAAATTTCGGGGAGCTGCCGGTTACGGTGGGAGGTCGGGGGCGGAGCATGCGCCTTTCTCTCGTACGTGCGCGTGTGTGTGTGAGGCATTGGCTCTAACTGAAGTCGAGCGAGGCGTTGTGCTCTAACTGAACCCGAGCGATTGCACTGCAGGCTACGTGTTACTGAACCCGAGCGATCGATCGATGGCTGTTAACTGAACCCGATGGAGCGATTCCTTCGCTACTGCTGCTAACTGAAGCCGATCGATGCTGCCTCTGGGATGAACAGTGAGCGTTGCGGGGGGGGGGGGTTGGATGAATAGTGAGCGGTGGCGTTGCCTCTGGATGAACAGGAACCCGTGGTGTGGAGGGCTGGATGAACAGTAGACGGTGGAGGGGTGGCCATGGAGGGGTGGTTGAACAGGACCCCGTGGTGTGGAGGGCTGGATGAATAGTAGACAGTGGAGGGGTGCCCGTGGAGAGGGGTGGTTGAACAGTAGCCGGTGGAGTAGCGCGCGGTGGAGTCTGGATGAACAGGAGCCCTTGGAGGCTGGAGGAGGTCGACGGTAGCCCGTGGAGGCTGGAGGAGGTCGACGGTGGAGATGAACAGTATCCCGTGGAGTCCCGTTTTGCGGTACGCCACACCCCTCCCGATGAACAGGACCCCTGTTTCGACCGTAGGAGGTCCTTTTCATCCGTTTTGCGGTACGCCACACCCCTCTCGATCAACATGGCACCCGTTTCGACCGTAGGAGGTCCGTTTCCTCCATTTTGCGGTACACCATACCCCTCCCGATCAACAGGACCCCCGTTTCGACCGTAGGAGGTCCGTTTCCTCCGTTTTGCGGTACGCCAGGCCCCTCCCGATCAACAGGACCCCGTTTCGAACGTGGCCGGTCGAACACAAGGCCGTTTCCTCCGTTGTGCGGTACGCTAGGCCTCGTTTCCATCACCTGTTCCGTCCAAGCCCTCCCGATGAACACGACCACGCATTCCGTTCCGACCCAACCGGTTGGCTCCCCATGAACACGACGACGCCACTGTTTCTCCGTTCCGACCCAGCCATGTACGTATGCGCGATAGGCGTTAGAGACCCCGCCTGTATGTACGTACATGGCCATATTTTCTTTCTTGCACCCTCGCTGATGTACGTACGTGTACATGCTATGTGCGTGCCTCTACTATGACACGTGCACGCCTCTACATCCACCAGTATATATGTACGTACACGTTAGCGACCAGAATGACAACGCTACCTATGCTTCGACCAGGTTGGTCCTGACTGTCAGGAACTTCCTTGCGTGCGACAATGTAGCTAGTGGGTCCCAGCAGTCAGGGGGGTGAATCGTTTTTTTTCGGACGCACTTCCTTGCGTGCGAAGATGTAATTGGTGGGTCCCAGCAGACAGGGGGAAATGTTTTTTCGCTAAATATGGTGACCCATCCGGTGGGTCCCCGCTGTCAGGTGGAGGAATAATTATTTTGCGCGTAATAAGGAGGCACTTCCTTGCTACGGTCGTGGACCCAGCTGTCAGCCTCTCCACGTACAATCCACGTCCGATGGAAGCCATTCCTTGACCATGTTGACCACGCCGCGCCGAGAGCACCAGGGCGGTGGACGACGGCTAGGCCTAGGAAGGGGACGACGCGGAGCCGGGGAAGACGCGACAGTGGATGCCCACGCGTAGAGGAGTATGAGGGTTCACTTGTTCGGCTGCGGTGTGAGGCTGCCGTCGCCGCAGAATAACAGGGGGTGTGGGTGCGTACAGGGATGGCCTGGCCAGCGGTGGGAGTAGTAGAGGGGCGGTGAGGCCTCCGCGGCATCACGGCCAGCCACGGGCGACAGGAGCAGGCGGCACGACCGACACTGCTTTGGGAGGCTGGAGCAAGAAGACCAGAGGTTGAAGAAGCACTACGGCCGTTGGATGGATATCGTACGGTCACTGGAGCTAGAATCGTTCATATATTTACTAAAGTTGACAAAGGCCTCCGTCCCAGTCAACTTAGTAGGCCCACAAGTAAGCCTCCCACCAAGGTTGGTCCCAGCTAGCAGGGGGGTGTTCATTTTTTTGTGCGTAATAAGGAGGCACTTCCGGTGGGTCCGGCTGACAGCGGGGGGACCTTTTTTTCACGAAATATGGTGGCCCGTCCTGTGGGTCCCAGCAGTCAGGGGGAAATGTTTTTTTCGCGCAATACTAGTGACCCGTCCGGTGGGTCCCTGCTGTCAGGTGGAGGAATAATTATTTTCCCCGTAATAAGGAGGCACTTCCTTGCAGCTGTCGTGGACCCAGCTGTCAGCCTCTCCACGTACAGTACTCTTTCGATAGAAGTCGTTCGTTGACCACATTGACCACGTCGCGCCGAGAGCACCACGGCGGTGGACGACGGCGAGGCCTAGGAAGGGGAAGATGCGGAGCCGGGGAAGACACAGCAGTGGTAGCCCGCGCGGAGAGGAGTACGAGGGTTCACTGGTTCGGCTGCCGTCGCCGCAGAATAACAGGGGGTGTGGGTGAGTAGAGGGATGGCCTGGCCAGCGGTGGGAGTAGTACGGGGCGGTGAGGCCTCCGCGGCATCACAGCCGGCCACGGGAGGCAGGAGCACGCGGCACGACCGGCGCTGGTTTGGGCGGCTGGAGCAAGAAGACCAGAGGTTGAAGAAGCACTATGGCCGTTGTATGGACATCGTTGACCACGCCGCGCCGAGAGCACCAGGGCGGTGGACGACGGCGAGGCCTATGAAGGGAACGACAGGGAGCCGGCGAAGACACGGCATTTGCTGCCCACGCGGTGGAGAGTACGAGGGTTGACTGGTTCGGCTGCCGTCGCCGGAAAATAATAGGAGGTGTGGTTAAGTAGAGGGATAGACAGGCCAGGGATGCGAGTATGATGGGGCCGTGAGGCCTGCCCGGCAGCATTGCCGCCACGGAGGCGGAGCAAAGCGGTTCCGACGGCGCTGGTTTGGGCGGTCAAGGCAGGAAGATCGAGATCAAGAAGACGATTGCCGTTAGATTGACATCTAACGGTCTGACGCTGGTAGAGTCGATTGTTGACTAAGTTTCTTTTTTAAGAAACCTTGTGTACGCATGAACTTAGTAGGCCCACAAGTCAGCCTCCAAATCTGTGGCAGACAACATAAAGCCCATTTGCTATTTTTTACAATTTGCAGCCAATTTGCTATTTTTTATAATTTGCAGCCCATTTGCTAATTCTTAAGTAATTTATTACAGCCCATTTTCTGCCCAGGACCACGGTCAAAAAGTTCAACCTTATTTTGCATATTTCGGTGGAGTCCAAACTGGTGTAATCCCGAAATGATAAATATTTTTTTAAGAACACATTGATTTGCTAAAAAAATCATTTTGTTTTTGTAAGCAAATAAGACGTGGGACAATTGAGTTGGTTTAAGGGAAAACCAGTGGTAAAAAAATCAGCGCTAGGTGGGAAAAAACAACAAAAATAAGGATGTAAATATGAAAAGGGAATTTTATGTGTTTTCAATATAATGATACGTGTACATGAACTAGTAAAACTATAGGTAGAGATTAGAAAACGGATGTAGGACATGCGTTTCAAGAGGAAAATAGAACTGGGCTGTATGTTTGATTGAGTAACAAAACTGCTCATGATGTTGTAAGACAAAATATAACTAACGCTTGGCGGGCGAAGCCGATAGATACCTGCTGGATCTTTGTGCCCGTTGTCGTCATGGGCTGGGCCTGTTAAAAACAAAACCAACCCTGGTCAGTCTACAGCCCAGTTGAAACTTGCTCGACCTGAAAAAACAATATACGTGCTCAATAAACGAGAGAATTCTGCAAGCACAGCATCGATAAGCGGGATGCAGCACGGATATTGTTTTTATCGTGATAATAAGTGCATGTACTTGTTTCGAAAAAACTGCAGAACTGGGAATTCGAACGGCGGGTGCTTATGCTACCCATCAAATAAAAATCAGGTGACTGAGAATTCGTTTCGAAACAAATGATTCAGCTTTATATCCACGTCGACCCTCGGCATGATGGTTGGAAGCAAATGCAAGTTCATACCAAAAGATCGTTAACAACAATACCAACTTGCGGACGACAAGGTAGTACAACTACCAATGCCAAACTACTCCTGGCCCTAGTGTTCGTCTGGTAGAAAATCTTGCAGAGGACCAGCTCCCACTCCTTCTCTTGCTCCAGGTCCCCGATGTGGTACTGGTGCATCACCCAGTTGGTCCTTTGCTGGTCGAAGTTCTTGTTGGTGTGCAGCACCAGAACCTTTTTTGCTGCCCGTCTGCCGGCCGTTGACCATCACAGGCAAGGTATTTCCGATCTTGTGCCACATCGCGTGCGTGCCGCTCTTCGACTGTATCTTGCGGCACGTCCATCCATCTGCCTTTTTGAACGCCTGAATTGCGGCTGAAGAAATGCTTCCTTAGGCCACTAAGTGTGATACCTGCAGTATTGTGGAATACAGGTTTTAGTGTACCTAGTTCGCATTTTCATAACATCTTTGGCATGTTGCAGTCACTTGTTTCACTTTTTATTAACTGTCAAATTGTAATTGTTTCACCAGGTCTGCGTCTAAAAAGAAAAATAGAGCTATAAACAAAGGAATATGTTTGTGCAAGTAGACGGCCGATCGGTGTCTTACCTGGAAGTTTCTGAGGTTGGGTGTAGCATATGTCCTGCTCGCTGTCGATGGTTGGTATGAACAAATCGATGAGAGACTGAAATCTCACGCTGTCAACACTCACTTGCCTCAAGTTGCTCGATCAGCTCCTGATCCGTGGGATCGAACTTGACGCCAGCCGGCAGCACCGGCCAATCCTTCTTCGACTTGCATCGGTAATTCCAGTTATATGGTACTCAATGTATGACCAATCGACTGTTTTAAGTGAATGATGAAATATTTTGACAGAGTAAAAACTCACGCTTCTCCGACAGTTGTACGAGAGTAATTGCCATGCCGTTTTGCAAGGGCGCTTGTAAAAACTCTAAACTCTATTCTCCTCTTATTTAATGGATGAGGCAAATCTTTTGCCTCCGTTTCAAAAAAAAAGATTTTGACAGAAAGTGGTACTCCAAATCTGAAGTCCGAATACCCAACACGCTGCCGGATTCTTGTGTCACCTCACGCTGGCGTGTTGTCACATCAATTCAATGTGTGGACATGATGAATAATTTGACCGACGATACTAGTACTGCTATCTTGTACTACTTACTAGTCGATTTAGTGTCACAATTTATACATAGGTTTAACTAACAAGTACGCACTTGAAGCCTAACTGATATATTATGTATATATATGGCTTCGCACAGCATCTCCATCATTATCGGACATCCTCGCATGTGAGTTAGGATGCACTTGATCCCGTGAAGGTATCTATCCTTCAAACCAGAGGAGTGCTTCAAACTAACAGAAGTACATAATATCCAACAAAAGAGGGTCGTGCTACAGCAGCAGAATACATGGCTCAGTCTAGATATCAGCACGAATCAAGTTGTGCATATTTGCTATTGGCATGAACCACATCGCCGCATGTCGGGTTTGCAAAAGCCATCCATCGCATGGAAGCTTGATGCTTTTCACACACTAAAGATTACCTGGCAACAAGCTGTGTCGACGAATCTCTGGATATGGTGATTCATGAAACCCATGGTATGATGTGTAAACACAGCCCCCCTCGCGAATGGAAGTTGCATAGCACAGTAATCATCGCCGGTGATATGATCGATGATTGGTTGGATGATCGGATAATTGAGCCCAAGGAACAAGGAGTGGTTGCCGAGGCTGTAAACCCGCCTCCAGTTGAATACGCCTGGCCCAACGGAGCTGGGATCTTTCTCGAACACGAAGCAGCCATAGCCATCAATGTCACGAACGCCCCACGCATTGTACTGCATGTGGTTTGATGTAATGGTTTGGTCAATTTGGTATGTGCGAATGAGCATCAAATGACCGCCGTCAGCTGAACGAGCGATAAACCAGCAATTTGGTATGATTCCAGGTCCTGGAATCATGAAGGCCAGCACATTTGCGTCTGCTGCAAAAATTCAAATTGGAGACCAAAAGGACAAAAATAAACAATCATGTTCATAGTATGTGTGGAATTAAGATTATTATAACAGTGACACATATCATAGACAGAGAATTGCAATGACGTGGTCATAATCATACCCCAAATTAAAAAAATAAGCTAATGGCTTTCATATTCTAGCAACATGTCATGGTTCAAACATCATGTAACAATGAGAGGAAAACAGCTATGACAGCGCCTACTCATATTCTACCATAGCACTTACTACTACTATTCTCATATCAACTCTAAGCAATAACATGCGTTGTTATAAAAATCTATTAAACGAGAGTAACATATAGCAATCATGATTTTATGCTCATAATATGTATTCTAACAATCATTAGATGCCAATTGTTCTCATATCAACTCTAACAACAACATGTGTGCTCATAAAAATCTAGGAAATGAGAGGAACATATAGCAATGATGTAGTTATAGACATGCTATGCATTCTAAATTTGTAACAAATGAACATGCAATCGTATTCATAAGGTAAAGATGAGATGAGATAGAACAATTACACGACTATAGATTCCACCAGTATATGCAGCCAATCTGTGCGTTGACCGCGTAAACGATGCCATCATGCACTATAGCATTAGACATAAATGTTGCCTCAACAGGATTGATGATGAGCCATAACCATGTATGGCGACCGGATTCCAGATAGACTAATCCCATGTTGAACAAGGCAATGAGCTTGTAATCCATGTAGTCTTCTGATGGTGTGGGCACTTCGCAGATTACAACTTTCTGCAAACAGAGGTCTAGCCAAAAGCTTGACGTGTCTCGTGCGTCGTAGGCAGGATTGTCTGGCGGGCCGCGAGGCTCGATGTCGTCGGTATCCAACGATGGAAGGGTGATCTCTCGCTGGGTGTAGATATCCACGAGACGCCACGGACTATCGGTGTGGTGGATGAGGACGATCTAGTTGGCCTTCATGCCCGCTCAGTAGTGGCCGCACATGAAGGACAGGTGGATGGATAGTGGTAGCATGTCGAGGGGCACCACGGCAACCTCCGTAGGATCGTCAAGTCGGTGTCTGGGCCACCTGCGAGGATCGGGCATCAGCAAGTAGGGTGTCTTGAAAAGAGCCGGCCGGTTGCAGACGAGTAGACGGTACAAAGACACCGGGCATGCGGCCAGACGGACGGTGTTGAGTAGGTCCATACGACTACAGATCTGCTCCAAGAGAACATCGGGGAGGGAATTCCAATCGCGGCTCTGCGTGTCAGTTGGTTCTGTCACTGGGGTTTTCGGTGCCTGCGAGCCAGCGGGGAAGTGGATTCGGGCGGGCGAGCGAAGAAGCTTCTCCTCGTGTGGCCAAGTAGTGAGCGGGGGGATATGGTACGCGCGAGCTACCAAGGAAGATGGAGCGGGCGGGCGAGCAGTGAGCGGGGGTAAATGGTGTGCGGCTGGCGATGGGGAAGAGAGGAGGAAGAAGAGTGGAAGACGGGGAAGAAAGTGCATTAAATCTCAATTCTACTAGTACTACTACGAGGATATAGGCACCGTCCTCTGGAGTGTAAATAGTTACACCGATGACATGTGGGTCTACCACAAGAGGGCCCATATGTCAGTTAATGGAGGACACAGGTGCGTAGGCGTATTTGCGGAAGCATGCTCTACTGGCAAACATGATGGCAGTACTGGGTAAGGCTGATTTAGTAACACCAACACGCTGGTTCAGCTTATTAATTACGTGTCCCATATGCTGCAGCGTGTATTGTCACTTTACTGTGAAGACTAGTTGAATAGTTCTCTCTGACCGAGATGGGGAATGATGGATCGCGAGGATTACCTTTCTACAGTATCCCTATGCCTCTACGCTCACTTCACTCATTTTGCTCCGTACCTAGTCACTTGTTTCGGAACATAGGGAGGCTTTTACTCCGTACTGGAGTATTTGGGAACAGAGGGAGTATCACCATATGGAGGGAACAGAGGAAGTTTGTAATATGAACATGTCAATGGGAGGGAGTAAGCCCCATGCATGCATGCATGCATGCAACATGCAACACTCACACGTACTCCACATGGACGCACGCAACACTCATGCACCCATGCGGCACACAGCACATGACGCAACACACACGCTCACGCTCAAGTGCTCAACCTACTCCCTACGTTCGTGAAAGACTGTACATTTAGAGATTTACACATTGACCAGGGTATAATTAACGCCCAAAAGTAGTAGACTTATGTGTGCATGCGACCATTGAGATAAGAAGATTAAATGAAGGCCGTTGCATCCTGTAATTAAGGATAGACATGTAGCCTATACCTACAGCACAAGTTGGTGCATTAGTCAATCAATATCGATTTAGATTAAAAGCTAAATGCATTGGAAGTGTAGATGTACATCATGTACTACTACACTCTTTGTTTTATAGCCGATGTACACTCTTTGTTGGAAGGCCGAGGGAGGACACGTGCATGCACTCACATACATAGCCAGGGCGGTTCGGGCGCAAGGGTTGGACTCGTGTGGCACCTGCGTAAAGTTTTGTTTAACTGATTTCTTTGCTCCACCAACTGACAGGTGTGACCCAGAAACCAGGTGACAATTTAACCAGTCAACAAAGTGCCACGTCGACTATGTGGCCGGTCAGTAGGGTACAATACGATGCTCTACGATGAGCTAGTGATCGTATAATCGATGCAAAACTATATATAGTGACCGTAAAGAGCGTATTGTTACATACATTGACCGCCAGTGTATTTTTCTCGTTTCAAATTAAGCCATATTAATCGGAAAGGACGCAGTATGGACTATTACTAGTACTAGTACTGCTTTGATGTGTCCCGTCAACTCGCCGAACGAGGAGAAGCTTGCTTACTACACCTCTCCATCGCCCACGCGCGCGGTGGTTCGCAGGACGAGGAGAGGGTTTTGACTACATCGTCCTCTCCCTCTTCCTCTCCCTCGCCCTCACCCTTGCCCTCGCGGTGGACGTGCAGTTCAATCAGTGTCAGATTGCCAGACGCATATTGTACTGTAGTATCATTATTGTTGGACCTTCCGAAGAGGCGAAGAGGCAAGTGCAAGGTTCACACGAGTACGAATTGTTGAACCTCCCGAAGAGGCAAAGAGCCAAGCGCAAGGTTTTATAGGAGTTGTCGTCCTAGTAGGAGTGTACTACAACTATAGCGAACGATGCTACTGTATGATGCCGCCACGTCACGGATATCCAAAGTTGTGCCACCTTTTTTCTCAAAGAGCGTGTTGGAGCCCGTGCAACAACCACACAAGTTGCACGTACACATAACACATTTACTAGTAATATATTCCAAAGGACAAATGCCAGTATGCCACACAAGTTCATCTCCAATTCATGTGATAAATTTGTGCACGACTAGTCTACATATATTCACAGCGCTACCGTTCACAATTACCGTACTCCACTTACACGTTATAGATGGGCTACATGCATGTCCTCCTCCAGGTTCCTGTCCCAGGTGTTCTTCATGGATGGCACGATCCATAGCGGTGGGCAACGGGAATCATTGTCGTAGCTTTCTAGTCCGGTTCCACACGATGGAGACTCATCCAAGCTGAAGCGGCATAAATCAGGGATAGCGTGTCCCAGCATGTCGTTCATCCGGCGGTGCTCAATGAAGACACAACCATGCTTCAACGGCATGCCTTACGTGTCGTGCACGGAAGGTGGCATCCGCTTCACAATGGGGTATCTGTCCCTGATGAAAAGCGAGTACTATCCAAGAGTGTTCCTCGGCACCCACGTAGCATCACGGGGGTCGAACTCGGCGCCGTTCATCTGGTACACGCGGCATCCCAGATCTGGACACATGGTGACGTACATAGTCAAGGTCCATGCATAATAATGTTGTGCTCAAATATGGCGGTCAGTAATACCGTGCAGCAAATAGTACTACTCCGGTATAGAGGATGTAAAATAACCGGCTTACTATATATAGCCACTCTTGGCTACATGGATGAGATAGTAAGACATGGAAAAACAAAAATGGTGGCAGCTAGTGGGTTCAAGTCTTCAAGGGCCCAGCTAGCTATACGCGTCCTCCAAGGTAAAAAGTTCTCCTACTAGTAGTACTAAGTATACTACTAGTACAACAATGAAAGAGAAGGCGAGAGGGTTAAAAAATGGAATACCTGGGTAGATGGTGACGTTCCGATCATGGTAGATTATGTGACCATGTTGCACATTAGTGGTACCATGGGTAACGACTGCTAAGATAGTTGACCCCAATATGCCAAAGTCAGCTAGGAGGTTCCAGGTTAGATCGAATCGCCGATGCAAATGCACATCTAGGATCGGAGATCTTATTTTGATCGGGGGATGACTGGTCCCTGCAAAATAATGGAGTACCGTTAGGGATGCAAATGATGGTTTGTGCATTCCGTTTGTAATCTCCCGTACCGTAGGATGGCAACCAGATGAAACAAGTCCCCTGGCTTGTCACCGGAAGATGCGGCCTAGATGGCGCACGGCGTCTTCGAACATGTAGGGGTACAAATCTACCGCCGCCAACATGCGCCAGCCTCTGCCGTTACTGCGTCTTACATTGATGGCAATCCTTATGTCGAACACCGCGATGAGATAGTAATCGTCGTAGCCGCGTCGCTTTGTTGGCGGGTCCGCAATTGCTATCTTCTTCAATCTCATGTAGGCATCATCATACGTATTCAAGCCCAGCCAGTCCGGAAGGCCGACCCAATGGTGGAGAAGGGGTCTACCGGAACGGCCGCACTGCTGTGGATGTTGTGCAAAATGATGGTGGTATCCGGCCGGAGGTATGCAAGCCAATCTTCGTTGGCACCGACCCAGACCTATATATAAGACGGTGGGCAGCAAAGAAATTACGGGATGGAAAAGGAATAACTAAGTACTACATGATCAAACTCCATTACTGACCTGCTCATCGGACAAAATCCGACTACCTCTCAACGTCGGCAACTCTATCGGAGTCAACGTGCAACCATGGCCAGGGAGTGGTGGACTGTTCGAAGGATTGTCCCATAAAAGAACCTTCTCCTCGAGGATGCATGGAAGACCAACAAGCATGGTCTTTTCCCAAACCTGTTTAAGCAGCGTCTTCAAAAAGTTGGTGCAGGAAGCACCGAGTCTTGTGGCAGTGAGGACGTCGGAGCGGCGTGCGATTTCTCCCAGAGGATCGTCGTCCAAGGTCTCCCAGCCCCGACGAGGAGAAGAACCGCCTGGCGAATCCATGGGAGCAGCGATGAACTGGAACTGGCGAGGAGGACATAAGAGCATAGTAACCGCAGGGCCTCGTCCCTTCCAACTGTAGATCGTTCCTCAGTGAAGGGGTGAGGCTATTATTTACTACTAGTACTAGCATTATGGAACGTTATCGGATTGCATTATACTGTAAATAATAGCACTAGTAAGAAATTTTTGGCACTAGGTAGTAGTTTTTGGCGTGGATTAAGAAATTTTGGGTATGTTTTTGCCATTTTTTGTACACGCCAACTAGTGTCAAAAAACGTCTTAGAGCAAGTACAATAGAGCTGAGTCAGCTGGCTATAAGGAATAAACTAGTATATTTCTGCTTAGTTGGAGGAAAGAGAAGAGGAGAGAGAAGGTAAGCGGGCTCTTCGTGAAGAGCCAGCTCTAGCACGTGCTCCTAGGTACTATGTGAGAATAAAAGGTGGGCCACATAATAAAAAAGTAGTATACTTTTTTGATCTACTATTGTACATGTTGGCTATAAGATGGACTGTAGATGACATGGCACCGGCTTATAGCCAGCATCTAGCTGTACTATTAACCATGCTCTTACATTATGTGACGGAGGAGTACGTACTCGTACTGTAGCAGTACCAGTACTACTTTTCTCAACTACGAGTATTAGTGCGATGTACTCTACTTTTATTCTAGTCTAGTCTAGTATAGTGCACCAGTTTTGAACTCTTGAATCTCAGGGCCAAGGAGCTACAATTGGAAGTGGAGGGTACTACTGTTCTCTAGAACCATCGATGTACTATCAATGCAGGGGAAGTACACCTGCGTAGTGGCCTAGTGGGTACTCTCGGTGCTATATTCAGCCGCTCCTCTCACGTAGGAGTAGCTGGCCTACTCAGCCGCTCCTCTCACGCACACACTAGCAGCCTATTTATCAGCGACGGTTACTGCGGTCTGTGGGGGCAGAACATTTGAGTTATTTGATACAACGAGGCTAGGCTTTTCGCTTCCATTTGTGGAGGTGTAATGGATCTCGTCGAACTTTGTTAGTAGTTCCTTCTTTATGAATGAGATGAAGCAAAGCTTTTGCCTCCGTTTAAAAATAACACGTCAAGAGGAATTTCCTTTATAGTAGAGCCGATAATGGAGTGAAGTCCATGCGTGCAATGCCACAAGCTACAGAGTACTAGTAGTACAGCACTTTACATAGAGTACAGAGCCATATTGCACAGTTCCCAATGCCCCGCCATGCTTTTCCGGCTCCTCGGGCTTAATTGGGAGGCGCTAGTTTAAATATGCTACTACTAGCTGATGAGGAAGCTGCAAGCGAGGTGCGGCTAGGGCGATCACGCGAGCCACAGGATGCTGGGAAGGAAAACCCGTTCACGTGGCTAGGCTGTCCAGTGGACCCAGATTGTGGGGCCGCACGTCTGTTTGACTTCAAAACTCAAACTACCCGTGTAAAATATTGGCTCGCAGCGAAGTGTAGTACTAGTACTATTTTTTTTAAAAGGCCGCCGTGCGTTCGGCCGGGATCGAACCCACAAAATGAGGTATACACTCCCGCGACCACTAGTAGTACTCGTTGGAGTAGAACGCAACCTAGAATCGCCTTTTGTTGCTAGTAGTACGTACATTGTTCCTTACAAGAAACCCCTAATAATGCAAGAAACCACTAAAATGCCAAGAAACTACAACACTTGCATATGTGGCAGACTTAAGATAAGCCTACCTTATCAACCATTGTACATGCTCTTACCAACCAAAATCCTCGAGTGACCTCCTACCTCCGGCCCGTCCACCTAGTCATCCTCGGCCATGGGACGCAGCTACCGCCGCCGACAGAAGGCGAGGTGAAAACCTCCGGCGGTGCGGAGCCCATGTTGCGGCAGCCCGGATGCCAGCTCCGTCCGGAGCTCGCAGCCGCTAGCTAGCCAAGATAGCTCCGTCCAGCTGCTTGTCTGCAAGGTTTGCTAGCTAGATTGGCACGGCAGCGTGGCGGCTTGCTCACGTGTGCAGCGCTCAGGCCAGCCATCTGGCTCGAGCGAAGGCCATCGCGGCGGCTTGCTCGCTCGTGAGTCACGCTTCGGGCCAGCTCGCCAACCTGCGGAGGCTGTAGCGGCGTCCGGCCGTCCGGCGGAGCGGCGGCCAACTCGCCATCACCGGCGCCACCGACGAACACGCATCAAGATCTGTTTGAAGTAATGTTCAGGAAAAATAATGGTTTGAGGGGAATAACAACATAGAAGGTCGATGTGGGTCCCTCGTTTCAACGGTCAAACAAAATGTGTTGGTTTAAGCTGCCTCACAAGACGGGACGTGTGGGCCAACCCAGTCATAAATGGGTTTAAACGAACCTAATCGGTAGGAGTACTAGGTAGTAGTTTTTGGCGTGGAATAAGAAATTTTGGGTATGTTTTTGCTATTTTTTGTACAATAGATTCTTCCTAGGGCTGGTTGAAAGTGGTAGTTTTTTGTTAAATACTCTACATATTGTAAGTAGGAGCGAAAGTTAAGCTTTGGAAGCCAATAAGCAAGGCTAGTTACATAGTGCATATGTGTACATGATTGAAAGTAAATATCAACAATGAGTGACTAATATCTTGATGGAAAACTCGAAACTATGGAATACTAGAAAAAAATACATGGTTGGAAATACTAGCAATGTTCATGTCCGTTGCAACGAATCATAATTAGAATAATACTTATTCACTAACTTGGTACAAAACACCCTAATTTTGATATACATATGTATATTATGTTTCAATTATAATATATTCCTTGGGCTGTTTTGGTGAGGTCAGGGAGGGATGTGGTTGGTTTTAAGATACTAATTATGGGTTTTTCTGCAAATTGGTAGAGAAGTGGGATGTTGGTGAGAAAAGGCAACAACTTACCTCACAATCGTTATATGTAGATCTAATGGTCAGAAACGACAGATGGTAGACACATCAGCATCACCAACTTAGTCTTGTGTAGGAGTACTAGCAAGATCTGTGCATTAACGGAACATCAAGATGCATTTTTTTATAAAAACACTTGTTGTGATTGACCCTTGCGGGAGTAATCCCATGTGTAAAAACTAATGATATCTCGAGAAATATGAGATAAGGTGAAGAGGAGTTGCGTGTGGTGGTGGTTGGTGGTCGGACTGAGCGGAGGCATGGGGATTGACGACGCCGGCAGCAGCCACTAGGCCAGTTTGTTCCAGAGGCTTCCTTTCTTAATTGCTCAACAATGAGGTTTGTTGGAGATAAGGATGAACGAGGGAAGGCCTTGTATGCAAATGTGGAGAGGGGTGCGGGTATCTTTTAGTTTAATTTCCATCCGTCAGATATAGATCAGACGGTCTATATTGCAAGATGGCACACGTACCATCATCTCCAACTCGGTTTTTTATAAAAGAAGAAATATAAGTATGGAGATACAAACGTATTATCGATACTTGCTTCGGTAAACTAGCATACATTCTATTCAACGCCTCGGCATGTGGGGCCTTAGCACAATGACTTCTCGACTGTGTAAAACAAAGATTTTCCCGTCGCCGACAAGGAGGGGGTGACGGCGGCGCGCTTTTTGGCTTGCTCTTGTCCTAGTAGTCATACTAGGTGGTCTAAGCACGTGTAGATTTATTATTTTTCACGTCTTGTGTTCGCTGTACTGCCACAACTGTTAATGAGTAGACGGTAAGTTATTCATTGTTGAGCGTGTTTGCGAGAGAGAGAGAGAGAGAGAGAGAGAGAGAGAGTGTGTGCGTGTGCGATATGTTAGAGACTGAGGCAATGATAACAGATTCTTTGTGTCTATGTGTGTGGAGGATAGAGAGAGACATGTACATGGGGCTTTGTGTTGTGTAACATGGAGACACATATACATAATTAGAGAGTGATTGTGTGAGATACACATGCGGACATGAGGAGAGATGAGGATCCAGATAAATGGGTGTTTGTGCGTGTCTGTGTGTGTTTGTGCATGCGTTTGTGTGTGACAGGGAGAGAGTGTATGTGGAGTAGAGAGACCACTGATGATGTAAACCTAGTATAAGGGAAGGGGGAATGGTGTGACATGTGTAGTAGCGAGATAACACGGGTGCGGGCAGGGGGAGCAGACTATTTGGACGAGACATCGAGTGTGTGTGTGGGAGAGGGGTGTGAGAGCGAGAGAAAGAGAGAGAGCTAGCGAAGAGAGAGAGAGAGAGAGAGAGAGAGAGAGAGAGAGAGAGAAGAGAGGGCGAGAGAGGGTCGTTTGTGTCCATAAATGGCGTATAGATAGGGAGACAATGTTGATGTTGTCTGAAATTGGCCTATGAACGGAGATGCAGGGGAAGCGAGTCATCGTGTGTGTGATAGGGACTTCATGAGAGATCTTGAATAGATGGTGTAGAGAATAATGTGCAAAATCGAGAATGATTATACATTAGGGAGCTATGCAAAGAGTCACGACATATATGTATATAGGGAAGGAGCTAGGGCGGGTCCGCATGTGGGAGAGATAGAAAGAGGAGAGTGGTGCACAAGGAGACAAAGTGTGCTTGTTTGCAGTGGGGGTGGTGTGTGAGGTGAGTGCGCGAGAACCACATAACTAGGGAGATAGAGGTTTGGGGGCGACGTTTTGTGTGTATGGGAAATATACACTCTACATAGTGCGTGTGCTTGGGTAAGAGAGATAGCGGGAGACCTAGAGAGCGAGGGAAGAGATGTGTGAATGCCCGGGAGACCGAGTGATAGAGACCTATGTTGGGGTCCGGACTTTACAAGAGAGAGGGGTGTTAATGTGCTCGTGTGTTGGTGTCTGGGGGAGAGAACGACTTCTCTATGTGTGTGTGTGCTGGTGGTTGGGGGTGACTTCAGATAAAGAGTGAGGTGTCTATATTTGAGGGACTTTAGCGTAATTGAGATATTGTGCACTCATGGTTGATACTTTTGTTTCACAGTTTGTACTATGTGATAACGATACTTCTGAACATGCATGATATACCTTGATGTACAAGAATAACAAACCTAAGATTGGAATTTTGGAATTCGACTCCATCATTAGCTTTTGTAATTCATTTAAACGGAGGTACATTTTTTAAGCCGGAATTTCGTGATTTCAAATTCATATATCAAACCTGGAGATATACACATACGGGCATGTTCAAACTTTATAATCATTCACTTTATTTATACACACACACATTTTTGCTTTTGTCATCATATTTAGGATAAACACATTTGGAATTTCATTTGAATTGTACCATATGATGGTATTTTCTTGTAGTAGCTCAATGATCCATATTTGAATTGAATGGACAATCTAAGTTTCGAGTTGGAGACATTGATTTTCAAAACTTGCACATTTTTTGCGTGCAAAACAAACAAATTATCGGCCATGATATCACAGTCAGCCGTACGAGAGCAGAATACTTATAATTTTAGGCGCCAAAAGCTTTCGAACTTCCCGCTCACATCGAAATATCACGCGCCCGAAAGTTTAGCCCTGCGATATTCCTGTTTTACCCCTGCCACATGAACGGAAAAGGGCTGCTTTGGTAACTCCATTGTTTTCCCCTCTTTGCCCCCAACATTCTTCCCCAGAGCCCTCCCTTCCCTCCCGAACCCCCAACCACGGCAAGCCGCCGAATCTAGTCCTCCGCCGCAGCGGTGGACCTCACACCCCGCCAGATCTACCTTCCGCACCTTGGAACCCCCAACTGCCAACTCACCAGTTCATCGGAGCCGCTTCAGCGACTGGCTTGTCCACCGCTCCAGATCTCCTTGACCGCCATCATGGTCCACCACACCGGATCTGCTTACCGGGCTCCCTCGTCCACCACAGTGTAGGCCCTTCACTGACTCCCTAGTTCGCCCCTTCGCTGGCCCTTCATACAAGCCCTCGTCCTCGGCAACAGATCCGCCTCACCGAAAGCATCAGACAACGCGCCAAAGCCTTCGTCCCATCGCACCGAACCGCTCCACAAACGCCATATTCAACTCCACCGGCCCTGCTTTACCGACGCCGCAGCCTCATTAGGTTATTTCGATTTGTACTCCTTCGATTTTTCTCTTTATCGTGCAACTGTTCACTTACCACGGATGAGCTTTCTTGTATGTCGACAGGCACCGCAACCGTAGCACCGGAGCCGCTTCAGCGACGGCGACAGCCGGCCCAAACTCAACCGCAGCACGAGCACCATCGATGATCATTAGCTATCAAGTATGACAACGATACCCATACACCGCCGAGAATTAGGTACTATCATCCAACGGCCGGCGCCTACATTCACTTTCCTAGCATAAGCACCGCACCTTTGAATTTCTTCAAGGCATCATTCAGTTTTTCATGAGACGCGTTTCTGCTTGCACCTGTAGGGCCATACTTCCGCGAAGAACATGTTACATGTGCTAAATTACATACCAAAGGCACATATAGTTAATATGCTTTAGTTTTGTTCGATGCCACCTGTTGGTTCCATCGACCGTTAATGTTCTCTATGCTTAATTACACATCAGCAAACTAGCATGTGGTTCCGCTGCTTTTTGTTCGTTTTACCCTACATTTTCGGATGCTAGCTATTACATCACTGCTCCGAGCCTCTGTTCATTACTTGTTTGTGTGTTCTTGATCTTCCCAAGTTGCATGACTAATATGATGCCTCTATTAATTATGGAGCTGCCAACCCCATCAAGCAAAATATTTGTTCTTTTGGGGTCGGCACCTCGAACAAGCATAAAAATAGAGGGAAGCAGATATATTGTCGTGTATGCACACACCCTTCTTTCATTAGTTTAGATGAACCATTGATGATCAATTCGAACCAGTGCATGCGATTAAAATTAATTTTACCTAAATAGATGGTGCAGAATAAACTACAAAAACTAGATTTGCAACCACGGGATGCTGACGATATTTTCAAAGAACATTTTAACAGCAGCTAGGCTTCACAGCAACATATGGTAAGCCAATGTGTTTTAGTACATGTGAAATGTAATGTGAGTGGGCTGCTTTCTTGGCGTGTGCCCTCAACGTGTAATCCTACCGAATTACAAATAGTTCAGTTGTCTGCTTTGCTGTATTGCTTGATTCGAATGCTTGTTTGTTGTTACGCTATACCTGAGTTGGCCTATATGTCAGCAGTGCCTGATGTACTATCATAAAGAAATGCATGCCCATTTCATTTGAGTCCTTAACTTTTCCTCTCAACTTCATCACAAGACTGTCTTCGTAGTTTATATGAGGCCACACTGTTAAGTGCTTTCTCAGATTATTTCAACTGCTTAGATGCCTTGGCAACTTAAATATAGCGGTTGTACACTCCCTTTCAACTAGGGATGTCAACTAGGTCCCGTTTAATGCCAATTAAAGTCCACTAGTGGTATGATAGTTCAGAAGAGTTTTTGTTTTTTGTGGAAAATGAACTAGGGAGGTAGCAAAAACTAACTAGATGGGACTGGCGGATGTCGTTTATTTGCCACTTACATCCCTAGTTTCATCTTACCATTTTAATTTCTTTTCGGCTGATGCTGCTTGAACCATTCAAATATAGTTTGCCATGCTCGCAATAATTCGTCCGTCGTTTACCATGTAAGCTTACTGCCTGGATCATACGATAACTATCTCTTACTTATGTCCAGCGGAAACCTTTCAGGATGCCGTTCACACTAGGACACAATGTACAACCCCAGAATCTATTTGTTGAAGTAGTGCGCCATCCATGTTACCAGATGGCAGCAGTTCAGAGGCAACACCGCCGGAGAGCAGTCTGAGCACAGATATTATAGTGCTTGAGGCTCTACTAGAGGCAGAAAGATATGGTGTGGCTGCCATGAATGAGGTATTCTTTATCTTGAGGCTGGAAATTACGGAATTAGCGGCACGCATTATGAAAGCAACCCAAGAATTGGAGGAAGTAAGAATGTTGCATTTGAAGACGGAGTAGGTCCTGCTGTTTCTGCTATGTGAAGCCCAAGGTAATCCCGGTTCTTCTTTAGATACCAGTTGAAATTGTCATTATATTATTGTACTTGCATGTTTTGTCATGTCTCTTAATGGATTATGTTGCAAGACCCCCTATGTTGTCCGGAATTCCAGGTTGTCCATGTGTTGTAATGATCCGAATTTTTTAGGCGAGGTAATCCTCAGTACTTGTATGATTGACATAAGGTGAACTGTTTTTCGTGTGAGCATATTGTATTGGATGAAATAACTGTTTGAATCAGAGTGTATCCAACCTACTAAATTCGAAGACCACGGCATTTCTAAATCATAATCATATATAAAGGTGGAATAAATCTTTGTTGTGGTGTTGAAGAAATAAATAACAAAATGTATAATTATCTGTGGATATTCGTAATCGAATACAAATTGGATTTGAGTTTAGTTTGCCAGGTCCCAGGGCAAACGTGATTGCTAATTCTCCCAAGTTTTGAACGAAGCGGCTAAACACCCACTATAATTTGTGGGCTGCCCGAAGCAAGTGTTTGCGAGATGGAAATTACTGTCTACCCCTGACACTGAGTACATCCTTATCGACCGGATTTACACTGCTGTCGATAGGGGTAGACTAGTAACTTCAAGAAGACGTGACACGACGGCCTCCGAGCCCATTCAGACACGGTGGGCGCCAAACGTGGGCGGCAAAACACATTTGATTAGAGCTCGTCCGAAAGACATGTGTCTCTTCCTCCATTTCCCCATTCATACACGATGGGTGGCAAAACAAACTCTCCTCGTTCGAAATCGATATAGGCTAATATTTTAAATAGGAGCAAATGTGTAACTTCCATCAGACGTGACACAACCGCCCTACCTGTCAGCCCCGTTCATACACCGTGGGCACCAACCGTGGGCGGCAAAACACCCTCTCCTCGCCCGAAATAGTTACCGGCAAATATTTGGGAGATCCGAGATTACCGCCCTATCCCCAACCGACGCGATGTCCGAAATTTTAAACGGGGGATAAGTTCGTAACTTTCCCCCATTTCAGAGAAGCGCGTCCCAAAGTTTGAGATCCCCCCTCCCCTCCATTTCCCCATTCATACACCGTCGGTGGCACGACAACCTCCGCACTGCGGCCAGCCTCCTCCGTCCGCCACCCCGTCCTCCACCTTGCCGGAGCCGCTACCCCTACCCCGTCGTCCATTGCAAGAGATGGACGTCTCTCATCCACGGCGCTGGACCAGGATCCTTTCATCGCCTCCTCTCGCTTCATCGGCGCCGTCGTCCACCTTGCTATTGCCGCTCCTACGACCGCCTCGTCCACGGCAACAGGATATATCCCCGACCCGCCGTCGCCGCCTAAAGTCTTCTTCCCCGCCACGACAGCCATCGCACCCGCAGCACCCTCAACGACAAGATAGGCCTACACATTGTCGCAAGAGAGGTGGTACTCTTCCATATGTGCTTAAGTTATTGATCTCACCCGAAAATATATCGTAATTTGTTTATCGTACTTTTCTTGTCCGTACCAAATCGTAGTGGCTAGTTGAAAGCAAACATTGGTTGCATGGCAGCTTTTTCCGGTTTGCACCTTCAGATCCGCCATGGCACGAGCACTATACTCGTAAAGCTTATGGTTTCCCCTTTATATTCACTACCATCATCGTAGGTGCTTCGTGTCGTGCTAGCACTGCTCCTCAAGAGCTCAACCCAAAGCTTACGTGTTGAATACTTAATCTGATATGATGCTCATATCACTAAAATAGAGAATGTTTAATTGGTCACCTAATGTTCCTATATTCGTTTCAAAAGCATGTGCGCCACCCATCGGTCCAGCTAGTTTCACTTTCCTGATTTTTCTCTTGATGCTTAGGGTTTTCCCTTTATCTACTCTACTATGATCTGCGTAGGTGCTTTACGTCAGATCGGCATTACTCCACCCTTCAAGCTAAACAACACAACACTCGAAATTCAAAAGCTTAGTTGTTCAAATATGATTGTGATATGATACTGATATTAGTTAACCGACACATTTAATTGGTTAGCTAAAGGTCCCACTTGAGTTTCCAAATGCATGTCGTAACATATAGAGAGACAGCATAATTGCATTTCTTTGTCACTTGTTGATCGTACTCTCTTGTCCATGGTTTGCAGCTTCAGATCTGCCATCCCACTGCCACGGTCAACACTGTACTCATCATGCTTATGTTTTCCCCATTTTATGATGACCACAATAAGCCTACGTGGTTCGTGTCGTAATAGCACTTCTCCACCCATCGAGCTAAACAAGCTTAGTTGTACAAATTCATATATGATATTATTGCTGATATTAGTAAAACTGAGAGATGTTTAATTGGTGAGCTAAATGTTCCTACTTTAGTTTCGAAATGCATGTGAGCCACATATGGAGAGACCGGAAAGAATAGTATTTCTCTGTGTGCTCTGGTTCATCATGGATGGCCAACCGACATTGTATTGAAAGACTTGTAATATCTTCAATCTGCTTGCTCTTCTGCTCTTCTTTAAGATGATACTCTTCTCTTGCGGTCGACTGGTCAGGTCGAGTTGTTCTCCCTTAGTATATTTTGAATCTGTCAGGTCAGGTCGACTTGTTCTTCTTTACTATATGTTGAAGCTATCATCTGCGAACTGTCATCACTTCTAGAGCTCTCATATTTTGAGTAGTAGGCCACATTATATTAATGCACACAACAAATTACAGCATGCATGGCATCTTTTAAAAGAATTATAGAGATAGCACAAAGGGGTTTACAGGGAGGCAGTATTGGATTAGAACCACTTCTGCATTACCAAGAAAATCTCACTTCTTTTTATGTTTTCATGCATGTAAGATATTGATCATTATCAAAATGAATATGAGAATGGGCGCACGAGAGGAATATTGCGGAATGATCCACTGGCTAACAAACTTGGCATGGTTGAGGATGGCCTATCTTATTCACCCATCAAGGTGCTTGCTCTAGCTTTGCAAAGTTGTATTGGTCGCACATATTTTGCATCTGACCTCTTGCATTAGTTCTACTTTGTTACACCATCTGCTTAGTTTAAGCATCATATATGATCATATGCCATACCAATACATTTTTTGTACCTATTCCATGTGTCGTCACACTATCTTTTTCCAGTCAAATGTTGTTCTTTCATAATAGATGTCCAAAAGGAACAGGGTGAGTGCAGATCCTCAAGGAGTAGAAACTATGTATTTGGAAAAGGTAGTGATACCTGTAAAATCAGATAGATCAGCAGCCACAGAAAACACAGGCCCAACTGTACCACACTTTACCCCTACTCCAGTGGCCAAACCCCTATTAGAACTGCTGGGAGCCCAGCGTCAGGTACTATCTATGATATCAATTCAAAATTTGAACTCCTAAATTTCTGCTTGTGCCTTACCTTCTCTCTTGTATGAAAACTAATTTCAGATGAATCTCCTTGCTCAAAGGATCATACGGTCTCAAAACAATAATGGGCTCTGCATTGCTCTCGTCAGTACCTATCTACCTTTTGCCTTGTAAAGCTGTACTTAATTAATTGCTATTTGATTATGTATCATCGATGCACTTTGAGCTTCATTATCCTCTGTTTCTTCCAATATTATTTGATCTATATTTACTATTTGCAAAATGTAGAATAATGGCAACGCTTATAAAGAATTTTCTTTGGGGAATTTATTGAATTATCCTTCCATCAACATGGAGAAGGGCTTTTTCCAGCCCGTGTTAACATGTAATGTAAGTTCATCCTTCTCAAGCCTTCAAACTTTGTTCTAGTATAGATTTGGATAGGCATCATTTCCTCCACTGCTGTTTGCTTTGCTGTTTACATCTGATTGGATGTTTGCAACAACTACCAGTTTCAAATTGTAGTTGTAAAACATGTTCCTTATGCGTAATGATCCATTTATTTGCTTATATAATTGTGAAACCTGTTACGTGTCTCCTTGTTTGTCTTTCAGAGTCGTATCTCTTACGCCAGGCAGAACTTCAGGGAAGATAGTGAGCCAAACCATCTTGTGGACAACGAGATGACCCCAAGGTCCTGTATTGATGAAGACAGTGAGTTGAAGCTACTCACCAGCAGGTGTGAGACAACCTCTGTGCAGTCGCTGCCTCGATCAGTTCGACTTCTTCAGTCTCACCTTAAAGCGGAAAGGCTTGCTTCAGCTCAGCTCCGACTTGAAGTCAAAGATGCAATGAAGATGTCAGAGGACTGCCATGCGCACCATCAAGCCTTAAATCTAGTGTTGATGCATCTATCGTTGACACAACTGAGGTCTACTCAGCTTCTTCAACTGTTTGGGGGGCCCTTCCTAGCCAGGCCTAGTGCCTTCTGAAGTGCTCTCAGTTTTGTATATTCTTTTGTTGGCGCGTTTACTTGCACTGGTGGCGAACTTTGATGCCCAGTGGATGTAATATGTGATAGCCGTGATAGCCTAGCGTAAGTTGCTTGCTTATTTATTTCCTTGTTGTCTTGTTTATTTGTTTGCTTGTAGTCATTGCAGTTCTTTTTCCGCGGTTTGCTAGTGGCTGTAATAACCTATTTTTTAAAACTAGGCTACAATAACCATGGGCTAATATTTACTGTAGTGACACTGGGCCTCCTACGGGCCGTAGAAACTTTAACACCCCAGATGTAAAACTTCCATATTTGGCAATATATCTATGTTGGTCTCCATCCAATTCCATTCGGGGTCCCATCTTTTGGTCTCATTTTGTTTTGTTATGTTGTTCTACTCATTTCATTGCCATACTTACCTTGTCATATTGCGTTTGCAATTCTTGTCATATTCCTTTTTGCCATCATATGTTTGCATATTCAATGTTGTGTTGTGCTTATGTCAACTTGCATTTCCATGATATGCATGCATGATATGTTGTTGCATGTTCTATGTGTGATCCATTGTAACGCCCCGAATCCGATGCGCCAGGTGTCTGCCAGTTATTCGTCGTCTTTGCCATGTCATTTGCTTGCGTGTTGCATTTTTCCATGTCATCATATGCATTTCATATCATGTCATCATGCGCATTTCATTTCGCATACGTGTTCGTCTCATGCATCCGAGCATTTTCCCCGTTGTCCGTTTTGCAATCCGGCGCTCCTATGTCTCCCGGCGCCCTTTTACCTCTTTTCGTAAAGCGGGTGTTAAACGGTCTTGGAATGGACCGAGGTTTGTCAAGCGGCCTTGGTATAGCACCGGTAGACCGCCTGTCAAGTTTCGTGCCATTTGGAGGTCGTTTGGTACTCCAACGGTTAGCCGGGTAACCGCAAAGGCCTCTTTTGTGTTGCAGCCCAACACCCCTTCCAAACTGGCCCAAAACCCACCGAACTCCCCTCCATGATCTCGGTCGTTCGATCACGATCGCGTGGCCGAAAACCGGACCTCATTTGGACTCTCCTAGCTCCCTCTACCTATAAATATGTGCCTCCCCCGGAATTCGCGGATCAAATCCCCCCCGTAACCCTAGCCTTTCCCTCCGTGCCACCGGACATGTCCGCCGACGGCCGGACACGTCCAGCCGACACGTCGCCCGGGCCAATCGGCGCTCGCCACGTCACCCAGCCGCCTCCCGCCTCCAATCCGCCGCCGCCACCTGTCCCCACGCCGCTTCCCCATCACAGCGGCCAGCAGCAGCATCGCGTGATCGGGCCGCAGGGCCAGATCCCGCCGGCGCCCGCCCGCCTGCGCCGCCCGCTCCTCGGCGCTGCCCGCCGGCTGCCGCCGCCGCCGCCGCCGCCACGCCGCCGATTTCGGCCACAAGCCTCCCGAGGGCCGCCAAGGCTCCCGCCGCCCAGCGCGTCTCCTCCCGCCGCCCGGAGTGCCTCGCCGGCGCTCACGCCCGACCTCGTCCGCCGCCCGGTGCCAAGACCCGCCACCGCCTCCGGCCGCCTCACGCCGCTTCGGCGGAGCGCTGACTCGCCGCCCGGCCGCCCGAGCCGGGCCGGCCTCTCCTCGCCGCCCCGCCCTCTCCGGCCACCGGCGCCATGGATCCGCGAGATCCGCCGCCGCCTCGGTTCACGGGCCCGCGTTGACTTCCCCCCCGAGGTCTATTTTTCTCTAAGTCCCCGTGCGTGCAGTTATTTTCATGCATTTTCATCAGGCCATAACTCTATGCATATAGCTCCGTTTCGTGCGCGTAATATGTCAAAATGTTCGTCTCAAAGAGTAGATCATTTCATCTCATTGCATCATTTTCATTTGAGCTCATCTTGATGCCCGAAATGCTGTTGGAAGAGTGCTATGTGATGTTAGTTTCTGTTTCTTAACAGAACATGCACTTTTGTCATTTTTGCCATGATTGATGTGTGCACCCTATGACCTTGAGTCCTACATGTGTTTTGTAATATGCCATGCCATATTTACAGTGGTGCTTGCTATGTATTTTTGTGATCTATGTGGTGACTAGCACAAGCATGCAAACTAGGTGTCTTGTTGTTGCTGATTTCAGCCCTGTTTTGCTGATATTTTTATGCCATGTTAACTTGATGCTACAGAGAGTTCCATGCATATTTTGAGATACTTCAGTAAGGATGTTTTGTTATAGATGTCTTGCTCTATCCATCCATGCCCTTGTTTGCAATTATGGAGTGCCATAGCTTGAGTCAATCGAGCTCTACTTTTGCTATAAAATGTTTCCTGGCAGATTGTTTACATGTTATTCAATTTTTCCAAGGTTGTTGTAGTTGATCCATGCACCCTATGACCTTGCTCTTGCCATGTATAGCTTCTACGCCATGTCTTCTTACTGTTGGTTGCCTTGCCATGCCATGTATTGCTCTGTGGTGTGTGGTTCAAGCTCACCAACATGCCTACTTATTGTTGTTTCTGCCATGTATGAATCTGTAATATAACTTGCCATGTTTACGTGGGTGCCATCATATTTTATGATCCTTTTTGGCTTATGGTCAGTAAGGGACTTTTGTTCTATGCATTTATTAGATTCAGGCCATGCCTTGATTTGCTATGATAAGTTCCTGTAGCATGTTGTTTGCTTGCTCTGAAAATTGCAACCTGATGTTATTTCTGCCAATGCCTGAAACTGTTATTATTTGCAATCTTGCCATGTCATTTTGAGCATGTTCTAGTTGTTTCTGGAGATAGCTCAGTGTTCATGTTTTGTAATGCTTTACCTTTACATCATGCTCATGCCTTTTGTTTTCATGTTGAGGTCCTGTAGCTTGTTGTTTTGATGCTTGCAATATGCCTAGTTGCTGTTTTGGACAGATTGTTGTCATGACCTGTATACGATGTATGTGTTGCACCGTTGCTCCGTTTTGAGTGTGCTCTATATGAAACTTGCTTCATTTTGCATGTAGTTTCATATTATCATGTTGCATCCTTGTTTTGAGGTGTTTGCTTGATGTTTGTATGCATTTTGCATCAATGCCATGTTTAACTTGTTTTGCTCATATCTTCTAGGCCGTAGCTCCGAATCTAATGAACTTTATATGTAACTTGACTAGAATTTCGTGTAGATCATCGTGGTGCATCTTAACTTGCTGTTTAACAACTTGAACATAAGGATTATTCAGATCTGGACCAATTTCGAAATTTGCATATGAGGACTTACCGGAATTGTTATATGTTGCTCCCGGCCTCATTTAAACTTGCTTTGATGTGTTGTTCTTGTTTGCATCATCTCTTGCCATGAGTAGCTTCATCTAGTTTTGTCATGCATCATGTTTGTTGTGCATCTTGTCATGTTCTTGTGTGGTGTGTTTACCATGTTGTGTGCTTCTTCTTGTTAGTTCCTGTTTGCTATGATCGTGAGGATTCGCTCGCTCACGCATGGTTCGGTTTCATCCGTTCATCTTCTTCATGGACTCGTTATTCTTCCTTGCGGGATTTCAGGCAAGATGACCGCTACCCTGGATCTCACTACTAACATTGCTATGCTAGTTGCTTCGTTCTTTCGCTATGCTGCGCTACCTATCACTTGCTGCTCAAGCCATCCCAAATTGCCATGTCAGCCTCTAACCTTTTTGTACCCTTCCTAGCAAACCGTTGTTTGGCTATGTTACCGCTTTGCTCAGCCCCTCTTATAGCGTTGTTAGTTGTAGGTGAAGATGAAGTTTGTTCCTTGTTGGAACATGGAGATGTTGTTCCTTGTTGGAACATGTTTACTTGTTGGGATATCACAATATATCTTATTTTATTAATGCATCTATATATTTGGTAAAGGGTGGAAGGCTCGGCCTTATGCCTGGTGTTTTGTTCCACTCTTGCCACCCTAGTTTCCGTCATATCGGTATTATGTTCCCGGATTTTGCGTCCCTAACGCGGTCGGGTGATTTATGGGACCCCCTTGACAGTTCGCTTTGAATAAGACTCGTCCAGCAAGGCCCAACATTGGTTTTACCATTTGCCTCACCACCACCTACTTTTCCCTTGGGAGTCGCTCTCTCGAGGGTCATCTTTATTTAGCCCCCCGGCCGTGCTTCTCTAAGTGCTGGCCTGAACTGAGCTACTGCATGGGGCCACCTTGAGGCAACCCGAGGATTGGTTTTACTCGTAGCTAGTCTCATCCGTGTTGCCTCGAGAATGAGATATGTGCAGCTCCTATCGGGATTGTCGGCGATCGGGCGGCTTTGCTGGTCTTGTTTTATTGTGTCGAAATGTCTTGTAGCCGGATTCCGAGACTGATCGGGTCTTCCGGGAGAAGGAATATCCTCCGTTGATCGCGAGAGCTTATCATGGGCTGTTGGGACACCCCGCAGGGTATAAACTTTCAAGAGTCGTGCCCATGGTTATGTGGCAGATGGGAATTTGTTAATGTCCGTTGTAGAAAACCCGAAGTTGATCATAATTAAAATACACCAACCGTAATGCGTAATCGTGAGTGTCTCTTTTCGGGTTGATCGAGAGGAGAACACGGTTTCGGGTTATGTCGACGTAAGTAGGAGTTCAGGATCACTTCTTGATCATTGTTAGTTGACGACCGCCTTTGTTTCTCTTCTCGCTCTCATTTGCGTATGTTAGCCACCATATCATGCTTAGTCGCTGCTGCAACCTCACCACCTTACCCCCCTTCCTTTCCCTTTAAGCTTTGCTAGTCTTGATACCCATGGTAATGGGATTGCTGAGTCCTCGTGGCTCACAGATTACTACACCACCAGTTGCAGGTACAGGTTGCGATGCTCATGACGTGAGAGCGATGTTTGCTTGTATTGGAGTTCTTCTTCTGCTTCTTCTTCGATCAGGGGATAGGTTCCAGGTCGGTAGCCTGGGCTAGCAGGGTGGATTTCGTTTGAGTTTCTGTTTATGTTTCATCCGTAGTCGGATGTTGATCTTGTATTTGATGTTGATGTATTCTTGTGGCATTCGTGCCTTATGTATGTATCCCTATCTATTATGTAATGTTGATGTAATGATATCCACCTTGCAAAAGCGTTTCAATATGCGGGTCTATCCTTGGTGGGACCGTCGAGTTCCTTTTGGATAGGGTCGCATATTGGGCGTGACAAGTTGGTATCAGAGCCTCGACCGGCCCTAGGAGCCCCCTTGATTGATCGTGTAGTTTGGCCGTTGTTGAGTCTAGAAGAAAACTATTTTCGGAGTCTAGTTATATCGGAGAGTAGGAATTCTTTTTACTCCTCATCCCCTTCGTCGCTCTGGTAAGGAATCTTGACGTAGGTGTTTTGAATTACTCCTCTTCCCGTTCAAATTTTTCTTTAGGATCACGCAGTTGGTTTTCCGGTAGTTGTCCATCCTCTTTTGTCCGGTGCATTTCTCGTCAAGTCGACTCGAACCCTTTCATCTTTGAGTTCAATCCTCAGCTGTTTTTTTCCCACCCGCCCTCCCTTTTCTTCTCGGAACCGGAGTCCGTAATCGAGTATCCATCCTCCTCGTGTGAAGCCATTGCTTTCTTCAACCGGTGTTTTCTCTTCAAGATATTCGTCGGTTTCCCCTTCCAAGTTGCCTTTGTTTTCCCGCCCTCCCACCCTTTTTCTTCCCGGAGTTTGAGTCTGTTTTGACCATCAATTTCATCCGTGCAGAGTATCTTCAGTCTTTTCTCAATTATTTCAACCGGTGAATTCTCGTCTTGTTCGTCATTCTTCATCCCTTTTTCTTTTTCCGGTGGATTCAATTCAAGTTTTTCGGTGTTGATCATATTCTTTTCCTTGGATCAAGTGTTCTCTTTGCTCGTTCGCCTCTCGCCAGTTTATCATTCCGGAGTTCGGAAGACATATCATGAGATTCGTATGTGTTCTAATTAATTCGAGGCGGTCACCTCAGTCAAATATTTCATTTGTTCCGGTGCATCATCTATCTGTTCAACATCCCTTTCCAACGGTGTTATCTCTTCAGTGGGCCCTAACCCACAGGTCTTTTCCCAGGATCTTACCTGACTCTTCTAATTATTCCGGAGCCATTCTCAATTCTTTTCGGAGTTTGACGTAAGAATGAATTTCATCAGTCAGATGCCTTTCCAAGATCGATTTCAAATCATTTCATTGTTGGCTCAACCCTTCCTCTTTTCATTCTCTCGGAGTATCTCAATAATTTTTGCGTTGTTTCTCGTTGTCATTTGAAGATCGAAGATGAGTTCCTCTTAAATCTTGTCTGTTCCCCCGGAGATTCATGGTGCTAGCTCGATGTTATCCTATCTAATTGTTTCCAGTCATGCAAATTCTTTTCACCCATCCGGAGTATGTCAGAAGTTGTTTTCCCGTTTCTTTTCACCGGAGGCCATCATTCCAATTATCGTTCTCCAATTATCCCGGTGCCTCGTTCAAGTGTTTTTTAGTCAGCTCATGATCTCTTTGTTCTTTTGCATCTAAATCCCCTCTAGCTTATTGGTTCTTCTAATTCTTCCCGGTGATTCATTCTCTTTCATCAGTCATTTCCAAATTCTTACGGTGATTCCTTCAGATTCATTTTTCCTTGATTATCATTTTAATCCATTCGTTCTCTCAAATCCTTCCGGTGGTTCATGAAGACTTTCTCAAGTTTTGTGCGATGTTTCCCCTTAATCCTTTTTTAACGAGAATAAGTAGTATGTGAAATCCATTTCATGTCATCAATTTAATTTGATGAAGGATAAGCATACAATAAATCTTATTCTTATTTCATCCAAGTGTCTAATCCTTTCCTTCGGAGTTTGTTCTTGAGGAATAAATTCTAGTTCCAAGTGTTTTCATCTTTTCTTTTCCGGAGTTCAATTATTTTCTCGGCCTTTTCATCGGAACCTCCGTCTAAATCATTGCAAGGCTTTAGTCTTATTCTTTATTCCTTCATTTTATCTCGTCATCCTTTTGTTACCGGAGTTCTTCATGGTGGTTCTTCACGATTTAATTCTTTCTTCAAGAGTTCATCAAGATTTTGTTGGTGGAGTTCAATTATCTTTTCTTCTCACTTCTCGAAGTGCAATTAATTCTCCGTATTCCTTTGAAATGGAGTTTTGCATTTCTTTGTTCCTCTCAGCTATCCAATTATTTCCCTTTGTGGCCGGTTATCACCTTATGATTTTGAGAGGTTATCCATAAGTCCACAACAAGCATATTCTTTTCGTTGTTGATTGTCTCAACAACTCCGTTTAAACCTTCCTTCTAAATTCTTTTCATTCCATTCTTCAATTCTTCCGGAGGCTTTGCGTTGTTTATCTCGTCAAGTGTCATTCCATCTTCTGAAGCTCGTGTTCTAATCATTCCATTTTTAGCCGGTGTGCTGCCTAAATCCTTTCAGTCTTATTCGTTTCTTTTCTCATTCTAACCACTCTGGTTAGAACGAGGGGTTTCATAGTCTATCTGATTTCGCGATCTTTTGATTCTCGTCATTCTCGTCGTTCCTCTCTTCTTCTCGAGTGCTCTCGATTCTTTGCTTCTTCTCTTGAGTTCTTGCTTCACCTCTTCCTCTTTCCCTTCCATCTCGGTCCTAAGATCTCGGGACGAGATCTCTTGTTAGTGGAGGAGTGTTGTAACGCCCCGAATCCGATGCGCCAGGTGTCTGCCAGTTATTCGTCATCTTTGCCATGTCATTTGCTTGCGTGTTGCGTTTTTCCATGTCATCATATGCATTTCATATCATGTCATCATGCGCATTTCATTTCGCATACGTGTTCGTCTCATGCATCCGAGCATTTTCCCCGTTGTCCGTTTTGCAATCCGCGCCCTATGTCTCCGGCGCCCCTTTTACCTCTTTTAGTAAAGGGTGTTAAACGGTCTTGAATGGACCGAGGTTTGTCAAGCGGCCTTGGTATAGCACCGTAGACCGCTGTCAAGTTTCGTGCCATTTGAGGTCGTTTGGTACTCCAACGGTTAGCCGGTAACCGCAAAAGGCCTCTTTTGTGTTGCAGCCCAACACCCTTCCAAACTGGCCCAAAACCCACCGAATTCCCCTCCATGCTCTCGGTCGTTCGATCACGATCACGTGGCAAAACCGCACCTCATTTGACTCTCCTAGCTCCCTCTACCTATAAATATGTGCCTCCCGAATTCATGGATCAAATCCCCCAGAACCCTAGCCTTTCCCTCCGCGCCGCCGGACATGTCCGCCGACGGCCGAACACATCCAGCCGCCACGTCGCCCAGGCCAATCGGCGCTCACCACGTCACCCAGCCGCCTCCCGCCTCCAATCCGCCGCCGCCCCGTCGCCGCGCGCCGCGATTGGAGCCCTGGGCGAATCCCGCCAGCGCCCGCCCGCCTGGCGCGCGCCGCCCCCGCTGCCGCTGGCTGCCGCCCGCTGCCGCCCGGCCGCCGACTCCTCGCCACAAGGCCTCCTCCCGAAGCGCCGCGGCACCCGCCGCCCGCCGGAGTGCCTCGCCCGGCGCTCAAGCCCGGCGCGTCCGTCGCCCGGTGCCGCAAGACCCGCCGCCTCGCTTCGCCTCCGCCTCTTTCGCCGGGCCGCTGCTCGCCGCCCGCCCGCCCGCTTCGAGCCGGCCGGCCTCCTCCCAGCCGCCTGCCCTCTCCGGCCACCGGCGCCGCGGATCCGGCGAGATCCGCCGCCGCCTCGGTTCACGGGCCCGCGTTGACTTCCCCCCCGAGGTCTATTTTTCTCCAAGTCCCCGTGCCTGTAGTTATTTTCATGTATTTTAATCAGGCCATTACTCTATGCATATAGCTCCGTTTCGTGCGTGTAATATGTCAAAATGTTCGTCTCGAAGAGTAGATCATTTCATCTCATTGCATCATTTTCATTTGAGCTCATCTTGATGCCCGAAATGCTGTTGGAAGAGTGCTATGTGATGTTAGTTTCTGTTTCTTAACAGAACATGCACTTTTGTCATTTTTGCCATGATTGATGTGTGCACCCTATGACCTTGAGTCCTACATGTGTTTTGTAATATGCCATGCCATCTTTACAGTGGTGCTTGCTATGTATTTTTGTGATCTATGTGGTGACTAGCACAAGCATGCAAACTAGGTGTCTTGTTGTTGCTGATTTCAGCCCTGTTTTGCTGATATTTTTATGCCATGTTAACTTGATGCTACAGAGAGTTCCATGCATATTTTGAGATACTTCAGTAAGGATGTTTTGTTATAAATGTCTTGTTCTATCCATCCATGCCCTTGTTTGCAATTATGGAGTGCCATAGCTTGAGTCAAGCGAGCTCTACTTTTGCTATAAAATGTTTCCTGGCAGATTGTTTACATGTTATTCAATTTTGCCAAGGTTGTTGTAGTTCATCCATGCACCCTATGACCTTGCTCTTGCCATGTATAGCTTGTTTGCCATGTATTCTTACTGTTGGTTGCCTTGCGATGCCATGTATTGCTCTGTGGTGAGTGGTTCAAGCTCACCAACATGCCTACTTATTGTTGTTTCTGCCATGTATGAATCTGTAATATAACTTGCCATGTTTACGTGGAGTGCCATCATATTTTCTGGTCCTTTTTGGCTTATGGTCAGTAAGGGACTTTTGTTCTATGCATTTAGTAGATTCATGCCATGCCTTGTTTTGCTATGATAAGTTCCTGTAGCATGTTGTTTGCTTGCTCTGAACATTGCAACCTGATGTTATTTCTGCCAATGCCTGAAACTGTTATTATTTGCAATCTTGCCATGTCATTTTGAGCATGTTCTAGTTGTTTCTGGACATAGCTCAGTGTTCATGTTTTGTAATGCTTTACCTTTACATCATGCTCATGCCTTTTGTTTTCATGTTGAGATCTTGTAGCTTGTTGTTTTGATGCTTGCAATATGCCTAGTTGCTGTTTTGGACAGATTGTTGTCATGACTTGTATATGATGTATGTGTTGCACCGTTGCTCCGTTTTGAGTGTGCTCTATATGAAACTTGCTTGATTTTGCATGTAGTTTCATATTATCATGTTGCATCCTTGTTTTGAGGTGTTTGCTTGATGTTTGTATGCATTTTGCATCAATGCCATGTTTAACTTGTTTTGCTCATATCTTCTAGGCCGAGTCTCAATCTAATGAACTTTATATGTAACTTGACTAGAATTTCGTGTAGATCATCGTGGTGCATCTTAACTTGCTGTTTAACAACTTGAACATAAGTATTATTCAGATCTGGACCAATTTCGAAATTTGCATATGAGGACTTACCGGAATTGTTATATGTTGCTCCCGGCCTCATTTAAACTTGCTTTGATGTGTTGTTCTTGTTTGCATCATCTCTTGCCATGAGTAGCTTCATCTAGTTTTGTCATGCATCATGTTTGTTGTGCATCTTGTCATGTTCTTGTGTGGTGTGTTTACCATGTTGTGTGCTTCTTCTTGTTAGTTCCTATTTCGTTGCGATCGTGAGGATTCGTTCGTCTACGCTTGGTTCGGCTTCATCCGTTCATCTTCTTCATGGATTCGTTCTTCTTCCTTGCGGGATTTCAGGCAAGATGACCGCTACCCTGGATCTCACTACTAACATTGATATGCTAGTTGCTTCGTTCTTTCGCTATGCTGCGCTACCTATCACTTGCTGCTCAAGCCATCCCAAATTGCCATGTCAGCCTCTAACCTTTTTGTACCCTTCCTAGCAAACCGTTGTTTGGCTATGTTACCGCTTTGCTCAGCCCCTCTTATAGCGTTGTTAGTTGCAGGTGAAGATGAAGTTTGTTCCTTGTTGGAACATGGAGATGTTGTTCCTTGTTGGAACATGTTTACTTGTTGGGATATCACAATATATCTTATTTTATTAATGCATCTATATATTTGGTAAAGGGTGGAAGGCTCGGCCTTATGCCTGGTGTTTTGTTCCACTCTTGCCGCCTCTAGTTTCCGCCATATCGGTATTATGTTCCCGGATTTTGCGTCCCTAACGCGGTCGGGTGATTTATGGGACCCCTTGACAGTTCGCTTTGAATAAGACTCGTCCAAAGAAGGCCCAACATTGGTTTTACCATTTGCCTCACCACCACCTACTTTTTCCTTGGGAGTCTCTCTCTCGAGGGTCATCTTTATTTAGCCCCCGGGCCAGTGCTTCTCTAAGTGCTGGCTCTGAACCGAGCTACTCATGGGCCACCTTGAGGCAACCCGAGGATTGGTTTTACTCAGTAGCTAGTCTCATCCGTGTTGCCCTGAGAATGAGATATGTGCAGCTCCTATCGGGATTGTCGGCGCATCAAAGCGGCTTTGCTGGTCTTGTTTTATTGCTGTCGAATGTCTTGTAGCCGGATTCCGAGACTGATCGGGTCTTCCGGGGAGAAGGAATATCCTTCGTTGATCGCGAGAGCTTGTCATGGGCTGTTGGGACACCCTGCAGGGTATAAACTTTCGAGAGCCGTGCCTGCGGTTATGTGGCGGATGGAATTTGTTAATGTCCGGTTGTAGAAAACCCGGTTGATCTTAATTAAAATACACCAACCGTGTGCGTAACCGTGAGTGTCTCTTTTCGGGGTTGATCGAGAGGAGAACCCGGTTTCTGGGTTAAGCTTGACGTAAGTAGGAGTTCAGGATCACTTCTTGATCATTGTTAGTTGACGAACGTTCCTTTGTTTCTCTTCTCGCTCTCATTTGCGTATGTTAGCCACCATATCATGCTTAGTCGCTGCTGCAACCTCACCACCTTACCCCCCCCCCCTTCCTTTCCTTTTAAGATTTGCTAGTCTTGATACCCATGGTAATGGGATTGCTGAGTCCTCGTGGCTCACAGATTACTACACCACCAGTTGCAGGTACAGGTTGCGATGCTCATGACGTGAGAGCGATGTTTGCTTGTATTGGAGTTCTTCTTCTGCTTCTTCTTCGATCAGGGGATAGGTTCCAGGTCGGCAGCCTGGGCTAGCAGGGTGGATGTCGTTTTAGTTTCTGTTTATGTTTCATCCGTAGTAGGATGTTGATCTTGTATTTGATGTTGATGTATTCTTGTGGCATTCGTGCCTTATGTATGTATCCCTATCTATTATGTAATGTTGATGTAATGATATCCACCTTGCAAAAGCGTTTCAATATGCGGGTCTATCCTTGGTGGGACCGTCGAGTTCCTTTTGGATAGGGTCGCATATTGGGCGTGACAAGTTGGTATCAGAGCCTCGACCGACCCTAGGAGCCCCCTTGATTGATCGTGTAGTTTGGCCGTTGTTGAGTCTAGAAGAAAACTATTTTCGGAGTCTAGTTATATCGGAGAGTAGGAATTCTTTTTACTCCTCAGCCCCTTCGTCGCTCTGGTAAGGAATCTTGACGTAGGTGTTTTGAATTACTCCTCTTCCAGTTAAAATTTTTCTTTAGGATCACGCAGTTGGTTTTCCGGTAGTTTTCCATCCTCTTTTGTCCGGTGCATTTCTCGTCAAGTCGACTCGAACCCCTTCATCTTTGAGTTCAATCCTCAGCTGTTTTTTTCCCACCCGCCCTCCCTTTTCTTATCGGAACTGGAGTCCGTAATCGAGTATCCATCCTACTCGGGTGAAGCCTTTGCTTTCTTCAACTGGTGTTTTCTCTTCAAGATATTCGTCGGTTTCCCCTTCCAAGTTGCCTTTGTTTTCCCGCCCTCCCACCCTTTTTCTTCTCGGAGTTTGAGTCTGTTTCGACCATCAATTCATCCGTGCGGAGTATCTTCAGTCTTTTCTCAATTATTTCAACCGGTGAATTCTCGTCTTGTTCGTCATTCTTCATCCCTTTTTCTTTTTCCGGTGGATTCAATTCAAGTTTTTCGGTGTTGATCATATTCCTTTCCTTGGATCAAGTGTTCTCTTTGCTCGTTCGCCTCTCGCCAGTTTATCATTCCGGAGTTCGGAAGACATATCAGGAGATTCGTATGTGTTCTAATTAATTCGAGGCGGTCACCTCAGTCAAATATTTCATTTGTTCCGGTGCATCATCTATCTGTTCAACATCCCTTTCCAACGGTGTTGTCTCTTCAGTGGGCCCTAACCCACAGGTCTTTTCCCAGGATCTTACCTGACTCTTCTAATTATTTCGGAGCCATTCTCAATTCTTTTCGGAGTTTGACGTAAGAATGAATTTCATCAGTCAGATGCCTTTCCAAGATCGATTTCAAATCAGTTCATTGTTGGCTCAACCCTTCCTCTTTTCATTCTCTCGGAGTATCTCAATAATTTTTGCGGTGTTTCTCGTGTTCATTTGAAGATCGAAGAAGAGTTCCTCTTAAATCTTGTCTGTTCCCCCGGAGATTCATGGTGCTAGCTCGATGTTATCCTATCTAATTGTTTCCAGTCATGCAAATTATTTTCACCAATCCGGAGTATGTCAGAAGTTGTTTTCCCGTTTCTTTTCACCGGAGGCCATCATTCCAATTATCGTTCTCGAATTATCCCGGTGCCTCGTTCAAGTGTTTTTTAGTCAGCTCATGATCTCTTTGTTCTTTTGCATCTAAATCCCCTCTAGCTTATTGGTTCTTGTAATTCTTCCCGGTGATTCATTCTCTTTCATCAGTCATTTCCGAATTCTTACGGTGATTCCTTCAGATTCCTTTTTCCTTGATTATCATTTTAATCCATTCGTTCTCTCAAATCCTTCCGGTGGTTCATGAAGACTTTCTCAAGTTTTGTGCGATGTTTCCCCTTAATCCTTTTTTAACGAGAATAAGTAGTATGTGAAATCCATTTCATGTCATCAATTTAATTTGATGAAGGATAAGCATACAATAAATCTTATTCTTATTTCATCCAAGTGTCTAATCCTTTCCTTCGGAGTTTGTTCTTGAGGAATAAATTCTAATTCCAAGTGTTTTCATCTTTTCTTTTCCGGAGTTCAATTATTTTCTCGGCCTTTTCATCGGAACCTCCGTCTAAATCATTGCAAGGCTTTAGTCTTATTCTTTATTCCTTCATTTTATCTCGTCATCCTTTTGTTACCGGAGTTCTTCATGGTGGTTCTTCACGATTTAATTCTTTCTTCAAGAGTTCATCGAGATTTTGTTGGTGGAGTTCAATTATCTTTTCTTCTCACTTCTCGAAGTGCAATTAATTCTCCGTATTCCTTTGAAGTGGAGTTTTGCATTTCTTTGTTCCTCTCAGCTGTCCAATTATTTCCCTTTGTGGCCGGTTATCACCTTATGATTTTGAGAGGTTATCCATAAGTCCACAACAAGCATATTCATTTTCGTTGTTGATTGTCTCAACAACTCCGTTTAAACCTTCCTTCTAAATTCTTTTCATTCCATTCTTCAATTCTTCCGGAGGCTTTGCATTGTTTATCTCGTCAAGTGTCATTCCATCTTCTGAAGCTCGTGTTCTAATCATTCCATTTTTAGCCGGTGTGCTGCCTAAATCCTTTCAGTCTTATTCGTTTCTTTTCTCATTCTAACCACTCTGGTTAGAACGAGGGGTTTCATAGTCTATCTGATTTCGCGATCTTTTGATTCTCGTCATTCTCGTCGTTCCTCTCTTCTTCTCGAGTGCTCTCGATTCTTTGCTTCTTCTCTTGAGTTCTTGCTTCACCTCTTCCTCTTTCCCTTCCGTCTCGGTCCTAAGATCTCGGGACGAGATCTCTTGTTAGTGGAGGAGTGTTGTAACGCCCCGAATCCGATGCGCTAGGTGTCTGCCAGTTATTCGTCGTCTTTGCCATGTCATTTGCTTGCGTGTTGCCTTTTTCCATGTCATCATATGCATTTCATATCATGTCATCATGCGAATTTCATTTCGCATACGTGTTCGTCTCATGCATCCGAGCATTTTCCCGTTGTCCGCTTTTGCAATCCGGCGCCCTATGTCTCCGGCGCCTTTTTACCTCTTTTTTCGTAAGCGGGTGTTAAACGGTCTTAGAATGGACCGAGGTTTGTCAAGCGGCCTTGGTATAGCACCGGTAGACCGCCTGTCAAGTTTCGTGCCATTTGGAGGTCGTTTGGTACTCCAACGGTTAGCCGGGTAACCGCAAAGGCCTCTTTTGTGTTGCAGCCCAACACCCCTTCCAAACTGGCCCAAAACACACCGAACTCCCCTCCATGCTCTCGGTCGTTCGATCATGATCGCGTGGCCGAAAACCGCACCTCATTTGGACTCTCCTTGCTCCCTCTACCTATAAATATGTTCCTCCCCCGGAATTCGCGGATCAAATCCTCCCCCCAACCCTAGCCTTTCTCCGCCGGACATGTCCGCCGACAATGGACACGCCCAGCCGCCACGCCGCCGGGCAATCGGCGCCGCCACATCAACCAGCCGCCTCCGCCTCCAATCCGCCGCCGCCACCTGTCCCCACGCCGCCACCGTCGCCTGCCGCGTTCACAAGCTCAGATCGGGACCGCTGGGTTTTGATCCCACTGGCGCCGCCGCTCCCCGCTGCCCCGGCTGCCGCCGCCATGGCCGTCGCCGCCAGGCCGCCGACTCTCTCGCCACAAGGCCCCGAGGGCGCCACGGATCCCCGCCGCCTGCGCGTCTCCTCCCGCCGCCCGCGGAGTGCCTCGCCAGCGCTCACGCCTGCCGCAAGGTCCGCCGCCCGGTGCCGCGCACCCACAAGACTCCGCCCGCCTCCTCCTTCGCTTCGCCGCCGCGCGGCCTCGCCGCCCGGCCGCCCGAGCCGGCCGGCCTCCTCCCAGGCCGCCCCCGGCCCTCTCCGGCCACCGGCGCCGCGGATCCGGCGAGATCCGCCACCGCCTCGGTTCACGGGCCCGCGTTGACTTCCTCCCCGAGGTCTATTTTTCTCTAAGTTCTCGTGCCTGTAGTTATTTTCATGCATTTTCATCAGGCCATAACTCTATGCATATAGCTCCGTTTCGTGCATTTAATACGTCAAAATGTTCGCCTCGAAGAGTAGATCATTTCTTCTCATTGCATCATTTTCATTTGAGCTCATCTTGATGCCCGAAATACTGTTGGAAGAGTGCTATGTGATGTTAGTTTCTGTTTCTTAACAGAACATGCACTTTTGTCATTTTTGCCATGATTGATGTGTGCACCCTATGACCTTGAGTCCTACATATGTTTTGTAATATGCCATGCCATCTTTACAGTGGTGCTTGCTATGTATTTTTGTGATCTATGTGGTGACTAGCACAAGCATGCAAACTAGGTGTCTTGTTGTTGCTGATTTCAGCCTGCTTTTGTCGATATTTTTATGCCATGTTAACTTGATGCTACAGAGAGTTCCATGCATATTTTGAGATACTTCAGTAAGGATGTTTTGTTATACATGTCTTGCTCTATCCATCCATGCCCTTGTTTGCAATTATGGAGTGCCATAGCTTGAGTCAATCGAGCTCTACTTTTGCTATAAAATGTTTCCTGGCAGATTGTTTACATGTTATTCAATTTTGCCAAGGTTGTTGTAGTTGATCCATGCACCCTATGACCTTGCTCTTGCCATGTATAGCTTCTATGCCATGTCTTCTTACTGTTGGTTGCCTTGCCATGCCATGTATTGCTCTGTGGTGAGTGGTTCAAGCTCACCATCATGCCTACTTATTGTTGTTTCTGCCATGTATGAATCTGTAATATAACTTGCCATGTTTACGTGGGTGCCATCATATTTTCTGATCCTTTTTTGCTTATGGTCAGTAAGGGACTTTTGTTCTATGCACTTAGTAGATTCATGCCATGCCTTGTTTTGCTATGATAAGTTCCTGTAGCATGTTGTTTGCTTGCTCTGAACATTGCAACCTGATGTTATTTCTGCCAATGCGTGAAACTGTTATTATTTGCAATCTTGCCATGTCATTTTGAGCATGTTCTAGTTGTTTCTGGACATAGCTCAGTGTTCATGTTTTGTAATGCTTTACCTTTACATCATGCTCATGCCTTTTGTTTTCATGTTGAGATCTTGTAGCTTGTTGTTTTGATGCTTGCAATATGCCTAGTTGCTGTTTTGGACAGATTGTTGTCATGACTTGTATAGGATGTATGTGTTGCACCGTTGCTCCGTTTTGAGTGTGCTCTATATGAAACTTGCTTGATTTTGCATGTAGTTTCATATTATCATGTTGCATCCTTGTTTTGAGGTGTTTGCTTGATGTTTGTATGCATTTTGCATCAATGCCATGTTTAACTTGTTTTGCTCGTATCTTCTAGGCCGTAGCTCCGAATCGAATGAACTGTATATGTAACTTGACTAGAATTTCGTGTAGATCATCATGGTGCATCTTAACTTGCTGTTTAACAACTTGAACATAAGTATTATTCAGATCTGGACCAATTTCGAAATTTGCATATGAGGACTTACCGGAATTGTTATATGTTGCTCCCGGCCTCATTTAAACTTGCTTTGATGTGTTGTTCTTGTTTGCATCATCTCTTGCCATGAGTAGCTTCATCTAGTTTTGTCATGCATCATGTTTGTTGTGCATCTTGTCATGTTCTTGTGTGGTGTGTTTACCATGTTGTGTGCTTCTTCTTGTTAGTTCCTGTTTCGCTATGATCGTGAGGATTCGCTCGCTCACGCTTGGTTCGCTTCATCCGCTCATCTTCTTCATGGACTCGTTCTTCTTCCTTGCGGGATTTCAGGCAAGATGACCGCTACCCTGATCTCACTACTAACATTGATATGCTAGTTGCTTCGTTTTTTCGCTATGCTGCGCTACCTATCACTTGCTGCTCAAGCCATCCCAAATTGCCATGTCAGCCTCTAACCTTTTTGTACCCTTCCTAGCAAACCGTTGTTTGGCTATGTTACCGCTTTGCTCAGCCCCTCTTATAGCGTTGTTAGTTGCAGGTGAAGATGAAGTTTGTTCCTTGTTGGAACATGGAGATGTTGTTCCTTGTTGGAACATGTTTACTTGTTGGGATATCACAATATATCTTATTTTATTAATGCATCTACGTATTTGGTAAAGGGTGGAAGGCTCGGCCTAATGCCTGGTGTTTTGTTCCACTCTTGCTGCCCTAGTTTCCGTCATATCGGTATTATGTTCCCGGATTTTGCGTCCCTAACACGGTCGGGTGATTTATGGGACCCCCTTGACAGTTCGCTTTGAATAAGACTCGTCCAGCAAGGCCCAACATTGGTTTTACCATTTGCCTCACCACCACCTACTTTTCCCTTGGGAGTCGCTCTCTCGAGGGTCATCTTTATTTAGCCCCCCCGGGCCAGTGCTTCTCTAAGTGCTGGCCTGAACCGAGCTGATCTGCTGGGCCACCTTGAGGCAACCCGAGGATTGGTTTTACTCAGTAGCTAGTCTCATCGGTGTTGCCACGAGAACGAGATATGTGCAGCTCCTATCGGGATTGTCGGCGATCGGGCGGCTTTGCTGGTCTTGTTTTATTGCTGTCGAAATGTCTTGTAGCCGGATTCCAGACTGATCGGGTCTTCCGGGAGAAGGAATATCCTTCGTTGATCGCGAGAGCTTATCATGGGCTGTTGGGACACCCCGCAGGTATAAACTTTCGAGAGCCGTGCCCTGCGGTTATGTGGCAGATGGGAATTTGTTAATGTCCGTTGTAGAAAACCCGTTGATCTTAATTAAAATACACCAACCGTGTGCGTAACCGTGAGTGTCTCTTTTCGGGGTTGATCGAGAGGAGAACACGGTTTCTGGGTTATGTCTGACGTAAGTAGGAGTTCAGGATCACTTCTTGATCATTGTTAGTTGACGACCGTTCCTTTGTTTCTCTTCTCGCTCTCATTTGCGTATGTTAGCCACCATATCATGCTTAGTTGCTGCTGCAACCTCACCACCTTACCCCCCCTTCCTTTCCCTTTAAGCTTTGCTAGTCTTGATACCCATGGTAATGGGATTGCTGAGTCCTCGTGGCTCACAGATTACTACACCACCAGTTGCAGGTACAGGTTGCGATGCTCATGACGTGAGAGCGATGTTTGCTTGTATTGGAGTTCTTCTTCTGCTTCTTCTTCGATCAGGGGATAGGTTCCAGGTCGGCAGCCTGGGCTAGCAGGGTGGATGTCGTTTGAGTTTCTGTTTATGTTTCATCCGTAGTCGGATGTTGATCTTGTATTTGATGTTGATGTATTCTTGTGGCATTCGTGCCTTATGTATGTATCCCTATCTATTATGTAATGTTGATGTAATGATATCCACCTTGCAAAACCGTTTCAATATGCGGGTCTATCCTTGGTGGGACCGTCGAGTTCCTTTTGGATAGGGTCGCATATTGGGCGTGACATCCATGCACCACCACCTCCTTGCATCACCATCTCTCCTTCTCTTTCTTTCTTTTTTTGCAAGTGCCATTTTACCCTCCTTCATAAATGTTCAACTTTGCCTCAATATTCTATCACCATGTCATTTACCTCTCTGCCAAGTATCACCTTATTTGAAGTTGTTTTGGTCAGGTTCAAAAATGACCGAAGTTTGAATTTTATTCAAACTTGTTTTATTTTTATACCTCTAAAAATGCCCAATGCAATTTATTCAAATAGTGGATAATCCCAGGAGCTTGGGAATATTTTTCATAATTACCAAATGCCTCTCCTAGTCCACTGGCCTTGTTCGTTTCTTCAGCTGGTTAATTATATAATCAGAAACTGGAAGGAAATGAGAAGGGGGACTTACCTCTCCTTACCTGGGCCTTCCCCTCACCTGCAGCCCAGCAGAGCACAGCTGCCGCTCCAACCGCAGCACAAAGCAGTAGTCCATACGCATGGGAGCATCTTCAAGCTCCTGTACGGCAGAGCATCCAGCATGTCCACGTCGACAACCTCGTTGATTTGATGGCCGGAGAAGATCCTTAGACCCCTATAAAGTTGTCCCCGGTGCCCTAGGGTCTCCCCTCAACCGATCCCCCTCCTCTCCTTCCTCGCCGCGCCCGTAAGCCGAGCCGCCTGCGCCGCTTCTGCCCACCATGAACCGATCGAACTTCAGCTCGAGCTCGGGATAGCTGCCGCCGGCGTGCACTCCGCCACATCCTCCTCGCCAACGCCGTCTGTTTTCCTCCACGACGCCGACCACGCCCCTGCTGTCCTCTTCCTCGCCTCGGATCGCTAAGTCCGCTACCTCCCGTCGTCCTCTTCCTCCCCTCGCTTCATGGACAGCAGCCCCGCCAAGTTCAGAGCCCTTTCGCCGCTTCCAAAGACGCCTCCGTCGACCACTGCCGTGTCCCGGGTGAGCTGGGTAACGCTCCTCCCTCTCCCATCCATCCCTTTGCATGTAGACACCTGTAGGACACGTCCCATCCATGTCTTCGCCCCGCTCGCAGTGCTCCGGCGATCTCTGAATTTTTTTGTGCGAAGTTGCTGTTCTACCGTAGCGTGCCCGAGTGTTCCCCGCTCTGGATACCCTCTCGCACCACGACCTGCTCGCACCCTCGCAGCAGAGCAGCGTCCCGCAGCCCGTGCTCGTGCCGGAGCTCGCCTTCGCTTCGTCTCGCTGCACCTAGCCGCCATGGACGCAAGTTCATGTGTGCACACACCCACACATGCGCGCATGCACACGCACGACCCGTAGCAGCAATGCCTCCCAATCCCGCAACCCCGCCGGTGTTCCACTGCTCTGGTGGTCGCTGTCGTTGCCCGCCGGCGCCGTCACCATCTTCCCCGTGCGGTGGGGAAGAAGGCTCGACCTTCCAGTGGTTCAATAGAGGCCGAGCCCCTTCCTGGTCACCTACCCATGCATAGCCCGCTGGTTGTCCCGGGTTCGAATCCCAAGCGCGCCCCCTTTTCCCTCTGAACATTTTTAACAACTGTCTCTATGACATCAGGGTCCCACCAGTCAGCCTCTCAGCGCCCTCCTCCAATTTTTTTTACCCTTATCCCCGCGCTTTCCATTTTTGGCAAGTCCCCGTTTTCCTTTCGGGCAAGTCCATTTCTGGACGTTTCCAAACAAGGAAAATGCCATTTCTGTCATATTCCATTTAGGGCAGTTTTTAACTAATTGCACTTGTGATGATTTTCTACAGCAACCCCAACATATTATATATGTTTTTGTGGTAGAAAAATCCCACAAATCCAGTGGTGGCATTAGTTTCTGCATTTGAGCAAGTTCATGAGCATGTCATTTTACATCATGTTGTTGTTTTGTCTTTTATGTGTTTGTTCATGCAAATATGCTATGTGGTTGTTTTGCACATGGATAGCTTCATTTTCATGTCTACTTCCTGCTAGAACTTGTTACATGCCATGACATGCCTTGTAGTGAGTTAATCAAGCTTGTAAAGATGCCATGTTGAATCTGTTTTTGCCATGTCCTGAAACTTCAGTAAGTCTGGAACTGTTAATAAATCTTGCCATGTTTGCATGGGAGCCATCATATTTTCTGTGCCCTTTTGGCTCATGGTCAGTAAGGGACTTTTGTTCTATGCTTTGATTAGAATCATGCCATGTCTTGTTTTGATATTATAAGTTCCTGTAGCATGTTGATTGCTTGCTCTGAACATTGCAACCTGATGCTGTTTATGCCATGTCCAAGCTGATATTTTTGCACTTTTGCCATGCTTGTTTGAACCTGCTATTGTGTGATTTAGCCGTAGCTCAGTGTTCCTTTTTTGTCAAGAATCTCCTGTAGATCACTGCCATATGCTTTGTTGTTATGTTGGGGTGCTGTAGCATAGTTTCTTGTTGCATGCTAAGTAGCATCGTGCTGTTAATCGCAGATTTGTGTCATTCTTGTTTTGCTTGCCATTTGCAAACAGTGCATCCGTTCCCGGTGTCGGGGAAGCTGATCGTGTCCCACGAACACCTACGGGACCTGGGTCCCTTGTGGTTCGGAGGGGGGCGGAGATTGCACAAAGAGCGGATCGAGGCGACGCACACGAGCAGATTTACCCAGCTTCGGAGCTCTCCGGAGAGATAATACTCCTACTGCTGCTTTGTGGATTATCTTGTGTTCTTGCTAGGGAGCAATGGGAGCTACAAAACCTAGCCTGAGTGTGGTCTCGTATGAGTAGGATGAACTAAGCCGGAGCTGAACCGAACCCTTTCTACGTTGCACTTGGGCCTCCTTTTATAGGCATGAGGGGTCACCACATGTGGCAGTAGACAAGGGTAAGATGGTAAAACATAGGTTGGTACACCGCTTTGTGCAAAGTTGTACAGAATCTATACCTAACTCGACGGTAAGGGACAAAGTCATCAATGCCCGCCTCACGCCTCGAACAAAGGTAACAGGACCGCAAGTGCGCCTCCGCTTGCCACGATGGTAGCCTGTCGTCGCCGCTTATCGCTGCTCCCGGCTGGCTGCACAGCCTGGCCGACACGCTGCTTGGGAGAGCCCTGGTGACACATTGGCGGGTGAGCTGGAGCGAGATGAAGAGAGGTCACTTGTCGCTGGCGAGTACTTTGTCAGCGCAAGGTTCTTGTCACGCTGGAGCTTATCGCCACCAAGCCTTCCCAAGAAGCTCCTCTTGCCGGGCCTTGTTTTCGGCATACTGAGTATTCTTCCGGCAAGCTCCTCTTGCCGGGTCTTGACTACTTTGTTCTTGAATGGCTCACCGCAAGTTCCTCTTGCCGGGTCTTGTTTTCTGACGGGTCATGAGGGTCTTGGCAGACGCCTCGGCAAGGCTTGCCACGGACGCCGCGATCGCTGCAGACAGTGTTCGGGTACTAAGGTACCCCTACTTTAGTACACCGACAGAGCCCCGGTCTGGCTATACATGGCGCCGAAGCGCTGTTGGGCCAGGCCCAAAATAGGCACGGGCACGCTGCCTGGGTCCAAACCAAATCCACTCATGAGCGCTGTTGGGTCAGGCCCAAAACAGGGTACGGCACGCCGCCTGGGTCCAAACCAACCACTCAGATCCGCTGCTTCTCTCAGAACGGCACGCGCCAATTGCGGCGTCGTGGGGAAGTGGGCGGCGGCGAGGTCGCCTCATCCGTCAGCCTCGGTTCTGATCCCCGCCACGTGGTTCCCATGCTCTTGGGGTCACGGACGGTGGAAGTGGAAACTAGCCCGTTATGCGAGCAGAGGCAGTGGTCGGCCCCGATTCCCTGCTCTTCCCACGCCTGATTCACCGAAAGGGCGACTGAGCCCCACCTTGCTTCTTTTAAAAGAGCGGAAGGGGAGCGCAGGCCCGCACTCTCCCATCTCTCCTTTCTCAGCTTCGCTCCCCTTTCTCTCATTCGTCATGGAGAAAGGGAACCTTGGTTCTTCATCGGTGGCGGCGAGGGTCGCCAGAGACAGCGCCCCTCCCAACCCCACGCCTGGGTGGCAGAGCCAGCCACAAGAGGAAGAGGGAGGGGCGAGGTCGTGACGAGGTCGAGGCGCTCCTTTTGTCCTTCTCGCCTCCTTGACCCACCTCCTGAAGAGAGGGACAGGAAAAGGATTACGGGCATCTTATCTTTTTAAATTGTAATCCTTAGGGCCTTATCCGCATTTAAAACTTGTAATCCTCTCTTTCATGTCTTTCATTCTCCACGGACTGTATCTGAGTAGGATGTTTTTAATGAAAAAGGGATGCTTGAAAAGAGACGAAAGGCTTATATGATACCGCAGCCCCCGGCAATTCTGGCTTGCCGCAGCCCCCGGCAACTCTGGCTTGCCGGGGCTTGGGTGCCGGCGCACCCTTCTTCTCCTCTTCGCTGTTATTTCAGTTCTGAGAACAATTTAGCCAGTGCCGCAATGAGTTATTTTTGTAATATAACTTTGTTCTGGGCAATATTTGCTATGTTACTTCCTTTACTCGACTCTTGGCTTTGTATGTTACTGCCCTACGCTTTGGAAACTTGCGGCAGTAGCACCTTTGCCATGAAATGCGCCGAGTGCGGAACTTCAGCAGCCTCGCTAGCGGGTCGCTACCGACAAGCAACCTTGTCGCGACTAGCCGCAGCTCACTTAAGTTGTTGAGCGGACTCGAAAACAAAGTAAGGGCGCGACCAACACGATTTGGTTCCTTCACACGGTTTTCCATACAAAGCGCCGTCGCTCAAGGAAAATAACTTAAAATTTAAAACTGGTCGCTTAAGCTTAGCAACTTAGCTTTTCTGTTGTCCATTTTCCGGCAAGGCGAGTTCCTCGAAGCGACGCTATGCCCACACCATTATCTTCCCTTTTCCCCGGTTAACTTGTGGGGGATGAACCTTCTTCTTGTTTGAGAAGAAGGAAGAGAAAATAAAGTTATGGAGCCTAGTGGCTCGTTATCGCTACCGGTGTGGATGCTGCACAAAATGTTAGAAAACACATGCATATATGATTATGAGAGCATGTATTGACAAATGTGCGCAACACATAGGCTTTATCGATGCACGGGTCTGCGCCCGCTTTGTACAAAGGATTACATGCAACAGCTGCAAGACTTGTATTAAGGGTGGTTGCGGAACGGGTTCCGCAACTGCGCCTCATGGGTAAAACTTGCGAAGATGCTCTATATTCCAGGAATTGCTCACCGAAGGCCATCTTCGTCTCAAAGCGGACAGCGCCGGCCTAGTGACTCGCTTTCACCCGATAAGGGCCTTCCCACTTCAAGGCCAACTTGTTGGAATTCTTGGCGGATTGAACGCGCCAAGAACAAGGTCGCCTTCCTCAAGCTTCCGCATTAACTTTGCGGCAATGGTAGCGACGCAAAACTTGCTGATAACGAGCAGCTCGTACAAAGAGCTCAAGACGATCTTCCTCGAGGAGCAGCGTCATCTTGTCGCAGCTGCTCTTGCTCAAGCTCGCCATAGCGAGTACTGAGGAGACCCATACACGAAGTTCCGTGGGAGAACTGCCTCGCCAAGAGACTAGAGCAAAGGTGTCCGGCGGTGGCTCGATTTGGCGCCGTCCCGATCGACCAAAGAACCACCGCAGCTCCTCGATCCAGCCTCCTTCCGACTTGCGCAGCCTCGCCGAAAGTTCTGGTCTTGAGTCCTCGCAGCACTTCAAGTGTTTGCTCTCTCGCTGACCGCTGCTTCTCGGATGAGCAATGAAGCAAAGCAGATCTTGGCGCCAAGATCTTGGGCGATCGCATGAAGGTGCGGCTCGTGAACTGTGTGCCGTTGTCGGTGATGATCCGTTAGGAATCCCAAAACGGCAAACAATTGACTCAAGAACTTGACGGTTGATCGTGCTGTCACCTTCCTCACTGGTTCCACTTCCGCCACTTTGTGAACTTGTCGATTGCGACGCATAAGTATTCAAAGCCCCGACGGCTCGGGAAAAGGGCCGAGGATGTCGAGCCCTGCACGAGAAGGGCCAGGATAAAGGGATCGCCCGAGAGTTTGAGCTGGTTGGTGTATCTGTTTGGAATGGAACTGCACGCTTCACACTTTGTTACTTGTGCAGCTTGCATCCCGGAGGGCTTCGCCGAAAGAAACCTTGCCGGAAAGCTTTGCGGCAAGTGCTTTGCCGATGTGGTGACCACATATGCGCCCATGTATCTCTGCCAACAGCTTCTCATCCATCTTCCCGAAAATACACTTCAATTTCACACCGTTGAGCCTTCTTCATGCATGTGATGTTGTCAACAAACCGGTACATACTTGACTGCCGGGCTACTTTTTCCGCTTCTTCTTGCTCTTCGGAAGTTCTCCCGTCTCAAGGAAATGGACGATTTGTTGTGCCCATGCCGGAGCTTGTGGCTCGACAACAAGGACTAAAGGCTCTTCTATCATCATGGAACACCAGCTTCTACGGCAAGGACCTATGGGTCCGCCGAGTTGATGATCCCGGCAAGCTTGCCGAGCGAAACTTGTCGGGAGCGCTTGCTTCAACGATACAAATCAGATGGTTTGTCGGAGCAGACTGCTCCTCGCTGATATTTGTGTTGATTTTAGGGACCTTCTTGGCGGCGGCTTGTGGAGCTCGCCGGAAAGTAGTCGCCGGAAACCAGTTTTCTTCTTGCTCTGTCCTGTTGATGTTGTTACGGTTGGTCGAGTCAGCTTGAGCACAAAAATTCCTGGTTCCATTGTAATTTAAGTGCGGCACATTTGGAGAGGCCATCAGCTATATCATTCGAGCTCTTGGAACGTGTTCCATTTGCAAGCCTTCAAAGTGCTCTTCTAGCTTTCTCACTTCATTGACGTAAGCTTCCATCAACGGGCTCGATAATCTTTATTTACTTGGCGGACGACCAGCCATGTAGTCCCCTTGACAACGAGCTTCTTGATCCCAAGGTCTACAGCAATCTCGAGACCGCAAGCAAACCTTCATACTCTGCGGATTGTTTGTTGCTTGTTCCTTGGGAAAGTGCATCCGACTATGTACTTGAGGTGCTCTCCGGTGGTGCGATAAGCAGCACGCCGGCACCGGCGCTTTGCAGCGAGAAGGCACCATCAAGTACATCAGCCACTCTCTATTTGCTTCTTTGACGGGATACTTGTCTCTGAATTTCTTCATCTTGCGTCAAGGCCCATTCTGCTATGAATTTCGCCAATGCTCGCTTCCGATAGTTGAAGTGCTTTCAAACTTGAGACCAAAGCTTGACAGTTCCAAAGGCCCACTGACGATTCTCGCCTGTTGCTTCTGGATTTTGTAATATCCTTTTCAACGGAAAGCGAGTGACAACTGTTATCTCATGTGCTTGGAAGTAATGGCGCAACTTTCTCGAGGCCATGAGGAGGCCGAAAAGCAACTTCTGCACACCAGAGTACCTTGACCTAGCCCCCTGCAGAAGGGAACTGACAAAGTAAACTGGGCGCTGCACCATCCTTTTCTGTGTCTTGTCGCAACCCTGCGCTAATCTGTCCTTGTCGGGACCAGAGCTTGACGGCGAAGCCCCTTGCTTGTCGCTGGATGCGTCTGCCTCGGTTGCCGGCTCATCATCTGCCTTCCTCTCCGCTACTAATGCAGCACTAACCACTTGATTGGTTGCCGCTATATACAGCAGCAATTTCTCTTGTGGCCTAGGTGCGACAAGTATTGGAGCGGAGGACAGGTATCTCTTCAAGTCCTGCAGCGCAGCCTCCGCTTCAGAGTCCATTTCATTGACCTGCCTTTTTCAAAATCTTGAAAACGGCAGTATGCTGCTCAGCAGACTTAGAGATGAACTCCGCCGAGAGCAGCCACGCAACCGCAAGTCTTCTGACATCCTTGACGCGCTTTGGTGCTTCGATCTGCTCAATGGCCTTGATCTTGTCGGGATTGGCTTCAATTCCCCACTGAGACACAAAGAACCCGAGAAGCTTGCCGGAAGGGACTCCAAACACGCACTTCTCGGGGTTGAGCTTGAGGTTGATCTTGCGCAGATTTGCAAATGTTTCATCGAAATCCTGAACCAGAGTTGCTTTGTCCTTGCTCTTGACCACTATGTCATCCATGTATGCTTCTACATTTCTGTGTATCTGTGGTTCAAAGGCATCATGGACTACCCTTGCAAAGGTTGAACCGCATTCTTCAAACCGAAGGCATCCGTATGAAGCAAAGACGCGCTACATGGTGTAACGAATGCGGTTTTCTTCATCTTCTTCGCCATGAAGATCTAATGGTATCCTGAATATGCATCAAGAAATGAAAGCAGATCACATCCAGCCGTGGAGTCAACAATCTGGTCGATCGTGGAAAGGAAATGGGTCTTTGGGACAAGCTTTGTTAACATTAGTGAAGTCAATACAAAGTCTCCATTTCCCATTAGCCTTATGCATAACCACCGGATTGGCCAACCACGTGATGGAGGACTCCGACAAGCCCTGCTGCTTCCAACTTCTTGATTTCTTCTCATATGAACTCTTGGCGCCCACCGCTTATTTGCTAACTTTTGCTTGACGGGTCACAAGGAGGACAGATAGCTAGGTGGTGCTCAATTACTTTCACAGGAACACTGGGATGTCGATGGTTGCCATGCAAACACATCGACATTCGCCTGCAGAAAGCAACGAGCTCGCCTTCCTATTTAGGATCAAGCGTGGCAATCGATGGTGAAGGTACCACCAAGGTGCTGTCCTCCTTGGCGGCACCTTCTTGGTCTTCGGCGGAGCTGCCGCTGCTTCTTGCACTTGCCGGTGGAGCTCGATGGTGCGTCCTCGACGGTAGCGCAGCACCGAGGAGGTGCGCTTGCGGAGTGGGCATCAAAGCTCTTGCCGGTCTTGGTGGTCTTCTTCTTCCCCGGAGCTTCAGCAAGTGGTTTGCTAACTGCTATGGCAGCTGCATCCCGTAAATCTTGTCGGCGACATAAGCGCGCCCTTCTTGTCGCCATGGACAGAAATGACGCTTATCGGGCCGGGCATCTTCGTAGTTGTAGGCATGATGAGAGGCGGCCATGAACTTGGCGAGTCTTTGGACGGCCAAGTATGCCATTGTAGGGCAATGGGAAGTCGGCAACGCCAAATGTGACCTCTCAGCCTGAAGTTGAGCTCACTGCCAATGTTACCGCAACGTGATCTTCCCTTTGGGCTTGCTCCTTCCTGGGTTGATTCCTTGAAAGTACCAGTTTCTTCGAGCTCGCTGTCGTGGATTTGAAGCTTTTGGAGCACCGCACAGAGATCAAATTCAGCCGGCCCACCGCCAACCAAAGATCTTTGTGACTTTGAGGTTGCGGATGGTTGGTGAGACCAACATCGGCAAGCACCCGACTGCAGTGATGCGATCTGGGTGGTCCTCAATGTCAAAGATGATGGGCGTGCTGGACCACTTCAGAGGTTTGCGCGACTCTATGGAGGGTTCTGCTGCATTCACCTCACGCATCCATTGCTTGAGTTGGCGGTGTGAGGTATGCAGAGGAGCACCACCGTCAACGCAAAGGACCTCCATTACCTTTTGAAACTCCTGCTCGTCAGCTTTGTCGTCTTCCATGTCTTCATCATCTTCATCTTCGTCTTCTTCCTTGTCGCGGCCGCGGGGAGGTCTGTCTCCTTGCCGCTGCTTGGCCTTGCCATGCACCCTCCCGACCGGTCTCTTCTTACTTGTTGCACTGCACCTTCCCGGCCTTCTCCTTGTCTCGCCAGCTCATATTCAGCTCTTCAGACTCAACAAGCTGCTCGACTTTCTTGCAGCTCGAGATCGTGGCCCTTGGTGCGGTGGATCTTACAAGACTACTTGTTGAGCTGTCGCTTGTCGGCGTCGCCACAGCTTGGCGGTCGGCGCTAACGGCAACCTCCTTGCCGAGCCACCAGCCTTCGCCTTGTTGGCGGCACCATCCTTGCCGGACTGCTCGACAACTAGTACTTCTTGGTTTTTCTTCCTTCTATTGTTTTGTCAGCCGCTCTTTCTTGCCGGGCGATCTCCTCACCGCCGACTTTGCCTCCACATTCTCTCCCGAGAGTCTTCTTCCTTCTTCACAGGCACACTTGTCGGCCAGGGCGAGAGCTCACTGACGTCTTTCACTTTGCACATCGCCATCTCCTCCTCATCCTGCGGTTTCAGACATTCGATGGAATGCACCGATCACCGCGGTGGTGGACGCCGGGATGTTGTAGTGCACTGATCAATCTCGGATGAACTTGCGCAGGACTCTCCTCCTTTTGGGCAAGCAGGTGGAGGTCACTCTCCGCCATGAGGCTTGTGGTCACCGTGAAGGTGCTAACAAACTGGTGGCACAAATCTGCCCAAGAAGAAATAGAGCCATCCGGCAAGTGCATGAGCCAAGATCCGACGCTTGGCTTGAGCACCGGGGAAAGTAGTTGGCGAGGATCTTGTCGTCTCGCCCCACGCAGCTTGCACCGCGATGGTGTAGATGCTGAGGAACTCCGATGGGTGTGTCCTGCCATCATACTTCTCCGGCACATCTGGTTTGAAGTTTTTCTTGTCGGGCCACCGGACTTGTCGCAGCTCACGAGTGAACGCAGGACAACCTACACAGACGGCAAAGTCGCTGGTTCTCGGGCGCATGCATATCGACAGTGGGCCCGGTGCGTTGGTCAGATTGACGGCACGCTTCTCTTCGGCGCTCGATACGGGTTCGAGCGTCTTCTTCTCGCCGTTCTCGGAGAACTTGGTGCTGGTCGCGACGAGCTCGCGGATCCGGCGATGCTGTGGAGTCGCTGCCGAGGTGGATCCGCGAGTCGGCGATCTTGGCCTTCGGGAAGGGGAGGTACGGTGGGTGCACCCCGCAGTCTCGCCGCCATCAGCTCGCACCTTGTCGCCTGCCTGCAGCGGCTGCGGCACACTTTCGGTTGTCGCGGGGCCGCCAAGCGAAGCCGATGAGACTCTGAATTGTGGCCTCCATTCGCCGACCTTATCGGCCGCTGAGGGTAATCTAGAAGTAATCAAGCTCTTGCCAAGGCTTCGCTGGTGTGGTGGGTGGTAGTGGCGCACGTGGCGAGGAACGGAGGTGCTCGACTCCCAACCAAGTTAGGAGGAGCAGCATCCCGCCTAAGCGATCGATTCCACTGCATCGCATGCCGAGGTGCATGCGGTCTCGAGGGCCTCGAGATCCTCCAGCTTGGCCTTGATCCAACGAGCGTATGGTGCCGCGAGCATCATGACGTTGTCGATCCCGCGCCTCCTGCGAAGGACGCGGTGCGGATTCGACGCCGACGCCTGTGCTGCCTTGTCCTTGACCTGGTGGCATTGTGGGCTCTCTCGACGACGCTGTTCCTCCGCCGTTTCCCCACCACCGACAGCCCGGTGGCGGTGGGTTCGACGCGACGGCTCTGCTGCTGCCAAGACTTCTTCTTCGGCGCCATGTTGACGAAGATGTCGATGAAGTTGCTCGTGACCCCGGATCGGGTTCACACAGCCTCGACGCCTTACCTGGGCGCGCCAAAGATGTCGGGAAGCTGATCGTGTCCCATTTAACACCTATGGGACCTGGGTCCCTTGTGGTTCGGAGGGGGGCGGAGATTGCACAAAGAGCGGATCGAGGCGACGCACACGAGCAGATTTACCCAGCTTCGGAGCTCTCCGGAGAGATAATACTCCTACTGCTGCTTTGTGGATTATCTTGTGTTCTTGCTAGGGAGCAACGGGAGCTACAAAACCTAGCCTTAGTGTGGTCTCGTATGAGTAGGATGAACTAAGCCGGAGCTGAACCGAACCCTTTCTACGTTGCACTTGGGCCTCCTTTTATAGGCATGAGGGGTCACCACATGTGGCAGGTAGACAAGGGTAAGATGGTAAAAACATAGGTTGGTACACCGCTTTGTACAGTGTACAGTAATCTATACCTAACTCTGACGGTAAGGGACAAAATTCATCAATGCCCGTCTCACTCGCCCAAACAGTGTAACAGGGACCGTCAAGTGCGCCTCCATTTGCCACGATGGTAGCCTATCAGCGCCGCTTAACGCTGCTCCCCGCTGGCTGCACAGCCCGTCGACCGACGTGCTTGGGAGAGCCCGTGGTGACACGCTGGCGGGTGAGCTGGAGCGGAGATGAAGAGAGTCACTTGCAGCATGCAAGTACTTTGCCGCAAGGTTCTTGTCGCTTCGGGCTTATCGCCACCAAGCCTTCCCGCAAGCTCCTCTTGCCGGGTCTTGACTACTTTGTTCTTGAATGGCTCACCGCAAGTTCCTCTTGCCGGGTCTTGTTTTCTCAAGGGTCATGGAGGGTCTTGGCAGACGCCTCGACAAGGCTTGCCACGGGACGCCAAGGATCGCTTGCAGACAGGTTCGGGTACTAAGGTACCCCTACTTTAGTACACCGACACCCGGTGATCTTTATATCAATTTCAACCAAATCATCTCATCTTTCCAGCGACATACTTGGTTTGCTAAGTTGATGCCTTGTTCATCATTTTCCTTCCGGAGCATGCATACGCATTGCATATCACATCTCGCATATCATGACATGTATTGCATCAGGTTGCTTGTGCTTTGCACCGTGATTTATTGTGGTTCCATTGTTTGTGTTCTTGCTTTGGGTAGAGCCGGGAGACGAGTACGTGAACGAGGAAACTGTTGAGTATGCTAACGAGGATCAAGCCTTCGACAACTCTGAGAACTTTGCAGGCAAGATGACCATACCTTCGATATCACTTATATCTTTGCTTTGCTAGTTGCTCGCTCTATCGCTATGTTAGCTCTACCTACCACTTGTTTATCATGCCTCCCATATTGCCATGTCAAGCCTCTAACCATCCTGTCCTAGCAAACCGTTGTTCGGCTATGTCACCGCTTTTGCTCAGTCCCTCTTATAGCGTTGCTAGTTGCAGGTGAAGATGAAGTATGTTCCTGGTTGGAACATGGATATCTTGGGATATCACAATATCTCCTGTTTAATTAATGCACCTTATATACTTGGTAAAGGGTGGAAGGCTCGGCCTTATGCCTGGTGTCTTGTTCCACTCTTGCCGCCCTAGTTCCCGTCATACCGGTGTTATGTTCCTTGATTTTATGCTCCTTACGCGGTTGGGTGATTTATGGGACCCCTTGACAGTTCGCTTTGAATAAAACTCTCCAAGAAGGGCCCAACCTTGGTTTTACCATTTTCCACCTAAGCCTTTTTCCCTTGGGTTTTCGCGAGTTCAAGGTCATCTTTATTTTAACCCCCGGCCGTGCTCCTTCGAGTGTTGGTCCGAACGGGCGTATCTACGGGCCACCATGGGGAAACTCGAGGGCTGGTTTTACTCAGAGACTGACCTATCCGTTGTGCTCGAGAACGAGATATGTGCAGCTCCTATCGGGATTTGTCGACATCGGGCGGCTTTTGCTGGTCTTATTTTACCATTGTCGAAATGTCTTGCGAACCGGATTCCGAGATCGATCGGGTCTTCCCGGAGAAGGTATATCCTTCCTTGACCGTGAGAGCTTATGATGGGCTTGTTGGGACACCCCTGCAGGGTATATTATCTTTCGAAAGCCGTGCCCGCGGTTATAAGGCAGATGGGAATTTGTTAATGTCCAGTTGTAGAAAACTTGACACTTGACTTCATTAAAATGCATCAACCGTGTGTGTAGCCGTGATAGTCTCTTCTCGGCGGAGTCCGGGAAGTGAACACGGTTTGGGTTATGTATGTTTGTAAGTAGTTTCAGGATCACTTCTTGATCGCTTCTAGCTTCTCGACCGATGCGTTGCTTCTCTTCTCGCTCTCACTTGCGTATGTTAGCCACCATATATGCTTAGTGTTTGCTGCAGCTCCACCATATTACCCTTTTCCTACCCATGAGCTTAAATAGTCTTGATCTCGCGGGTGTGAGATTGCTGAGCCCCCATGGCTCACAGATTCTACCAAAATAGATGCAAGTGCCGAGGATACCAGCGCAAGTGGCGCAACCGAGCTCAAGTGGGAGTTTGATGAGGACCTTGGTCGTTACTATGTTTCGTTTCCAGATGATCAGTAGTGGAGCCCAGTTGGGACGATCGGGGATCTAGCATTTGGGGTTATCTTCTTTTCATTTGGATTTGACCGTAGCCGGTCTATAAGTGTATTTTGAATGATGTATGAATCTATTTATGTATTGTGTGAAGTGGCGATTGTGAGCCAACTCTCCTTATCCCATTCTTGTTCATTACATGGGATTGTGTGAAGATGACCCTTCTTGCGACAAAACCACCATGCGGTTATGCCTCTAAGTCGTGCTTCGACACGTGGGAGATATAGCCGCATCGTGGGCGTTACAAGTTGGTAATCAGAGCCATCCCCGACTTAGGAGCCCCATGCTTGATCGAATTGCTGGCGTTGTTGAGTCTAGAAAAAAGAAGTTTTGAGTCTTAGGATTATATATATCGGAGAGTAGGATTCTTTTTACTCCTCGGTCCCTTCGTCGCTCTGGTGAGGTCTCCTGACGTAGATGTTTTGACTTTCCTCTCCTCAAATTTCACTAAATTTCTTTTAGGATCACGCGGGTATCTTGGAATCGTTCCGATGGTTTTGTGACGAGAACATTGTTCTTGGTGCCTCCTGACATTTAGGGGTTGTGGCAGTGTCCCGGGAGTTGAGCTCCGAGGTGTTGTCGCCACAATTTTATCGTTGCAGTTCGAATACCTGAGTTTCACGACATCGAAAATCTCTTTTATGCGCTTGTTGGTGAGATCACCTCGATGCCACCCAAGATCAGGCGGAGTTCGGAGTATTGCCATAACTCGTTTAACGGATGCTTTTTGAAGGTTGAGGTACACGATTTCCGAAGGTTTCTTGGTTATGTGTTGACGGATGGATACAGCTGGATCTAGGTATTGTTAGTTTGGGTGATATATATTGTGTCCCCTGTATCCCCAACACCAGATTGCATAACCAGAAAGTTTCGGGAGTTTATAAGTGGGAATTCAAGTAGCTCTTAGCATTTCTTCCCGCAGATATTTGGTTTGTGATTGGGTAATCCTTACCAAGTATTTGTTCTTATCTGTACCTTGTTGATTTTATTCCATACCTTTATCAAGTGGCTTCTCACCTTAATGGACATGTGATGTTAGCTTTGGAATTCATTTGTTCATCTTTGTTCGAATGTTTATTATGAAGACTATATGTTGCAATTTCTATCCGTTGATTCAACTTGTCTATCCGTCTATCAAGATGCTAACGGATGTCAACCTCTTCAGGATGGCTCCGCCAACGTGTCAGAATCGGGATCGCAATGATGGCAGTCAGGCGAACCCTCCACCTCCACCTCCGCCTCCAGAGGCATGGCAAGCTTTGATGGCAGCCACAAACGCCAATGCCCAGATGATGATTCAGCTCATGCAAGAGCGCAACCAAGGCCAAGGCAACCAAGGGAATCAAGGTCAAGGGCAGTTCAATCATCAGCCCCAGTTTCCTACCCTCAACCAGTTCCTGGCAAATCAGCCGAAGTCTTTGAGCTACTGTGCGGAGGCCACAGACACCGATGATTGGCTCATGGATATCAACAAGCATTTTGAATGTAGCAATGTCAGGCCTGAGGACTACGTCAAGTTCGCTTCTTTTCAGCTCAAGGACCAAGCAGCTGATTGGTTCCAGCAATACAAAGATTCTAGAGGAGGTCGAGTGATTACTTGGACTGACTTCTGTCGGGACTTTAAAGCTCACCACATTCCTACCAGTGTTGTTGAGAGCAAGCGTGAGGAGTTCCGCAATCTCAAGCAAGGCAACATGTCTGTGTACGAATACAACAAGCAGTTTCAGAAACTTGCTCGCTTCGCTAAACCAGACGTTCCTGATGAAAAGAGTATGATCTATCAATTCAGATGTGGCCTCAGAGAGGATCTGCAGTTAGCTCTCGTTCTTGTTGAGCCTACTCAGTTTGATCAATTCTACAATATGGCCCTCAAGCAAGAAGGTGCTCAGCTCAAGTGTGAGGCTTCTAAGAAGAGAATCAGGGATGCAGTGCAGTCTTCTTCTTCCTCACAAGTGGCAGCTAAGCAGCAAAAGTTCTACCTTCCTCCTCCTCCGTTTAAATCGGCCTTATCAGCAGAAGAACTCAGGTGGTCGTGGATCTTCCCACCCACCCAACCCAGGCTATTAGAACAAGTCTCAGCCTCAAGCTCCAAGTTCAAATGCTCCTTATCATCGTCCACTCTCAGAAGTGACTTGCAACAAGTGCCAGCAGAAAGGTCACTACGCGAACAAGTGCTTCAATTAAAGGCGCCTTCCTCCTCCTCCTCCTGTGAGATCTTCAAACAATGCAGTGGTCAAGCATAATTCCAAGTCTTCTAAGGTGAACATGATGAATGCAGCGCAAGCAGAGGAATCTTCTGATGTGATAATGGGTAATCTCTCAGTTAATGATTTTCCTGCAAAAGTCTTATTTGATACCGGTGCATCGCATTGTTTCATGTCAACACCGTTCTTTACCAAGCATGATTTCACTTTGGAATATTTGGATAGACCTCTAGCAATTGTTTCCCCGGGCAAGCACATGAGTTCTCGTTTGGTGGTTCCAAATGTCGGTATCAAGATGGGCGACTATAAATTTCTGTCTTCTCCAGTTGTTCTTGGCGACTCTGATATTGATCTAATTCTCGGGATGGACTGGCTTTCTAAGCACAAGGCTCAACTTGACTGTGCTGCCATGCAGATTCAATTGACACACCCTTCTGAGGATGTTATCATCTATGCCGCTCGTGATGAAACCATTCGGTTGTTTTCTCTCAATGAGAAGGGCGAGTTGGATGCTATTTCCCAAATTCTAGTCGTTTGTGAGTACCAAGATGTCTTTCCAGAAGAGCTTCCGGGTATGCCTCCTCATCGGCCAGTCGAGTTCGTTATCGATCTTGAGCCTGGAACTGAACCCGTTTGCAAGCGTCCTTACAAGCTTGGACCCAAGGAGCTGAAGGAATTGAAGAAACAGCTCGATGAACAAGAGCGTCTGGGTTTGATCAGACCGAGTTCATCTCCACGGGGTTGTGGAGTTCTTTTTGTCCAAAGGAAGGATGGCACGGACCGACTGTGCGTCGATTACCGTCCATTGAACAAGAAGACAATCAAGAACAAGTATCCACTTCCCAACATCAATGAGCTATTCGAGCAACTCAAAGGTGCTAAAGTGTTCTCCAAGCTTGACCTTCGTATGATTTATCACCAGATTCGCATTCGTGAACAAGATATTCCCAAGACAGCATTCAGAACAAGCTTTGGTTCTTATGAATATACTTTCATGTCTTTCGGCCTTGTCAATGCTCCTCCAACTTTCTCTCGAATGATGAACTTGATCTTCAACCCCTACACCAATGAATTCTTCTTGGTGTATCTTGATGATATCTTGGTCTTCTCCAAGAATAAGAAGGATCATGCCAAACATTTGCGATTGGTCCTCGACAAGCTCAGAGAGTATCAATTCTATGCGAAGTTTTCCAAATGTGAGTTTTGGCTTGATGAAGTTCTTTACCTTGGTCATATCATCTCCGCCAAGGGCATTGCTTTGTTAATCCTTGAAGGTGTCTGCAGTTGTAAATTGGGAACCTCCTCAGAATGTCAAGCAGCTCCGCAGTTTTCTTGGTCTTGCAAGCTATTGCCGAAGATTCGTGGAGAACTTCTCTAAGATTGCAAAGCCTCTTTCCAACCTCCTCCAGAAGCATGTCAAGTATGTATGGACGCCTGAGTGTGACGTTGCTTTCAACACCCTCAAAGAGAAGCTTGTCACAGCTCCTGTCTTGACTCCTCCTGATGAATCCAAACCATTTGAAGTGTTCTGTGATGCTTCTCTTCAAGGTCTCGGTGATGTGTTAATGCAAGAGAAGAAAGTTGTGGCCTATACCTCTCGTCAGTTGAAGCCCAACGAAAAGAACTACCCCACTCACGAGCTTGAGTTGGCGGCAGTTGTCCATGCATTGATAACATGGAGACATCTCTTATTGGGAAGGCAAGTGGACATTTTCACCGATCACAAGAGCCTCAAGTATATCTTCACTCAACCCAACCTCAACCTCAGACAAACTCGATGGGTCGAAATGATTCAAGAGTACAACCCAAGTATTGAATATACTCCTGGCAAGGCGAATGTGATTGCAAATGCTCTGAGCAGAAAGGCTTATTGCAACAGTTTAATTCTCAAGCCATTTCAACCGGATCTTTGTGAAGCTTTCCGCAAACTCAATCTTCAAGTTGTTCCTCAAGGCTTTCTTGCCAACCTCATAGTCTCTCCTACTTTGGAAGATCAAATTCGTGAGGCACAACTCCTGGATACCATGGTGAAGAAGGTGAAACGTGGTATCGACAAGGGCATTTCCAAATACAAGTGCTATCGCTTGGATGACAAAGATACACTTTTCTTCGAGGATCGAATTGTGGTTCCTAAAGGCGATCTGAGAAAAGTCATTATGAACGAGGCACACAATTCCCTCCTATCCATTCATCCTGGAAGTACGAAGATGTACCATGACCTCAAGCAGTCGTATTGGTGGACTCGAATGAAGCGAAAAATTGCTCAATTCGTGAATGAATGTGATGTCTGCAGAAGGGTGAAAGCAGAACACCAAAGACCAGCTGGTCTCCTCTAACCTCTTGCTATTCCGGAGTGGAAGTTTGACCATATCGAGATGGACTTCGTGACTGGTTTTCCTAAGTCCAAGCGTGGAAATGATGATATCTTCGTTGTCATTGACAAGCTTACAAAAGTGGCTCATTTTCTTCCTATCAAAGAATCTATCACAGCAGCTCAGCTGGCAGAGCTATACACCTCCAGAATTGTCTCCTTGCACGGTATTCCACAATTGATATCTTCAAATCGTGGAAGCATCTTCAATTCTAAGTTCTGGGACTCCTTTCAAAAGGCCATGGGCACCAACATTCGTTTCAGCACAGCTTACCATCCTCAAACAAGTGGCCAAGTCGAGCGAGTCAATCAAATCCTTGAAGACATGCTCAGGGCTTGTGTCATCTCTTTCGGTATGAAGTGGGAAGATTGTCTTCCATATGCCGAGTTCTCCTACAACAACAGCTTCCAAGCGAGTTCGGGCAAGGCCCCATTCGAAATTCTCTATGGCAGAAAGTGTCGTACTCCTCAACTAGTCCGAGACAGGTGAACGCCAACTTCTTGGCAACGACTTGATCACAGAGGCTGAAGAAATGTGTAAAGTCATCCGTGAAAATCTCAAAGCCGCGCAATTGCGTCAGAAGATTTCTATGATAGCAAACACCGTGACTTGGCTTTCGAAATCGGAGACCATGTCTACCTCCACGTCTCTCCAATGAAAGGCACTCGTCGATTCAGTATCAAAGGGAAGCTTGCCCCTAGATACGTGGGCCCTTTCAAGATCATTGGAAAAAGAGGCGATCTCACCTATCAACTTGAGCTTCCGCCCAACTTTGCAAACGTGCACGACGTGTTTCACGTGTCACAACCATAAGTGCTTCAAGACTCTGGCGCACTATCAACTTTGAAGAAATTGACCTCCAAGAAGATCTCTCTTATCATGAGCACCCCATTGCTATTCTTTAAGAAACCGAGCGCAAGACTCGCAACAAGTCAATCAAATTCCTGAAAGTGAAGTGGTCACACTATTCCGACCGAGAAGCCACCTGGGAGCGCGAGGATCACCTCCGTTCCGAATATCCGGAGTTCTTTCAGTCCTAGATCTCGGGACGAGATCCTCTTGTAGTGGTGGAGTGTTGTAACACCCCAGATGTAAAACTTCCATATTTGGCAGTATATCTATGTTGGTCTCCATCCAATTCCATTCGGGGTCCCATCTTTTGGTCTCATTTTGTTTTGTTATGTTGTTCTACTCATTTCATTGCCATGCTTACCTTGTCATATTGCGTTTGCAATTCTTGTCATATTCCTTTTTGCCATCATATGTTTGCATCACGTGCATATCAATGTTGTGTTGTGCTTATGTCAACTTGCATTTCCATGATATGCATGCATGATATGTTGTTGCATGTTCTATGTGTGATCCATGCACCACCACCTCCTTGCATCACCATCTCTCCTTCTCTTTCTTTATTTTTTTGCAAGTGCCATTTTACCCTCCTTCATTAATGTCCAACTTTTCCTCAATATTCTATCACCATGTCATTTACCTCTCTACCAAATATCACCTTATTTGAAGTTGTTTTGGTCAGGTTCAAAAATGACCCAAGTTTGAATTTTATTCAAACTTGTTTTATTTTTATACCTCTAAAAATGCCCAATGCAATTTATTCAAATAGTGGATAATCCCAGGAGCTTGGGAATATTTTTCATAATTACCAAATGCCTCTCCTAGTCCACTGGCCTTGTTCGTTTCTTCAGCTAGTTAATTATATAATCAGAAACTGGAAGGAAATGAGAAGGGGGACTTACCTCTCCTTACCTGGGCCTTCTCTTCACCTGTAGCCCAGCAGAGCACAGCAGCCACTCCAACCGCAGCCCAGGCAGCCCATACGTACAGGAGGATCTTCAAGCTCCTGTACGGCAGAGCATCCAGCATGTCCACGTCGACAACCTCATTGATTTGACGGCCGGGGAAGCTCCTTAGACCCCTATAAAGTTGTCCCCGGTGCCCTAGGGTCTCCCCTCAACCGATCCCCCTCCTCTCCTTCCCTCGCCGCCGCCAGGTAAGCCGAGTCGCACCTCCCCGTCGCCCTGCCCACCATGAACCGACCGAGGTTCAGCTCGAGCTCGGGATAGCCGTCGTCGGCGTGCACTCCGGCCACCTCCACCTCGCCAACGTCGTACGTCTTCCTCCACGACGTCGAATACGTCCCCGTCGTCCTCTTCCTCACCTGGGATCGTCAAGTCCGGCTACCTCCCCGTCGTCCTCTTCCTCCCCTGCTTCGCGGACAGCAGCCCCGCCAAGTTCAGAGCTCCCTCTCGTCGCCTCCAGCACGTCTCCGTCGACCCCGTCGTGTCCTATGGTGAGCTGGGTAACGCTCCTCCCTCTCCCATCCATCCCTTTGCATGTAGGCACCTGTAGGACTCGTCCGGTACTTGTCTTCGCCGCGCTCGCTGTGCTCCGGCGATCTCTGAATTTTTTTGTGCGAAGTTGTTGTTCTACCGTAGCGTGCCCGAGTGTTCCCCGCTCTGGATACCCTCTCGCACCACGACCTGCTCGCACCCTCGCAGCAGAGCAGCGTCCCGCAGCCCGTGCTCGTGCTGCAGCTCGCCTTCGCTTCGCCTCGCTGCACCTAGCCGCCATGGACGCAAGTTCATGTGTGCATACACCCACACATGCGCGCATGCACACGCACGACCCGTAGCAGCAATGCCTCCCAATCCCGCAACCCCGCCGGTGTTCCACTGCTCTGGTGGTCGCTGCCGTTGCCCGCCGGTGCCGTCACCATCTTCCCCGTGCGGTGGGGAAGAAGGCTCAACCTTCCAGTGGTTCAATAGAGGCCGAGCCCCTTCCTGGTCACGTACGCATGCATAGCCTGCTGGTTGCTCCAGCGCGCTCTAAAGCAGGAGGTCCCGGGTTCGAATCCCAGGCGCGCCCCCCCTTTTCCCTCTGAACATTTTTAACAGTTGTCTCTATGACATCAGGGTCCCACCAGTCAGCCTCTCAGCGCCCTCCTCCTATTCTTTTTACCCTTATCCCCGCGCTTTCCATTTGTAACATCCCAAATTTTAAATTTTGGAATGTTATAAACAAATAGATGGTTTTGATTGATTGTTTGGTTGATTGACTGAAAGTGAGTGAATTTGAAACTTTTTGAAAGTTAAATGAGAGGAATAAAGGACTTCCCAAACTTTCATTTTGCTTTTATGATCTTGAGAATTCAAATTCTTTTCATCACAAAAACCACGGAGAGAAGATGACATGACTTCTTCCATTTATTTAAATGACAAGGGTGCTGAAAATATTTGAATTTCATTTGGAAAATATTTCCAATTCTGAAACTTTATGCAACTCAATGATTTTCACGAGCGAAGATAAAATGACTTCTTCAAAACATATGAAATATGAGTTGGGAGTTTCAAAATTAAAATTCAAAGTTCTTTTGAATTTATTTTCAATTGGAGTTATTGGAGTTTTATTCAAATTATTTTTCTCCAAAAATAAAATATATGGAAAATAGGGTAACATGATTCCCTACATCAGAAAATTGGAGAGAAATTAATTTGAAATCATTTTGGTATTTTAAAAATGATTTTAGTGGATTTTATTGGACCAGTGGCACTGTTTCTATTATTAGAAATTTTGTGGATTTTATTTGAAGCTAAAATAATGTTCATCATGTAGGAAATCTTTTTCTGAAAATTTTGACATATTATATGCCTATATAATATTTTTATTTATTTGGTTTTTTATTTTTATTTTGTCTCTGTTAAAAAAAAATCCCGCAGCGCCTTGGGCCAAAGGCCCAAGCCGCAAGCCACCGGCCGGCCAAGGCCATGGCCATCGCGCGCGCACCAGGGAGCCGCCGCTCCTTTTTCCTAGTCCTAGTAGGACTCTTGTACTACTTCCGTTTATTCCGTATCTGTTTCTAGATCTTTTCCCTCTTGTTTCCTAATCCTAGTCTATTTCTTGTCCCCTACCCCAAGCAAAACCCTCCCCTCCCCAATATAAATACCCAAGCACCCCCCCTCTAACACATCAAATCAACACCTCTCCTCTCCTCTCCGCAGCAGCAGCAGCAGTGCAAACACCACCACCGCCCTTCCCCCACCCAGCGCCGCCGCCCCTCACCGTCGCCGCCACCCAACGCCGCCGCCGCCGGAGCCCCTCGCCTCTTCGAGGTACTAGCCTCGCGACGCGTCATCTTTTCTTTGCCGTTCCGATTTCCGTTCCGGATTTTTCTAGATCGGTTTTTCGTTTCGGTTTTATTTCTGAAACCCTAGATCGGTTTTTCTCGCCGGTTTTTCTTTCCGGTTTTGTTTAGCAAGCGTTCGCCGGACCGTTCGTCCTAACGAACGTGATCACCAGTTTGCTTCGGTTAATGAACGTCCGTTTGTTTAACCGTTCGTCGTTTTCTTTCTCATCAAATTTATTCCGCTATTTTTCTGATAACGATTTCAGATCCGATTTTCTTTCTAGTCTATCTTCTCGCTCGTTTATCGGAATCAGGTGATACTGTAAAATTTTGACTTAGTTTCAACTTGCTAGAACCGAGTTGTTTTCTTTCGTCGTTTGACTTTCGTTGCTTTATTTGATTCGATTCTTTTTGCAACCAGGGTTCTTAAGTTGAACTTTCTGGTTAGATCTTTTATTCGAGATTTACCCGTGCATTAGATGAGTACTTATTGTCTGCTTGTTGTTTGTCTGTGATAGATTGACCGGAGTGTGACGAGTAGAGCTATCAAGAGTTTGAGAGCGAATCATCTTCATCAAATTTGCAGGCAAGTAACACTTGATCATACCTTTTCTACTACCCCAGTTTTATGCATTAGATCAATCCTCCAACACTTGCATGATTAGGATCTAATTAAATTGTGGGATGGGAAGTAGATTGAGGTAGTACCCATTACCTGTTTACTTATGAAACCTTTGGGAGTTACTTCTACGTTTGCTTATTATGCCATGCTATGCTAGTAGACGTGGATTGGGTGAGTGATATCCATGACAGATGTGAGATTGTTAAATTAATGGTTTATCGAAGGTGGCAACTTAAACACACATCTGGGTGGATTGAGGCACCTGGTTTCCATCAGGACTTGCCTGTTTTTTTTTGGACCGCCACCCAGGCTCAAAGGGATCATGAGATTATTCAAACTAGTAACTTACGTGTGCAGCCACAAGCCATTATGGGCTCTGGCATAGTTGACTAAGTCGTGCGAACTCTTATAGTGGTGGACTAGCAGATGTAGGGGATGTAGGTGTACGGTCCACCCATCGTAAGGTGCTATAAACCACGAAAGACTATGTCTCGGTCATCCGTTTCTCAAACACCATGTAGTCACGAGAAACCAAGCGGAGGCGATCGAGTCTTGTGGGGAAAAGTGCGCAAACCTCTGCAGAGTGTATAAACTAATCATGATTAGCCGTGTCCCCGGTTATGGAAAATTTTGAGTATCTAATACCTGGATATCCTGTTGATCTCGTCACGTTACTTAATATAATTTGTTTGGGTTTAATGAGTACTTTTAATTGGGATTGAGGATGCTGTCAACCATTCTCAATGTTTCACAACCACCATGATAGTTAAATAAATTTATTCCTTTGAAGTAGGGAAAATTTGGCTTTTCGCAAAACCTTATAACCATAGAGCTTTTCCATCAGCCATATATGCATGTAGTATAGGCTTATTCCTTCATTACTCTCTATGTGTTACATTGCCATCATATTCCATGTGCTGACCCGTTTTCGGGCTACAACGTTTCATGTTGCAGACTTTTCAGACGACGAGTAAGTGATACGTTAGGGTTACGATTTCCTATACTCAACTTTGCCGTTGGTGTTGATGGGAATCCACAACCTTGTTGCTTCCGCTATATTTTGGATTGAGGTAATAGTATTTACGTTACTTTATACATGTGATTTACCTCGTTATAAATCCTTGAGTCTTGTGTGTGTCAACATACCGATCCGAGGATGACACGAAGCACGAGACTTGATCCATTCGGTCGGGTCGCTACAAGATGGTATCGAGCACATGTTGACCGTGGGGCGTGACCTAAGAAACTGGCAAGCCCATAGGAATGATTTTTCTCTACAACTTCATTTTCAAAAGATCTTTTACCTCTCTTCTCTTGAGCTTATTCAAATATTCCTTTTAGTGAGACTATACCCCTTTTCCTCTTTTGACCACTCGAAGATTTGGCTGATGAGACCACTCCAAGGAGACAAGTTATCGAACAACTAAGACCATTTGGAATGAAGAGGATTTTACCGTATAAATGGAAACTACAACTGTTGAAGACTCCGAAGACTTGGAGAATTTGAAGGCTTTGAAGAATTCCCAGATTTTATGACCTAGGAAGGTTACGCTTATGGAATTGAGAGATTATGGAAGTAATCAATACCGAGATTAAGGTGTATTGGAGTAAGACCAGGATCTGGAGTATTACATCAAGGAGTTAAGATGGACCTACAAGAAGCAATATTTGACAAGAAGGCAATTGGTGAAGAACTTAGGAAACGGAAGCTGAAGTAACCAAACTGGAGGAACAAAACCTCGAGATACCGGAGATTCGTCAGGACTGAAGGACAGTAGGATCATGGTTCATGCCAAGGATGTTGAAACCAGAAGTTTGGAATGCAACTCCAGGAATATTAAAGGACGTCACGAGAGACTCTGCGTCAACAAAGATGATCTGGCAAAAGAACTGGAGAAGGACAAGCATGATCGGAAGAAGCCATCGGAGACATGAACAAGACTTGAAGAGTTTGATGGCGTTGAACATTTATTGACCCTTAGAAGACCAAACCCCTGTTACATACGTGCGTTAGATGCGACGATTGTGAGCTGTCATTTGTTTGATGTTTTTCCGACAGCCACAATAAAATCTGTCTTTTCAAAACTTTTGTTTGTCTTGTGTGTATCCCTCTCTATCTCTCTTATCTCACCCCAAAACCCTGGACCAAATAGAGGATGAATGGAGATGAGCTCATATTATCGGGACCGATGCGTCAATTGGAGACAGACCAGTTGATTCAGAACATGGAGAATCACATGAAGAACAACCCTATAGTCAGAAAGGATATGGCCCAGCATGCTCTTCAGTGCTTTGAAAGAGGTACGGCTATGTGGTGGAGGATGTACCAAACCATCAATGGATTGCAAAGAGTAACCACTTGGGAAGAATTTAAGTTGACTTTGCTAAAGTCTCGGTTTGTGACCCAGAAGTTGAAGCCTTATGGAAAGGATATGAAGAAACCTTGTGCGTACAAGCTCTGTGGAGAAATAGGACACACCCATAACGAACACAAGGATGAATGCCCAAATTGTGAAGGAAGTCATCCAGCTGAAGAATGCCCAACTCGGCAGATTACTTGTTTCTTGTGTGAAGGAACTACGCACTACCCTTTCGGTGTCACATTTACACTATGGTACAGAGAACCATCCAGCGAGAAGAAAGAAGAAATGAAAGGAGCCCTCATGGAGATGTTAGAAGAACACTGTGACGAAGGAAGATGTTGAGGACACACACAAAGGAAACAAAATTAAAGCCCACACCAAGTCATGCTATTCATGTGGAGAAGAGGACACATCTCCCAAGATTATCGAATGGAGATCTAGTAGAATTCCCGATAGAGGAAGTAGAGTATGACCCACAGGAAAAGAAGCCTGATTGGAGCGGAAAAGTCCAGGAAGAGGAATAAATTGGATTCGGGAAGGACCTGAGTCATGTCACCTGTTACAAATGCAAGGAGTCGTGGCACTACATCAACACTTGCCCAAAATGGAAGCCGAGGACCCAAAGAGGCTATGTGATCATGAGGAAACCTCGAAACCCGTCGAAGTAATATGTTTCCGTTGTAATGTAGCAGGGCACTTTGCGGTAGATTGTCTCGAAGGAGAAGGAGACTGGTGATATATAGTTGAATTTGTAATGAATAAATGGAGTAGTAGAAGTGAGAGCTTTTGTTTTTATATTCAGGTGTTAAGTTGAGACATGTAATGGAAGCGAGATGATTGTAATAATTTAAATAAAGTTAGCGTGTTGGTACTGCTTTGGATTTTATGAGTTACCCCATGAGGAAAGATGTTGACCAATTTCGAGGTTATGAGAAATATGGTCTATGGAATATTGGAACATTTTAAGGGTGGTAGTACCTGTAAGAACCGTTGACCCTTGGAAAGATAAGGATACCCATGAATGGATTTGGACAAAATGAATATGAGTTTTGTCTCGATATGTTTGATACCCCAAGAGAGTGTGGGATGGCGTTGGAGACCATCAGTTGTTTGGACCAAATGTGATCAAGGAATCGGAAGAGAATGTTAAGTTGATTCGAGATAGACCGAAAGTAGCTCAGTCCAGGCAGAATAGTTATGAATACTCAAAACCGCAAGGAGGTAGTCTATGAAATTGGAGACAGAGCATGTCTTCATGTGTCCTCTCTGTGAGGAGTTAAACGATTTGGAGTTAAGGGAAAGTTAGCCCCGAGATTTTTAGGACCATACTGAGTTTTGGAGCATATGGGATAAGTTACCAACAAGTTGAAGTCACCCGAAGGACTGCTAGGAGTTCATGATGTGTTTCACGTTTCCTAGTTGAAGAAGTGCCATGCAGAGATGGCCAATATTCCCCCTGTAAGGACGCTTGACCCTGGAAAGGATAATGATGTTCCACGAATTGGAGTATGGACTTCATAAGTATAAGTTTTATCTCGGTATGTGGGATATCCCACGAGGATGAAGAGATAAATTACTATTGGACGTAAATGAGGTATGATGTTGGAAATATGGATCAATGGAAATTCCATGATGAGCCTGAGTAATCACTTCTTAGTTTGGTGCCAATATAAGGAAAAGAGACAGTACAATTGGATGGATTTTAAGTATGCCAGGAAGTTGGATGTTGGGATAATGATCAGTTGCCCGAGGATGTGTTCAAGGATTGCAAGTGATGAGATGGGCCATAACCCACGGGCCCGGACCTGCCAAGAAGCAAGCACACTCTTCTGAAGGAAAACCTGGCGAAGTTGCGATTTTATCAACCGGCGATTCTATAGGAGTTTACATAAAACACGAGAGTTGTTAAGGAGCGATAGATGTTTGTTTGGCTGCAGAATCAATGGATTTTCGAACTTGGTTCGTCGACAAGAGAAATTATGCAATGCTTGTGAGGATGACCGAGTGTTAGAATGCGAGATTAAGCTAAACCATGTACAAGGTAATGATTTGGGTGCGGGATGGATTGATCACCATACCGACTTACTCTTATTATTAAGCTTTGCTATATGGGATGGTAAAATCTGAGTGACTTACCTATAGTAGAGATGACGATCAAAACCTTTTTAAACCTTAGAAAGGTATAGGTATTTTTTTCCCTTGTACACGGCAGTTGTTGCCAACCGTAGGTTATACGGTGAGGTTCAACCCAGACCCGTTTTCTGCAAGAGAAACCATAAATCGTTGACCACCATGAGATACCGATATTTGTTTAGAATTGGCGCCATACCCGTCAGCTATGAAGACCCAGTCTCGGAATAACCTTACCAAGAGGAAAGGACAAAGGAATTGAGGAAAAGGTTTTGCCACTACCGGAAGAGCCCAGAGAAGGAATTATCCTTACAATCTGAGAAGACCGACACTGTCAGGAATAAGGATGGAGTATATGAGTTTTGATGGAACCGTAACAATGCTTCTAAGGGTGGTAGCACCCGAGACCCCCTGTGATGATCGATGGATTTTTGAGAAGACCCCAAACCCTAACCTATTTCTTTCTAGCCTCTCCGAATCTCGAGGACGAGATTCATTTTAAGGGTGGTAGGTTTGTAACATCCCAAAATTTTAAATTTTGGAATGTTATAAACAAATAGATAGTTTTGATTGATTGTTTGATTGATTGACTGAAAGTGAGTGAATTTGAAACTTTTTGGAAGTTAAATGAGAGGGAATAAAAGGACTTTCCCAAACTTTCATTTTGCTTTTATGATCTTGAGAATTCAAATTCTTTTCATCACAAAAACCACGGAGAGAAGATGACATGACTTCTTCCATTTATTTAAATGACAAGGGTGCTGAAAATATTTGAATTTCATTTGGAAAATATTTCCAATTCTGAAACTTTATGCAACTCAATGATTTTCACGAGCGAAGATAAAATGACTTCTTCAAAACATATGAAATATGAGTTGGGAGTTTCAAAGAATTAAAATTCAAAGTTCTTTTGAATTTATTTTCAATTGGAGTTATTGAGTTTTATTCAAATTATTTTCTCCAAAAATAAAATATATGGAAAATAGGGTAACATGATTCCCTACATCAGAAATTGGAGAGAATTAATTTGAAATCATTTTGGTATTTTAAAATGATTTTATTGGATTTATTGGACCAGCGGCACTGTTTGTATTATCAGAAATTTTGTGGATTTTATTTGAAGCTAAAATAATGTTCATCATGTAGGAAATCTTTTTCTGAAAATTTTGACATATTATATGCCTATATAATATTTTTTATTTATTTGGTTTTTTAATTTTTATTTTGTCTCTGTTAAAAAAATCCCATGGCATTTGGGCCAAAGGCCCATGCATAAGCCACCGGCCAGCCAAGGCCATGGCCATCAGCAGCACACAGAGAGCCGCCGCTCCTTTTCCTAATCCTAGTAGGACTCTTGTACTACTTCCGTTTATTCCGTATCTGTTTCTAGATCTTTTCCCTCTTGTTTCCTAATCCTAGTCTATTTCTTGTCCCCTACCCCAAGCAAAACCCTCCCCTCCCCAATATAAATACCCAAGCAAAATCCCCCCCCCTCTAACACATCAAATCAACACCTCTCCTCACCTCTCCTCTCCTCTCCGCAGCAGCAGCAGCGCAGCACCACCCGCCACCGCCGCCCCTCACCGCCGCCGCCACCCAACGCCGCCGCCGCCGAGCCTCGCCTCTTGAGGTACTAGCCAGCCAAGGTCATCTTTATTTGCCGTTCGATTTCCGTTCGGATTTTTCTAGATCGGTTTTTCGTTTGGTTTTATTTCGAAACCCTAGATCGGTTTTTCTCGCGGTTTTTCTTTCCGGTTTTGTTTATGGCGTTAGCGGACCGTTCGTCCTAACGAACGTGATCACCAGTTTGCTTAGATTAATGAACGTCCGTTCGTTTAACCGTTCGTCGTTTTCTTTCTCATCGGATTTATTCCGCTATTTTTCTGATCGCGATTTCAGATCCAATTTTCTTTCTAGTCTATCTTCTCGCTCGTTTATCAGAATCAGGTGATTCAAGCGCCTGGAGTTTCGTTTCGAAACCGCCGTTCCGACTAACCAACTTAAACAAAGTTTTGCTACTGTAAAATTTGACTTAGTTTCAACTTGCTAGAACCGAGTTGTTTTCTTTCGTCGTTTGACTTTCGTTGCTTTATTTGATTCGATTCTTTTTGCAACCAGGGTTCTTAAGTTGAACTTTCTGGTTAGATCTTTTATTCGAGATTTACCTGTGCATTAGATGAGTACTTATTGTATGCTTGTTGTTTGTCTACGATAGATTGACCGGAGTGTGACGAGTATAGCTATCAAGAGTTTGAGAGCGAATCATCTTCATCAAATTTGCAGGCAAGTAACACTTGATAATACCTTTTCTACTACCCCAGTTTTATGCATTAGATCAATCCTCCAACACTTGCATGATTAGGATCTAATTAAATTGTGGGATGGGAAGTAGATGGAGGTAGTACCTATTACCTGTTTACTTATGAAACCTTTGGGAGTAACTTCTATGTTTGCTTATTATGCCATGCTATGCTAGTAGACGTGGATTGGGTGAGTGATATCCATGACAGATGTGAGATTGTTAAATTAATGGTTTATCTAAGGTGGCAACTTAAACACACATCTGGGTGGATTGAGGCACCTGGTTTCCATCAGGACTTGCCTGTTTTTTTTGGACCGCCACCCAGGCTCAAAGGGATCATGAGATTATTCAAACTAGTAAGTTACGTGTGCAGCCACAAGCCATTATGGGCTCTGGCATAGTTGGCTAAGTCGTGCGAACTCTTATAGTGGTGGACTAGCAGATGTAGGGGATGTAGGTGTACCGGTCCACCCATCGTAAGGTGCTAGCGCTTCTGAAAGACTATGTCTTGGTCATCCGTTTCTCAAACACCATGTAGTCACGAGAAACCAAGCGGAGGCGATCGAGTCTTGTGGGGAAAAGTGCGCAAACCTCTGCAGAGTGTATAAACTAATCATGATTAGCTGTGTCCCCGGTTATGGACAATTTTGAGTATCTAGTACCTGGATATCCTGTTGATCTCATCACGTTACTTAATATTATTTGTTTGGGTGTAATGAGTACTTTTAATTGGGATTGAGGATGCTGTCAACCATTCTCAATGTTTCACAACCACCGTGATAGTTAAATAAATTTATTCCTTTGAAGTAGGGAAAAATTGGCTTTTCGCAAAACCTTATAACCATAGAGCTTTTCCATCAGCCATATATGCATGTAGTATAGGCTTATTCCTTCATTACTCTCTATGTGTTACATTGCGGCATATTCCATGTGTTGACCGTTTCGGGCTGCAACGTTTCATGTTGCGAGACTTTTCGAACGACAGTAAGTGATACGTTAGGGTTACGATTTCCTATACTCAACTTTGCCGTTGGTGTTGATGGGAATCCACAACCTTGTTGCTTCTGCTATATTTTGGATTGAGGTAATAGTATTTACATTACTTTATACATGTGATTTACCTCTGTTATAAATCCTTCGAGTATTGTGTGTGTCAGCATACCGATCCAGGGATGACACGAAAGCACAGAGACTTGATCCATTCGGGTCGGGTCGCCACACCATTTATGGCAAGTCCCCATTTTCCTTTCGGGCAAGTCCATTTCTGGACGTTTCCAAACAAGGAAAATGCCATTTCTGTCATATTCCATTTAGGGCAATTTTTAACTAATTGCACTTGTGATGATTTTCTACAGCAACCCCAACATATTATATATGTTTTTGGGGTAGAAAAATCCCACCAATCCAGTGGTGGTATGATTGGTGGCATTAGTTTCTGCATTTGAGCAAGTTCATGAACATGTCATTTTACTTCATGTTGCTGTTTTGTCTTTTATGTGTTTGTTCATGCGAATATGCTATGTGGTTGTTTTGCACATGGATAGCTTCATTTTCATGTCTACTTCATGCTAGAACTTGTTACATGCCATGACATGCCCTGAAACTTCGGTAAGTCTGGAACTGTTAATAAAACTTGCTATGTTTGCATCGGAGCCATCATATTTTCTGTGCCATTTTGGCTCATGGTCAGTAAGGGACTTTTGTTCTATGCTTTGAGTAGAATCATGCCATGTCTTGTTTTGATATTATAAGTTCCTGTAGCATGTTGATTGCTTGCTCTGAACATTGCTACCTGATGCTGTTTATGCCATGTACAAGCTGATATTTTTGCACTTTTGCCATGCTTGTTTGAACCTGCTATTGTGTGATTTAGCCGTAGCTCAGTGTTCCTCTTTTGTCAAGCATCTCCTGTAGATCACTGCCATGTGTTTTGTTGTTATGTTGGGGTGCTGTAGCATAGTTTCATGTTGCATGCTAAGTAGCATCGTGCTGTTAATCGCAGATTTGTGTCATTCTTGTTTTGCTTGCCATTTGCAAACCGTGCATCCGTTCCCGGTGATCTTTATATCGATTTCAACCGAAATCATCTCATATTTCCAGCGGCATACTTGGTTTGCCAAGTTGATGCCTTGTTCATCATTTTCCTTCTGGAGCATGCATACGCATTGCATATCACATCTCGCAAATCATGACATGTATTGCATCATGTTGCTTGTGCTTTGCACCGTGATTTATTGTGGTTCCATTGTTTGTGTTCTTGCTTTGGGTAGAGCCGGGAGACGAGTACGTGAACGAGGAACCTGTTGACACTAATGAGGATCAAGCCTTCGACAACTCTGAGAACTTTGCAGGCAAGATGACCATACCTTCGATATCACTTCTATCTTTGCTTTGCTAGTTGCTCGCTCTATCGCTATGTTAGCTCTACCTACCACTCGTTTATCATGCCTCCCATATTGCCATGTCAAGCCTCTAACCATCCTGTCCTAGCAAACCGTTGTTTGGCTATGTCACCGCTTTTGCTCAGCCCCTCTTATAGCGTTGCTAGTTGCAGGTGAAGATGAAGTTTGTTCCTGGTTGGAACATGGATATTTTGGGATATCACAATATCTCCTGTTTAATTAATGCACCTTATATACTGGGTAAAGGGTGGAAGGCTCGACCTTATGCCTGGTGTCTTGTTCCACTCTTGCCGCCCTAGTTCCCGTCATACCGGTGTTATGTTCCTTGATTTTGCGTTCCTTACGCGGTTGGGTGATTTATGGGACCCCCTTGACAGTTCGCTTTGAATAAAACTCCTCCAGCAAGGCCCAACCTTGGTTTTACCATTTGCCACCTAAGCCTTTTTCCCTTGGGTTTTCGCGAGCCCGAGGGTCATCTTTATTTTAACCCCCCCGGGCCAGTGCTCCTTCGAGTGTTGGTCCGAAACAGGCAGACTGCGGGGCCACAATGTGGCAACTCGAGGGCTGGTTTACCTCGTAGGCTAACCTATCCATTGTGCCCTGAGAACGAGATATGTGCAGCTCCTATCGGGATTTGTCGGCACATCGGGCGGCTTTGCTAGTCTTGTTTTACCATTTGTCAAAATGTCTTGCGAACCAGGATTCCGAGACTGATCGGGTCTTCCCGGGAGAAGGTATATCCTTCGTTGACCGTGAGAGCTTATGATGGGCTAAGTTGGGACACCCCTGCAGGGTATATTATCTTTTGAAAGCCGTGCCCACGGTTATGAGGCAGATTGGAATTTGTTAATGTCCGGTTGTAGAAAACTTGACACTTTACTTCATTAAAATGCATCAACCATGTGTGTAGCCGTGATGGTCTCTTCTCGGCGGAGTCCGGGAAGTGAACACGGTTTGGGTTATGTATGTACGTAAGTAGTTTTAGGATGACTTCTTGATCGCTTCTAGCTTCTCGACCGATGCGTTGCTTCTCTTCTCGCTCTCACTTGCGTATGTTAGCCACCATATATGCTTAGTGCTTGCTGCAGCTCCACCATATTACCCTTTTCCTACCCATGAGCTTAAATAGTCTTGATCTCGCGGGTGTGAGATTGCTGAGCCCCCGTGGCTCACAGATTCTACCAAAACAGATGCAGGTGCCGAGGTTACCAGCGCAAGTGGCGCAACCGAGCTCAAGTGGGAGTTTGATGAGGACCTTGGTCGTTACTATGTTTCGTTTCCAGATGATCAGTAGTGGAGCCCAGTTGGGACGATCGGGGATCTAGCATTTGGGGTTATCTTCTTTTCATTTGGATTTGACCGTAGCCGGTCTATGAGTGTATTTTGAATGATGTATGAATCTATTTATGTATTGAGTGAAGTGGTGATTGTAAGCCAACTCTCTTTATCCCATTCTTGTTCATTACATGGGATTGTGTGAAGATGACCCTTCTTGCGACGAAACCACCATGCGGTTATGCCTCTAAGTCGTGCTTCGACACGTGGGAGATATAGCTGCATCGTGGGCATTACAGAAACAGTGGGCCTTCTACGGGCCGTAGAAACAATGGGCCTTCTAAGGGCCGTAGAAACAATGGGCTTTCTACGGGCCGTGTCATCAATGGGCCTTATAAGGGCAGTATGATAACATGGGCCAATAACAGGCCGCATTATGGCCATAAACGGGCTAGAGTTGGAATCGTCCGTTCATGGGCCAACCATAACGGGCCATCAATAGGCCGTATTCCATGACGCTATGAAAACGACCCAACGTATTAATGGACTACAAACGGGCCGACTGTAACCACGGGCTGGATTTGGCCCACAAGCGAAAATAGCGATGTGGGGGCCGTAAGTAAACGAATCTGGAAATGAGCCCAAGAATAAATGGGCTCAGAAGGCGAAAGATAACATGGGCTGAAGCATTAACGGAATAACGGGCCGTTAATGGGTATAAAGTGATACACTGTTCATTACGGGCCAGTTTCACCACGGGCCGTTAATGGGTGTAAAGTGATACATTGTTCATTATGGGCCAGTTTCACCATGGGCCGTTAATAGGTCAAGAGTTACATAGGGCCTCATATGGGCCAAAAGACGTCATGGGCCATACATGGGCCGGCGAAAACAATTGGAATCATATTGGGTGGCCCAGATGACGCTACTGGGCCTAATTCGGATAGGGCGTAACGGGCCTTGGGTTAGCGGGCTGTAAATGGGCTATATGCGAATAGACCGTTAACATGCTTTCCATGGGCCGGCCCGCCACATTTTGACCAAGTCAAACAGGTCGGCCTTTTCATCGGAATGGGCCTCTGTTGGGTCGTGCCACATGTCACCGTATCATAGGCGCCTTCGGTCCAATGAGCGGATGACATCTGTCCCAACAGTGAGCCGACACGTGTTTGCTCCAGCCAATGATGATTTTACACGTGGAAAATCCCCATTGGTCGGGGCTGTTAACGGGTTATCGGATCCAGAACCCGACCCGATAGCTTAACGGCGTTCCGTTACGGTGGATGCCACGTGTTGTTCACCCTTGACGAAAGCACTTCTGTGACGCACGATTTATCGTCATGGAAGTGGACACTTCCGTGATGATAATTTCGGTAATGTCATGGAACACTTCTCTGACGACAGGTATGACTATCTTGATTACATCATAAATTTGTCATGGATGTACATGCATGACAAAAACGCGACCTACTCTGACAAACACGTATCATCACGGAAGTGTATTTTTTTTGTAGTGATCAACTCTTGTAATACTCATATCATCAAGATCAATCAAGCAGGAAGTAGGGTATTACCTCCATCGAGAGGGCCCGAACCTGGGTAAACATCGTCTCCCCCGCCTCCTGTTATCATCCGCCTTAGACGCACAGTTCGGGACCCCCTACCCGAGATCCGCCGGTTTTGACACCGACATATGCCAATTATGTAAACAAGTGCTGGAAGCTTGATAGCATTGCCAGAAGCCTCTTCAGCATCCGGGTCCATGTGCCATGCACAAAATTATACTCCCTCTGTTCCTAAATATTTGTCTTTTTAGAAATTTCAAATGGACATATTTTAGAGTGTATATTCACTCATTTTGCTTCGTATGTAGTCACTCGTTGAAATCTCTAGAAAGACAAATACTCTGTAGTACTTAAAAACGAAGGGAGTAGTGCACAACTACATGGGAGACTCAGCCCGGTTGTTGAACCGCACTAATAGTGAGTAATGAGCAGTCAAATCAAAAGCCCCACCGTTCCCATTGTAAGTTGCTCGGAAGAAGAAACCATCAATACGCTCTTCTTTGAATCCACTCATACTACTCCCTCCGTCACTGTTTATAGAGCGCGCTTCAACAATCTCTAGGACCAAGGCGACTAGCGATCGACCTGAAAAATAGCATTGGTAGTTATAGCACGGCGTCTATTACTAGAGGAAATAATGCATACACACAGCATGAAGTGCTTCCACACCGGGTACGCACATGCATGCACTTAGTCCACTCCACATACACACCTAGTACGTCGAGAGAAAATTGTGGACTTTATTGTGGTTACGACGCCCTAATTAATTGACCATTAAACCAAACGCATCTAAAGTCTCTCTGGTGGTGGAAATGCATGAGAATGAAGCGCACCCTGTAAACTGTGACGAAGGGTGGAGTAGTATGAAGGTGCAAAACCAAGCACGTGTATGGCCAGTCGGTCAACGCACTTCCTCTTGGCATATCACTGACATGTGGGACCTGAGTGTGAGCAAACCGATCTCAATTGAAGGCAAAATGGCCAACCCGATGTTCCTTGAGAGAGATGAGGAGCGAGAACACACAGACGGGCTCGCATGGAGGCCAAGATATATTCGATCATGGTTGATCGATATCATCACTACATGTTCGATGTTTTTTAATACTACTATTGGGCTTTCGTTTTCCGCACTTCTCTCGAATAAATGTGTACTTTATCAGACATTAAAATAAAATAGGAGTACAGATGCTCCCATGCGGTTCTAGTAGTAGTACTCGTACTACTAAACCTCGCGCTTGGGCTCTTCGCCTCTTCATGAAGTCGAACAATGATGGTACTACAGTGTTTGCCTCTGGCAATCTGACACCGAATGAACTGCTGCTTGTCCATCGCCTGGGCGTGGGTAGGTTGCGTTAGTCAAAAGCTTCTAATTATCCTACGAGCCACCAGGCTTGAGGTAGATGGAGTGGGCGTAAGCAAGCTTCACCCTTGTCATGCAAGCTTCTCCTCGTTCTGCGAGTTGACGGGACACACCAAAAAGTAGTGCTAGTCCATACTCCCTCCTTTCCGGTTAATATGGCTTAATCATTTTTGCGGGTAAATAAGAGAGCTTTATTCATATATAAGCATTCTTACGATAATCAGCCAAGAGACTGGTCACTAGGAAGCGAGGTACCCCGCAAAAAAAGAAGAAGGAAGCAAGGTGTTTCATCAAGCCAGCTCTCGGTCACATTCAAAGTGCAGCAAGCACGGTTCGCACAAAGATGCAACGCAAGGATTGCTGACCTGTTTACATGCTGAATAACAAAAAAAGAGAAAATATTACCGAGCGCTCCTATTTGTAATAGGATATGAGCCAGAATTAAGCAAGAATTGTGGCAAGTGTTCCATGCAATCAACTTCCAGTATCACATGCGAGAACCCTCAAAGAGAACATATGTTGAAGATTGCTTTATCAAATTTTAAAATAAAATAAGAGTGCAGACGCTCCACCATCCAGTTCCTAGTAGTAGTACATATCTCTATAGTAGTAGTACTAGTACTAGTAAACTTTGCGCTTGGTTGTTCGCATCTTCGGGAAGTCGAACAATAATGGTACTAGTACAGTGTATGCTTCTAGCAATCTGACACTGAATTAACTGTTGCACGTCCACCGCCTGAGTGCGGGAGATCTTGCATTAGTCAAAAGTTTCTCCTTGTCCTGCGAGCCACCATGCGCAAGCTTCTGCCGTCCTGCAAGCTTCTCCTGGTTGGGCAAGTTGACGGGACACAGCAAAGTAATGCTAGTCCATAGTGCCTCCTTTCTGGTTAATATGGCTTAATTTAAAACGAGATAAATACACTATCTGTCACTATATATTTGTAAAAATACAGTCAGTGGACTTCATAATACGCTCATTGCGCTCAATATATACATTTTCCGGTGTTTATACGGTCACTAGCTCACCCTGGCTGAGTATGTGTGTGCATGCACGTGTAGGTTGAGCACTTGAGCGTGACCGTGTGTGTTCTCTCATGCACTCGGACATGCATGCATTAGGGCGTCGCGCGCGTTTTTGCGTCCATGTGTACGTGTGACTATTGCATGCATGCACGAGGTTGTAGTCCCTCACATTCACATGTTCATAAGTCAATGCTTTGTCAAAACGTTGCATGCAAGGTTTAATCATTCGTTGTTCACGCATACATTCCCAATATTTAATACATTGGTAAACACAGTTTCTTGAGGAAAATGAGCCCCATGAATTGAGTACAAAGGGGACCAATAAGCCAGAACCAGAAGGAGGGAGTAGGTACTAGTAGTATTACGTAGTAACAACATGTAGTAACAAAATTCCTCTATGCGCATCCTGTCTATGTGTCATGCAAGAAAATAGAGATAAGTACAAGAGAGACTCAGGAACGGTCATACACGTAGGGGGGGTACATGTAGGCGCCACTCTGGAGCAGTCAAATCATACTGTAAGTTAGTCGGATGAAGCAACCATCATTTCACTCTTCAATGACACGTATGCAATATAAAGTGGTTGATATGGAGAGAAAAAGAAAACTTCTCCACGATATATACACTAGCAGGAGCCTAAGCTACAAGCCTGCTTGCTTGGGTTGCTCTCTTCACAAGCATAGAACGATGGTGGCCACACCACTGGTCACAGATCTGGCCTGATCCCGCCACTGGGTGGAAGGGGACGATGTTCTCCGTAGACACAGTCGACAGCGGCAAGGGAGAAAACCCACTGTTGGTGCGTCCTGATCGGGGGTCCCCACAGTATGGGCTGATTGTCAGTGTCAAAACCGGCGGATCTCGGGTAGGGGGTCCCGAACTATGCATCTAGGATCGATGGTAACAGGATACGGGGGACACGATGTTTACCCAGGTTTGGGCCCTCTATATGGAGGTAATACCCTACTTCCTGCTTGATTGATCTTGATGAATATGAGTGTTACAAGAGTTGATCTACCACGAGATCCTAATGGCTAAACCCTAGAAGTCTAGCCTGTATGACTATGGTAATGTGTATCTCCCTATCCGGACTATGCTCTCCAGTTTATATAGACATTGGAGAGATCTAGGGTTACATGGGGTCGGTTACATAAGAAGGAATCTTCATAATTGGTCGCCCAGCTTGCCTTCCACAGCAAGGAGAGTCCAATCCGGACACGGGTATAGTCTTCGGCCTTCATATCTTCACAACCCATTAGTCCGGCCCAACGAATAATAGGCCGGACACCCAAGGACCCCTTAGTCCAGGACTCCCTCGGTAGCCCCTGAACCTGGCTTCAATGACGAGGAGTCCGGCGCGCAGATTGTCTTCGGCACTGCAAGGCGGGTTCCCCTTTTTTCGAACTCCAAGATAGTCTTTCAGATGCGATGATTGTATCTAGACCTGTAGCGCATACCACACACAACCGCAGAGAAATTATAATATTTGCACGAATCTAATCTGTCGACAACTTTTTTATAACACGATATCACGTCTATCCGGTCATAATTTCGAACCGTTTTTCATCCGCCATCCCACGTTTCGAGATGCGGTTGTAATTGGCACGTCTCTGTCGAAGCAGAGATCGTGTCCCCTTATTGCGGGACCCTCATCGATGCGGGCATGGGTAACCCAACCATGCCACTCACACGGCCCATGGGAACAAGCGAGTTTAAGGCGAGTGGAGAGGCGTTTGATATTCGCGACCTCTATAAAGGGGGTAAGGATTCCCTTTTCTCACCCACACCTCAGTTCCTCCTCAGCCCGTCTGTCCCCGAGCTCTAGTGCCCAAGTCTTTAGCTTTTCCCTTGTTCGAGAAGCACTCCATATATGTCCGGATCCAGTGCTGGAGGTGTCGTGGTGTTCTCACGGGGGGGGGGGGGGTGCTAGACGACATATGCAACAACGTGGCTTCGTGTGAGGGCAAGACTGCTGCCGGAATATCCAGGGACGGGCATGCGAGTAGCACACGCTAGTTTACACAGGTTCGGGGCTCTCCAGAGAGATAACACCCCTACTCCTGCATGTCTGAGTATATCTGGTACAGAGTGCTCCTAGAGTTGTATCTAAGATAAGTGTCATAGGCATCTAGCTTTGCATATGTATGTGGCATGGTGGCGCTGCGTCGACCATATGGGTGTGCTTGGGCATACTACCCATGGGAGTGCATGGATGGATGGCTAGCTAGCTCTCTTGCTAGCTAGCTTGCTTGTGGGTGTGTGCGTGAGAGTCCATCCTCCCTGGCTGGATGGATGTGTGCCCATATATATAGGCATGGCTAGCTTAGAGAGTAAGCTATGTGGTGGCATGGGCAAGGCATGGTGGGGTGTCATGCTTGTCCCCTGGGTCACTTCATAAATAGTGCCAGGGGACAAGTGACACTTTACATGATTGCTGGAGTGACACGTGAACAGTGCCGGGTACGGTCGTCACGTCGGGGTCGCGTCAGGCTGCAGTTAACTTCGGGCAGCCGGCTGGTTGGAACAGTCGGCAGCCAGCAGCCGGCCTGGTGGAAGCGGTCGGCAGCCAATGATCAGACTGGTGGAGCGATCGACACCAATAGTTAGCGGTGGCGGCCGAAGTCGGCAGCCATGGTCGGCGAGGTGGCAGGCGTTCGGCAGCCAGCCAGCCGTCCCCGTGGAGCAGTCGAGAGCCATCGGTCGGCCTAGGCGGCGGGTAGTCGGCAGCCAGCAGATCGGCGAGGGTGGCGGGCAGCCAGCCACCGCCCGGTGGAGCGATCGGCAGCCGAGTCGGCCTGTGGCTGCAAAGTCGGCAGCCAGCGATCGGCTGGTGGTGCGATCGGCAGCCAACCTCGGTAGTTGGACTGAGGGGCTTTGCTAGCGATGTCTTGGAATATCGTCATGCCGTCTTGGGATACCCGTCGCTAATAACTCCGACAAGAAACCCGAGCCTCCGGCAACTTGGCAAAGTTAGGCGGAGGTTCATAACGAGTGTTAATGTAGTCTCCGAGGCTCCGAGCGAGGAGGGGGGTTCCCCATAAAAATGATCATAAAAAAGACGAAGTTAGTCCACGCAGATATATCAAATGTTTGTTTTAAGCATTGCAAGTTTTATGCAGAGGGTGCCGACTCGGTTTCGTCCGAGCCCCCTTAATCTTTTTCGTGTTCCCTCCGCTTTTTGGCTTGTGCTCTCGCTCGCCGGACAGCCGCTATGCGGTCTGTGGCTGAGAGTGAGCCACGAAGTGGAGTGTACAGTACTCAAAGTCTGGGAGCATATTCAACCGAGTAGATAGTCATAACGGAAACGGTCGGGTCGCCCGAAGCGTTTCTCTTCCTGGACGTTTTTCGCGTGAGGTAACCTCTAGCTTTTGCTCTTGCTAGCCGGACAGCCGCTCTGCGGTCTGTGGCTGAGAGGTTGGCCTTTGGTACTGCACATGCTACTAAGCCGTCTGCGGGAAAAAATGTCTCAGGCCAAGCGGCCAGCCCCCAGGCCAACTCTGGCTGGCGCCGGGGCGAACAGTGATGCAATTGTAATAAAATGCGGATATGGCCCCTCGAGCATCGCTCGAGGTTATCCGTCTTTTCGCGTGTGAAAATATGCGGTGAGGGGCTTAGATTGATTTTCGTAGCCGAGGCGGAGTTTGCGAAGACAGCGGCGGCGATCAACGCTTGTTGAGCGCGTCGGCGCACCCGCCGGGCGAAGCCTTCGAGGTGGCTTCGGGTGCTCGAAGAGGGTCCAGCCGGTCGGGCTTGATCAGCCAGGTGGCGAGCGGAACGCGGCCGAGCCGGCTTGGCACAGCCGCTAAGGCCGCGAGGCATATGGCAGCGCCCTTTTCTTCTTTTTTCTCTTCTGCCGGCTACTGGCAGCCGGACAAAACTCTTATCTTGTCTCTTGTTTTTGTTTCTTGCAATCTTTCCTTGGGCGCCAACAAGACCCACTGAGTGTAGCCCGAGATTCAGGCCGATCACGGAAAGGCCGGGCCGATCTCCAGCGACTACTCGTCTTCTTCCTGGGCGCCACGTCAAGATTCGCTGGATGTAGCCCCGAGATTCGGTTGACTTCGAGCAGTCGGGCGGATCTCCGGCACTACCTTGTCTTCTTCTTCACGGGGCGCGTCAAGACTCCAGCTGGATGTAGCCCCGTGATTCGGGCGCCGAGGAGGTCTTGACGGCTGTCGGGCTTGGCGCAGCAGGTCGAGGCGAACGAGCGAACGGGTCAGCCCCAACCGCCGAGCGTCGAAGCCGGTAGGCCGATCGGGCGCCGATGGCTTGACTTTTTTTTTCTACTCTTTCTCAGCCGGCTTGGGCACATTTTTCGTGCGGTCCCTTTTCTCAGCCGCAACCACTCGCCGAGCGGTGAAACCAGCCCGACACGCATGAAGGCGGCAGGTGGCGGGCCGCCGTGTTGCGGCCGACGAGCCGTCTTGGAGAAGCCGGTAGGCCGCTCGGGCGGAGGAGCCGTGTGGGCGGCCGGCAGGCCGGTCGCGGGCGGAGGAGCGGCGCAGCGGCCGGGTCGCCGTGTTGACGGAAAGAGCCGCGCCGGTGGCGGAAGCCGCCAAGCCGCGGAAGCCGGCTGCGCTGCTGCCGGAGCCGCGGCTGGGTGGCGGAGCTGCCAAGGAGGCGGCGCTGGTGGAGGAGTGGAGGGAGGCGCTGATGACCCGGAGGCCGGGCGGCGCGGCCGGTCGGGGTCGAGCAAAGGGCCGACGCAGCGGCGCTGGGCGCAGGCGAAGCCCGAGCAGCCTGCCACGGGCACACGGCGACCCGGAGCCGGGCGCGCCGGATGGGAGGGGCCACACAGCCGAGCAACGCGTGGACAGACGCCGTGACCAGCGGCCGGTGCTGCGGAGTTGGCCGGGAGTTGTGGAGGCGGCCGCGAACGCAGGGCGCAGACGCTGGAGTCTGGGCTGGGACGGCGCACCCGACGAGGGGACGGACCGGCTTCGGCGAAGCCGGGCGCGAGGACCTGGCGGGCGGTCACCGGGCGGAGGACCCGGCTGGGGACCCGCGCTGCTGGAGCTGGTGCAGAGGACTCGCCAGCGACGAGCCGACAGGTGCGGCGACGGCGAGCCAGTAGGCGCGGGGGCAGCGGCGGGAGGAAGCGGCGCTGGCCGGCGCGATGACTACGCTGCCAAGGAGGCCCGAACGGGTGCCGGTCGGCGCGGCGGCGGCCGAGGCAAGGTGAAGCTAGCCTGCGGGAGCCGGTCGAGCGGGTGGGAGCCGGCAGCGCAGGAGGAGGCCGGGCTCGGGCGCGGTCCGGACCGGGCGACGAGGCGGACGGGCAGCCGGTCGAGGTAGGTCCGTAGGCGATCTTGGGTGTCTTGGCGGCCAAAGCAGGGAAGCCAACTCGCGTTGGGGCACACATGGATGTGCGGGGAGACGGCGCGGAGCGGAGCGCGAGAGCGCCCCAGGTGCAGCCGGCGCGGGCGTGCTGAGGAGCGAACGCAACGAGTGGGAGGCCAGAGCCGGTGGGTAGAGGAGCCACCTGGCGTTGGTGGGGCGAGGCATGCCATGGACTGCAGCAGCAGCATGATGAGGCGAAGATGGCGAGTAGGGTGCTTGGGGCCATGGCGTTGATCGTTGAGGTAGCCACGGCCATGGTCGTGGAGCAGCGATTGGTGGAGCAGCGTACGGGGCGGCCGGGGGAGCCGCAGCCTGGAGACGAGCGAAGGAGGCCGAACGCGGTGGAGGCCGCCGGCGCGAGTGTCTGTTGAACGTGCTAGCTGCAGAGTGCAGACCAAGCCATTGTCTGGGTAGTATACATGCTATGTCCGACTTGCATCTGGGAGGCGTAAAAGGAATGCATGACCATAGTCTGATTTGTATCTGGGAGGTGTTCAGGCTTGTGCATGGCCTATGGTTTGACCATTATATGACTTGCATCTAGCTAGCTTGTAGAGATGACATATAGAGAAGTGAAGGCGCGTTCCGGCAAGAGCAAGGTGCAGTGCGGAGGGGAGCCGACGCGGGTGGCGCGTGGATGGACACAACCGATCGGGCAAGGCCTCAGGCGCGGGCGTCTTGTGATGACGTACAGCCGGCGTCGCAACGGTGGTGATGACGAAGGCGGCGAGGCCGACCTACGAGTACGCCCCGTCCAGCGCGGCCGCCCCAGGGGCGGGTCGAAGTCGAGCCCCTAAGCGCTACTGGAGAGACGGTGCGACGCCGCGGCGGTGATGACGAAGATGGCCCCGCCAAGACTGCGAAACCAGCAGAAGCGCGGTAGCATAGTACCGCCCTGCGGTGGGCGCCAAATGTCGTGGTATTCTCACGGGGGGTGCTAGACGACATATGCCACAAGGTGGCTTCGTGTGAGGGCAAGACTGCTTCCGGAATATCCAGGGACGGGTATGCGAGTAGCACGCACTAGTTTACCCAGGTTCAGAGCTCTCCGGAGAGATAACACCCCTACTCCTGCATGTCTGAGTATATCTGGTACAGAGTGCTCCTAGAGTTGTATCTAAGATAAGTGTCATAGGCATCTAGCTTTGCATATGTATGTGGCATGGTGGCCGCTGCGTCTGACCATATGGGTGTGCTTGGGCATACTCGCCCATGGGAGTGCATGGATGGATGGCTAGCTAGCTCTCTTGCTAGCTAGCTTGCTTGTGGGTGTGTGCGTGAGAGTCCATCCTCCCTGGCTGGATGGATGTGTGCCCATATATATAGGCATGGCTAGCTTAGAGAGTAAGCTATGTGGTGGCATGGGCAAGGCATGGTGGGGTGTCATGCTTGTCCCCTGGGTCACTTCATAAATAGTGCCAGGGGACAAGTGACACTTTACATGATTGCTGGAGTGACACGTGAACAGTGCTGCACGGTCACACGCCGGGTCGCGTCAGTTGCGAGTTAACTTCTGGCAGCCGGCTGGTTGGAACGATCGGCAGCCAGCAGCCGCCTGGAAGAGTAGCGGCAGCCAGCCAGCCAACTGGTGGAGCGATCGACAGCCAGCGGTTAGCGGGGCGGCCGAAGTCGGCAGCCAGAGGTCGGCGGGGTGGCAGGCGATCGGCAGCCAGCAGCCGTCTGGTGGAGCGATCAAGAGCATCGGTCGGCCTAGGCGGCGGGTAGTCGGCAGCCAGCATCGGCCAGGGTGGCGGGCAGCCGCAGCCGGCCCGGTGGAGCAACAAGAGTCAGAGTCGGCTGTCGGCCGCAAAGTCGGCAGCCAGCAGTCGGCCTGGTGGTGCAGTCAGCAGCCAGCCTGGTAGTTGGACTGAGGGGCTTTGCTAGCCTGATGTCTTGGAATATCGTCATGCCGTCTTCGGGATACCCCGTCGCCAATAACTCCGACAGTAACACCCGAGCCTCCGGGCAACTTGGCAAAGTTGGGCGGAGGTTCCTTGGCAGGTGTTAATGTAGTCTCCGAGGCTCCGAGCGAGGAGGGGGGTTCCCCATAAAAATGATCATAAAAAAGACGAAGTTAGTCCACGCAGATATATCAAATGTTTGTTTTAAGCATTGCAAGTTTTATGCAGAGGGTGCCGACTCGGTTTCGTCCGAGCCCCCTTAATCTTTTTCGTGTTCCCTCCGCTTTTGGCTTGTGCTCGCTTCGCGGACAGCCGCTATGCGGTCTGTGGTGAGAGTGAGCCACGGTGGAGTGTCACGATACTCAAAGTCTGGGAGCATATTCAACCGAGTAGATAGTCATAACGGAAACGGTCGGGTCGCCCGAAGCGTTTCTCTTCCTGGACGTTTTTCGCGTGAGGTAACCTCTAGCTTTTGCTCTTGCTAGCCGGACAGCCGCTCTGCGGTCTGTGGCTGAGAGGTTGGCCTTTGGTACTGCACATGCTACTAAGCCGTCTGCGGGAAAAAATGTCTCAGGCCAAGCGGCCAGCCCCCAGGCCAACTCTGGCTGGCGCCGGGGCGAACAGTGATGCAATTGTAATAAAATGCGGATATGGCCCCTCGAGCATCGCTCGAGGTTATCCGTGCTTTCGCGGTGTGAAAATATGCGGGTGAGGGGCTTAGATTGATTTTCGTGTAGCCGAGGCGGAGTTTGCCGAAGACAGCCGGCGCGGATCAACGCTTGTTGAGCGCGCCGGCGCACCCGCCGGGCGAAGCCTTCGAGGTGGCTTCGGGTGCTCGAAGAGGGTCCAGCCGGTCGGGCTTGATCAGCCAGGTGGCGAGCGGAACGCGGCCGAGCCGGCTTGGCACAGCCGCTAAGGCCGCGAGGCATATGGCAGCGCCCTTTTCTTCTTTTTTCTCTTCTGCCGGCTACTGGCAGCCGGACAAAACTCTTATCTTGTCTCTTGTTTTTGTTTCTTGCAATCTTTCCTTGGGGCGCGCCAGCGCACCCACTGGGTGTAGCCCCCGAGATTCAGGCCGACTGCTGAGCAGTCGGGCCGGATCTCCCGGCGACTACCTCGTCTTCTTCCTCCACAACGTCGATTCTCTGCTGATGTAGCCCCGAGATTCGGGTTGACTTCTGAGCAGTCGGGCCGGATCTCCCGGCGACTACCTTGTCTTCTTCTTCACGGGGCGCGTCAGCGCACCCGCTGGATGTAGCCCCCGTGATTCGGGCGCTCGAGGAGGTCTTGACGGCTGTCGGGCTTGGCGCAGCCAGTGTCGAGGCAGACGAGCGAACGGGTCAGGCCCCCAGCCGGCCAGGCGTCGAAGCCGGTAGGCCGACTGGGCGGCCAGATGGCTTGACTTTTCTTTTTTCTACTCTTTCTCAGCCGGCTTGGGCACATTTTTTCGTGCCTTCCCTTTTCTCAGCCGGCAACCACTGCCGAGCAGTGGAAACCAGCCTGGACACGCATGAAGGCGGCAGGTGGCAGGGCCGGCCGTGTTGCGGCCGACAGAGCCGGTGCGGGAGAAGCCGGTAGGCCGGCTCGCGGGCGGAGGAGCCGGTGTGGGCGAAGCTGGCAGGCCGGGTCGCGGGCGGAGGAGCCGGCGCAGCGCCGGTCGCCGTGTTGACGGAAAGAGCCGCGGCCGGGTGGCGGAAGCCGCCAAGCCGCGGAAGCCGGCTCTGCGCTGCGGGGAGCCGGCGGTTGGGTGGCGGAGCCGGCCAAGGGAGGCGGCGCGGGTGGAGGAGTGGAGGGGAGGCGCTGATGACCCGGAGGCGGGCGCTGGCGGCCGGTCGGGGTCGAGCAAAGGGCCGACTTGGCGGCGGCAGGCGAGGCGAGCCCGAGCAGCTCGCCAGGCCAGGCACACGGCGACCCGGGAGCCGGGCGCGGCCGGATGGGAGGGGCCACACAAGCCAGAGCAACGCGTGGACAGACGCCGGCGACCCGGCGGCCGGGTGCTGCGGGAGTTGGCCGGGAGTTGTGTGGAGGCGGCCGCTTAACGCAGGGGCGCAGACGCGCGGAGTCTGGGCCTGGGACGGCGCACCCGACGAGGGGACGGACCGGCTTGCGGCGAGCCGGTGCGGAGGACCAGGCGGGCGGTCAGCCGGGCGGAGGACCCGGCTCGGGGACCAGCGGCGCTTGGAGCAGCTCAGAGGACTCGCCAGCGACGAGCCGGACAGGTCGGCGACGGCGAGCGCGGGCGGCGGCGGGGCCTTGCGGCGGGGAGGAAGCGGGCGCTGGCCGGGCGATGACTACGCTGACCAAGGAGGCCCGGAACGGTGCCGGGTCGGCGCGAAGGCGGCCGAGGCAAGGTGAAGCTGGCCTGCGGGAGCCGGTCGAGCGGGTGGGAGCCGGCAGGCGCAGGAGGAGGCCGGGCTCGGGGGCGCGGTCCGGACCGGCGACGAGGCGGACGGGCAGCCGGTCGAGGTAGGTCCGTGTAGGCGATCTTGGGTGTCTTGGCGGCCAAAGCAGGGAAGCCAACTCGCGTTGGGGCACACATGGATGTGCGGGGAGACGGCGCGGAGCGGAGCGCGAGAGCGCCCCAGGTGCAGCCGGCGCGGGCGTGCTGAGGAGCGAACGCAACGAGTGGGAGGCCAGAGCCGGTGGGTAGAGGAGCCACCTGGCGTTGGTGGGGCGAGGCATGCCATGGACTGCAGCAGCAGCATGATGAGGCGAAGATGGCGAGTAGGGTGCTTGGGGCCATGGCGTTGATCGTTGAGGTAGCCACGGCCATGGTCGTGGAGCAGCGATTGGTGGAGCAGCGTACGGGGCGGCCGGGGGAGCCGCAGCCTGGAGACGAGCGAAGGAGGCCGAACGCGGTGGAGGCCGCCGCGCAGTGTTCTGATGAACGTGCTAGCTGCGAGTGCAGACCAAGCCATTGTCTGCGGGTAGTATACATGCTATGTCCGACTTGCATCCGGGAGGCGTAAAAGGAATGCATGACCATAGTCTGATTTGTATCTGGAGGTGTTCAAAGCTTGTGCATGGCCTATGGTTTGACCATTATATGACTTGCATCTAGCTAGCTTGTAGAGATGACATATAGAAGTGAAGGCGTTGCCCGCAAGAGCAAGGTGCAGTGCGGAGGGGAGCCGACGCGGGTGGCGCGTGGATGGACACAACCGACCGAAGCAAGGCCCTGTGCGCGGCGTGCGCGCGGACAGACAGCCGGCGTCGCAACGGTGGTGATGACGAAGGCGGCGAGGCCGACCTACGAGTACGCCCCGTCCAGCGCGGCCGCCCAGTGGGTCAATCGAGCCCCTAAGCGCCATCGAGAGAGGCGGTGACGCCGCGGCGGTGATGACGAAGATGGCCCCGCCAAGACTGCGAAACCAGCGAAGCGCCAGCATAGTATAGCTCTGCGGGTGGGCGCCAAATGTCGTGGTATTCTCACGGGGGGTGCTAGACGACATATGCCACAAGGTGGCTTCGTGTGAGGGCAAGACTGCTTCCGGAATATCCAGGGACGGGTATGCGAGTAGCACGCACTAGTTTACCCAGGTTCAGAGCTCTCCGGAGAGATAACACCCCTACTCCTGCATGTCTGAGTATATCCGGTATGTATATATGGTACAGAGTGCTCCTGGAGCTGTATCTAAGCTCAGTGCCATAGGCATCAGGCTTTGCATATGTATGTGGCATGGTGGCCGTTGCCTCTGGCCATATGGGTGTGCTTGGGCATACTTTCTCGTGGGAGTGGATGGATGGATGGCTAGCTAGCAAGCTTGCTTGTGGGTGTGTGCGTGAGAGTTCATCCTCCCTGGATGGATGGATGTGTGCCCATATATATAGGCATGGCTAGCTTAGAGAGTAAGCTATGTGGTGGCATGGGCAAGGCATGGTGGGGTGTCATGCTTGTCCCCTGGGTCACTTCATAAATAGTGCCAGGGGACAAGTGACACTGTACATGATGGCTGGAGTGACACGTGAATAGTGCCGGGTACGATCGTCCCGTCGGGGTCGCGTCAGGCTATAGTTGACTTCGGGCAGCTGACTGGTTGGAGCAGTCGGCAGCCAGCAGCCCGCCTGGTGGAGCAGTTGGCAGCCAGCAGTTGGCCTGGTGGAGCAGTCGGCAGCCAGCAGTCGGCAGGGGCGGCCGCGAAGTCGGCAGCCAGTAGTCGGCAGGGGTGGCCGGGCAGTCGGCAACTAGCAGCCGTCCTGGTGGAGCAGTCAGCAGCCAGCAGTCGGCCTGGGCGGCCAGGAAGTCGACAGCCAGCAGTCGGCAGGGGTGGCCGGGCAGTCAGCAACCAGCAGCCGGCCTGGTGGAGCAGCCAGCAGCCAGCAGTCGGCCTGGGCGGCTGGGAAGTCGGCAGCCAGCAGTTGGCCAGGGAGGCCGGGAAGTCGGCAGCCAGCAGTCGGCCTGGTGGTGCAGTCAGCAGCCTGCCTGGTAGTTGGACTGAGGGGCTTTGCTAGCCCCGATGTCTTGGAATATCTTCTTGCTGTCATCTGGATACCCGTCGCCAATAACTCCGACAGAAGGCAAGTGGATGGCCTCCTCCGTTAAGAAGAAGGATGTCAAGGAGCTCCGGGAGGCTGGATATCTGGCCAAGGAGATCGCCCACCGACTCCCGACCAAGGGACATATCGTCCCTACTCCAGAGCCCCACGAGAGGGTTGTGTTTCTTACACATTTCGTCCGCGGGCTGGGGTTCCCTCTTCACCCATTTGTCCGTGGGTTGACGTTTTACTACGGGCTGGATTTCCATGACCTTGACCCCAACTTCATTCTCAACATCACGGCATTCATTGTCGTGTGGGAAGCCTTTCTCCGTATCCCACCTCATTTTGGCCTGTGGCTGAAGACCTTCAATGTGAAGCCGAAGGTGGTGAATGGCCAACAAGCAGAGTGCGGAGGCGCCATGGTGGGCAAGATGCCCAACGTCAGCTGGCCCGAAGGCTCGTTCGCGGAGACGGTGAATGGATGGCAGTCAGGGTGGTTCTACATCACCGAGCCGCGCGACGCCAACTGGGCGGCGGCCCCCGAATTCCGATCCGGAATCCCGATGCGGGTCACCTCCTGGCAAGAGAGGGGCCTAACCTGGGGTCCCTCGGACGAGCTGACTGGTCTCCAGACTTGCGTCCAGAACATGACAGACAGGAAAATCAAGCTTGTCAACGTGGTCCAGGTCATGCTTATTCATCGGGTCCTTCCGTGCCAACGCCGGACTTGCTATCTGTGGGAGTTCGATCCGGCCAAGCACCAGACGCTACTAGAGCTCTCCGGCACGACGCAGGAAGAAATCTGGAAAGTGCTCTTCAAGGCCGGCGAGACGCCACCGCCTACGACCGAAGATCGCGGGCTTAGCTTAAAATGCCAGGCTAACCCGGTCAGTTCTTTTAATGTTTTCAAGGAGTACCCTCTACTAGCATATTTTTTAGAGGAAACTTAAGCTTTCGTTCCCCTGTTTTCAGGCCTGGATCAAGGTAGCAGAGGAGATTAACTATCCGGCTCCACTGCCTGAAGACCAAGAATTCCCGTTACTGACAAAAATGTTGTTCCCTGCACCTTATGAGGTGCCGGAGAAGACGGCTAAGAAGGCGTCCAGAGGGGCCAAGAAGGGTCTTCGCCAGAAAAGCACTCCGGATGCGACATCTGGAAGTGAGACTGCCTCTCCGTCCGCTGACGACAGCGACGAAGAGGAAGAAGAAAATGGCTCCCCACCTGAAATGGGGAGGAAGAAGAGAGCGGCCCCCACAATTCCGGAGGCGAAAGCGGCGCCTAAGAGGGTCAGAGGCTCCCTCACGGATAACTCCGTGTGGGATGTTGATAGCAGTCCGGAGCGACCTCGTCGGACCAAGCCTCAGGCCGCCTCGGAAGTACCAGAATCCGCAAACGTCTGGCCTTCCGGGTTTGTAATATTGACATATTGTAAACTTTGTCACTGCAGTCCCGCACACAATGGCTCCCCGCGATCTTCGATAGTGGATTCGCTGGATTCGAAGGAGATGGCTAGCATGTCTCCGCCACCTGCTCATTCTGTCTCACCCAAGGGTGATGATGAGGTGGTGTCCAAAAAGACTTTCCCCGGCCAGGGGGAGATTCCGGAGATCATCGCGGTTGACGCCCCAGGATGACTCCTCGGCCGCCGGACACACGGGGAAAAAAGTCCCCACGGGGACCGGTGACGGGGCCCGATTTCCCTTCGGACCTCAGCCGGATATCATTCCGGAGATCTACGCGGCTCCGCGGTCCAGCGAACGGCATTCCCCACAAGGAGGGAATGTGCCTGTTCCACCGGTGACCTCTGTCCAACTAGAGGCACCGGATAATCTGCTGGAGGCGCTACGAGGCACCTCTATCCTGGATGAACATCGTGTCCTTATGGACACGGTAATAGAGAAGGTTCAGTTCGTCAACAGCGGACTGACCAAAGCCTGCACTAGCCTTCTAACGGGCTTTGAGGTAAGTAATGTGATTGTAGGAAAATATCATAACATAGACAGTAGCCCCTGATGCTCTGTTTGGTGTTCGGGAGGAAAGCTAAATAGAGGATCAAGAATAAATATTGCAGGAGTCTAACATTAGTTGTCTATGTGAATAAGCAGGTATCGCTGCAGGCTGCCATTGCTCATGCTACGGAGGTCTCGGACTGAAGCAGAAACTGGAGCGGGCCGAGGAGGAGCTCGGCCTCGTGAAAAAGCAGCTGGAGGATAGCCAAGGTATGCAGTAACCTGTGGGTACATTTCGAAAAAATGAATAGTTCAACCGTACTAAAGTGTCATAAACTTTATTAGGGGCCATGACCGAGGTGGCAGCCCTTAAGAAGGCGCTAGCCGAGGCCGAGGAAAAAGCGGCCAAGGAACACGCCTCAAGCGAGAAGCACGAGGACCGGGTTGGCGAGGCGCAGCAATAGCTCCAGGGCGCGATAGAGCGATTTGAGTCCTTGGAGTGCGATTGTAAGGCGCAAGAGTCCGAATTTGCAAAGGCCCGCCAGAGCGCGCAGGATGCACGATCTGAAGCCCAGAGCGCCTTCCAGGAAATTCAGGCGGCCAAGAAAATTACGGCGGGTAAGTCTTTCATCATGCATAGCAAGTATGTAGAAGAAACGTTCCTTGTACTTATCCTGAATTAGGATTTTCGAGTATGCTACAGATCTGCCGACATGGTATCGATGCTACCGAGCATTATAGAGCCGAAGAAGGGATGTCTACGGAGAAGCTATTCTGGTCCCAATATCTGGGATCCGAACATCCGGTACCCTTCCGCGACCAGCTAAAGCAGTTGGTCGAGCTGCACAGGTCGGCAGAGCTAGCCATGAAGGACCTGATAGTCCGGCTGTGGCCTGCCGATCCTATACCTAGCAGATACTTCACACTTGTGCAGCGGCTTGTGAGTGCATGTCCGCGGCTCGAAGCCATAAAGCGGTCATTCTATATTGAAGGTGCGCGTATGGCCTTTGCCCGCATCAAGACGCATTGGGTAAAGCTGGATGCCAAGAAGCTAATGACCGAGGGGCCGCCGGAGGGCAAGGAGCATCGTCGGCCCGAGCTCTATTTCGATGGTGTCCTGGAGGGGTCCTGCCTTGTGGTGGAGCAATGTTCGAAGGATATCATATTCCCATGAGAACATGTGTATTACCTTGCCCTGTAATATGGAGCGACGATGTTATGTAGTATAATGCTTATGATTTAAATTTTACCTCTTGTGCGGCCGTTTATTAAATCTTAGGGTTGACCAGTCGTCGGCTTCTGCCCCCACGTAGATAGTACGGGGGTGTTCGGGATAAATCTAAACACTCTTTAATCCACATTCTGGTCCTTAAAGGAGGTGTTTAGTGCAACGAACAAGGTAATCAGACTATGCGGCCTTTACCGCCCTCACTTAGCCATAGGAGTTTGACAATTAAGAAAGTTGGCGAAGCCCCTGGTATTCGGAAGACTGAACTAGGGGAGCTATACGCCTAATCGGAGGAACCGATTCTTCGCAAGAAGCGGAAAAAATCTCTAAGGATTTGGAACCTCTCAAACAGCTGACCGGCTCTCGCCGCATCATGACAGTCAGTTTTCGGCTTTCTCTACTGAGGTGCTCGTCCGGAAGAACCGGGACACAATGGCATTAGTTCTCCATTTACTACCCTAGCCGATATAGCAGAACGTAGGGTAGTAGTACGTCCAGGCGTACTTTGTACATGTAATGCGATAAGCAAGTAAGGCTATTTAACATACCATAACCAAGGGCGAGCTACGTGCGGGTATGAAAAGCAAGTATGGCAATTATTTAGTAGAGACCACCTAGGGATTCCCTTGTAAGCTAGGGATCCTTGCCTCCTTGGTGTGTTCTGCAAGCGGGTTGTCCTTATAGACCTCGAAAAGAGACGAAAACCCGTAAAAAAGAAAAAGAAAAAGCATGCAAATCCCAGGATCGGTCAAGCCGTACTATGGAATGCGAACGAGTTATGCCTCCATCAATACCCATGGGGTTTTGAGTGCGTAGTTTATGTAAGCGCGGTATTAATGCCATTGCCTCATCGGGGCTGGGACGGAGGCCAAATTGCTAATTCGGCTCGTGACGAGCCAAGCTGTCCTGTTGCAGTGTTGTCCGGACCCTCTTGATGATGTCCAGGGGCTCGGCAGCCGGATTATAATGCTTCTTGAGAAGGCCGCGTTGTATTTCTGCTGCTAGGGCGGCGGTGTGCTCCTCTATACGAAGGGAGCGTTCCGTGTTTCATTTACTGTAATGACACCATGTGGACCGGGGATCTTGAGCTTGAGATAAGCGTAATGTGGCACTGCGTTGAATCTAGCGAATGCGGTTTGTCCGAGCAGGGCGTGATAGCCACTGCAAAATGGGACGATATCGAAGATTAGTTCTTCGCTGCGGAGCTTATCCGGGGAACCGAATACTACCTCCAGCATTATTGAGCCCGTACAACGGGCTTCTATGCCTGGTATGACTCCTTTAATGGTAGTCTTCGTGGGCTTGACTCGTGAGGGGTCGATGCTCATTTTACGTGCTATATCCTGATAGAGCAGGTTGAGGCTGTTACCACCTTCCATTAGGACTCGTGTCAGGTAAAATCCGTGGATCATGGGGTCGAGCACCAGTGCGGCTGAACCGCCGTGGTAGATGCTGGTTGGATGATCTCAGCGGTCAAAGGTGATCGGGAATGACTGTCAGGACCCCAATTCCAAGTCACATCGATCTAGCCGGTAACACCTCATATCACTTTGCGGCCTCACGCACGGTATTCCCATGGGTGTCGCCTTACCATGGCCCGGGACCGTTTGTGCCTTTTGGCTCACGTATATGATAGTGTCGCTAGCATCCATATGACAGAGAACCCGGGCCGACATGGCTAGTCGTGAACCCAAAGCGGCACTAACCCATGGGGACAGACATACATGAATCACATCGAGCATGTCGGTCAGCAGCGTGTGAATCCGGGCTGTAGCACTGGGCTAACAGGACTCCGGGAACCCGGCTGTCGAGCTAGGCAGGACTACTGGATGTCACCGCGTGACATTTCCCGAAAATGCATAACACGAGAATGAAGTGAAACACATGCCGCCAGTCAAGTGTCCCGAGGTAGTCTGCTGGGCTAGCAGGACTCGGTGAACCGGGCTGTAGCGGAATACTATGGCTCAAGGAAGCACTAGACTACATTTCCCCATAAGAGAGGCTGCCAAGGATAAACAACTAGATTGTCGGATCCCACACATACCAAGCATTTCAAACATACACACAATATGCTCGATATGTGCAAATACAACATGGCATCACAACATAACTCTACGACTCAAGTATTTATTCATTAGGCTCCGAGGAGCGAGATATTACAAACATGGGTCTCATGACCCAACATTCAGAGCATACAGGTCAAAGCACATGTGGAAGCTTAACATGTCTGAGTATAGACATCTACAAATGAAAAAGGCTTAGAAGCCTGACTATCTACCAGATCCTGCTGAGGGCACAAGATCGTAGCTGAGGTATCAAGCTAAACGTTGAAGTCAACGCGGAACTACTAGCGAGACTAACGTCTCTTTACAAAACATAAAATAGGCAAACGTGAGTACAAATGTACCCATCAAGACTTACATCAGAACTAACTACATATGCATCGGTATCAACAAAGGGGTGGTGGAGTTTAACTACAGCAAGCCAGCTTTGACTCGGTGGCTATCCTGAACTACGACTGCAAGTAACTCTTTTGAGGTGGCGCACACGAGTCCACATATTCACCATATCAATACACCACTATGGATCCGCTCTCGTCTCCCTACGAGAATGCCATCCATAGCACTCACGCTTATCTTGCGCATTTTAGGGTATCCGCTTTCACTTGTCTATGAACTGTATAGGCAACCCAGAAGTCCTTTACCGCAGACGCGGCTATTCGAATAGATGATGATAACCCTGCAGGGGTGTACTTCTTCACACACGCTCTCACCACTTATCGCCGTTTACACGACATGTACTCGGCAACCTTCAAGCGGAAGCCCAGCGAGGGTGTCGGCCACGACCTACCTAAACACTCAAGTCTCTAGTCCAGGTTATCGCCTATTCAGGTTCCATCCGCAGGGAGTCCGGCCGAGGTTTGCACATCTGACCCCGAACGATGTGTCTGAGGTTCGCGACACCAAGCAGGCGCCCGGCATACCCGGCCACGTGCCTACCGCATCTCAGCCCACCCCTCAGGTCAGCACTGCCCACGGCCTCCAGCATACTACAAACACCAGAAACTACTTGCAACTCCTGGACAGAGGACAAGGGTGGTTAAGAAGTCAAGAGGGGCACTTAAGCATTCCAATGCGTGGTAGTAACTGGTCATGGATCACAAACATAGAACTCAGTTCCTGAGGACAGCTTCAATGAGACAACCCACCATGTACTCCTACATGGCCTCTCACCGATACCTTTACCAAATCGATTCATCCCCGATGAATCAGACCTGACACAACTCTAAGCAATAGCTGGCACGACAAACAAGCATGAATGAGTAGGCACATCAGGGCTCAAACAACTCCTACTCATGCTAGTGGGTTTCATCTATTTACTGTGGCAATGACAGGTCATGCAGAGGATAAGGGGTTCAACTACCGCAACAAGTAACAGATGATTCGTTGTTGTCCTAATGCAGTAAAAGAGAGTAGGAGCAAGAGAGTGGGATTTTATCGGAATGAACAAGGGGGTTTTGCTTGCCTGGCACTTCTAAACATAGCATTGAGTCTTCATCAGTGTCAACGATCACAACGTCGGTACAACGTCTACCGAGGGAGAACAACACCGGCAAACAGAGAGGAAACACGATCAATGCAATGCACAATATGATGGATGCTATGACATGGCAATATGAATGGGTTTTGGGCTAATGCAAGCTAGAACAGATTGACATGAGTCCATTTGAACCAAAGGTTCAAATGCAAACCCATTTTAAGAGGTCATATTAGTGCATTAACTTGTTTCACCTAAACAGCAAGGTTAAATTGTTCTAACATGCATGAAAATGGTACAGATGGGTAGATTGCATTTTTCTGATAATTTTTCATATATAAATTATTTGATTTGGAGCTACGGATGATTTTCTATGAATTTTTGAAGTTTGCAACATTTTCTGGAATTTCCTATATAAGAATAAATCCAGAAAATAAGTTACTGCGTCAGCATTAGGTCATGCTGACCTCAGCAGGTAACAGGCGCCGTCCAGGTCAAACCTGACCGGTGGGACCCACGGGTCAGTGTAACAGGGCAGGTTTGGGTGGATGACATGTGGGACCAGTCAACGGCCGCGTCAGCAAAGTCAATGCTGACGTGTGGGTCCCAGTGGGTTATGAACTAATCTAAATGTAAAATTAAATTAAACTAAACAGCACAGGGCCCACATGGCGGTGGCACTAGGGGTGGTTTAGCTGGGTCATTAGTGGCTAACTAAACCGGGATTAGGCCGACGGCTCGTCACCGGCGAGGTCGATGGCGGCGAGCTGCGGGTTTCGCCCTCGGCGACCAAACAGGTGGCTGTTTGGCTTGGCGTGATGTTGGTGCTCGTCCGCATCCAACGGAGCCACCAGCTCGCACCGGAGAGGACTAGAACGACGGGCGGCGAAGGAAGTCACGGTGGCGGAGTTCGGCAACAACGGTGGGCGGTGCGGGGCACGGGAGGAGCCGTGGATGGTCGTGTTCGACTCGCGGGAGTGCGGTGAGTGCAGCGGTGAGCTCGAACGCAAGCTTGCACGGCCGTAGTCGTAGCGGCGACCTGGCCGGCGGCGAGGAGCTGTCGGCTCCGACAGCCACGGTGGTTAGAAGGCGCGGATAGGCACGGGGAGAGAGGGGAAAAGGGCAGGGGCTCACGGTGAGGTCGAAGAGCAGGTCAACGTGCCCGGGGAGGCGGCAAATCAGGCGGCGGCATCCGGCGGCCGTGGTTGGGGAAGAAGGCCACAAGCATCGTCTTGGGGCCGTCCTGGCTCGTGTAGCTCGGAGAGGAGGGAGAAGAGGTTACGGCAGAGCCTCTGAGAGCATCGGCGGGGCGAGGCAGTGGTTGTGGCCACGGCGGCAACGAACGGCGGCGACAGGATCCGCTCGGCGTTCACGAAAGAGAGAAACAGAGGAGGGGGGGGGGAGCACAGGGAGAGTGAGAGGGGTCCGAGGGGGCCGCGTGGCGTATCCCGAAGAAGCCAGGCAAAACGGCAAGCAGGAGGTGGCCGGGCGTGCGCGGCGTCGCGGCCGCCACGCTACTGTGCCTCTTGGCGCGAGGAGGAAGGCGGCAGGGCGGCGGTGGGCTGGGCCGCAGGCCGACCAAGCATGGGGAGCTGGGCCGGTTGGTGGGCGCCAGGTAAGTTCCTTTCTCTCTCTCTCTCTCTCTCTCTCTCTCTCTCTCTCTCTCTCTTGTTTTCTATTTATCTTTTGTTCTGTAAGTTTGTGGCATTACTAAAAATATCTAGGCACTTACAAAAATCACCAAACTGTGCATGCGCAATGTTTAGAATATATCCAACAGGGAACATTTTGGTTTGGGATTATTTGGACATTTAAAATATTTACTAGCATTTAAATGCCCAAATGCAATTAACTAATGATTTAATCCAGTGACCCTCTGTTGTCCTAGAAAAGTGTGCACCATTTTTGTCCGAGGTTCTGGACCAAGGCAAAGATGATGAACATTTTAGAAGGGCATTTCAGGTTCATTGAAAAAGGTTGTAGTAAACCCTAATTGGTTTAAGGGGGGGTGCTGGGGGTTCTGTCATCCCCATTTCATATTTAAGAAAATTTTAAACATGATGCATGGAAGCTAATGCAAGGACAAGCAAGGCCTGAACTAGGGTTGTGACAATGACGACCACAGATTGAATTTCGGGGCGACCGGATCTAACGCATAGACGTCCCTAAGTGTGCGCTTGCGCTCCCTTTTAGGGATGTGTGTAGCATATATCATGTTCACCGTTTTGACTTGAGGGGGAATTTCTTTTCCCCCCAAGTGTTCGGCTACCGGGGCTCCTCGTCATCGTCCTTGCTCTGTGATTCCCCTTCCTTGCTTCTGCTGTTTACCTTGCTGGCTTGTTTAAAGACCCATCAACCTATGTTAGTATGGTTGGCTGGTCTATCTGGGGTGCCATGTATCTGGCAGGGACGATCGAGTATGCGGTCCAAGCTGGATGGTCCTCCGTTGCTCCTTTTATAGGGCTTCTTTCGCCGGCCGGACTTGGAGCCACTGAATCTGGCGTGAACTGTGGTATCATCAGTGTTATCGCCATTGCTTCGGCATTTGTGTATGTTGCGCCGGAGCTTGCCGGTGCTGTTTTTGGCCTCGGAGGGGCCAATTTCGTTGGTTGTGTTTGTACTGCGAGCCATCCAACTATCCTCTCCCGCGCAGAAGCGGGTCATAAGTGCCGTGAGGGCTGCCATGGACCTCGGCTTTTCCTAGCTGAGGTGGTGGGCGAGCCATCATCCCGGATTCCATGCTTAAAGGCCGCTAGGGATTCGGCATCCGGACAGTCGACGATCTAGTTCTTTTTGGTTAAGAACCTAGTCCAGAATTTTTTGGATGATTCTTCGGGTTGTTGAACTATGTGGCTTAAGTCATTGGCATCTGGTGGCCGGACATAAGTTCCTTGGAAGTTGTCCAGGAAGGCTTCTTCCAAGTCCTCCCAGCTACCGATAGAATTTTCAGGCAGGCTGTTAAGCCAGTGCCGAGCTGGCCATTTGAGCCATATGGATATGGAGAATAAAATCCTCGACCCATACTGCAGGATCGGTTGTGCCGTCGTATGATTCGATATTAATGGGCTTGAACCCCTCGGGGAATTAATGATCCAGTACCTCATCTGTGAAGCAGAGAGGGTGTGCGACGCCTCTATATCGGGCCGCATGGCAGCGTAGCTCTGATGGAGTCCGTCTGCGACATTCAGCCCGGGCGTGGTTAGGTTTGTCACGTCCGAATAGGTAGCCGTCATCGTGCCTCGAGGCGCGTCCTCGCAATCCGTAGATCGATCTTGTATGTCCTGCTCTATTGTCTAGGGTCTGCCGGAGGTCGTACGTGTGACCCCGAACTATTCCATCTTTATTTTTAAGGGGCGGTGGGGCAGGATGCTGTTCGGCCTGAGTTGTCGCTTTATCCCGACCGCGGGGTGGCCGGTCGGCCGCCCTGTCTCGACCACGTGGTGGTCGCTCCGCATTACGCAAGGGAGATATGTGCTCTGGCACCTCCTCATCGAATTGAGGCAGCAGTCTACGTTTCGGGTAGCTCTTGGCTGGGTGCTTGAGGCCGTATTCTTCGGCTGTTAGGACATCGGTCCATCTGTAGACGAGCAGATCTTGTTCAGCTTGAAGTTGCTGCTGTTTCTTTTTCAGACTCCATGCTGTGGCTATGAGCTGAAGCTTAAAGCGCTCCTGCTCCAGAGGATCCTCAAGCACGATGAAGCCTTCGTTGCCGAGGCTTGTCTCCTCCTCAGAGGGTGGACGGTAAATATCGTCCTCCGAGTCATATTCTATGGTCTATTCATCAGGGTTATCTTGCTCGTTGTCATGGTCCTCCTATTCGGATGCAGCACCGACAGGGTCTTCATTGTTTTCGACATCGCCCAGAGTACTATTTTCTCCAGTGCCAGTGTTGCCATCCTTTGAGCAACGGGGCTTAGAACGGTGTTTGGGCCGTCGGCGCTTGGAAAGCGTCTCAGAGTGTAACACCCCGGAAGTAACTTTCCATATTTGTAACTCCAACTCTTGCCATTTTCGGCATTGTGATATGATATTCCCTCCGTGGTTGGGTTTTTCTTCATTTTTGCATTTTGTTCATGTCATGCATTTTTTATCATGTCATCATGTGCATCGCATTTGCATATGTGTTTGTCTCATGATTCCGAGCATTTTTCCCGTTGTCCGTTTTGCAATCCGACACTCCTATCTCCCCCGGCGGCCCCTTTTACGTTTTTCCGTGTGCGGGTACTAAACCTTCTCGAAATGGTCCGAGGTTTGTCTAGTGGCCTTGGTATACCACCCGTAGACCACCGGTCAAGTTTCGGGTCATTTGGAGCTCGTTTGGTACTCAACGGTTAACCGCACTCTCGCAAAGGCCTCTTTTAAGTTGCAGCCCAACACCCTTCAAAACAGCCCAATAACCCATCTAAGTCACTGCCATGCTCTCCGTCGTTCAATCACGATCGTGTGGTGAAAACTACACCTCATTTGGACTCTCCTAGCTCCCTCTATGCCTATTTAAACACCTCCCCAAATTCGGATCATTTCCCCCTAACCTAATTTTTCCCCCGCGCCGTGCGGACGCGTCCGCCGCGCCGGACACGTCCGCCGCCGCCGGAGCAGTGGCATCGTGCCACGTGGCCCTCCGCCTCCTCCGCGCGCGGCCGAGGGCCATCCGGAACCCGCCCGCCCGGCGGCGCCCCGCCCGCCTGGTGCCCCCCATCATGCCGCGCCGCCCGCAGCCTCGCCCGGCCGGGCGCGCCGCCGCCACCACGCCGCCCACACGGCCTGCGCTGCCCTCCGCCCAGCTGCGCCGCCGCGCGCCGCCCCTCACCGCCTGCTCCTCCCGGTCGGCCCCATCTTACCGCCTCCGTCGCCCGGCGAAAGCCGCCGCCGCCACGGCCGCTCCGCCGCCCGCTCCTCCGGCGCCGCCCCGCCTCGCCTCCTCCGGCCGGACCGGACCCGCCCGCCATCCCGCCCAGCGCGCCTCGCCTCCGCCAGACGGACCGGACTGGCCCGCCATCCCGCCCGGCCGCGTCCTCCGGTGCTCCGGCGAGCTCCCCGACTCCGGCGACCTCGGGAACCGCGCGCGCCAGATCCAGATCCAGAGCCCAGCGGTTGACTTTTTCCCCTCGTTTTTCCACTAAGTCATTTTCTGCGGTAAAATCTTTGCATGTTCATCGGGTCACATCTTTGCATCCGTAGCTCCGTTTCGCGCGTGTAATATATCAAAATGTTCGTCTCGAAGATTAGATCATTTCATATCATTGCATCATTTTCATTTGAGCTCATCTTGATGCCCGAAATGCTGTTGGAAGAGGGCTATGTGATGTTAGTTTCTGTTTCTTAACAGAACTTGCACTTTTGTTATTTTTGCTATGATTGATGTGTGCACCCTATGAATTTGAGTCCTACATGTGTTTTGTAATATTCCATGCCATCTTTCCAGGGGTGTATGCCATGTATTTTTGTGATCTATGTGGTTACTAGCACAAGCAAGCAAAGTAGGTGTCCTGATGTTGCTGTTTTCAGCCCTGTTTAGCTGATATTTTGATGCCATGTTAACTTGATGATACCGAGAGATCCATGCATATTTTGAGATACTTCAGTAAGGATGTTTTCTTAAACATGTCTTGCTCTATCCATCCTTGCCTTTGTTTGCAATTATGGAGTGCCATAGCTTGAGTCAATCGAGCTCTACTTTTGCTATCAAATGTTTCCTGGCAGATTGTTTACATGTTATTCAATTTTGCCTAGGTTGTTGTGGTTGATCCATGTATGCTATGTTATTGTTCTTGCCATGTATGTCTTCTATGCCATGTCTTCTTGATGTATGTATGCTTAGTTTTTCATATAAGGCTCTGTAGTGAGTGCATTGAGCTTGTAAACATGCCTACTTGTTATCAGTTTTTGACATGTCATGTTGCTGAATCTGTTAACGAAACTTTCAATATTGACATGGGTGTTACTATATTTTCTGATCCTTTTTGGCTTATGGTCAGTAAGGGACTTTTGTTCTATGCTTTGAGTAGATTCATGCCATGCCTTGTTTTGCTATTTTAAGTTCCTGTAGCATGTAGTTTTGTTGTTCTGAACATTGCAACCTGATGCTGTTTTTGCCATGTCCAGCCTGATATTTTTGTGCACTTTTGTCATGCTTGTTTGAACCTGTTATGATGTGAACTAGCCGTAGCTCAGTGCTCATCTTTTGTCGAGCATCTTGTGTAGATCACTGCCATGTACTTTGTTGATACGTTTGGGTGCAGTAGCTTAATTTCTTATTGCTTGCTAAGTGGCATCATGCTGTTAATGGCAGATTTGTGCCATTCTTGTTTTGCTTGTCATTTCCAAACCGTGCATCCGATTCCGGTGATCTTTATATCGATTTCAACCGAAATCATCTCACCTTTCCAGTGGCATACTTGGTTTGCCAAGTTGATGCCTGGTTCATCATTTACCTTCCGGAGCGCGCATACGCATTGCATATCACATCCCGCATATCATGTCATGTTTTCCATGATGTTGATTGTGCATTGCACCGTGATTTATTGTGGTTCCTTTGTTTGTGTTGTTGCTTTGGGTAGAGCCGGGAGACGAGTACGTGAACGAGGAACCTGTTGAGAACGCTTACGAGGATCAAGCTTTCGACAACTCTGAGAACATTGCAGGCAAGATGACCATACCCTCGAAATCACTTCTATCTTTGCTATGCTAGTTGCTTGCTCTTTTGCTATGCCTATGCTGCGATGCCTACCACTTGCTATATCATGCCACCCATATTGCCATGTCAGCCCCTAACCATCCTTTTCCTAGCAAACCGTTGTTTGGCTATGTTACCGCTTTGCTCAGCCCTCTTATAGCGTTGCTAGTTGCAGGTGAAGATGAAGTTTGTTCCTTGTTCGAACATGGAGTTGTTGTTCCTCTTTGGAACATGTTTACTTGTTGGGGATATCACAATATATATATCTGCTAAAATTAATGCATCTATATACTTGGTAAAGGGTGGAAGGCTCGGCCTTATGTCTGGTGTTTTGTTCCACTCTTGCCACCCTAGTTTCCGTCATACCGGTATTATGTTCCTTGATTTTTGCGTTCCTTACACGGTTGGGTGATTTATGGGACCCCCTTGACAGTTCGCTTTGAATAAGACTCGTCCAGCAAGGCCCAACTTTGGTTTTACCATTCGCCACCTAAGTCTTTTCCCCCGGGTTTTCGCGAGCCCAAGGGTCATCTTTATTTTAACCCCCCCGGACCAGTGCTCCTTCGAGTGCTGGCCCAAACTAGAGTGCTTTGCAGCGCGCCCTCAAGGAAACTTGAGGTCTGGTTTTAGTTATACGGACTGCTCATCGGTGTGCCACGAGAACGAGATATGTGCAGCTCCTATCGGGATTTGTTGGCACATTCGGGCGGCTTTGCTGGTCTTGTTTTATTGCTGTCGAAATGTCTTGTAGTCCGGGATTCGAGATTGATCGGGTCTTCCGGTAGAAGGAATATCCTTCGTTGACCGTGAGAGCTTATAATGGGCTAAGTTGGGACACCCTGCAGGTAATATCTTTCCAAAGCCGTGCCCATGGTTATGAGGCAGATGGGAATTTGTTAATGTCCGGTTGTAGAAAACCCGAAGTTGACCTCAAATAAAATACACATCAATCGCGTGTGTAACCGTGATGGTCTCTTCTCGGCGGAGTCCGGGAAGTGAACACGGTGTTGGAGTTATGTCTGACGTAAGTAGTTCAGGATCAATTCTTGATCGCTATTAGCTTCATGTCCGTGCTTTGCTTCTCTTCTCGCTCTCTTTTGCGATGTAGCCACCATATATGCTAGTCGCTTGCTGCAGCTCCACCTTACTATCATGTCCTTCCTATAAGCTTAAATAGTCTTGATCTCGCGGGTGTGAGATTGCTGAGTCCCCGTGACTCACAGATTCTACCAAAACAGTTGCAGGTTCCGACGATGCGGTCAGGTGGCGAGCCGAGCTCAAGTGGGAGTTCGACGAGGCGTGGTCGTTACTATGTGTCTTTTCCTGATGATCGATAGTGGTGCCCAGTTGGGACGATTCGGGATCTGTGTAGCATTTGGGGTATCTTCTTTTATTTTGGTTCCGTAGTCGGACCTTGAGTGTACTCTGAATGATGGATGTTTATTTATGTACTGTGTGAAGTGGCGACTGTAAGCCAACTATGTATCTCTTTCCCTTATGTATTACATGGGTTGTGTGAAGATTACCTCACTTGCGACATTGCTTTCAATGCGGTTATGCCTCTAAGTCGTGCCTCGACACGTGGGAGATATAGCCGCATCGGGGGTGTTACACAGAGGGTTTATTCGCATCTGGCTCTTCTTTGTCTTCGCCAGATCCTTTAGCTGTATCAACCATGTACACGTCATACGAAGAGGTGGCCGTCCAACGTCCAGTGAATGGCGGGTCTTGGCCTTGCTCCTTGTCGGCATCGTCATCCATACCATTGATGTCCTTGGAGCCGTAGTCAAGTACGTTGGTTAAGTCATCGACAGTGGCTATGAAGTGGGTGGCGGGTGGGAAGCAAAGTTCCCCGTCATCCGCCTCTAGCTCGAACCGAACATAGTTCGGCTGTAAGTCTTCCTCCAAGGACAAGTTCTTTAAAGAGTTTAGCACGTCACCAAAAGGTGAGGGCTGTAAGATGTCCGTGGCGCGGAATTCGAAAATCGATAACTGATCCAGCTCGGTGTCCGCAGGCGTATCTGGTCCGGAACTTATAGCCGGAGACGAGTCCGGAGTTCCATTGACGCAATCATTGCAGGATGTCGAGTCCGTGTGTGGCTCTGACGCCGCAGATTTCGTGGCCTCGGAGGGCATGATCTGCTTCAGTTCTAAGGCCGTTGCAGCGACAGGAACCATCTCCTGGATGTGATCCGATGACAGATCTAAGTCACGTTCATCGGGGCGAGGGGGAGCGATTGCCGCGGTCTCAAACCCGCTGAAGATCAAGTCTCCACGGGTATCCCCGATGTAATTCAAGCTTCCGAATCTGACCTGATGGCCAGGGGCATAGCTATCGACTTGCTCCAGATGGCCAAGCGAGTTGGCCCGCAGTACGAAGCCGCCGAACACAAAAATCTGTCCGGGGAGGAGGGTTTCTCCTTGGACAGCGTCCTTATCGACGATTGAATGAGCCATAGAACCTTTAGTCGATGGCACAGTGGAACTCTCCATGAAAGCACCAATGTCGGTGTCAAAACCGGCGGATCTCGGGTTGGGGGTCCCGAACTGTGCGTCTAGGATCGATGGTAACATGAGATGGGGGACATGATGTTTACCCAGGTTCGGGCCCTCTCTATGGAGGTAATACCCTACTTCCTGCTTGATTGATCCTAATGAATATGAGTGTCACAAGAGTTGATCTACCACGAGATCGTAATGGCTAAATGATACGTCTCCGCTGTATCTATAATTTTTGATTGTTCCATGCCAATATTCTACAACTTTCATATACTTTTGGCAACTTTTTATACAATTTTTGGGACTAACATATTGATCCAGTGCCCAGTGCCAGTTCCTGTTTGTTGCATGTTTTATGTTTCACAGAAACCCCATATCAAACGGAGTCCAAACGGTATAAAAACGGACCGAGAATTATTTTGGAATATTTGTGATTTTTTGGAAGTAAAATCAACGCGAGACGGTGCCCGAGGTGGCCACGAGGGTGGGGCCCATGCCCACTCCAGGCAGGCACGCCCCTCACCCTCGTGGGCCACCCGTAAGGCGTTTGGTGCCCTTCTTCCGCCGCAAGAAAGCTATTTTTTGGAAAAAGATCTGGGCGAAGGATTCAATCCAATCGGAGTTAGGGATCTCCATATATACACGAAACGGTGAAAGGGCAGCAGACGAGAACGCAGAAACAGAGAGAGACAGAGAGACAGATTCAATCTCGGAGGGGCTCTCGCCCCTCCCATGCCATGGAGGCCAAGGACCAGAGGGGAAACCCTTCTCCCATCTAGGGAGGAGGTCAAGGAAGAAGAGGAAGAAGGGGGCCCCTCTCCCCCTCTCTTCCGGTGGCGCCAGAACGCTGCCGTGGCCACCATCATCATCACCGCAATCTTCACCAACACCTCCGCCATCTTGACCAACATCTACATCACCTTCCCCCCTCTATCTACAGCAGTCCACTCTCCCGCAACCCGTTGTACCCTCTACTTGAACATGGTGCTTTATGCTTCATATTATTATCCAATGATGTGTTGCCATCATATGATGTCTGAGTAGATTTTCGTTGTCCTATCGGTGGTTGATGAATTGCTATGATTGATTTTATTTTCTTGTGGTTATGTTGCTGTCCTTTGGTGCCTATCATATGAGCGCGCGCGTGGATCACACCTTAGGGTTAGTTGTATGTTTATAGGACTATGTATTGGAGGGCAAGGGTGACAGAAGCTTCAGCCTAGCATAGAAATTGATGCATACGGGATTGAAGGGGGACCAATATATCTTAATGCTCTGGTTGGGTTTTACCTTAATGAACGTTAGTAGTTGCGGACGCTTGCTAATAGTTCCAATCATAAGTGCATAGAATTCCAAGTGAGGGATGACATGCTAGCAGTGGCCTCTCCCACATAATACTTGCTATCGGTCTAGTAAAGTAGTCATTTGCTTAAGGGACAATTTCGCAACTCCTACCATCACTTTTCCACACTCGCTATATTTACTTTATTTATTATTTACTTACAACAGCCCTTAGCTTTTATTTACGCGCTCTTTATATTCTTGCAAAACTATCCAACAACACCTACAAACTACTTCTAGTTTCATACTTGTTCTAGGTAAAGCGAACGTCAAGCGTGCGTAGAGTTGTATCGGTGGTCGATAGAACTTGAGGGAATATTTGTTCTACCTTTAGCTCCTCGTTGGGTTTGACACTCTTACTTATCGAAAATTGTTGAAATCCCCTATACTTGTGGGTTATCAAGACCTTTTTCTGGCGCCGTTGCCGGGGAGCAATAGTGTGGGGTGAATATTCTTGTGTGTGCTTGTTTGCTTTATCACTAAGTAAATTTTATTTGTTGTTCTTAGTTGTTTTCTATCCTTAGTTATGGGTAGGAATCGCAAAATACCAAAAAAAATAGTTGTACCTACTGAACCAATGGTTGTAGAACCACCCAAAATCTATCACACTGTTGAAGCTTATTACTTGGATCATCTTCGATCCCTATGTGCTCGTGCAGAAACCCCAACAAGCTTAGTTGAGGGCAAATCTTTAGATGAGCATGCCTGTTATGTGCGACACCGTATATCTGAAAAAGGGAAACTTTTGCTGGGTCAACTTCATCGTTTGCAATGCTATGCTTGGAATTTATGTTATATGTATGATGTTACTTGTTGTTCTTAAAACCCTAAGAAACACCTTCCCTACCAATGTGAGTTTATTGATAATGTTATCTTATCTTCTTATGCTAAAGTTGTTTATAATTACTATGATGTTCAACAAATTGAATAATTTGTTGCTTTTAAGGGTGCTTATGAAATTGCTTCTTTGATTGAAACGTATGATGCTACTCTTTACAAATCTGAAAATTCTGCCATACTTAAATATTGCTATGATAATTATGCTTCTAATGCCTATGTTGAACCATATATTGAGGACTACTCCGCTGTCCAAGAAGAGACTAATATTTTGCAGGAGTCTATGGAAGAAGAAGTTGATGAAACTATGAGCTAATTGGATGAAAAAGATGAGGAGAGCGAAGAACAAAAGGAGGAAGAGCGGATTGATCACCCGTGCCCACCTTCTAATGAGAGTAACTCTTCAACTCATACATTGTTTAATTCCCCTTCATGCTTACCGAAGGACGATTGCTATGATGACTGTTATGATACCTTGAATTCCTTTGAAATATCCCTTTTTGATGATGCTTGCTATGCTTGTGGCCAAGATGCCAATATTAATTATGCTTATGGAGATGAACTTGCTATAGTTCCTTATGTTAAACATGAAATTGTTGCTATTGCACCCATGCGTGATAGTCCTATTATCTTTTTGAATTCTCCAAACTACACTATATCGGAGAAGTTTGCACTTATTAAGGATTATATTGATAGGTTGCCTTTTACCATTGCACATGATGCTCTTGATAGATATAATATGCATGTGCTTGCTGCTCCTACTTGCAATTATTATGAGAGAGGAACTATATCTCCACCTCTCTATGTTTCCAACACGATAAAATTGCAGAAATTGTTTATACTATGCATTGGCCTTTACTAAGTGTGCATGAATTGTTCTTTTATGAAATGCCGATGCATAGGAAGAGAGTTAGACTTCGTCATTGCTTTATATATGTTACTTTGTGCACACTACTAAATTACAAATCATTGTTAATTAAAATTGGCTTTGATATACCTTGGGATCCTGGTGGATTCACTACTTGAGTTATCACTTTCATATACTAGTGGGAATTTTCATTATAGAACTTGGCTTCTATATTCCAACGATGGGCTTCCTCAAATGCCCTAGGTCTTCATGAGCAAGCAGGTTGGATACACACCCACTTAGTTTCTGTTTGAGCTTTCATATACTTATAGTTCTAGTGCATCCGTTGCATGGCAATCCCTACTCCTCACATTGACATCAATTGATGGGCATCTCCATAGCCCGTTGATTAGCCGCGTCGATGTGAGACTTTATCCTTTTTTGTCTTCTCCACATAACCCCCATCATCATATTCTATTCCACCCATAGTGCTATATCCATGGCTCACGCTCATGTATTGCGTGAAAGTTGAAAAGGTTTGAGAACATCAAAAGTATGAAACAATTGCTTGGCTTGTCATCGGGGTTGTGCATGATGTGAATATTTTGTGTGGTGAAGATGGAGCATAGCCAGACTATATGATTTTGTAGGGATAACTTTGTTTGGCCATGTTATTTTGAAAAGACATGATTGCTTTATTAGTAGGCTTGAAGTATTATCGTTTTTATGACAAATGATAGACTATTGCTTTGAATCACTCGTGTCTTAATATTCATGCCATGATTAGACATATGACCAAGATTATGCTAGGTAGCATTCCACATCAAAAATTATCTTTTTTATCATTTACCTACTCGAGGATGAGCAGGAATTAAGCTTGGAGATGCTGATACGTCTCTGTCATATCTATAATTTTTGATTGTTCCATGCCAATATTCTACAACTTTCATATACTTTTGGCAACTTTTTATAGTATTTTTGGGACTAACATATTGATCTAGTGCCTAGTGCCAGTTCCTGTTTGTTGCATGTTTTATGTTTCGCAGAAACCCCATATCAAACGGAGTCCAAATGGGATAAAAATGGACAGAGAATTATTTTGGATATTTGTGATTTTTGGGAAGTAAAATCAACGCGAGACGGTGCCCGAGGTGGCCACGAGGGTGGGGCCCACACCCACTCCAGGCAGGCGCGCCCCTGACCCTCGTGGGCCACCCGTAAGGCGGTTGATGCCCTTCTTTGGCCGCAAGAAAGCTAATTTTTGGAAAAATATCTGGGCGAAGGTCTCAATCCAATCGGAGTTATGGATCTCCATATATACACGAAATGGTGAAAGGGCAGCAGACGAGAACGCAGAAACAGAGAGAGACAGGTCCAATCTCGGAGGGGCTCTCGCCCCTCCCATGCCATGGAGGCCAAGGACCAGAGGGGAAACCCTTCTCCCATCTAGGGAGGAGGTCAAGGAAGAAGAGGAAGAAGGGGGCCCCTCTCCCCCTCTCTTCTGGTGGCGCCGGAACGCTGCCATGGCCACCATCATCATCACTGCGATCTTCACCAACACCTCTGCCATCTTCACCAACATCTCCATAACCTTCCCCCCTCTATCTACAGCGGTCCACTCTCCCGCACCACGCTGTACCCTCTACTTGAACATGGTGCTTTATGCTTCATATTATTATCCAATGATGTGTTGCCATCCTATGATGTCTGAGTAGATTTTCGTTGTCCTATCGGTGGTTGATGAATTGCTATGATTGATTTAATTCGCTTGTGGTTATGTTGTTGTCGTTTGATGCCCATCATATGAGCGCGCGCGTGGATCACACCTTAGGGTTAGTTGTATGTTGATAGGACTATGTATTGGAGGGCAAGGGTGACAGAAGCTTCAGCCTAGCATAGAAATTGATGCATACGGGATTGAAGGGGGACCAATATATCTTAATGCTATGGTTGGGTTTTACCTTAATGAATGTTAGTAGTTGCGGACGCTTGCTAATAGTTCCAATCATAAGTGCATAGAATTCCATGTAAGGGATGACATGCTAGCAGTGGCCTCTCCCACATAATACTTGCTATCGGTCTAATAAAGTAGTCAATTGCTTAAGGGACAATTTCGCAACTCCTACCACCACTTTTCCACACTCGCTATATTTACTTTATTGCTTCTTTACTTACAACAGCCCCTAGCTTTTATTTACGCGCTCTTTATATTCTTGCAAAATTATTCAACAACACCTACAAAGTACTTCTAGTTTCATACTTGTTTTAGGTAAAGCGAACGTCAAGTGTGCGTAGAGTTGTATCGGTGGTCGATAGAACTTGAGGGAATATTTGTTCTACCTTTAGCTCCTCGTTGGGTTCGACACTCTTACTTATCGAAAACTGTTGCGATCCCCTATACTTGTGGGTTATCACTAAACCCTAGAAGTCTAGCCTGTATGACTATGGTAATGTGTATCTCCCTATCCAGACTACGCTCTCCGGTTTATATAGACACCGGAGAGATCTAGGGTTACATGGGGTCGGTTACATAAGTAGGAATCTTCATAATTGGTCGCCTAGCTTGCCTTCCACACCAAGGAGAGTCCAATCCGGACACGGGTATAGTCTTCGGCCTTCATATCTTCACAGCCCATCAGTCCGGCCCAACGAATAACAGGCCGGACGCCCAAGGACCCCTTAGTCCAGGACTCCCTCACTGATGCCGACTCCCAACCGCCCTTCTAGCTACAGCCCAACGTCCCAGGTACAACTTCCTTTTTGAGCCGGCTTGCTCCACTGCTGCAGCTCCCCGTGTAGCTCCATCTCCATGTAGATCTTTCTCTACTTCTACCGGCTTCTATTTGTGATGAGTTTATGTCCCATGAACTAGTGCCAGTACTATTATTCTAATCACACTTCTTCAATATATTTGCCAATAGGGATGCTCAGCTCGATTTTAGTGGAACTGCACAAAAGCATCGTATGATCCTAGGGTGCCAGCTGTCTTTCCTTCGACAAGTTCTACCTACCCAGGAAATTAAATCCTATTTAGGGTTCAGGGTTTATGTCGTAGGGACCCCATCAGTAGTTTTCTTATACACACTCTCACAACTTTTGTCTTTAGTTGTGAAGTAAATATTGGCTATGATCTGTGAATCATTGAGATGCATCAGCATGCGTGTTAGTTTTCCTTTGTATTTGATGGAATGTTGTAACGGGGCAACCTTGGAGTAGGAACGAAAATGGAGTGGAAAGTTTTGGTTTTTCTGGAGAAAAATGGAAACAGAGAGAAACCAATTTTTCGTTTCGTTGGATCGCGCCATCAAGCAAAACCAATGTTTAAATCACGTCTATCGCGTTCGTGTTTCACCCTCCTCCACGGCTCCACCCCACACGGTCGCTCGGCATGCCACTCACCGCACACCAAGTATACGATAACTTTCCCGCATGCTTGTCGAAGGATCGTGCCATGGAGTACTAGCACTACTGCAAGAGATTGACGAGGAGGGGGAGAACAGCTAGCTGTAGCACGGACTCCCAAGAACTTTTTACATGCATGTTGTGGCCGGCTATTGCGACCTTTGACGCGCAGCAGTCGCGTGCATCGGGAAGCGGCATGGGCGATGCTCTCTCGGCTGGCTCGCCCTTCAATGCCGGCACCAGTGAGAGGTCGTGTCCGGCACCAATGCGGCACTGACCATTTCGGGCGAGAAGCACGCGTGGGTGATGAAGAGGGTTCGGGTTGGTCAGGAGCGGGCGTGGCAGCGGTCCGGACGCCCGCAAAGATGTTGTACGTTAGTATTGCTGCGTATATAATTAACAACGTAAATAATGTGCCAGTTGGACAAATATGATTGGAGATGGAGATCGAGATGGAATTTTACGCTAAGACGGATATGCATGTCTATGTCTATGCGTGTGTGCGCACGACTTTTGCGACCTGGAAGCGGGAGCGTGTTTTTTATCGAGTTTTCTTTCTTGGTATGTTAAAAAAAATTGTCCGCCAGCTTTCGTTTCTCTTTTCCGGGAACGCGCGTATTCTATTTAAAACCACTGCTATGGAGAGATTTTTTTACTCCATTGTATATATAGCCTCTTGTTTGATAGGGTTTCTTGCGTCTCGCTCTCTCACCCTCTCCATATCTAAACAAGATGACAGTGTCCACTCTATCTCTCTCCTCACCAGCGGTCAAAGATCCGGCCGAATACCGTCCATTGCGAGAGGTGAGGAGGTGCAGCGTTGACGTTGTCGTCGTTGGCGATGGAGGAAGCCGATGCGCACCGTACTCTCGGAGCCGGCACGGGGGCGAACGAAGGTCCTTCACGCCCTTGTTCATTGCCGTCATGTGGGCAGATCCCGCCCTCCTGCCTAAGCGACTTCTCACCCACCTGATGTATAACTTCTTTTGGATTTCATCCTTCATTGTACTGGTCCAGCTCCCCAGGTCGCTGCATGAAGGGTTTTCTTCTATGCCACTACTCCCCAGCTCCCCATGTACAGTAGCTAGGGTTCGTCGGCTGGTCCAACATCACCTATTTTTTACTATTATAGAGGAAATGCCACTCGAAAAGTTGTCCTGGTTTATGCCTCGGTGGAGGTATACATGTTGTTTCAACAGAAAGTACATGGTGGTTGTACGGTCATTGTCCTTACGCTCCTATTGCTGCTGCTAATCTAATACTATCACTAGTTAAATGAAGAAATGCTTATTTTCTCGGGTATCCTGGTTTAGTTCCCATCAAGATAATCATGATGCTTCTGTTTGTTGGTGTACTATTCGTTAACTCTTATTAACAATTGAGATGTCGCTGTTAATCTTGTACCATTGCCAAAACAAAGTAACAACACTATATCCCTTTTTTATATTTTTGCAAACAGCGATGCATATCTCCATACCCAGGAACATCTTCCTCAATTTTTGTGGAACTGCACAAAATTGGATGGCCATTGTTGTTCCACCTCACTGTCCTCTGCCACGTGGTTCTTCCTTCCTCGAGCTTGATTACCGAGAAGAAATAGACCATAGTGAGGATTTGTCGAACTTCATTGGTGCCTCACCCAAACTTGATGCCAAATGGATGATGCATCACCACGATGGCATATCGATGCTCAGGGTTGTGCCTCATGGTTGCATCGGCTGGTGAAGTTGATCGATTTTCAACAAAAAACAAATTGTCTTCCATCAGTGCTCTTTGCTTGTTACCCACAAAGATGATATCCTTCATCAGTTCACCTTGGTTGTGTTGGAGACGCAGTCGTCTTTCACGTTGGTGCAATTTTATCACACAATTGGCTATGAACCAAATGTTTCCTCGAAGAAGGATCGACGTTGGTACTAAGAGCATAAGTTTTGTATTGATTTCTAAGCCTTCTCACAACTTTTTCTTCACCTCCCCTGTAATTTTATTTGTCCAGCAATTAACTAAATATGTGGTCATACTTTGATTAAAAAATGGTGTGGACTAAAAACCCGGATGGACGTAGTGGCCCTCCATTTTTATTTACTCTGCATATTAGATTTGACAAAAGTCAAACTTTGTAAAGTGTGACCAAGTTTAGGCCCAACACAACAAACCATAATTATTGAGAGAGGGCAAACTATACATACTCACAAACCTTTCCGATAATTGAAATTAAAATTCTTTATTTGTACACACTCTCACACATTTCCGATAATTTGGCGCATGTGTGGTTGTTCACTCAACAGAGGGTAGTGTACCGCACGTGAAGGACAGGAAGTGCGACCAGGATGCGTGGATCATTAGTTCATCGTAAGTAGTTTCTTCACTGGTGCGTTAAATAAAGAGTTTCGTTTCGTACTTACACAATTTAAAACGATTGTTATGGAGAGAAAAAGAAAAGCACTCCACTATATATTAGTAGTATACACGAGTACTATATAAGTTGGAGCCTCGGCGCTTGTTCGCTAGGGTTTGCATTCTCAACACTCTCGCCGCACTACATATATATATACACGCTGGAGGCTCAGTGTTCCTTTGCTAGGGTTTGCTATATTCACAGTCTCTCACCCTCTTCACCGGATCTAAACAAGACTGTGTTGGCCTTTGTCTCTCTCTCCCCCCTCACAGCGGGTGAAGGAGCCATTCGGATCCCGTCGCACCGGGAAGGGGAGGAGGCACTACAAGAAATATGTCAACTAGTGACCTTCTGTCAGTGACCCTGGAAGAATTGGTCATAGATCTATGACCATTTCAGACCAATTGGTCAAAAGCTGTTCAGGGGGCTCCAAACCCTAAACTATTGCGACCATTTTGGTCAGAAAGGTCGTAATTTCCTTACACGAAATGGTCACAAAGCAAACAGTGCTAGTCCGCTGCCTTATTTCTAGTTGTTAATGACCAATACAGATGGTCATAGCCTTGTAGATTGTGGTGGGTTGTGATGACTAGGCGCCATCTCATCAGTTTTGCCTATGTGTCATGTCCATGTGGCAGTTTTTGCCCTAGGTTGTGAAGCAACCTATATTTCTGTTATTCTAAAAATTCCCAAAAAATTCTCATAAATGTTTTGGATCATATCTTCATCAAATGTGTCAAAAACATTCCTTGCCTAGTTCAAAAATAATTTGAAAATATTCATTTTCCTATTCTATTCAGAGCAGCACTTTGTGAAGGAAGTACCACTTTGGCATGTCCAAATGGTATCCATTTTCTACAGTGCTTTCCTATGCTCAAATAACCATCCTCCACCAAATGCCAGCTCAATCCATTCATTATTTTGAGCCCAACTTCAACATTTGTATTTATGTCCAGTGTGGTACTTTGTAAAGCAAGTACCACCTAGGCTCCTCCTTTTCAGGTGAAAATTTGTGAAGACGGTCTTCTTAGTAACTAATCATCCTCAAATCCCACGCCCATTAGCCATGTGCATTTCCCGTACCGCAAATCAAACACTTGGCTGCTTATTCATGTTTGAGCATCGATCGGTCTCCTCGTGAGAATCTTATGTTGTGATTTTCTTCATAGCACCTAACTGGGGAGTGCCCAACCAACTAGACATGCCTAGGCCGCCCAGAACACATGGCAATGCCACGGTCACGCGGTGACCATGCGGCGGGTATGCGAGATTACGCGCTCTAGAGTTGGGGCCCTCGGCTACCGTCCAATAGTCGATGTCTCGCCATAAAACCATGTATTTATGATTAAATAGTTAATTATTTACCTAGAAATGATTTTTGTAAAAAATAAATAGCAAACTATGAGGCAGCTGCAGTTCAAATTTGACCCGCTTCCAGCTGAATCGGCGACAATTTGTCTTTTTCACCAGAGGTGGATCAAAACTTTTTACACCCAACCATTTTGTCAATTGTGCATTAAACATGGCCTAGTATTTATAAAATTGATTTGGTCCATTTTTGCAACAATTATTTGGTAGTTCCTTCACAAAAAAACCTCATTTCGGGCACTCGGAAAATGGAAAATGAATTTTCCGTGCAAAAAAAAATGAAAACTCCCTTAGTCAACATTGTTTGGAATTCCAAGATGCACCCTTGTGCACAATATGAGATCATTTGAACAAACTATGCCATGAATGTGGCCATAAGATTGATCACTTGGCTTGAAAGCCATGAATCTTCACGCATGATAGCTCATTTCTGAGAATACTTTTTTAAAATAATTACCGTATTACAAGTTTATTATTTTTCATGGAAACTTGGTCATATATAATGACACAATGCGAAGTTTTTACAATTTTTTGATTTTTTTTTTGAATTTTTTATACCCGTTTCAAAATGCGGTCAAAACGGCGGGCTTGACCGTTCCTAGCTAGTGGTTGAATCTTGGAAAATTTTTGGTGTTTCTATGATAAAATAGATACTTATGTACCTATAAATGATTTTTGTAAAAAATAAATAGGAAACTATGGGGCAGCTGCAGTTCAAATTTGACCCGCTTCCAACTAAATCGGCGACAATTTGTCTTTTTCACCAGAAGTGGATCAAAACTTTTTACACCCAACCATTTTGTCAATTGTGCATTATTCATGGCGTAGTATTTTATAAAATTGATTTGGTCCATTTTTGCAACAATTATTTGGTAGTTCCTTCACAAAAAAACCTCATTTCGGGCACTCGAAAATGGAAAATCAATTTTCCGTGCAAAGAAAATGAAAACTCCCTTAGGCAACATTGTTTGGAATTCCAAGATGCACCCTTGTGCACAATATGAGATCATTTTAACAAACTATGCCATGACTGTGGCCATATTATTGATCATTTAGCTTGAAAGCCATGAATCTTCACGCATGATACCTCATTTTTTAGAACACTTTTTTAAAATAATTTCCATATTTACAAGTTTATTATATTTCCTGGAAACTTGGTCACATATAATGACACAATGCGAAGGTTTTCCAATTTTTTGATTTTTTTTGAATTTTTTGTGCCCGTTTCAAAATGCGGTTAAAACGGCGGGCTTGACCGTTCCTAGCTAGTGGTTGAATCTTGGAAAACTTTTGGTGTTTCTATGATAAAATAGATACTTATGTACCTAGAAATGATTTTTGTAAAAAATAAATAGCAAACTATGAGGCAGCTGCAGTTCAAATTTGACGCGCTTCCGGCTGAATCGGCGACAATTTGTCTTTTTCACCAGACGTGGATCAAAACTTTTTAGACCCAACCATTTTGTCAATTGTGCATTAAACATGGCCTAGTATTTTATAAAATTGATTTGGTCCATTTTTGCAACAATTATTTGGTAGTTCCTTCACAAAAAAACCTCATTTCGGGCACTCAGAAAATGGAAAATTAATTTTCCGTGCAAAGAAAATGAAAACTCCCTTAGGCAACATTTTTTGGAATTCCAAGATGCACCCTTGTGCACAATATGAGATCATTTGAACAAACTATGCCATGAATGTGGCCATATTATTGATCATTTGGCTTGAAAGCCATGAATCTTCACACATGATAGCTCATTTCTGAGAACACTTTTTTAAAATAATTGCCGTATTACAACTTTATTATTTTTCCTGGAAACTTGGTCACATATAATTACACAATGCTAAGTTTTCCAATTTTTTGATTTTTTTTGAATGTTTTATGCCCGTTTCAAAATGCGGTCAAAACGACGGGCTTGACCATTCCTAGCTAGTGGTTGAATCTTGGAAAAATTTTGGTGTTTCTATGATCAAATAGATACTTATGTACCTAGAAATGATTTTTGTAAAAAATAAATAGCAAACTATGAGGCAGATGCAGTTCAAATTTGACCCGCTTCCAGCTGAATCGGCGACAATTTGTCTTTTTCACCAGAGGTGGATCAAAACTTTTTACACCCAACCATTTTGTCAATTGTGAATTAAACATGGCCTAGTATTTTATAAAATTGATTTGGTCCATTTTTGCAACAATTATTTGGTAGTTCCTTCACAAAAAAACCTCATTTCGGGCACTCGAAAATGGAAAATCAATTTTCCGTGCAAAGAAAATGAAAACTCCCTTAGGCAACATTGTTTGGAATTCCAAGATGCACCCTTGTGCACAATATGAGATCATTTTAACAAACTATGCCATGACTGTGGCCATATTATTGATCATTTAGCTTGAAAGCCATGAATCTTCACGCATGATACCTCATTTTTTAGAACACTTTTTTAAAATAATTTCCATATTTACAAGTTTATTATATTTCCTGGAAACTTGGTCACATATAATGACACAATGCGAAGGTTTTCCAATTTTTTGATTTTTTGAATTTTTGTGCCGTTTCAAAATGCGGTTAAAGCAGCGGGCTTGACCGTTCCTAGCTAGTGGTTGAATCTTGGAAAACTTTTGGTGTTTCTATGATAAAATAGATACTTATGTACCTAGAAATGATTTTTGTAAAAAATAAATAGCAAACTATGAGGCAGCTGCAGTTCAAATTTGATCCGCTTAAATTTGAATCGGCGACAATTTGTCTTTTTCACCAGAGGTGGATCAAAACTTTTTACACCCAACCATTTTGTCAATTGTGAATTAAACATGGCCTAGTATTTTATAAAATTGATTTGGTCCATTTTTGCAACAATTATTTGGTAGTTCCTTCACAAAAAAACCTCATTTCGGGCACTCGGAAAATGGAAAATGAATTTTCCGTGCAAAGAAAATGAAAACTCCCTTAGGCAACATTGTTTGGAATGCCAAGATGCACAATTGTGCACAATATGAGATCATTTGAACAAACTATGCCATGAATGTGGCCATAAGATTGATCATTTGGCTTAAAAGCCATGAATCTTCACACATGATAGCTCATTTTTTAGAACACCTTTAAAATAATTTCTGTATTACAAGTTTATTATTTTTCCTGGAAACTTGGTCACATATAATGACACAATGCGAAGGTTTTCCAATTTTTTGATTTTTCTGAATTTTTTATGCCCGTTTCAAAATGCAGTCAAAACGGCGGGCTTGACCGTTCCTAGTTAGTGGTTGAATCTTGGAACACTTTTGGTGTTTCTATGATAAATGGCAGCTGGAGTTAAATTTGACCCGCTTCCAGCTGAATCGGCGGAAATTTGTCTTTTTCACGAGAGGTGGATCAAAACTTTTTACACCCAACCACTTGGTAAATCGTGCATTATATATGGCCTAGTATTTTAGGAAATTGTTTTGGTACAATTTTGCAACAAATATATGGTAAGTCCTTCACAAAAAAACTTATTTTGGGCACTCAAAAAATGGAAAATTGTTTTTGCATGCAAAAGAAATAAAAACTCCCTTTGTCAATGTTGTTTGCCAATCTAAGATGTAAACTTGTGCAAAAGATGACATCATTTGAACAAATATTTGATAGGTCTTTAAAAAAACTCATTTTGAGCATTGAAAAATGAAATGAAAAATTTGTATGTAATCAATCATGACCAATTTATATGGTCAAAAAATCTTCAAATTGTTTGGTGCGCTCTGATTGGTCCAAAGGCATATCACGCGGATCATGCATCAACTACCGTCGGATGCTTCTTGATCCAATGGCAGCCCTCACCCCCTCACCCTCTCACCAAAACCCTAACTTCCCCGATCCACTCCTCTCCCCCGATCCACTCTCCCCCTCTCGTCCCACAGCCGCCACCCCCCAACCCTCTCGCTCCTCCGTCTCAATCTCTCGATCCCCAACCACCCAGCCGCCGCCGCCGCCATCCTCCGTCCTGTCCCTCAACCCCGGTCGCTGACAACCCCTCACCGGCAGCCCTCGTCCCCCTCACTCTCTCACCCCTCGTCCGTCTCATCCACTCATCCAAACCCTAGCTTCTCTCGCGCCGCACCCGAGCCATGCCTCCTTCCCTCCTCACGCCGCCACCCTCCCACCGCCTCCTCTCTCCCACAACTCGCCGCCGACGGCCTCCCCTCTCCCGAGGAGATCGAGCGAGCGCCCGAGCGCGCCCGTCCTCGCAGCCTCCTCCCATGATTCCCCGCACCCAAGCCCGACGAGAGGAGCTCCGCCAGTGGTTTTGCACACCGCCACCGGCGCCCGCTCATCCTCGTCCACCTCCTCCTCGTTGCCGCGCCGCCGCCGCCATGTCAGGCTGGGACGAGGACGCGGTCTTCTACAGCGACCAGGCGCAGTTCCCGCAGGGTGACCCCGCCGCCGCCGACATCACCCGCCACTCCTCCCTCCGCAAGTTCAAGGAGTTCCTCCGCGGCTTCATCGACCCCACCGGCGACTTCCCCTATCGGTACCCCCTCCCGCCCCCTCTTTCCTCGCCAGATCTGGTCGAATCGGTCTAGGCTAACCCATGGACGCGTTTCTATGTTTCCAGCGAGAGCCTCGTGCACAACCGTGACCATGTCACCGTCGCCATTGAGGACCTCGACGACTTCGATGCCGAGCTCGCTGACAGGATCCGCAAGGCACCCACGGACTACCTGCCGCTGGTGCGTTGCCCTCTTTGAACTGTCTTTTTTTGTCTGACGGGCTATCTGAAACTATGTCATGTCTGTCTTTTATCTGTTGATTCAAAGCTGTGTTTAACTCTTCGTGTGGTGGGTTTCTGCAGTTCGAGACGGTTGGGTCAGAGGTTCTCACCAGCCTTAGGTCTAAGGTCGCTGGCGAGACCGGGGAAATGGAGGAGCCCGTCACCGGCGATGTGCAGATCTTCCTGTCCACCAAGGAGAATTGCGTCTCCATGGGATCTATCGACGTTCTGAAACTAATTCTGTAAATTAGTTGATTCCAGAAAGTTTTAGGAACTCCATGTTGATAACAAACATAGAAAGTTTTAGGAATGCCATTTAGAGTACATTTGCTTGCTCTGTTACTTTTTTGGGTTACTCCATCTTGCTCTTTTAAGTAAAATAAGATATGTGGAGTAGCAGCAGTAAGCTAGACACTCCATCTTGCTCTGTACATAGTCAAAGATATGTGGAGTAGCAGCAGTAAGCTAGACCCACCAAACAGCTAACGCTCAGGGTAATCTTTTTCTCCATCAATCCCTCTCTTGTATGTCTAGTGTTCCTGTACGTGTGTTGTTGGTGAATTTCTTCCAAGTACTCTTGTACTTGAGTTTGCAGTAACAATTGGAGCAGAGTACTGTTCTATTTCACTTCACAGCACCAATTTCTGCAAAGTACTCTGGTACATCGGTTGTAATTTTCACTAGTTACTAATTGAGTCACAGTTCATTTTTGGTACTTGGCATGATCTGTACTCAGTAGATATGCATGTGAATTAGTAATTAGGTATTGCCACATTAGTGAATTTCAGTCTGACATATAATTTGGCAGGTGTACCTTATTCCCTAAAAGAATAAAGATAGAAAAAAGTAATTTAGGTTGGTAGGTACCATTCACTACAACTTAGAGATCACAATATTTCCAAATCTACAGAGTTTATTCTCTTGACTAAAACTACACACTCTAGATATTATGTACTTTGTCTTGCACTGAAGTTTTTCTCTGTTGATGAGATTATCTATTACTATCTACTAGTAATTCAAGATCAATTAGTTGATGAAACGTCTATTTTTGGCAAACTTCAATTATGGCGATTGTGTTCAGCTTGACTAATTCTTTTGTGGGGCATCGAACACTGGCATCTACTAGTAGTGTTTTTCTTCTCTATTAACTAATTATCTATGCATACCTTATTCTAAAGTGTGGAGTGTCAACTATTTCAGCAGCATCACATATTGCAAGTAACCTCTTTCTGTTTATGGAGTGTAAACAAAATAAGAGCCCACATACACTTGCATTTTTCTGAACATTTAGCCCGTCCTGTTTAGTCGAATGAAGAAAAAAATGCAAGGAAAACAAAATGTGTGTAGATAAACAGATAACAAAAATGTGGTTCCATACTAGTTGGAACACTTTTCGCTTAAATGGTGTTCATGATAGATTTATCCAACCGCTGCACTTTACTGAACTGTTGTTTCCTAGACATGTTGGGTTTTCAAACCTTCTCTTGGGAGTAATTATATTTGTTAACGGCTGTCCTTTTGCAAGAAAAAGAAAAGATGTTGTCCTGAATGAATATAAAAATACTATAACAAGCTCTTCTTTGTCGCATTTAGGGGCATTGCAAGGCACTGCAATTACCTACAGAACCAGAAGGCCATGATGTATTGTTATTGTAGACCGTGATGATCATGCAGAACTAAATGACAAGTTCTTCTTTACAATGTTCTTTGATATCCAGTTTTGAACTGAAGATGCATCGATCTCTAGCTTCGACACCGTGTCGTGACCTGATCTGGTGCGTGCAGGCGTTGTGGGCCAAGGACCTGAACGAGATGTTCCCTGTGGTGGACCATGGAGGACGCCGTCTTCATCCTCCTGCCCCGACGCCATGGACGACGCCGTCTTCATCCTCCTGCCCCAATGCCATGGAGGATGCCCCTCCACCACTGCTCCGACGCCACCCAGGTCTTCTTACCTTCAGTTTCTTCTTGTTCTTCCCTTACCCTCCACTCCCTTGATTGAGATGTGATGTGGTTTCCTGCCATGAATGAGCAGCTGTAGCCGGATGGATGTAGGACGACCGACCATGGATGAGCAACAGCAACACCCCCATGGTGAGCCCCTCCACCCCTTTGTTCCCATCTTCTTTCTGTGATGCTAGAGTTTGGCCTCGGTTCCATGGTTGATTACTTGCTGGCCGTCGTGTCGAGGACCGAGTGTTCGAGCTGATTTGTATTGTTGGTGGTCATCTAGCTACAGATTTGCTGCTGCAAGTTAGAATGCCTACTGTTCTGTGGTGTAGAAGACTACTAAATTATCTAGTTTGCATCCCTTTGATGCCATGTATGCTACTGATTTGTTGCAGGTAATTAGAATGTTGTAGATTTAGTACAAACATGGCATAATCCATTGGAATAAATTAGATGGGAATATATGGTAGGTTTAGTACAAACGTGGCTTAATCCATTGGAATTTTTGTTTCCAATGGGACAATCAGAATGTTGTAGGTTTAGTACATGACGCCATGGAAGGTTGTTCTCTGTTGTTGCCTCTGTCAAACTGATGCTACCGTCAAACTACTGTAGTTTATGATGTTGTTGTTGACCTGTTGTTAATGTTGTTATTGACCGGTTGTTGATGCTGTTGTTGACCTGTTGTTGATGTTATTTCAGGAGAAGAAGGACCTGCTGTTGATTCCCGCAGGATGCGCCCACAACCGCCTTGATGCTGCTGGAAACGCCCCTAGATCTCTACTGCTGCTGGACCTGACCTGGGCGCGTGGAGGAGAAGCATGCGCGCTGTTGGAACAGGGCCTATCACCGTTCTGTTGGCCCAGTCCTGACAGGAGTAGGAATAGGGCCTATCACTGTTCTGTTTGTGATTGTTATCGAAGGAGCTTCTGGAGAATGTTTGGAGTATCACGTGTAGAGCTTGTAAAGTGTATGTTATTTGTACAATAGGAGCTCTGTACTAAATCTGGCTGATAATATTTGGAGTATTATGTGTGTTTTTTGTTTGTGCCAATTTAAATACTTGTTATTTATTTACTGTTAAATTGAAATATGAAGAATATGAACTTGCTAGCTGGGGTCCACGTACCTGAACCTGACATCTGGGACCCATTTGAAAAAAACTAAAACTTTCTAGCAGAAAAGGCCACGACCCCAAAATGAGAAGGCTTAATTGTTGGGCTTGGCCCATCTACCTAGCCAAAATTAATATGAGAAAAAACACAAATAGGCCGAATTGTTGGGCTAGGCCCATGTAGAAAATCGAATTGGACCGGCCACGCTGGATGCCTATGTGGCCTGGGAAGGTTGCTAGTGACCCAAACGCCACAGTAGACGTATTTTGGTCATAAACGTCTTCGACCATTCCAGAAGAAAGGTCGCTATAGTCAGTTTACGACCGCCAGCTTTTGACCTTCTATTTTTGATCACAAAAAGGTCACAAATGAAAAACCATGACCTTTCAGTGACCAATAGTGGTGGTCACAAGTTGACATATTTCTTGTAGTGAGGTGCAGCGTTCACTCTATCGCCTTCGACGAGGGAGGCAATCCACTACCGGCTACGCTGTTCTCTTTCACCCAACGCCTGTGCATGAGGGCCACCGACCCCTTCTTCCTGGCTGCCATACATAGTCTGGGTAGATCCAGCCTCGCACCGCATGCCTAGCCACATCCCGACTACCCTAAGGCATAACTTTCTTTGAACCCGTCATTGCTCTAGCTGCATGCGGATCTTTTTCGATTCTGTAGTCAAATCTAGGTCTTGGTTCAAAGAGGAAAGAAGGGTGAGGTGGGGTGGAGCATGAATTTAGGACATGGTTCAATGAGGAAAGGAGGGAGGGGAAGTAGTATAGACTGGCTATCCAGCTGCTTTGTTGGTCGAAAAGGGAAAAAGGGGGTAACCCAGTACACACATCTATAAGGAACCTATCCCTTTGTTGAAAAAGGAAAGAAACTGGGGGTCGGGTAGTTTGTGCAGGACTAGATTTACTGCCCTCACATAGGAAAATGGTTCAAAGAGAACAAATACGGGACCAACACAGATATGCTACTTGGCAACATACTCTGCATCACCCATTTATACATGTGGACGCACATGGTGCTGGCATGTCCCATGTCCCATACAACTATTTTGCTGTTGTTAATCTAAGAATGCCACTGGAAAATTGAAGCAATGCCACTATTAAAAGTAAATTACATTTTTAACGAATGTTATTTTAAGAGAATTTCTCTGTTAATATGAATCAATGCAACCGTTTTAGAAATGCTACTGTACTATACTTTGTTTTCCATCAAGAAAAGGTAGATGCTTCTTTTTGTGGCTGCATGTTTCATCCTCCTTTATTGGCCAGTAATTGATTCCTTTTTTGCCTCTGTTAAAACAAGGATATGTATTCAACTTGTGGCTACTGCGACATTTTGCTTTGCTATGCGAAATACTTTTGTTTTAAGAGTGTTTTGTGCAGTTTAACTTGAATGTCACACTGGCGACTTTGCTTGATTTTGGTGGAACTGCACAAAAGGAGATCGGATTTCCATATATGTGTTGAGATTTCTTTCAAGTCCTCCTCGTGAGTTGTTTCAAATCTTGGTTAAGAAAGGCTAGTACCGACTTTCATCGACATGATGCTGCAGTGTGCTTTGAGATGTTGTGCTACTTGTATTGGTACTGTTTTGGATAAATGTTGAATTGAAGCTATTGAACTGCTGTCTTTTACCATTAAGTGAGCAAAAAAATTTCCAACTCAGACATGATGCTTGTTTCTTTGTTACAACAAAACTCTACATCACCCCCTTTATAAGTAGATGGAAGCACATGGTGTTGTTGCGCCCACTCTCCCCTGGAACTATTTATGCTTTTTGTTAATGCCGCTGGTAAAATTAAGCAATGCCACTCTCAGAATTAACTACTGAATCTTAGTTCAAAACTGCAACACTTGTTAGGGATCGGCGGGAGTACCATTTCTGTTAGGGATCGGCCAGAGTACATGTTTGAGAAATGTATTGTTGAGATAATGTATCTATTTTTATATATCAGTTACAGTGTTTTACAAATGGTACTATCCTGCTTTGTAATTCTTTCTACATGTTTAACCAAGGTATTGTTAAGATAATGTCTCTATTAATATGAATCAGTCGCATTGTTTTAGGAATGGTACTTTTCTGCTTTGTCGTTCTTTATACATGTTGAAACAAGGCATTGTTAAGATAATGACTCAGTTAATATGAATGAATCACAGTGATTGATAATTGATACTCTCCTGCTTTGTTTCCCATTAAGGTAAGGGAGATCAGTAGATGTTTTTCTTCTTGGAGTATAAGTCATCAACCGCTATTTCTCAATAATTGTTTCCCTTATACCTATTGTTGCATATAGGGATATCAAAACTTCTGCTCGATTTTATTTCGACTTTGATTTTAGTTGAACTGCACAAAAGGAGCCAATGTGTTTAAGGCAAACTGCTACATTAGTGGGTCCAGTTGGTCTTACCACTTTGCGAAAAGAAGCGATCCTTTATTTGCGCTACATTACAGAAGGAATGATCGAGAAGCTTTACAGAGTATTAGTAGACGCTGGTGACATGACTAGTCTGTAGAGAGCATGGGTGTCACATCGCTAGCTTTTGGTGCTGCCTAGTGTTTGCATCTTGCTTGCATCATATTTAATTTTCTTGGAAATTTGAATTGAGGAATTTTCAAAAGCCTCAGAAGACCTATAAAAATAACCAAGATTTGAATCTCATCAAATGAGTCCCAGAAAATGTTCTCGTTAATCTCTGGAAATATTGGCAAGGGATAAAATTCAAACCAATATTTCTAGAATCTCAGGAACAAATATTTTGGGCCTTTGCATTAAACCAATAAATATTTGAATTGGATCTATATTTATTATATCATAAATATATGTTCAATAATTCTGGAAATTGTTGTGTAGCTTTGGATAAGTCCATTTAGTTGACACAATTATTTTCATGAATTTTGTAAATGGTTTAGTATTTTTATTAAACCAAACAAATGTCAGAAAAATAGAAAAGAAACAGAAATGGAAAGAAACCTACCTGTGCTTACAGGCCCTTTGCTGGCACGGCATTTATGCCCAGCCAACCATTGGCCAGCCAGATCCACCCCCTCGCGCCCGCCAAGGCGGGGCGCGTGCTCGTCACAGGTCTTGGCCACGCCACGGGCCACCTCCTGCTTCCCACTGCTGCCCGACGCTGTGGCGCCACGCACCCCGGACCCTGCCACTCCTCCCCGCGTTTCCCCTCCTCTCCCTCGCTCTCTCCCGCGATGGCCGACGCGGCCATGGACGCGCCGCCCTGAACCACCACGGCCACAGCCACCCCCTCGCCCCCTCTTCATGACCACAACCTCCGCTGTACTCCTCTATGCCTCTCCGTCGAGCCACGCATCGCCGGAAGCAGTGGAGCCTCGATATCGAGCTCGACCCCGCCGCCTCTGCACCGAGATCGCCGGTGACCGTACGCCATCCCCGACGACTCCCCGAGCCGTCTGAGCTTATCTGCGTGACCGCTGTGAGCTTCCGCACCGAATCCCCCTCTTCCCCACCTCGAATTCTTGCTGTAGCCGCCGCCCCTTGAAGACCGAACCGCGCCACCGCACGGGCTCGTCGTCGGCGAAGCCCCGATGACCAAATGGCCCCGCGCGTGCGTCCGTTGCACTCGCAACGACCCGTGGAGCAAAGCTAGCGCGACAACCAGTTCGTTTGTAAGCCGCAGCGCTAACCCCGCACCCACCCGGGCTCCGGCCGCCGCCTCGCTCTCCAACTTTGCAGATTCCGACTACCCCAGCACCTCCCGCTGCTACCAAACGATGCGCTCTGCCAGGACGCGTCCGTAGAGCCCAGCCACGCGAGCTCAGGTCGCCGGAGATGGCCGGACGAGGAGCGCCGCCGCGTTCTGATTAGCACCGGCGGCTAATCGCCGGTTAGGTGACGTGGCAGATTAGGTTAGCCACTAACCCCGTGGTTTGTTTAACCGATGACACTGAAAGCTGGGCCCCCACTATCTAATTAACCTGTTTTAGTTTATATTTAGGTTTAACTAACCACAAGGGCCCCACAGGTTAGTTTGACTTGGCCACGTCACCTGTTGACCCGACCCCACCTGTCAGTGACACAAACAACGCTGGGTCACTGACCAGTGGACCCCACTGGTCAGGTTTGACACAGGGCAGACATGTTGACTCTGCTGAGGTCAGCATGACGCCATGCTGACGCAATATTCCTTTTCTGGAATTTAGTTTATTTTCTAAATATTCAGGAAATTCCAGAAAATAGTATAAACTTCTAAAAATCATAGAAATTCAACCGTAACTCCAAATCAAATAATTTATATATGAAAACTTATCACAAAAATCCAATCTATCCATCTGTACTATTTTCATGCGTGTTTGAGCAAATTAACCTCACTGTTTAGGATGAAACATGATTAGGACAAAATTGAAATTAGACTTGGAGTTGGAATTTGATCTAGCTTTGAATTCCACTTCAATCAAAATGACTTTCTGTTGCATTAGCCCAAATCACAGCATATTGACATGTCATGATCATGCATCACATTGTGCATTGCATTGATTGTGTTCTTTCTGTGTTTGCCGGTGGTCGTTTCCCCTCGGTAGACGTATGTTCCGACGATGAGTTCGATGACACCGATGAAGAGCTATACTATCTTCAGAAGTGCCAGGCAAGCAAAACCCCCTTGTTCATTCCGATATAATCCCACTCTCTCGCTCCTGCTCTCTTTTACTGCATTAGGACAACAACGATTCATCTGTTACTACTGCGGTAGCTAAACCCCTTTATCATCTGCATGACCTGTCATTCCACAGTAAATAGATGAAACCCACTAGCATGAGTAGGAGTTGTTTGAGCCCTGATGTGCCTACTCATTCATGCTTGTTTGTCGTGCCTGCTATTACTTAGAGTTGTGTCAGGTCTGATTCATCGGGGATGAATCGGAGGTGTATGAACATGTCCTACTGTTGAGAGCTAAGTGTGTGAACACGATTTGGTAAAGGTAGCGGTGGGAGGCCATGTAGGAGTACATGGTGGGTTGTCTCATAGAAACCGTCCTCAGGAACTAAGTTCTGTGTTTGTGATCCATGGACAGTTACTACCACACATAGGGCTCCGGGCTCTCCAAGCTCTCTCGACTTATTAATCAACTTGATCTCTGTCCAGGAGTTGCAACTAGTTTCTGGCGTTTGTAGGTAGTGTTAATAGTCTACCAAGTGGCACCCGGTACAGGTGGGCTTGGGATAGACTAGGCACCATGGCACGGTGTACCAAGCGTAGAACCACCCGTCGAGGTGGGCTTGGGAACCCTGCTCACATCGTTTGGGGCCGTGAGCGACACCCCGGCGGATCTCCTTGCGGATGGAACCGAATAGGCGATAAACCTGGATTAGAGACTTGTGTGGTTAGTCAGGTCATGGCCGACTCCCTCGCCAGGCTTCCGCTTGAAGGTTGCCGAGATACACGAGGTGTACATGGCGGTAAGTGGCGAGAGCGTGTGTGAAGAATTACACCCCTGCAGGGTTAATATGATCTATTCGAATAGCCGTGTCTGCGGTAAAGGACTTCTGGGTTGCATGTACAGTTCATAGACAAGTGAAAGTGGATACTCTAAAATGTGCAAGATAAGCGTGAGTGCTATGGATGGCGTTCTCGTAGGGAGACGGGAGCGGATCCATAGTGGTGTATTGATATGGTGAATATGTGCACTCGTGTGCGCCACCTCAAAAGAGTTACTTGCAGTCGTAGTTCAGGATAGCCACCGAGTCAAAGCTGGCTTGCTGCAGTTAAACTCCACCACCCCTTTGTTGATACCGATGCATATGTAGTTAGTTCTGATGTAAGTCTTGCTGGGTACATTTGCACTCACGTTTGCCTATTTTATGTTTTTTGTAGAGAGACGTCAGTCTTGCTAGTAGTTCCGCGTGGACTTCGACGTTTAGCTTGTTACCTCAGCTACGATCTTGTGCCCCCTGCAGGATCTGGTAGATAGTCAGGCTTCTAAGCTTTTTCATTTGTAGATGTCTGTACTCAGACATGTTAAGCTTCCGCTTGTGCTTGTTGCTTGTATGCTCTGTATGTTGGGTCATGAGACCCATGTTTGTAATATCTCGCTCCTCGGAGACTGGTGAATAAATATTTGAGTCGTAGAGTTATGTTGTGATGCCATGTTATATTTACACATATCGAGCATATTGTGTGTATGTTTGAAATGCTTGGTATGTGTGGGATCCGACAATTTAGTTGTTTATCCTTGGCAGCCTCTCATGTGGGGAAATGTAGTCTAGTGCTTCCTTGAGCCATAGTAGTCCGCTACAGCCCGGTTCACCGGAGTCCTGCTAGCCCAGCACTACTTCTCTGGATGCTTGACTGGCTGGCATGTGTTTCACTTTGTTCCTGTGTCTGTCCCTTCGGGGAAATGTCACGCGGTGACATCCGGAGTCCTGCCTAGCCTGCTACAGCCCGGGTTACCGGAGTCCTGTTAGCCCAGTGCTACAGCCCGGATTCACACGTTTATGACCGACATGCTCAATGTGATTCATGTATGAATGTTCCCATGGGTTAGTGCCGCTATGGTTCACGACTAGCCATGTCGGCCCGGGTTCTCTGTCATATGGATGCTAACGACACTATCATATACGTGAGCCAAAAGGCGCAAACGGTCCCGGGCCATGGTAAGGCGACACCCGTGGGAATACCGTGCGTGAGGCTGCAAAGTGATATGACGTGTTACCAGCTAGATCGATGTGACTTGGAATCGGGGTCCTGACAGCTTTGGTATTAGGGCGTGACTGCCTGTAGGATTACCAAGCCAAACTGGTCAAAGTCGAGTCTAGAAATGCTTTAGTTATATAAGGGAATTGATTGTGGAAGGGAACGTAAGGCTCTTTTTACTCCTTATACCTCATGGCCTTCTAATCTGAGTCAACCTCTTCTCTTCTACGGGGATTAAGAACTAGGCCTTCTCATCTAACTATCAGGATGACGTGTTACTAATCCATAGACTTATATGATTGATAGTTTCAAATCTCAGTTCAGTTTTTACTACTTCCGTATGTTCATAGCTGGTCTCAGAACCTTGATATTGTGATGTTGAGTGGTCATGCCACTATTTTGCAGGATGTCTCAAATCATTTTGAGCATTTACCGTCGTTATGCTGTCAGAGTCATCCCAAGTTTCTACACTATCTGATGCATTTGCAAATTCTTCCTTCCTGTTCACGGTGTCCTTTTGGTCAGAATAAGCACACTAATCGTCTGTTGAGGTACTGCTTGCCTTGACATATATGTTGGAACTAGTATTATGACCTAGGCATCTTAGAGGATCACCTGGTAATATGGCAATGCTTTTGTGTTCCCAGTGTGATAATTCTGGCCACCATTCTCGAAAGCATCCCGTGATGCCATTTAGTAGTAGGTATTCTATTCCTGGGTTCTTGAACCTGAGATTCACCCTACTTACCTAATGTTGATAGTGTTGCTAGTTCCTTTAGGATATTAGTAACCTTTGTGATAGTCCTCGAGGTTCGTGGTACATCTTTCTTCCAATTACCATGAACCATTCTTGGCAGGAGTTCTTTTAAACCAAAAGATCACAATCATAGTACTCTTGAGGAGTTCTCCATTCATAATTGCGACTCTGCCAGTCCTACCTCTCTGCATGGGTTATCCGGAAGAAACATGTTGAACTTGGTTCAACATACTAATCTATGCATCCACAACTCAGAAAGTTATATGTTCCTCGAGTTGTTCCTCCTTAGTTGTATTCTGATCCCCGTCTATCAATTGATAGTCAAGAGTATGTGTGCATTCGTTCATCGATACCTATTAATCTTGTGGTCCGTCAAGCCGTTCTATTCCGGAATGACTAGGAGAAACAAACTCTAGTACCTCATCCATATCCAGGATTGGGTCAAAGCAGTTGTGTTCCGCAGATCAAAATGCTAATCTAGTTCTTGTTCTGTTCTACCCTGGAGTATTACCATATTTATATCAAGAATATAATGGGAATTGCACACCATTCTATGAACCCTTGATATAGTGATACTTCTCGCCCTCATTATTCATTTCTCGGCTCCCGTGTTGTTGCAACCGGAATGCCGACAAGTGAACCGTGATGTGTGAAATCAATACTTCTAGCAACCCTGTTGCTTGGTAGTTAAAGGACAATAATTTCATTCTTAGAGTGTTGGTTCTTGAATCATCATTCTAAGATAGATTGTGCTACCTAGTCCTTATTTCTGGTGCACTCTTTGATCGATGAGTCAGGATTTTGTCAATCCCTCACCCTTTTGATCATATCATCTTGCCCTGAAAAGCAAGGTTGTTCTCGAGCTTAGTAAGATACCGGTGGTTCGTGATTTTCTGAATATCTTCTCGGAAGTATTACCAGGTTGTCCCCCGACTGATATGTTGAGCTCGTGATCAGTTGGTTTCTTGTGAACCAACCTTTCTCCAAGAATCTGTGGTGGATACCCTGAGCTAGTTGGTTGAGCTAAACAATAACTTGGAGAGTTGGAAGATAAAAGCTGGTCCGACCTAGTTCATCACTAAGGGATATCCTTGTGTGTGTGTGTGTGTGTGTGTTGAAGAAAGATGATATCTTTGTTGATTGATCCTCGTGATCAGTTGTCGGTGCTATTGTCTTATCCAACCCTTGATTTGAGTATGGGCTATCGTCAAATCAAATCAGAACCAACGATGTTCGTAGTCTTGTATTACTCATGGTTGATCCCTCGAGCATACACCATTACATCTTTTGGTCTGACCAATGCTATTACCGTGTTCACATGATGGTGGAAGTCCAGTGATATGGAAATTCCGATGAGTTGCTGTTGGGCCCATCAGCAGCATTTTGTCTCCCCCATGATTCATGTTGAACATCAACCTAGGGTTGGAAACTTTGTAAGCAATGCCTTCGTGTTCCGTTCATGAAGCTTATGCTTGGATGGAAGAAGTGACTTCCTCGAATTCATGTGCTTTAGGTGTAAGATGCCGCCATGAATTTGAGAAAGGTTTGTTTTGCTTCCCTTGGAATCATCCCAAGTCAGTCATGCCTACGTGCGAAGTATTCTATGGTTTGGTAGATTAATTACCTCCACTCCATATATGTTCCTAGCACACCAAGCCACTGATTGATTTGTTCAAGGTGAAGAAGTTCCTTCTTAAGAATCATGACTTATGCTAGGACTTCGCTACCCTCGCTAATGATTCCCCTCCGGAACTCGATAGTGTTTTGTTATAAGACTACTATGTGGTCATGCTTGTCCGGGACAACGTGTTCACATGTATGTAGCGGAACCAGCTCATGTCTTGGAGCTTGCTATCGTAGTCCATCTCCCGAGAGTCTCGCAACGTCATTTCGTCGATTTGTGTTGCAAACTTTCTTTTCAGACATGTTGAGTCTGAAGTACCCTATCACCAATCGGATCTGAATCTCAGGCAGATATGATGGTTGGAACACTTCCAACATCTGCATCTTGTTCCCAGTTGCACCCCATCGTGCCAATTTTCCATGGGATGCCCTTCTCAACAGTTGTTGTCCAGGTTCATCTTCAAAGGTGGACTTACCATGGGTCCCATCCATATCCGGTGATAAGCAAATCATCCCTTGCGTTGTCTTTAACAAGGTAGTTCACATCATCCATTCTAGTCCGAGTATGCCATTCCTTCGAACCCCCTTTCAAACGATCGCTGTGATTTGCCTTAGGCTGATATAAAGAGTCTCAATGATCTCTATATCAAAGGTAATTCTTTTTGCCACTTAAGGTATTAATTCTACGAGCCACTTCCTTTAAGATGTCTCGTTATGGTATCATGGCAATTCAATTCCTTGATACTCTGAAACCTTGCACCATCTTACCTAAGTGTTGTGCTTACCAAATTGAACCCTCGTCATCTGTTACTATCCACCTCTCTCGATGTATGTGTTTGAGTCTCAGCTCAAGAGATGATCGAATGTCTCACTCCATGAGTTGATCCTGAGTGCTTGATCTTCGAGGAGATCAATTCCTGTAGAGTTTCTCTCTGTCGCCATCATGCTGGATGAAGATCTCGAAAGCAAAGACGTCAAGATCAATATGAAGCAATGAATCAACATCTTCGAGAAGGACAGTTGGATCGTGAAGATCGTGTTAGCTTGTGACCCTTCTGACTTCTTACCTCACGACTTGAATCTCGGGACGAGATTCTTATTTAGTGGGGGCGAGTTGTCACATCCCTAGCTTCTGGTGCTGCCTAGTGTTTGCATCTTGCTTGCATCATATTTAATTTTCTTGGAAATTTGAATTGAGGAATTTTCAAAAGCCTTAGAAGACCTCTAAAAATAACAAAGATTTAAATCTCATCAAATGAGTCCCAGAAAATGTTCCCGTTAATCTCTAGAAATATTGGCAAGGGATAAAATTCAAACCAATATTTCTAGAATCTCAGGAACAATTATTTTGGGCCTTTGAATTAAACCAATAAATATTTGAATTAGATCTATATTTATTATATCATAAATATATGTTCAATAATTCTGGAAATTGTTGTGTAGCTTTGGATAAGTCCATTTAGTTCACACAACTATTTTCATGAATTTTGTAAATGGTTTAGTATTTTTATTAAACCAAACAAATGTCAGAAAAATAGAAAAGAAACATAAATGGAAAGAAACCAACCTGTGCTTACAGGCCCTTCTGGCACAGCACTGCAGAGCCAGCCCACCGACCGCCAGCCTTGATCACCCCCTACTCGCCCGAAGGCGGGGCGCGTGCTTTCGTCGCCTTGGCCACGTGCCGGGCCACCTCCTGCTTCCCACCGCTGCCCCGACGCGCCTGTGAGCGCCACGCATCCCCCCGGACCCCTGCCACTCCTCCCCGCGTTTCCCCTCCTCTCCCTCGCTCTCTCCCGCGATGGCCGGCGCGGCCATGGACGCGCCGCCCTGAACCACCACAGCCACATCCACCCCCTCGCCCCCTCTTCATGACCACGACCTCCGCTGTACTCCTCTACGCCTCTCCGTCGACCCATGCATCGCCGGAAGCAGTGGAGCCTCGCCATCGAGCTCGACCCCGCCGCCTCTGCACCGAGATCGCCGGCGACCGTACGCCGTCCCCGACGCCTCCCCGAGCCGTCTGAGCTTCTCTGTGTGACCGCTGTGAGCTTCCGCACCGAATCCCCATCTTCCCCGCCTCGAATTCTTGCTGTAGCCGTCACCCCTTGAAGACCGAATCGCGCCGCCGCACGGGCTCGTCGCCGGCGAAGCCCTGGTGACCAAATGGCCCCGCGCGTGCGTCCGTTGCACTCGCAACGACCCATGGAGCAACGCTAGCGCGACAACCAATTCGTTTGCAAGCCGCAGTGCTAACCCCGCACCCACCCGAGCTCCAGCCGCCGCCTCGCTCGCCGCCGTTGCAGATTCCGACCAACCCAGCACCTCCCGCTGCTACCAAACGAGGCGCTTCGCCACGACGCGTCCGTAGAGCCCAGCCACGCGAGCTCTCGTCGCCGGAGATGGCCGGACGAGGAGCGCCGCCGCGTTCTGATTAGCACCGGCGGCTAATCGCCGGTTAGGTGACGTGGCAGATTAGGTTAGCCACTAACCATGTGGTTTGTTTAACCGGTGACACTGAAAGCTGGGCCCCACTGTCAAATTAATCTGGTTTAGCTTTTTTTTAGGTTTAACTAACCACAAGGGCCCCACGGGTCAGTTTGACTTGGCCACGTCACCTGTTGACCCGACCCCACCTGTTAGTGACACAAACAACGCTGGGTCACTGACCAGTGGAACCCACTGGTCAGGTTGGACCCGGGGCAGCCCTGTTGACTCTGCTGAGGTCAGCATGACGCCATGCGGACGCAATATTCGTTTTCTGGAATTTAGTTTATTTTCTAAATATTCAGGAAATTCCAGAAAATAGTATAAACTTCTAAAAATCATAGAAATTCAACCGTAAATCCAAATCAAATAATTTATATATGAAAAATTATCAGAAAAATCCAATCTATCCATCTGTATTATTTTCATGCGTGTTTGAGCAAATTAACCTCACTGTTTAGGATGAAACATGATTAGGACAAAATTGAAATTAGACTTGGAGTTGGAATTTGATCTAGCTTTGAATTCCACTTCAATCAAAATGACTTTCTGTTGCATTAGCCCAAATCACAGCATATTGACATGTCATGATCATGCATCACATTGTGCATTGCATTGATTGTGTTCTTTCTGTGTTTGCCGGTGGTCGTTTCCCCTCGGTAGACGTATGTTCCGACGATGAGTTCGATGACACCGATGAAGAGCTATACTATCTTCAGAAGTGCCAGGCAAGCAAAACCCCCTTGTTCATTCTGATATAATCCCACTCTCTCGCTCCTGCTCTCTTTTACTGCATTAGGACAACAATGATTCATCTGTTACTTGTTGCGGTAGCTGAACCCCTTTATCCTCTGCATGACCTGTCATTCCACATTAAATAGATGAAACCCACTAGCATGAGTAGGAGTTGTTTGAGCCCTGATGTGCCTACTCATTCATGCTTGTTTGTCGTGCCTGCTATTGCTTAGAGTTGTGTCAGGTCTGATTCATCGGGGATGAATCGGAGGTGTATGAACATGTCCTACTATTGAGAGCTAAGTGTGTGAACACGATTTGGTAAAGGTAGCGGTGGGAGGCCATGTAGGAGTACATGGTGGGTTGTCTCATTGAAACCGTCCTCAGGAACTGAGTTCTGTGTTTGTGATCCATGAACAGTTACTACCACACATTGGGCTCCGGGTGCTCCAAGCTCTCTCGACTTATTAATCAACTTGATCTCTGTCCAGGAGTTGCAACTAGTTTCTGGCGTTTGTAGGTAGTGTTAGTAGTCTACCAAGTGGCACCCGGTACAGGTGGGCTTGGGACAGACTAGGCACCGTGGCACGGTGTACCAAGCGTAGAACCACCCGTCGATGTGGGCTTGGGAACCCTGCTCACATCGTTTGGGGCCGTGAGCGACACCCCGGCCAGATCTCCTTGCGGATGGAACCCGAATAGGCGATAAACCTGGATTAGAGACTTGTGTGGTTAGTCGGTCGTGGCCGACTCCTCGCCAAAGCTTCCGCTTGAAGGTTGCCGAGATACACGAGGTGTACATGGCGGTAAGTGGCGAGAGCGTGTGTGAAGAAGTACACCCCTGCAGGGTTAATATGATCTATTCGAATAGCCGTGTCCGCGGTAAAGGGCTTCTGGGTTGCCTGTACACTTCATAACAAGTGAAAGTGGATACTCTAAAATGCGCAAGATAAGCGTGAGTGCTATGGATGGCGTTCTCGTAGGGAGACGGGAGCGGATCCATAGTGGTGTATTGATATGGTGAATATGTGGACTCGTGCGCCACCTCAAAAGAGTTACTTGCGATCGTAGTTCGTGATAGCCACCGAGTCAAATCTGGCTTGCTGCAGTTAAACTCCACCACCCCTTTGTTGATACCGATGCATATGTAGTCAGTTCTGATGTAAGTCTTGCTAGGTACACTTGTACTCACGTTTGCCTATTTTATGTTTTTTGTAGAGAGACGTCAGTCTTGCTAGTAGTTCCGCGTGGACTTCGACGTTTAGCTTGTTACCTCAGCTACGATCTTGTGCCCTCGGCAGGATTTGGTAGATAGTCAGGCTTCTAAGCTTTTTCATTAGTAGATGTCTGTACTCAGACATGTTAATCTTCCGCTTGTGCTTGTTGCTTGTTTGCTCTGTATGTTGGGTCATGAGACCCATGTTTGTAATATCTCGCTCCTCGGAGCCTAATGAATAAATATTTGAGTCGTAGAGTTATGTTGTGATGCCATGTTGTATTTACACATATCGAGCATATTGTGTGTATGTTTGAAATGCTTGGTATGTGTGGGATCCGACAATCTAGTTGTTTATCCTTGGCAGCCTCTCATATGGGGAAATGTAGTCTAGTGCTTCCTTGAGCCATAGTTGTCCGCTACAGCCCGGTTCACGAAGTCACCGCTAACCCAAAGACTACTGCTCGGGCGCTTGACTGGCGGCATGTGTTTCACTTCGTTCTCGTGTTCGTCCCTTGGGAAATGTCACGCGGTGACATCCGGAGTCCTGCCTAGCCTGCTACAGCCCGGGTTACCGGAGTCCTGTTAGCCCAATGCTACAGCCCGGATTCACATGTTGATGACCGACATGCTCGATGTGATTCATGTATGCCTGTTCCCATGGGTTAGTGCCGCTTTGGGTTCACGACTAGCCATGTTGGCCCGGGTTCTCTGTCATATGGATGCTAGCGACACTATCATATACGTGAGCCAAAAGGCGCAAACGGTCCCGGGCCATGGTAAGGCGACACCCGTGGGAATACCGTGCGTGAGGCCGCAAAGTGATATGAGGTGTTACCAGCTAGATCGATGTGACTTGGAATCGGGGTCCTGACAATGGGCAACTCAACAACACGTGGAGTGCAAAATTCACTCCACGAGGAAAGGTATGACCAAGTTAGTTGCCGACGCATCTGTAACAAAGGAGGTCAGTATCGGCCTTCATCCACATGATTGTGCTTTGTTATGTTGTGCAACTTACATTGTTGTATTGTTTTGAATAAATGTTTAATTCAAGCTATTGTATTACTATCTTTTCCTGTTAAGATAATGAAGATGATTATAGTTGTAAGTGTATTTTTAATCAACTAGTACCACTATTATATTCATCACACTTTTATAGTATTTATGCAGACAGGGATGCTCGGTTTGATTTTTGTGGAACTGCACAAAATGTACAGATGGTTCATGTCCTCCATAATACTTCATCATGCACAATACATCGAATGGAGCTGCCAACGTGTTTAACGCTTTGCAACATATAAATACGAAATCCACCGTGCTACTCAAGACATTCTTTGATTTCAGTGGAACTGCACAAAAAGATATGCTAGTTAATCCGGCTCCATGTGCCATTTCAATGTGCAAACTGATGGCAAACCATGCCCGTCTTAATGGAGCGACCAACGTCTTCAAGCAGAAGAATTCCCACAAGTTCAAGGGAAAGAACTCTGTCCAGCAGAATACTACCTTTAAGAAGGGTAAGAAGAAAGACAAAAAGAGAGATGGCTGCTTTACTTGTGGTTCGGAGGAACACTGGGCAAAAAAGTGCCCAAACCAGTACAAGAAGCCAGGACAGGACTCCAAGTCTATCAATGTCACTCTAAGAAACAATGATGGGGCATCTGGGTATGGTAATCTGTTTTACTGTACTTTCAGTTTGTTAGTCCACCGATTGGTGGGTTGACACTGGGGCCAATATTCATGTTGGTGCTGATGTGTCTTTGTTTTCTTGCAGCATATAAATACGAAATCCACAAGGATGCTTAGCTTGATTTTGGTGTAACTGCACCAGATGTTCACATGGTTTGTGTCCTCCATAATACTTCATCATGCACAATACACCGAATGGTTCTCTAATCATTCGTCGTCACCTCGAGCCACCAAACTATCAGATGACAAACTAATGACAAACCCTGCCCGTTCCACAATCATAGGCATTACATATTTTGAATGGGAAAAGCTTGTCAAAGTTTAATCATTGGTGTTAGAAAGAAGACATTAGTTTAATATATTGGAATTGGAAAACCTTGTCAAATTTTCCTCATTGATGTTAGCCAGAAGACATGCATTTGATATTTTTGAGTGGGACGCCCTTTGCTATGAGCAGCGTCGATCGTTTTTTCCTATTCCTGTCTTCAGTTCAGAAGTCAATATTTACTCTGCTGAGATGCATAGTCACATGAATGTTGACTTATGTAAGGTATTTTAAGAGATTGTTCTCAATGTTGTCTATGTAATCCCAGGCCTTGTGAGTTTGATTGCAAAGTTGAGCTTGGAATGCTGTGGTATGCGGCATCACGAGCTGTTCACTGTGCCTCCTGAGAATAATTCTTCATATGTTTTGCATGTTGATCTAATGCGTGTGATTGGCATGTTAAGAAGATCATCCTCTTCTGTTGTTTCTGTGCTTAAGAAGTTCATTGTCTTATGTTTCATTCATAGACTATACGACAACTCGGGTAGGTTAGAGGTGAAACCATATAATCTTCTGATCAACTCATCATCTTAGGCCGTGATTGGATCGTCGTTTTCCAACCAAAACCGCTTGTAAAACTGACGCCTGTAAATAAAAGCAGATGGTCTTGGGCGAAGCACTTGGTTGGTCGATTTTTACTAGTAAAATAGACACTGGTCTCTCAAATTACATGCGTAACTCACTGGTTTTCGTTACAGACCTAGGGCCCTTGGTTTCATTACGCCTGTATTTTACGCGTTGTTTCCAATGACAAGTAAATTACACTTGTATCTTAATACAAATGTGAAACAATCCAGAGCTCCCAAGCGCGGCCTTACTATTTCATGTCGTCTCATTCTCCGAAGGTGCTCATAGGTGTCCGATGATCCTGGCTTCCTGAATGAGTAGCGGGCACTGTATCAGACCATCCGTAGGACCCTCCAGGCCCTCTCTATCGTCCTCTGAGTTGTTGCGCTCGGCGTGGCGCCGAGCATTGTCAACATGGTCAACGAACATGACGAATCAGGGGATGGCTTTATTTGGAGAGGATGACAATAGGGACCCACTAGGGCCATAGCCCTACGTACGCAAGCTCCTCCTTATTATATACAACTTTTTTTTGCTTCCTGCTGGTTTCCTGACATCACCGTACCACACCATCGGCAACCTATATAGTCAATAAACAAGAGAATTGCACAAGGAGTGGCCGACAGTTGGGACCCAGCAGCTCGAGCAGTATTTGTTTTTTAGGTGTAAGCGGAGTTTTTCTTGAGCGATGTTTTTGTTGTTCTTTAGAGGAGCAGGGTATCAACTGGGCAGGCTGTGGCCCGTCTAGCCCAGGCTATTATTTTATGTCGACCAAATATCCAGCCCAGATATTATTTTTTTCAAGATGAAAATGGCTAGCCCAGCTATACTTTTTTTGTGGAATACCCAACCTAGGTCAACTTGTTATTCTCTGCCCCACTGGGCTGTAAATCTTTCCTATGAGGGATGCATTAGGCCTAACAAGAAAATGGGCTTTAAGAAATAATAAATGGGATGTAATTAGAAAAACTAGGCTGTAAATATACAAAAATGCACCAAACAGGTAATTAGTTTCAAAAATATTATTGTTTGAATTTGGAAATTTTAATTTCATTACTTATTGCGTGCGCAATAGTTCTTTAGATTTTTACCTAATACAAATTCATTTCGAAATTATATTTAATCTGACTCAAATTTCAGGATAAAAATATTACGGACCCATCAAAATGTGGGATTTTGGGTTGAATTCTGTTTTGAGAGGTTGCTTGAAATTATTAATCGTTTCCTGGCTAGAAAATGGGCTGTAATTTTAACATACTGTAAATGGGTTATAGTAAATTCCATTAGAATTCAAAAATGGGATGTACATTATTACAAATCGCAAATGGGCTATATGTTCTCTGCCACATATGTGATGCTCACTTGTGGGCCTGCTATTAGTCAGTGACTCATACAAAAGGCTTGTGGGCCTGCTAAGGCGTACGGAAGGCTTTGTAAACTTATAGTCAAGACACTCCCTCAAAAAAAACTTATAGTCAAGACACGATTCTAGCAGAAGTGGTTGTTGGATGTCCATCCAACGGCTGTAGTGCTTCTTCAATGTCGGATATTCTTGCTTCAGCTGCCCAAACCACCGCCAGTAGTACCGCCCGCTGCCGCCTCCCGTGGCCGGCTGTGCTGCCACCAGGATTCACCAGCCCACCCTAATCCCAAACGCCATCCAGGCCATTCCTCTACTCACCAACACCTCATGTTCTTCTCCGGCGATTACAGCCTCACACCGCAGCCGAACCAGTGAACCCTCGTACTCCCCTCCGTGTGGGCATTCACTGTTGTTTCTTCACAGGATACGGGTCGTTCCCTTCGTAATACTCGCCATCATTCACTGTGTTGGTTCTCTCGGTGCGGCGTGGTCAACTTTGTCAACAAACGACAGTCATCGGATGAGGCTTGTATGTGGATTGGCTGACAGTAGGGACCCACATGGCCCATGGCCGCACACATCAAGTGCCCCCATATTATGCGAAAACAAATAATTTCTCCCCTGACAGGTTTGACCCACCAGCTACATCTTCGCACGCAAGGAAGTGCTTCCTTTATTACGCAGAAATAAAAAGTTTCCTCTCCCTAACAGCTGGGACCCACCAGCTTTCTTATGATCCTTTGGGCCTACCAGATTTGGAGGCTGACTTGTGCGTCTACTAAGTTAACATGTATGCAGGGCTTTGTCAACTTAGTCAATAAACGATTCTAGCTGCACTGACCGTTGGATGTTAATCCAACGGCCAAGCTGCGTCTTCAACCTCTGGTCTTGTTGCTCCAAATTACCAAACATGCGCTGCATCACCGCTTCCAGCCTCTCGTGGCGGGCTGTGCTACACAAGAGCCTCACCGCCCGACAATACTACTACTGGATAGGCCTTCCCTCTACTCACCCACACCCCCTGTTATTCTCCGGAGACGGCAGCCGCAAACCGCAGCCGAAGCAGTCAACCCTCATACTCCCCTCCGCGTGGGCATCCACTGTTGCGTATTCCCCGGCTCCGGGTCATTCCCTTCCTAGCTCGCGCCGTCGTCCACCACCTTGGTGCTCTCGGGCAGTACGGCGTCATCAACGCGGTCAACGAACGATAGCCATTAGAAGAGGACTGTAAGTGGAGAGGCTGACAGCTGGGTCCATGGCCGCACGCAAGGAAGTGCCTCCTTATTACGCGCAAAATAATGCTTCCTCCACCTGACACCTTGGACCTACCGGAAGGGCCTCTGTATTTCACAAAAAAACATCCCCCTGATAGTTAGGACCCACCAGCTTTATCTTCGCATGAAGGAACTGCCTTCTTACCCCCTGACAGCTGGGACCTACCAGGTTGAAGCGAAGGTAGCATTATCTATCCGGTCGTGAACGTGTACGTACATAGCGGTCAATCGGTGTCTCTGCAGCGATGTACCGTAGTCGACAAGGAGCAGCACGTGTTGAAGTAGAGGCGCTGACGTAGCATGTCATGCAGTCCCGTCTATATCATGTACACATACGTACGACCACGCTGCAAGATAGTAAATACGGCTACTTACATACATAAGGGCGGGGTCTCTAACACGTACAATGACTAATCTTGTTTGTGGGAAGCCAACCGGATGGGTCAGAACAGTGAAACTACGTCGTTGTGTTCATGGGGATGCAACGGAATGCGCCGTGTTCTTCGGGAGGCAATGGAATACGTCGTGTTCATCGGGAGCCAACCGGCTTGGACGGAACAAAACGAGGTCTAGCGTACCGCAGAATGGAGGAAACGGGCCTTCTGTTTGATCGCGTACAGTCGAAACAGGGTCCTGTTCATTGGGAAGGGTCTGGCGTACCGCAAAATAGAGCAAACGGACTTGTGTTCGACTGCGTACGGTCGAAACGGGGTCCTGTTCATCGGGAGGGGTTATGCGTACCGCAAAACAGAGGATACGAACTCCTCTTCGACCGCCTATGGTCGAAACGGGGTCCTGTTGATTAGAAGGGGTGTGGCGTATCGCAAAATGGGACTCCACGGGCTATTGTTCATTCACCGTCGACTTCCTCCAGCCTCCACCTACTACTGTTCATCCATCGTCGACTTCCTCCAGCCTCCACTAGCTACTGTTCATCCACGGGGTCCTGTTCATCCACCCTCCACCGGCTACTGTTCATCCAACCCTCCACGGGTTCCTGTTCATCCAGGCTCCACCGGCTACTGTTCAACCAGCCCTCCACGGGGTCTTGTTCAACTATCCCCTCCACGGGGTCCTGTTCAACCAGCCCTCCACGTATGGGGTCCCTCCATCGGTTATTGTTCATCCACCCCCGCGCCTCCTCAATCGGGGTCCTTTTCATCCAGCGGCAATGATTCTACTACCACGGGATCTTGTTCATCCAACCCCACCGGGAACTGTTCATCAAGAGGCAGCTTTGATCGGCTTCAGTTAGTAGCAGTAGAGAAGGAATCACTCGGGTTTGGTTAACAGCAAGGGATCGATCGGTGTTTACTAACATAGCTAGCGCAATCGCTCGGGTTCTGTTAGAGCCCAATGCCTGGCTCGGGTTCAGTTAGAGCGTAATGCCTTGCACACATGCGCGTACGTGTACGAGAGAAACATGCAAACCTCCATGCATCGCTCGTCCCCGACCACCCACCATAACCGGGAACTCCCCGATATTTTCCTCGCCCTCGCTTCTACCACGATTTTTTCCGTCATGGACGGCCCAAAGAATGTCATGCAGCTGCGTCTCCGGCCCTCCCAGGACGAAAATCCCATTTTCTGTCATGATTTTTTTCATAGAAGTAGGAGCCCACCACACCTATGATGATACCAAGTTTTGTCACAATTATCGTCCTAGAAGTGTCATAAGCATGACAGAAAAAAATCGTTCGGCCCAAAATGTCGCGGATGTGTCTTTTTTTGTAGTGATTGAAGATCAAAAAGAGAGAAGAAGTCATCTTGCTACTAGCTACGGACCCATAGGTCTGTGGTAAACTACTCATGCATCATCGGAGGGGTAACAAGGATGATGGATAACCCCTCCGTGATCGTTACCCCCTCTGGTAGTGTGCCGAAAAGGCCTCTAGATTGGATCTCATGGTTCTGGAACTTGCGGCGGCGGAAATTGTATTTCCTCGACTCCCCTAGGGTTTTGGAATTTTAGAGTATTTATAGAGGTCGATGTCGGTGGAGAAGCTTCTTGTGGGCTCCACTACCCACCAGGGCACGCCAAGGGCCTCTGGTGCGCCCTAGTGCCTAGTGGGACCCAGGGGCCTCCTCCATGTGCTCTTTTGGCTCCCTGGGTGACTTCTGGGCAGAAAAAAAATCTCCAAAAAGTTTCATGGCATTTGGACTTCGTTTGGTATTGATATTCTGCAAAGTAAAAAACAAGCAAAAACAGCAACTGGCATTGGGCACTATGTCAATAGGTTAGTCCCAAAAAATGATATAAAGTTGCTAGTAAATGAGTATAGAACATCCAAGATTGATAATATAACAGCATGGAACAATAAAAAATATAGATATGTTGGAGACGTATGACCAACTTGGTAGTTAAGAGATATTTCTATGTGTCGGGGTACATAAACAGGGGTGTATGTTTCCCTTGACTTGTGCACGGACTATGGGCCTCTGACCCGGCAGCCAAAGCTCGGCAAGGGAACAACTACACCAACATCCAAAGCAAGGCCAAGCCAGAGGAGCAGCCCTTTGAGAGATCTAAGAGCCGATCAAAAATACCAAGACAAGCCAAGACAGCAAGATATCACCTTGGGAAAGCCTCCCTTGCCGAGCAGGAGAGCCTCGCCGGGTCAAGGCCGCCCCAAAGGACATGTCCAAGACTTCCGCGGCACGCTTGCGGGTCCGCCAAGGGCGAATTTCCCCGCCAGGGCTCCACCGCACCGTATCGCAGGTCAACTATCAGTGCGGTGTCGAGCCCCCATGTGATTAAGTGGCTTCCACTAATCACGTGGCAGCCATTTAAGGGACAAATTACCTTCATATGACACCCGTCCAGAGGCGTGCCAATTTGAAAAGTAGAAGATGATTAAGCGACGCGGCAGGCTTGCCGGGCTGCATCCACGGCATGACACCTAGCAATGCATTTAATGCACTTTGTCCTAACTGCCAGAGTTAGGTATGATGACACTGTTAGCTTCTAATCACTAGATAAAGATGGTTTTGCCACTCTGGTCATCCCTTAAGCTATAAAAGGAGGTCCAAGGCAACAGAGCAGAGGATTCGGACCCTAGCATACTTGTACGCGTGTAGTTGCTCTCCCCGTTGCACCTTGCCAGGCTTGAACGTTGCACGTTCTTTGGGTTCTCCCATCAAATCCACCAAAGCAGGAGTAGGGTTTTATGCCTCATGGCGGCCTGAACCTGGGTAAAAACCACTAGCGTCACTGTCGTCGTGTTGTTCCATGGCCTCCGCTCTTTATGGAACGTGATCTTCCCCCTTGACGAACCACAAAGGGACCCGATGGCCCCATAGGTGACCGTGTCCACCCATGACATCTTTGGCGTGCCAGGTAGGGGAAAGCGCTTGCACAAATCCGAGGTTGTGAACATCACATCAAGCTACATCATCATCTTTGTCAACGCTCTCTTTGTCAATGGCTTCGGAGAGGAAGGACAACAACGCTCCCCCGCCTTGTCCTACCCAGATTTCGTCGCTCACCTCTGACGCAGCCGCGGCGATGATGGGGGTGGAAGGCGGTGGTGATGCAATGACCGCAGGCGGCATGGGTGGCATGGCCACCATGCTACCCGCGTCCGGGAAAAGAAGCGAGATATGCGACAGCGTCATTCTCCTCACGAGCTCCTGTTTAGCACATCCGATGCCAAAAATTGTCATTTGGACAAGTAGAAAGAATGGTGTGTGGTTTGCCCCCTCCTCCCTTCTCACTTGTCAATAATCGAGCCATGCAGTGGTAGCATCATCAGCATCGATGAGCCCGCGTGGAACTCGGTCCAGCATTTATCCCGCCAAGGGTAAATCTTGAGTGGAGTGCTGGTGCGAATCCGTTGGTTGATGCCCCGGCAAGCATGCTCCGGTAAGGACCTTTGCGCCAGCATGACCTTCATGCCCTCCGCCGTGAGATCATTGACAGTGCAAGGAAAGGGAGACAGGAGCCGACCATTCCTTATTTTTACCATAAATTATCAGTTGCAAGCATCTTATTAGCTCCTCTAGCCCTTGCCGGGCTGGATGCATGACTAATAAACCACCGAGTCTTTCCCCAGTGCGCCTTCTCGTTTGTTGTCTTCTCAGAACAAAGGTGGATACGCAAGCACTATCTCCTTAAGGTGAACAAGTAGGAAGAACAATCTCAAGTGGGGAAGGAGATGTTATACATGATTAAATGCATGCCCGACAAGGGGGGAGCATGAAAGAAAGCTAAGTGAGCATGTTCATTAGTTTTTTCTTCAGAGCTTGCGTTTTTTATCCCTTGGACAACGGGGATCTTCGTATGGCAATCCTTTCGTGTGATGGTACCTTACTGTATTTGTCAGCACCCCCGCTTTGTTTCAAGCCTGCTCCACGAAGTGGGCGGCAGCGTCAAAGACCGTTAAGGAAAAACCTGCTGGGGCATATCCTCGCCAGCTGAATTCTAAGGACCCATTCCTCATAGCAATTGCTGCAGCATGCTGGTGGTAGGCAACCAAAGTACGCAAAAGAAACCAACCATACGAATATCAATGGGTAAACACAAGAGGGATTGCATGTAGTAACATAATTAAACATCAGTTCGACGAGCACCAAATCAGAAACAGTGCGAAGCCTAATCACAAGACACATGTTATGATTTGCTAAAGGGCGCCACATCAATAAAAATAGTTCAAGGCTAAGCTTGGCGGCCTCCGTGGACTCTTGGGACGGAGAGAACCTTGTCAGCGAAAGGACCAGCCTTCACCTCGGCAGCAGAGACATCAGAACCTGGGGGCAGCCTCTTGAAGCCATCGGCAAGATCGAGATCCGGATGATGGAAAGCGAGGTTGCTGAAGACCAGAAAGAGGGCGTCATGAGCAAGCTTCCGGGATTCATTTGCAAAACAAGCAGCTCTGTCGTGCTCATACGTCTTTGAAAGTGCAACTATCCCTAGGTGGTTTTGGTAATTCATAACAACATATAGCTCATTGAGGTAATGCTATTCCAAGACAAATATTTCAGGAAAGCTTAATGAATGGCATGGCATGGATGATGAAAGTGGATCCCTCAAAATATTAAGGACAAAGGATTGGCTCAATCTCAAAAGCTCAAGACTCTACATTTTACATTTTAGTGATCCAAGATCACATTGAGTCTATAGGAAAAGCCAATACTATGAAGGAGGGATGAGGTGTTGCTTAATGAGCCTCTTGCTTCATGTGCTAGTGATATGCTCCAAAACCCTCCACTACTATCTCACATCCACATATGACCTAAACCTAATATCAAACTCGGCCCTACCGATTCTTTCTATCCAGCGCCACTGAGTTCAATTGTCATAGCCACTGCCACAAACCCTAGGCAAATCGGTCTCACCGATAGGGATCTCGGTCTCACCGAGATGGGATTGTAATCTCTCTGTTTCCCTTCATAAGGTTTCGGTCTAACCGAAGTGAGCGATCAGTCCCACCGAGATTGTAATGTAAACTCTCTGTTTCCCTTTTCTAACTTTTCGGTCTCACCGAAAGAGCGAACCGGTCCCACCGAGTTTACCTGACCAACTCTCTGGTTAGCTAATTACCAAATTCGGTCTCACCGAGTTTGTGTAATCGGTCCCACCGAGATTACGTTATGCCCTAACCCTAACCATATCGGTCCTACCGAGTTGCACATCGGTCCCACCGAAAACCCTAACGGTCACTAGGTTTACTAAATCGGTCCGACCGAGTTTGTTGATTCGGTCCCACCGAATTTGGTAAATTGTGTGTAACGGTTAGATTTTGTGTGGAGGCTATATATACCCCTCCACCTCCTCTTCATTCATGGAGAGAGCCATCGAATAAACCTACACTTCCAACTTACCAGTTCTGAGAGAGAACCACCTACTCATGTGTTGAGGCCAAGATATTCCATTCCAACCACATAAATCTTGATCCCTAGCCTTCCCCAAGTTGCTTTCCACTCAAATCTTCTTTCCACCAAATCCAAATCCTGTGAGAGAGAGTTGAGTGTTGGGGAGACTATCATTTGAAGCACAAGAGCAAGGAGTTCAGCATCAACACACCATTTGTTACTTCTTGGAGAGTGGTGTCTCCTAGATTGGCTAGGTGTCACTTGGGAGCCTCCGACAAGATTGTGGAGTTGAACCAAGAAGATCTACCGCTAGTGAGGCAAGTCCTTCGTGGGCGACAGCCATGGTGGGATAGACAAGGTTGCTTCTTCGTGGACCCTTCGTGGGTGGAGCCCTCCGTGGACTCACGCAACCGTTACCCTTCGTGGGTTGAAGTCTCCATCAACGTGGATGTACGATAGCACCACCTATCGGAACCACGACAAAAACATCCGTGTCTCCAATTGCATTTAAATCCTCCAAACCCTTCCCTTTACATTTTTGCAAGTTGCATGCTTTATTTTCCGCTGCCTATATACTCTTTGCATGCTTGCTTGAATTGTGTGAAGATTGCTTGACTTGTTCAAAGATAGCTAAAATCTACCAAAGTCCAAAATTGGGAAAAGGTTAAGTTTTTAATTGGTCAAGTAGTCTAATCACCCCCCTCTAGACATACTTCAAGGTCCTACAAGTAGTATCAGAGCTTTGGTCTCCATTTGCTTTGATTTCCATAGCTTTTGGTGGTCATAGCCTTGGTTTCACAACCTAGGAGAGTATGGCGCCTAGCGAGGAAATTATCACCGAGAGGTCCTTACTTTGATGGCACTAATTTTGCTAGTTGGAAGCATGAGATGAAAATGCATATTCTCGACATAACCCCGCCGCTTGGGCTATTGTGTGTATTGGTTTGCAAGGTGAATTCTTTGATGGGAGAGAACCGAACCGTGAAGCTAGCGCGAAGAGTTGAAGATGCTGCAATACAACGCTTAAGCTTGTGATATCCTCTTCAATGGCTTGTGCCCAAGAATTCAACAAAATCAGCGCCTTGAGAATGCAAAGGAAATTTGGGATACTTTGATTGATATGCATGAAGGTACCGACTCCGTCAAGGAATCCAAGTTGGATGTGCTCCAAAGTCAGCTTGACAAGTTCAAAATGAAGGATGGTGAAGGTGTCGTTGAAATGTACTCTAGGCTTGCTCTTATCACAAATGAGATTGCCGGCTTAGGAAGTGAAGAGATGACCAACATATTTATCATCAAGAAGATCCTAAGAGCATTCGATGGAAAATGATACCGTGTGCACATTGATCCAAATGATGCCAAATTACAAAGATCTCAAGCCAACGGAAGTCATTGGAAGAATTGTTGCTCATGAGATGTCACTCAAGGATAAGGAGGAACTTCACAACAAGTCAAGTGGTGCTTACAAAGCCTCATGTGAAGCCCCCACATCATCAAGTGAGAAACAAACCTTCAATGAAGAATTGAGCTTAATGGTGAAGAACTTCAACAAATTCTACAAGAGTAGAAGCAAAGAAAGAAGCTCTAAGTCAAGGTCCTACAATGACAAAAGATCTTCTAGTCGAGAGCGCAACTGCTACAATTGTGGGAGACCCGAACACTATTCCAATGAGTGTACGGCACCCTACAAAAGAAGAGAAGATTCTCCCAAGAGAAGAAGTAGAAGAGAAGAATCACCACCAAGAGGGAGAAGTAGTAAAGATGATCGTTATGAACGAAGACCCTCATGGAGAAGCAAGGATTCGGAAAGGAAGGACAAGTCATCAAAGAGCTACACAAAACGAAGACATCAAGCTCATGTTGGTGAATGGGTATCCGGCTCCAACTCCGACAATCACTCCGAGAGAAGCTATCACTCCGACTCCGAATACACTCAAGATGAAGGTGTTGCCGGTCTAGCACTTGTGTCAACCAACTCCTACGACATATTTGATTCACCAAATAAAGGAATTGGAAGATGCTTCATGGCCAAAGATCCTAAGGCAACACACCCCGAGTATGTGGATTTTAATAGTGATGAAGATGACTTGCTAGGTGATGATGATTTACTTGTTGATAACTCTAGTGAAGAATACTATGATGAAACGTCAATTAATCATGCTAATCAAGATGAAACGAATGACAGTGATAAGGAGAAGATTGAGCTTCTAACTAAAGAACTAAACACTCTTAAGTTAGCTCATGAAACTATCTTCGAAGATCATTGAGAACTTTTAAGGGCTCATGAGAAGTTACGCTTTGAAAAGCTCAATCTTGAGCAAGAGCATGAGTTCCTAAAAGTGATCAATGATGATATCCGTAAGAAAAGTTCTTCTTACATTGCCAAGCGTTTACTCTTATCTACTTACATGCCTCAAGTCAAGTCTAGTAACAAGAACAAGAAAGATTCTTCCTCTAGTAGTAACAATAATAATGCTAAATCCAATATTGTTGCTTCTAGTAGTTCTCTTGATTCCACTAATGATCCTCTTAGCCAAGTTACTCTTGAGCAAGAAAACAGCTTATTGAAGGGAATTATAGAGAAAGGTGTATACAAGAGCCTTGTCGGGAGTAAGCAATTTGAGGAAATTGTACGCAAGCAAGGAAGGCACCGGAAGAATCAAGGTGTTGGTTTTGAACGAAAGTTCAATGCCAATGGAGTAGAGTGGGAAGAAGATCAATACCCCAAGACGAAGTTTGTTCCTCAACAAGAGAAGTATGATCCTACTTCCTTCAAGGGAACACAAGCACAAGATGATCTTCCACCACAAGACCACAAGAACAAAGGCAAGGACAAGCTTCAAGAGGAGATTGATGCATTTGAAGAAGCACCTAAGGCCTTGGTCAAGGGGGTTCCCAAGACTACGTCAAGTTCTACTTCATCAAGTACAACTACTACACCAAGGATTCCCATCAAGATGATGTGGATCCCCAAGAAGAGGAACTAGAGAGTTCTTGAGGGTGACTCCGCCAACATTCTTCACTCATATCATTATGGCAAGGACAAGTGCAATCATCTTCCATATCTTGCACTAGTTCAAGGAGTCACAAACCCTCATGTTGGTAAGGCAAGGGACAAGGTAACCTAATGTTTTCATGGACATCATTTTGTGTGTGCGTCACTCTATGTCTATGGATATTCTTGTTTGTTCCTTGTGGGACTAACCCATGTAGGTATTGAAATGTCATCTCACTCCAAAGGTTTGCTCCAAAAAGATCTACATCAACATTGAGCATCCACATCTTCAACACCTACACGAAGTCATCATCGACAAAACCCAAGGTTAGTTCATCCCTCTAAGGGGGGATCTCACATCTAGGGGGAGCTTAACGCTAAGAATTGAGTCAAAGCAACTCTAATGATGTGAACACATAAATGCTTTATGTAAAAGTGGTAACCCCACTTGAGCTTAAACGATGAGTATGACCTATGATCAAATGTTCACATTTGACTCCTAAGTCAATATACTCATATATAGATGATCTAGTCATCGCCAATTGTTTGATAGATGCTAGAATTGGTTGTGCATGCTTTGTCACATATTTCATTTGTCATTTTATTGTGCCAGCATGTTGGTTGCATATTTTACTCATTCGAGGACATCCACTTGTTGTTTTGATTGATTGGCTTCTTTTTCTTTGGCCAAGTGGATGGACAAGAATGCCTAAGAACCTTCTCTAGCTATCTATGCTTTTCTCGTCTCAAACTCTACTCTTGCTACATCACAAAATTTGATCAAGTCAGATTTGAACCACTCTGTGTGAGGAGCACTCGGAGTCCCCAATTCGTCATAGACTTAAAACTTCCAAAACTTCTTTGTGATTTTCGGTCTGACCAATTTATCCATTTCGGTCATACCGAGATTACTAAGTCGATCTAGGTTTTCATCTCGGTGCAATTGATTTGAACTTTTCGATCACACCGAGTTGCTGTAACTGTTAATAGTTATGCATCTCGGTGCCACCGAGTTGTTCCACTCGGTCACACCGACAGTGTCGGGCTATATATTCACACGGGCAAATTTTGGAATACTTTCTCCAAACTCCTCGCTCACAAGATAGCTCGCTTCTGCCTACTAGGTCTCGGATCGTCGACTTCATCGCCACCGCCTCCTCGTCGCTAGTCTCACCGCCGTCAACGAAATTCATCTCCGCCATTGCCGCCGTAGCGAGTTCACCGCCGAACTAGGGTATGAACTCGATCACAAGTGCTATCCTCGTCGATTCTCAGACATTGTGTTCATAATGCTTCTTGCCACGATTGAAACACCTCTATCCTGTCAAAACACTCCTTAGAATAGATGTGATTCAAAATTTAAGGGTTAGGTTTCCGCCAAAACCATCTCGGACCCACCGAGTTGAAAAACTTGGTCCCACCGATTTTGCTAACGCCATTGCACTAGTAACTCTCGGTCTGACCGAGAATTGCAAATCGGTGTGATCGATTTTAAAACTTTGTGAAACCCTAGCAGTCTCGGTGCCACCGAACTGTGACTCGGTCTGACCGAGTTCACTAGTTTAGGTTCCAAAACTGCTTCCGTATCACCGAGTTTGAAAATCGGTAGATCCGAAATGCTTTCTGTGGAAAACTAAAACTAAGTATTTTGAATCATTCTTTTGCAAAAATCTCTGCATTTTCTGATGCTCATCCACTCTACCTCATCTATAACTATTCACAGGGTCAGCAGTAAGTGTGTGCAGCATGTCAGACCAAAGTGACAGCCAGAACAAGTCAGAAGAGCAGATTCACATGAGTGAGGGCACTAGTCCCTCTAGCAGCTCAGATGAGGGGAGCAGAAGCACTCCCAGCAATTTTCCCAAGGCTGCCACAAGGACAAGGAAGAGGAAGACCTCAGAGTCTGCGGATGAGGATTATGTGGCAGTTGAGGATGAGGCAAGTTCAAAGAAGAAAGTGCTCAAGAAGGAGTACAACTCAACTGCAGTTAAGCCAGGAATGAAGATCAAAAGGCCTGCAGGAAGACAACCAATGTCCAAAGCCAGAGTCTCCACTCAAGCTTCTTTGGAATCCCAACCCAAAGAACCTGCTGCTGCTGAAGGAAAGAAAATGAAAGGAAAGGGTCAAGAAGACCATGGCCAGAGTAATAGGAAAGCCTTCCATGATGGAGGAAGAAGAGGAAGAAGAGGTTGATGCACCAGCACCCAAGGCACAAAAGCTGATGGGTGATGCTATCAAGTCAGGGGCTGCAACTTCAAAGCCCAAAGTAGCACCCAAAGCTGCCCCCAAGCCCACGAATGCACCTAAGAGGAATACCAGAGTATACCACCGCTGAAAAGAACAAGGCCCCATGCGATGTTGTCAGCCGAGGAAGATGATGAAGGGCAAGTCCTAAGGAAGCTCAAACCCAAGATTCCAGACCACAATGATGCTAATCCTGTGGCTGAGAACATGAAGATCAGGAGAGATTTAGGGTTGAGGCTATGGAGAGAGTCAGATCCATATGCCACCAGGAGAAGGACTGCTGTAGATTACAGGTTCCACACCAAGGAGCGGCAGGACTTCTATGAGACCATCTTATTGGATAAGAAGCCCATAGTATGTGATATGAGGTGGGTCGACTAGACCTACATTTAGGAGAATGAAGAACACTATCCTGGAGTATATGACAGCTTCAGTGCGTGTGGAGTTGCAGATTTTGTTGGGCAGAAGCTCACAAAATGGAATGATGAGCTCATTATGCAATTCTACTCCACAGCACATTTCTATCTAGATGGCAGGATATTTTGGATGACTGAAGGAACGAGATACCAATCAACCATAGAGGAATGGGCAAGTCTGATCAATGCCCCAAAGGAAAGTGAAGATGACTTGGACATTTATGCCAAGAAGAAGATGGATCACAACTTAATGTCACAGATGTACAAGGAGATCCCAGATGATGCACTTGAGACTTTCAAGTTTGGATTAGTTCATTTTCTTCTGTCAGGGCTGCCAACGATCAACTGGATCCTAAGGCACACTCTGTTGCCCAAATCAAGTGACCACAACATGATCAGAGGGCATGCAATTAATTTGCTTCACATTTTTTATGTGCCCCAGAAATTCAAGGTCATGAGCCTCATAGTTGAAACTATCAAGAGGACAGCAGCAGACCAAAAGAGGAGTTGTGGATATGCCCCACAGATTCAGGAGTTGATTAACTCAAAGATGGGCACAGGGAATTATTTGTTGGATAAGGAACCCTTAGTACTCTATCCTGAATTTGAGGACAATCAAGTTGTCATGACTGAGAACGAACCATCATCATGTACAAGCTCAAGAGAAGAAGGAGAAGGCAAGGAAAGAGAAGGCTGCCAGGATGCCAACTCTAGCAGAGGCATCTGAGTACTTTCTGAAGAACAAGCAGGAGCAGCTTGGTTACTTGATAGCATCAACTCTGCGGATTGAGAAGGGGTTGGCCACCCTAACTCAAAACCAGGAGAGCCTGGAAAGAATCATGGAACAAAAATTCTATGATCTTGATGTCAAAGTAACTGAGATTCAGTCAGTTGTGGAGCAGCTACAGGATGACATGCAGGAGAGGAAGGGCAGGACAACAACTAATGCATTTGCCAGAGTGCCTCGAGCTCAGAGATCAGCTGCAGAGCCAGTACCAGACACCAAAGTCACTTCATCTGCTCTAGCTACAGCTCCAGCGCAACCAGCTCCAGCACCAACTCCTTCAGCTCCTACCACATCAACTGAAGTCTTCGTCCAAGGAGCCATCTCACGCCACCAGCAGAGACCAAGCCTCGAGAGACGATATAGTCCTATGCATTTTCTAGGAACTTTTTGGTAACTTGTTGCCAAAGGGGGAGAAAAATGTATAGATCATAGGCTTCGAGAGAGAGATTTGCTGCTTTTGTTCTCTCTTGTCTTCTTGGTTGAACTTTGTTTGCTTTTAATTGCTTGAGATACTATGCTATTACCTGTGAGACATTGATGATCATGTGTTTGATCATAAGCTACACTTATGCTTGTTATATGTTATTATGTCGCTTATCCTTATATGATCATTCACTGTGCTTGGTGCTGAGCGCATGTATTCAATCTTTACTATTTTGAGCGCTCCACCAAGATGTATGTGACATGGAAGAGTAACCCATGAGCCTAATTCCTTGTGCATTTGCAGTCCAAAGCAAATTTTAAAATATGCACAAATTTAGGGGGAGCTCTTGCTTATCACATACTTCATAAAGCGACGATGTTTTTCAATCTTATTATCATTTGGTGAAGCTTTGATCAATTACCAAAAAGGGGGAGATTGAAAGTGCAACTATCCCTAGGTGGTTTTGGTAATTCATAACAACATATAGCTCATTGAGCTAATGCTATTCCAAGACAAATATTTCAGGAAAGCTCAATGAATGGCATGGCATGGATGATGAAAGTGGATCCCTCAAAATATTAAGGACAAAGGATTGGCTCAAGCTCAAAAGCTCAAGACTCTACATTTTACATTTTAGTGATCCAAGATCACATTGACTCTATAGGATAAGCCAATACTATGAAGGAGGGATGAGGTGTTGCTTAATGAGCCTCTTGCTTCATGTGCTTAGTGATATGCTCCAAAACCCTCCACTACTTTCTCACATCCACATATGACCTAAATCTAAAGTCAAACTCGGCCCTACCGATTCTTTCTATCCAGCGCCATCGAGTTCAATTGTCATAGCCACTGCCACAAACCCTAGGCAAATCGGTCTCACCGATAGGGATCTCGGTCTCACAGAGATGGGATTGTAATCTCTTTGTTTCCCTTCGTAACATTTCGGTCTAACTGAAGTGAGCGATCGGTCCCACCGCGATTGCAATGTAAACTCTCTGTTTCCCTTTCGTAACTTTTCGGTCTCACTGAAAGAGCGAATCGAATCCCACCGAGTTTACCTGACCAACTCTCTGGTTAGCTAATTACCAAATTCGGTCTCACCGAGTTTGTGTAATCGGTCTCACCGAGATTACATTATGCCTTAACCCTAACCATATCGGTCCTACCGAGTTGCATGTCGGTCCCACCGAAAACCCTAACGCTCACTAGGTTTACTAAATCGGTCCGACCGAGTTTGTTGATTCGGTCCCACCGAGTTTGGTAAATTTTGTGTAACGGTTAGATTTTGTGTGGAGGCTATATATACCCCTCCACCTCATCTTCATTCATGGAGAGAGCCATCAGAACAAACCTACACTTCCAACTTATCAGTTCTGAGAGAGAACCACCTACTTATGTGTTGAGGCCAAGATATTCCATTCCAACCACATAAATCTTGATCTCTAGCCTTCCCCAAGTTGCTTTCCACTCAAATCTTCTTTCCACCAAATCCAAATCCTGTGAGAGAGAGTTGAGTGTTGGGAAGACTATCATTTGAAGCACAAGAGCAAGGAGTTCATCATCAACACACCATTTGTTACTTCTTGGAGAGTGGTGTCTCCTAGATTGGCTAGGTGTCACTTGGGAGCCTCCGACAAGATTGTGGAGTTAAACCAAGGAGTTTGTAAGGGCAAGGAGATTGCCTACTTCGTGAAGATCTACCGCTAGTGAGGCAAGTCCTTCGTGGGCGAAGACCATGGTGGGATAGACAAGGTTGCTTCTTTTTGGACCCTTCGTGGGTGGAGCTCTCCGTGGACTCGCGCAACCGTTACCCTTCGTGGGTTCAAGTCTCCATCAACATGGATGTACGATAGCACCACCTATCGGAACCACGACAAAAACATCCGTGTCTCCAATTGCGTTTGAATCCTCCAAACCCTTCCCTTTACATTCTTGCAAGTTGCATGCTTTATTTTCCGTTGCCTATATACTCTTTGCATGCTTGCTTGAACTGTGTGAAGATTGCTTGACTTGTTCAAAGATAGCTAAAATCTGCCAAAGTCTAAAATTGGGAAAAGGTTAAGTTTTTAATTGGTCAATTACTCTAATCACCCCCCCCCCCCTCTAGACATACTTCAAGGTCCTACAGTCTTCAGCCCTTCGATCAAGCCTTTAAAGAAAAGAGTCATCTTGACGCTTGGGACCTCATGTCTGCCAACGGAGTAGGCCTAGCTCTTCATGTCCATCTTTGCAATCTGGGCAGTGAGGCGCTCGGCGATATCAACCAGATTCTTGATCCAGAGATCACGTTGTTGGATTTGGTTCTCGAGTTTGTAGTCCGTGTCCTTCCGGAGAGTTCTTGCATTTTCCAAGTCCTTCATCAGAAGTTTCTCGCGAGCACCGGCAGACTCAATCTCACTCTCCAGGGTGCCAATCCGCGCCTTCATATTAGTGATGGTGCCGTTGGCAGTATCGAGATCCTGGCTCTTGGAGGAAAGTTGCGAGTGCACCTCCTTCAGGGGGGTTTCTGCTTTCCATGCTTCCTCTTTGAGAGCCATGATTTCCTTGGTGCTCCCGGCAAGGTCCTCTATCAGCTTGGCCACTTGTTGGTCAAGGTCAGTCTTGGTAGCGGATGCAGCGGGAAGCTTGTTAAGAACCTTCTTCAATCGAGCAGCAGAATCAAGGGAGAACATGTCAAGAGCTGCTTTATGCTTGTCCTCCAGATCCATGCTGCGCTGCAGGGCAAGGGCCTCCAGTTCTTCATCTTTTCCGCGGAGGGTGGCTTCAAGATTTCCTTCCCATGTAGAGATGTCCTTCTCCTTGGCGTTCAGAAGCGCTTCGCGCTCCGCCAAACGGACCTCCGGGGTAGTGAAATCCTCCTTGGCCATGGTTATCATTTCATGTTGCCGCTGAAGGGATTGAAATTGCTTGTTGTGCCACTCACACAACTCGTTGCCCTTGTCCCTCAACTTCTGATCCATGATGCCAATAGTGTCACGCTGCTCCTTGATCGTTTGCCGCTTCATGTTGTATCTGCTCTACATTTCTTTGATGCTTGTTTCCACAGACTCCAAGAAGGACAAGTCCATGGCTACGTCAACAGAATTATCAGCCTCCTCGGCTCTCTAGGACAATGGTGCAAGGATGCGCTGGATCTCTTCATCAAAGTCCGCACCCACCACGACAGATGAGCTGGGGGCTGCAAGCCCAGGTTGAGCAAGGACTAGCGCCAACTTGCTTGAAGGTGGTTGTGGGGCTATGGCCGGTGTGCCAAACAGGGGAAGAGGGCCCATAGTTTGGAGAGGAACTTTCTCCTCAACTACTACCTCTGACCCTGACACATTGCCAGAGGTTTTCTCTGCTTCCTTTGGGGCGTCTTGGATGTCCCCGGCAGTGTGTTCTTGGCCTTCCGCGACAGCAATCTTAGCGGCCTCTTCGGCAGCATCCTTGCTGATACTAGCCACTTCTTTTAACAACTCAGGTTCCTCGACCAACAGAACTACAGACAGGATCAACAAGTAATGATAAAGAGATACTACAAATCACTGAGTCAGAGACCTGGAAGCAAATTAGTTTGAGTAAGAAGATACAAGGGTAAGCATATTACCTGTTTGTGTTTGCTGTGGAAGGGCATTGGTCTCCCCGGCAACATCAGTTGCCAGTGTGCGGTCCATGTCCCCTTCCTCGGTGACCATAGCCTTAGCATGGGTCGGCCCCTCGGTGGAGGCCCTTGCCAGTGATTTATTTGCTTGAACATTGGATGGGGTGGACCTCTCCTTGTGGGCCCCACCCTGGTGGATCTCCTCTCATTCCTTGGCAGGGGATGGGGCACATTCTTCCGTGTCTCTCCTGGCGTGCGAAACTTGCCCCATACCTTCGCGCCGAGGGCTGGGCTGGGGGCTAGGCACAAGATCATCTCTACTATCTCCGGCCAGACTCGTTGTCGGTGTCAAAACCGGCGGATCTCGGGTAGGGAGTCCCGAACTGTCCGTCTAGGATCGGTGGTAACAGGAGACGGGGGACACAATGTTTACCCAGGTTCGGTCCCTCTCTATGGAGGTAATACCCTACTTCCTGCTTGATTGATCTTGATGAATATGAGTGTTACAAGAGTTGATCTACCACGAGATCGTAATTGCTAAACCTAGAAGTCTAGCCTATGAGTATATGGTAATGAATATGTCCTATCCGGACTATGCTCTCCGGTTTATCTAGACACTGGAGAGGTCTAGGGTTACATGAGGTCGGTTACATAGGAGGGAGTCTTCATAATAGGTCGCCTAGCTTGCCTTCCACGCCAAGTAGAGTCCAATCCGGACATGGGTATTGTCTTCGGCCTTCGTATCTTCACAGCCCATCAGTCTGGCCCATGGATAACAGGCCGGACGCCCGAGGACCCCTTAGTCCAGGACTCCCTCAGTATCCCCTGAACCTGGCTTCAATGACGAGGAGTCCGGTGCGCCGATTGTCTTCGGCATTGCAAGGCGGGTTCCCCTTCTTCCAAACTCCAAGATAGTCTTCGGATGTAGTAAATATATATCCGGACCTGTGTATGTAATTGCAGAAAATACAATACTCCACGAGTCCAATCTGCTGACAACTATTTATGACATCGTGTCATGCCTGCCCGGTTTATTATTTCCAACCGTTGGCTAGCCCGTCGTCCCCCGTCTCAGGGAGCGGTTTTATTTGCACATCTTGTCAAAGCAGAGATCATGCCCCCCTATTCACGGGATTTTCAATAACGCAGGTGTGGGTAACCCAACCGTCCCCAGGGTACAACTCTTTGAGGATAGGTAAGTTTCGAGACCTGGGAGGGGACGCTCAATATTCTGGGCCTTTATATAGGGACCCAAACTTGTCTTTTTCTTCCGCGCTTGCTTCTTCCTCAACCCCAGCCACCTTGAGTTCTATCCCTCGAGTTTCAACCACCACCAGCCCAAATCATGTCCGGGCCCAGCCGTTCAGGCCGGTTGGTGGCCTCTTCTGTCACAGAGGAGGATATTGTGAAGCTCCGCGTTGCAAGGTATCTGACCCCAGAAATCCTTCATCGACTTCCTGCCAAGGGGCAGGTTACTCCCACCCCCAAATCCGGCGAGAGGGTAGTATTTGTGTCACACTTCCTCCATGGGTTAGGGTTCGCACTTAAACCCTTCGTCCGAGGGCTCATGTTCTACTATGGGCTAGATTTTCACGATCTGGCCCCGGACTCTGTCATCCTCATCTCGACATTTATCGTCACGTGTGAGGCCTTCCTCCGGACTCCTCCGCACTTTCGTTTGTGGCTCAAGACTTTCGCTGTGCGGCCGCGGGTGACGGAGGAGGAGCAGGCAGAGTGAGGCAGCGTCATAATAAGCAAGCTTGCCAGCGCGGCTTGGTTTGAAGGATCTTTTGCCGAGTCTTTCGACCTATGGCAGCAGGGGTGGTTTTATGTCAACGAGCCGTGGGGCTCCAAGTGGGCAGCTACGCCTGCGTTCCGGCCCGGCCTTCCAACTCAGCTCGCTTCATGGATCAATAGGGGATTAGACTAGGGGTCCGCCAATGAAGTGCAGACTCTGCAAAGTCGCATCTGAAGCCTTACCGAGAAGGGCATCGAACTCGTGAACGTTGTTCAAGTAATGCTGGTCCGCCGGACCTTGCCATGTCAGCGGCGACCTCTCCGTATGTGGGAGTTTAATCCAGAAGGGCGGCGGACTCTTCAGCACTTCTTCGGCGCTACGCACGTAGGGATGTGGAGATTATGTTTCGGGGAGCGAGAGCAATGGCCGGACAGCACTGAAGACGTTGGCCTTGACTGCAATCATCCGGACACTCCGGTAAGTATTCAATCTCCGAACACCTTTCATTCAAGCATCTCTTGACAAGATACTGAATGACCCGTCCTTGTAGAGGACTGGATAAAGAAAGCGGTGCTGATCTGGTGCCCGGCGCCCCTTCCGGAAGACCCCGCGTCCGCCCTGTTGACGCGGATGTTGACTCCGACACCGTACCAGGTGTCTGCAGAGGGGGTGAGAGCGGGGAGCCCAGAGGAGGTGCCCGCCCTGAGGACGATTCAGACGCTGTGTTCGGGGAAACCGAAACCCTTTTACCCAGGGTCAAAGGTGTAGAGGGGGCCTTCCATAGCAATAAGAGGGCCGCTTCTGGAGGTCAGGAGGGGAAACCTTCCAAGAAAGGGAAAACGCAATCGTCGGGCGGCTTGGGTCGGGCAAGCGATGTCGATGTAGAGCTTGATGATGAGGACGAACCTCCGGCCAGACCGTAAGTGACACAAGGTACTTTAACCATACCTCGTTCATTACTGAAGTAATCCTCCGATATATGTACGTCCTCGCTGGTTAACGCCTGGTGTTTCTCAATCGTCCTCCTCCTAGGGAGACCTTATGCCGGAGATGATCGAGAGTGACATGCCTTCTGCGGCCTCCTCGCCCAATAGTGCGGATGATCTTGAGGTGTCGTCCCGGAGGGCTCCTCCCCACCGGCAAGTAGCGCAGGAAATGAGGAAGGGATTGCCCGAAGGTGGCACCTCTGTCACTCAGGGTTTGGGGATCAAGATTGACGGCCCCGAACTATCCAATTTACAGCCGGAGGCTATTCTGGAGGTGGGTAAGCGGATTCCTTCAAAGGAGTGTCGTGCTCCGGCGGCGGTGTCCGAAGACCCAGGAGTGCTGGGGACGCTGACGGACATGCTGGGACGAGCGTCCGTTTTGGAAGAGCACCGTGCCTTAAATGGTTACGGTGGTCGAAAAGGTTCTCTCCGCGAAGAGCGGGTTGAACGAGGCCTTTACGAGCCTTCTGAGAGGCTTTGAGGTTTGTGATGTAATGTTGCCAATTGAATGATATTGACAGAATGCACATGTTGTTACGCAGTAGCCCCTGGGGCTCGGATTGCCTTCCGAAGGAAGCAATCGGAGGATCAAAAAGATATGCTCAGGTACAAATCTTGATTTAATTTGGAATACAGGCTACTGCCCCTCCTGCCACTTCTCGAAATACGGAGGTGGCCGAACTGCAGCGAAAGCTGGATAATGCGGAGGATGACATTGCATTGATCAACAGGCGTCTTAACGACTCGCAAGGTATATATTTCGAGCATTCCTTACAGCAATGTCCTTGTAATTTAAGCCTGACTCTGAAAAAGAGATTTATATGAAATGTTCATGAATGCAGATGGTGTCACCGTCGTGGAAGCCCTTCGGGCGGAGCTGGCCCGGGTCAAGGAGCAGGCCCGGTTTAGTGATGCGGCTGCCGAAGAGGCATCGGCTGAGTTGAAAGCCGAATAAGCTGCGAGGCGCCAAGACAAGGAGAAGATGTCCACCATGGCGCATGAGTTAGAGAATGCGGCTAGCCGCTGTAAACTTCTGGAGAAGGAAAATGAAGCCAAAATGGCTGAACTTGATAAAGCCTTATGAGAGGCAAGAGAAGCGCGGTTGGAATCCAGAGCAGCCCGAGAGGAGATCCGGCAAGCTGGGGAGATTGTGGCTGGCAAGCCCTTTTTTCTACAGGCTAAGTTCGGTGATCCGAACTATGCTCAGCTTAACCAAGTGTGGAGTTCTCCGGACAATTTTTTAGACTTGCCGAAGAGTTCTTCCGATGCGGCGCAGTTTTACCATGCACAAGACGGGTATGCAACGGAGAAGCTTTTCTGGTCACAATTTGGCGCGTCGAAGCGCCCTCTGTTGCTCAATGAACAGATGTCCCAGTGGGCTGAGCTGCATAGGATATCTGGCGCTGCCATGAAGAACGTCATAGTCCAGTTGTGGCCGACTGAACCTGTTCGGAGTAGTTACGTCGGCCTGGTGAAGTGGCTTGCTGATGCGGTGGCGCGTATCGACGCTGTGAAGCGGTCGGCATGCATTGAAGGTGCACGGATGGCCTTCGCCCGAGTCAAGACATTCTGGGGGAAGATGAAGGCCATCGATGTTGCGGCAAAAAGTCCACCCAAAGGTAAGGCCCGTCCGGAACTGGAGCATTATTTTGAAGACGTCCTAGAGGCCGCCCGCTTGATAGAGGGTCAGTGCTCGAAAGACATAATGTTCGAGTGATGTGTATAAGTGTTGTAACAGACAACTTTGTGGTTAATCTATTTTCATCTTTTGCTCAAAAGCTTTATTCCTCCTGTGCGACCGTTTTAATGTAATCTGAAAGTTTTCCAGTCATCGACTTCAGCCCCCTCGTAGGAAATACGGGGGTGTTCAGAAAAGCATTGAATCACTCCTTATCCAACGTCTCAGTCCATAAAGGAGGTGATAATGCGGCGAACCAGGCAATCGGACTATAGGCGTTAACATTTTCACTTAGCCATAGGAGTTTTATGGCGGGGCTACGACATAGCCCCTGGTATGTATGCGGCATATTATAATTTTTGTGCCTTACATGTTTTGATCTGAAAAATATCCTCCGTGTGACACGGAGAATCACTAAAGATTCGTATAAGTCGTCAAGTGGTTGACCAGCTCTCGCCACACCATGACAGTCAGCTTTCCGCTTTCTCTACTGAGGTGCTCATCCGGTCAAAGCCAGGGCACATTCGCAGTAGTTCTCCCTTTACTACCCTAGCCAATAGAGCGTAACATAGGGTAGCAAGCACAGGAGCCGGGCAACCCAACTATTGACCAAAGACAATGATTAGGAGCTGATGCATATAAGGCCCAACTTGCAACGCCGACGTACGCTATAGAGCTGTTCGGACTTTTATTGGCGACTCATTTGTTCCCATACCGAGCCCCTGGCAGGTTATGCCGAGGTGCGTCTTGTAACACAGCCGTTAAGGCCGTACTCATTGTAAGAAGAGTATGGAAAATTAGTTCGGATATAGTTTACTGGGAGTGGAGCAATAAGCCAATGATAAATTCGTATATAGAAAGGAAAAACCACAACCCGGCTATTTGACATGCTCGGGGTCGGGAACGGAGGAAGAAAGGCATAGTACATTCTCAGAATAAAGAGTGCGGTCTACAAAATATTTTGGACCTCCTGTCACACGTCTACACCGCCCGTCCTCGAGGATGGGAGTTCTTAATGGAAGTAGCCCCTTAGGTGAGTGTACGGACCCGAACTCCGATAGAGTCCGTTGTAGATGTCGTCCTGTTGGTTACCTGTTTTTGAGTTATAATAAAGAAAAGTAAGGGAAACAGATAAAGAACATTACGGGAATGCTTGCAGGGTTGTCCATATCGTGCTTCCGCCGATCCCCATGGTATCTTGAGCGCGTAGTGATGCACACATGGTGTAAATCTGGCTGGCATAGTGGGTGGGTGGCGGAAGTCGAACTGCTATTTCCGTTCTGGGAGTGGTCGAACTTCGGAGGGAAACTGTTTCTGGCCCCTGGTGTTCGGCTGGCGAGCTGCTCCGTCGTCTTTATGGCTTGATGGCCTCCTCCCCTTGTGCTCGGTGTTAAGCCTGCCTGCCTGCTTGAAGACCCAACAGTTTCTGTTGGTGTGATTAGCTGGCTTATTAGGGTGGCCGTGAATATGACAAGGTCGGTCTAAAATCCTGTCGAGGGCGGATGGTACATCCTGGTTGGCCTTGAATGGCTTCTTCCGCTGACTAGGTTTCGGATTGTGGAATCCGGCGTTGATCGCTGTGTCGCGTATTCTTTCATTATTGTTGCAACTATTGTGTTCGTTTAATCGTGGCTTGCCGTTGCCGTCTCGGATTTCGGAAGTGCCCGGGTCGCTGGCATTGTTGCTTTTATGAGCGAGCCAGTTGTCTTCTCCCGCACAAAAGCGAGTCATTAGAACGGTAAGGGTTGTCATGGATTTGGGTCCTTCCTGGCTGAGGTGACGTGCTAGCCATTCATCCCAGCTGCTATATTTGAAGGTCGCAAGGGCTTCTGCGTCCATACAGTCGACAATTTGGTTCTTTTTGACAAAGAACCTAGTCCAGAGTTCCCTGGCTGACTCGCCGGGCTGTTGGACAATATGACTTAAGTCATCGGCATATGGTGGCCAGACATATGTTCCTTGGAAGTTGTCACGAAAGGCGTCTTCCAGATCTTCCCGGCTGCCTATAGAATTTTCTGGCAAACTGTTTAGCCAATGTCGTGCTGGCCCCTTAAGCTTGAGAGACAGGTAATTAATGGCATGAAGGTCGTCTCCGTGAGCCAAGTGGATATGGAGGAGGAAGTCCTCCATCCATACTGCGGGATCTGTTGTTCCATCGTATGATTCGATGTTGATGGGTTTAAACCCATCTGGGAATTCATGCTCCATTACCACGTTGTTGAAGCAAAGAGGGTGTGCGGATCCTCTATGTTGGGCCACACTGTGAAGCACCTCCGGTGGACTCCGCTTGCTGTTTTCGGACTGAGCGTGCTCGGGTCTGTTGTGTCCGAATAGATAACCGTTCCTACTGGCCGGGGCATGTCTCCGTGATCCGTGTGTCGATTTTGTGTGTCCTGTTCTACCCTCCGGGTCTTGTTGGATGTCACGGGTGTTCCCCCGGGCTTCTTTATTCTTGCTTGGACGGCCGGACGAGTTGGTATGGTGCTCTGCTGGGGCTGCTGCTTTGCCCGGACCGAACTGTGTTCGACCTACTGGCTTATTCGATGGTGGTGTTGGATCCAAAGCCTTGCCATCGTATTGAGGGAGCCACCTACTGTTATGGTGGCTTTTATCTGGGCCGCTAAGGCCGTATTCTTCGGCGGCCAGGACCTTGGTCCATCTATCGTTGAGCAAATCTTGGCTCACTTGAAGCTGCAGCTGCTTCCTCCTTAGGCTCCTTGCAGTGGCTATGAGCCGGCATTTAAAGTGCTCCTATTCTTGAGGTTCCTCAAGCACGATGAATTCCTCGTTGCTGAGGTTCTCTTGTTCCTCGGAGAGTGGAAGATAATTACTATCCTCCGAGTCTCCGTATGTGGCCTATTCATCAGGGCTATCCTGCCCACTTTCCTGGTCCTCCAGTTCGGATCCTATCTCAACAAGGTCTTCATTGTCCGAAGTATTATCACCTCCGGTGCTAGTATTGCTTTCTCTTGAGTGACATGACTGAGAGTGGCGCCTGTCGGTGTCAAAACCGGCGGATCTCGGGTAGGGGGTCCCAAACTGTGCATCTAAGGCGGATGGTAACAGGAGGCGGGGGCACAATGTTTACCCAGGTTCGGGCCCTCTCGATGGAGGTAATACCCTACTTCCTGCTAGATTGATCTTGATGATATGAGTATTACAAGAGTTGATCTACGACGAGATTGTAGAGGCTAAACCCTAGAATCTAGCCTATGATTATGATTGTTCTTGTCCTACGGATGAAACCCTTCGGTTTATATAGACACCGGAGGGGGCTAGGGTTACAAGAATCGGTTACAAGGGAGGAGATCTACATATCCTAATTGCCAAGCTTGCCTTCCACGCAAAGGAGAGTCCCACCCGGACACGGGAAAAAGTCTTCAATCTTATATCTTCATAGTCCAACAGTCCGGCCAAAGTATATAGTTCGGCTGTCTGAGGACCCCCTTATCCAGGACTCCCTCAGTAGCCCCTGAACCAGGCTTCAATGACGATGAGACCGGCGCGCAGATTGTCTTCGGCATTGCAAGGCGGGTTCCTCCTTCGAATAATCCATAGAAGATCTTGAACACGAGGATCATGTCCAGCTCTGTAAAACAAATTCCACATACCAACGTAGAGAGTATATTTATCCATTAATCTAATCTGCTGACAACTTTTCATAACGTGACGTCCTGCCGTGGCCCGGTCATTATTCGAACCATTTTTCTTAACCAGCTACTGCAATTATTGCGAGGCGGTTTTCTTGGCACGTCTTGTCGAAGCAGAGATCGTGTCCCCTTATCACGAGATTCTCATCAATACGGGCGTGGGTAACCCAATCGCGCCATCAATCACGGCGCTTGGGGAATAAGCGAGTTTACCAGGCAAGTGGGGAAGCGCATAGTTTCTACCGCCCTTATAAAGGGCTAAGGACTCCTCTTTTTCACCCATGCCTTCTTCTTCCCTGCCCATCCATTCTCGCGCACTCGAGCTCCAGCGCCCAAGTTCGCATTTTCTCCGCAAAACCACTCCAAACATGTCCGGAGCGGGAGGCAAGTGGACGGTCTGCTCTGTTACGGAGGAGAACATCATGAAGCTCCGGGAAGCCGGATACCTGGCCGCAGACATCGCGCACCGTCTCCCAGACGCGTGGCAGATCGTCCGTACTCCAGAACCCTACGAGAGGGTTGTATTCCTTACCCACTTCGTCCGCGGGCTGGGATTTCCCCTACACCCATTTGTTCGCGGGCTCTTGTTGTACTACGGGCTGGACTTCCATTATCTGGCCCCCAATTTCATCCTCAACATCTTGGCGTTTATCGTCGTGTGCGAGGCCTTCCTCTGCATCAAGCCCAACTTTGGCCTGTGGCTGAAGACCTTCAACGTTAAACTGAAGGTGGTGGTCGGCCAGCAAGCGGAGTGCGGAGGCGCCATGGTGGGCAAAATGCCCAATGTCACCTAGCTCGAAGGCTCCTATGTGGAGACCGTGAAGGGTGGCAATCGGGGTGGTTCTACATCACCGAGCCGCGTGACACCAACTGGGTGGCGGCCCCCGAATTTTGATCCGGCATCCCCATGCGGCTCACCTCCTAGAAAGAGAAGGGCATATCCTAGGGTTCGTCGGTGGAGCTGACCGGACTCCAGAACTGTGTTAAAAACATGATAAGCAAGAAAATCAAGCTCGTCAACGTGGTCCAGGTCATGCTCTTCCGCCGGATCCTCCCGTGTCAAAGACGGGCATTCAATACGTGTGAATTCGACCCCGCCAAGCAGCAAACGCTGCGAGAGCTTTTCAACACGACGTACCAAGATGTCTGGAAGGTGCTGTTCAAGGCCGTCGAGGTACCTCCTCCCCTTACCGAGGATTGCGGACTCAGCGCAAAGCGCCCTGCCAATCCGGTAAGCTCTTTATATCTCATAAGATGTTCCCTTCCCCAGTATAATCATGTGAAGGATCTGAGCCTCCATGCCATTTTAACAGGACTGGGTAGCGACAACGGAGCGGATCGATTGTCCAGCCTCACTGCCCGAAGATCCAGCAAGGGCTCTCTTAACGGAGATGCTGGTTCCGGCGCCTTATGAGGCACCGGAGAAGAAGGCCAAGAAGAAGGCCGCGGGGACCAGGAAAGGTCTCCGACGCAAGGTTGTATCGGACTCATCGTCCGATAACACCGATGCGCCCTCCTCCCACAAAAACTAGGAGGAGGAAGAGGAAAGTTCTCCCTCCCCCCCCCCCCAGCCGGAGGAGACAAGAAAAGGAAGGCCGCCCCATCTGGGGAGGCCGAAGGGTCCAAGAAGGAAGGGCGCCTTACGGACTGCTCCACAAAGAGCCACTTTCACGATTTAGGAGTGGCTACCCAGGGACAAGCCCCTGGCGAAGTCGTAATTATCCGGACACCATAATAGTTCTGGTATGTTTTGTTTTATTGCTTCTTATCATGCCAAACATGATCATTCAGTCCATCCAAAGCCCATATCGACGTATCCTCTTCGGATGAGGCTTTGGGCCAGTCGGAGATGAACAGCGATTCACTCCCGACCGCCTCCTCCCCCCGCCCTACGGACGACTTCGAGGTGTTGTCTCAAAGGGCATTGAACCAAGGGGAGATAGTTCCGGAGGCGCCCCAAGGCGACATTCCAGATGCTGGGCACATGGGGGGCAAGACTCCCATGGGCTCTAATGCTGGGGGCAGCAAGTTTAGCCCCCAGCCGAATACTGCGCCAAAACCTCCAGTGGTTCCGGATTCTATCAGGCGACCCCTCGCCAAGGGGGGCAAGCCGTTTGTGCCGATGGCCTTTGTCCATCCAGAGGCATCGGACAATTTGCTGGAAGAGCTTCGTGGCGCTTCCATTGACGAAGAGCACCACACTATCATGAGTGCGGTGGTCAAGAAGGTTCGGTCTGCCAAAAGCGGACTGACTGAAGCCTGTGCCAGCCTCCTAACAGGCTTCGAGGTAAGTAATCAAATTACGAGAAAATGTTGAAGCATAGACAGTAGCCCCTGATGCTCTGTTTGGTGTTCGCAAAGAAAGGCCGAACAGAGGATCAAATAAAAATCACAGGAGTCTAATCAGAATGTGTCTATGTGAATAAGCAGGCTTCGCTGCTGGCCGCTGCTGCTTGTATGACGGAGGTCTCCGCACTGAAGCGGGACCCGACGCGGTCTGAGGAAGAGCTCGGCCTTACCAAGAGGCAGCTCGAAGAGAACAAAGGTAAGTGATACCCCGTCTGTTTATTGATAAAAAAAGAAGGTGGTTGTTAGATCATAGGATCGTCATGAATTTTGCTAGGGGCCACGACCGAAGTTGCAGCCCTGAAGAAGGTGTTGTCCGAGGCCGAAGGCAAAGCGGCCAAGGAGCGCGCCGAGCGCAAGAAGCAAGAGCCCCGCTCCGGCGAGGTTCAACAAGAGCTCCAGGATTTTGTCAAGAAATACGAGTCCTTGGAGCGTGACTCTAAGACGCAAGGGTCCGAGCTTGCGAAGGCCATCGAGAACGCACAAAATGCCAAGGCCGAAGCCCAAATGTCCCTCCAGGAAATTCAGGCGGTTAAGAAGATAGCGGCGGGTAAGGCATTCATTATGCAAAGCAAGCATGTGAAGGAAACTTTCCTTCTACTTACTGAATCAGAGCTCTCCAGAGCGTGCATGATCTACCCAGCAGTGTGTCAGATGCCGTGGAGTTCTAACGGGCCGAGGAAGGGAGCTCGACGGAGAAGTTGTTCTGGTCTCAGTATACTAGGACCGAACATCCGATGCACTTGAGCGACCAGTTGAAGCAATTGGTCGTGCTTTACAAGGCGGCCGAACTGGCCATGAAGGGTCTCATAGTCCGGATGTGGCTTGGCGAGCCCCTGCCTGGCAGCTATTTTGGCCTGGTAAGGCGGCTTGTGAATGCCTGCCCACGATTTGAAGTCATAAAGCGGTCCGTCTGCATTGAGGGTGCGCGCAGGGCTTTTCCCCGGGCGGAAGTGCACTGGGCGAAGATGGACGCCGAAAAGCTGGTGAAGGAGGGGCCACCGGAGGGCAAGGAGCATCCCCACCCTGAAAAGTATTATGACAGTGTTCTGAAGGGTGCTCGCCTTGTGGCGAAGGAATGTGCTAAGGATGTAATATTTGAATGAATGTAGTCATGTGATCCTGTAATATGAAAACGAGTTCATGTGCGTTATATAACACTTGTTGATTTAAAATATTACCTTTTGTGCGGCCGTTTATAAAATTTGAGAGTTTGCGATTCGTCGGCTTCTGCCCCCATGTAACTAGTACTGAGCTGTTTGGGATAAACCTGATCACTCTTTATCCCAGTTTTGGGTCCTTCGAAGGAGGTGTTCAGCACAACGAACCAGGCAATCAGACTATAATGCTTTATCACTCTCACTTAGCCATAGAATTCTATAATTTTAAATTTTGGCGAAGCCCCTAGTATTCGGAAGGCCGAACTTGGGGCGCTACGTACGCCTAAATCGATCAAGGCTGACTCCTCGCCCTAATCGAAAAAAATCTTTAAGGATTTGAGACCTCTCGAACAGCGACCAGCTCTCGCCGCATCATGACAGTCATTTTTCGGCTTTCTCTACTGAGGTACTCGTCCGGAAGAACCGGGACACAATCACAGTAGTTCTCCCAGTGCTACCTGGGAGAACAGTGACTACTTCCAGTGTGATTGGGCCCGTGCAACAGGCCTCTACACCTAGTATGACACCTTTAAAGATGGTTTTTGTGGGTTGGATCCTCGAGGGGTCTAAACCCATTTTGCGCACTGTATCCTGATAGAGCAGGTTCAGGCTGCTACCACCATCCATAAGGATTCGAGTGAGGTGAAATCCATCAATGATGGGGTCGAGGACCAATGCGGCAGAACTGCCATGACGGATACTGGTGGGGTGGTCCCTGCGATCGAACGTGATCGGACAAGAAGACCATGGGTTGAACTTTGGGGCGACTGGCTCCATTGCATAGACGCCCCTTAGTGCACGCTTTCATTCCCGCTTGGGAATATGGGGTGCGTATATCATGTTCACCGTTTTCACTTGGGGAGGAAATTTCTTTTGTCCTCCTGTGTTCGGCGACCGGGGCTCCTCCTCGTCGTTGCTATGCACCCCCTTTTCCTTGTTTTCGGCATTCAACTTGCCGGCTTGTTTGAACACCCAACATTCTCTGTTGGTGTGGTTGGCTGGTTTATCGGGGCTGCCGTGAATTTGACACGCGCGATCGAGTATGCGGTCCAAGCTGGACGAGCCCGAATTGCTTTTTTTGAACGGCTTTTTCCGCTGACCGGATTTAGAGCCACTGAATCCGACATTAACTGTCGTGTCTTCGGCGTTGTCGCGGTTGTTGCGGCGCTTGTGTCTATTGCACCGTGGCCTGCTGTTGCTATCTTTGGCATCTGAATTGCCAGGATTTCTTGATGTGTTGTTGCTGCAAGCCAGCCAGCTGTCCTCGCCCGCACAAAAGCGGGTCATGAGTGTCATGAGGGCTGCCATGGACTTCGGCTTTTCGTGGCCGAGGTGTCGGGCGAGCCACTCGTCGCGGATGTTATGCTTAAATGCCGCTAAGGCCTCGGCATCCGGACAGTCGACAATTTGGTTCTTTTTAGTTAGGAACCGAGTCCAGAATTTCCTTGCTGATTCCCCTGGCTGTTGGGTTATGTGGCTCAAGTCATCGGCATCCGGTGGTCACACATAAGTGCCCTGGAAGTTGTCAAGGAATGTGTCCTCCAAATTCTCCCAACTGCCAATGGAGTTTGCCGGTAGGCTATTGAGCCAATGCCGAGCAAGTCATTTGAGTTTTAATGGGAGGTATTTGATGGCATGTAGATCGTCACCGCGGGCCATGTGGATGTGGAGGAGGAAATCTTCAATCCATACCACGGGGTCTGTTGTACCATCATATGATTCGATGTTCACGGGTTTAAAACCTTGTGGGAATACATGATCCATTACTTCGTCAGTGAAGCATAGGGGGTGTGCGGCGCCTCTGTGCCGGGCTATGTCACGACGCAGTTCATATGAGTCTTGTGTGTTGTATTCGGCCCGGCCAGATTTTCTTTTAGTATATCCGGCGTGACGATCGTTGTCGGTGTCAAAACCGGCGAATCTCGGGTAGGGTGTCCCGAACTGTGCATCTAGGCGGATGGTAACAGGGGACAAGGGACACGATGTTTTTACCCAGGTTCGGGCCCTCTCGATGGAGGTAAAACCCTACTCTTGCTTGATTAATATTGATGATATGGGTAGTACAAGAGTTGATCTACCACGAGATCAGAGAGGCTAAACCCTAGAAGCTAGCCTATGGTATGATTGTTGTTCGTCCTACGGACTAAAACCCTCTTGTTTATATAGGCACCGAATAGGGTTAGCGTTACACAGAGTCGGTTACAATGGTAGGAGATCTACATATCCTTATCGCCAAGCTTGCCTTCCACGCCAAAGAAAGTCCCATCCGGACACGGGACGAAGTCTTGAATCTTGTATCTTCATAGTCCAGGAGTCCGGCTATCCGGACACCCCCTAATCCGGGACTCCCTCAGTAGCCCCTGAACCTGGCTTCAATGACGACGGGTCCGGCGCGCATATTGTCTTCGGCATTGCAAGGCGGGTTCCTCCTCCGAATACTTCATAGAAGATTTTGAACACAAGGATAGTGTTCGGCTCTGCAAAATAAGTTCCACATAACACCGTAGAGAGAATAACATTTACACAAGTTCAATCTGCTGATGTATCCCACAGCGTGACATCACACCACGACCAAGCCTTTATTCCAATCGTTTTTACTGCCCAACCTCAGCGCGTTTAGCGAGGCGGTTTCCTTGGCACGTCTTGTCAAAGCAGAGATTGTGTCCCCTCATTCCGGGATTCTCATCAATACGGGCGTGGGTAACCCAATCGTGCCCGTTGGCACGCCTCCTCTATCGAAGGCGAGTCCCGAACGGTCACGGGGAGGGCTCCTGGTATTCAACCTCTTTATAAAGAGACCAAGACCCCGCTCCTTCTTCTCAATCTCCATCGAATCCGGCCCTCGCTTCGAGTTCCAACACCCAAAGCTCCAAATTCAGGCGCTTCGGACCTTTGGTGATGTCCGGCTCCTACCTCCAAGGCCGGTGGATTCCTTCCTCCGTCACGGAAGAAGACGTCCTAAAGCTAAGAGATGCCAGGTATCTAACCGGCGAAATCTCGCATAGGCTGCCTGCTCAAGAGCAGGTTATTCCAACTCCCAAGCCCGGTGAAAGCGTGGTGTTCACGTCTCACTTCCTTCGGGGACTAAGTTTCCCGATGGACCCCTTCGTGAGGGGGGCTCATGTTTTATTACAGGCTGGAATTTCACGACTTGGATCCGAGTCCATCCTCCACATCTCGCCGCTCATCGTCAGATGTGAAGCCTTCCTCCGCATTACCCCACACTTCGGTTGTGGCTCAAAACCTTCAAGGTGGAGCCAAGATGATCAAGGGGCAACAGGCGAAAAGCGGAGGGGCTGTTATAAATAAGAATGCCGACGCCCATGGCCCGAGGGCTCTTTTCGAAAGGAGCTCAGTCTATGGCAACAAGAGTGGTTTTATATCACAGCTTCCAGGGGCACCAAATGGGTGGCGCCACCCGCCTTTCTCTCGGGTCCTCCACCGCGGCTGGCGTCATGGGTCAATAAAGGGCTTGACTGGCGGCCGTCCAAGGATGTGCCCTTGTCGCAGGGCCGTATTCGAGACCTCCTAGAGAGAGAGATCAATCTGGTCATAGTAACGCAGGTCATGCTGATTCGTCGCATCCTGCCCTATAAACGTCGGGCCCTCCGCCTGTGGTAGTTCAATCCGGAGGGACCACGAGCTCTTCAACACTTCATGGGCGCAACGCCCGTGGAGATGTACAAATTGTTCTTCGGATCACAAGCAATGTTTCCGGATTTGACCGAGGACGCAGGTCTGAGCTGCAATCGCCCAGATGCTCAAGTAAGTAGTCCCGTACCCGGACACGCTATCCGTATATTTATCATAAACTTGCCCTTAAAAGAGCTGTCCCTTACACATGAGTGGATAGCAAAAGCAAAACTGATCAGGTGTCCGGCCCCCCTCCCTGAGACCACGCCGGATCCCGTGTTAACCAAGATGCTGGAGGCTGTGCCTTTAGAAGAAGGCGAAGGGGGGAACAAGGAAACTACTACCTCCGTGAAGGAGGTTATCAAGAAAGGAGGGATCGATAATCCCTCCATCCAAGGGGAGAAGAGGACCGCCTCTTGGGACTCGGAGACCAAGGCCTCAAAGCGTGGGAAGAAATCTTCGCCAGAGGGTCCTGCGCCGGAAGATGCCCCGGCCGCATTGTTTCCCTAAGGAGATCAGCCCTCCAGCGAGCCATAAGTAGAGAGGGGAGTTTATAAAATAAAAGACATCCCCGTTTTATTTCTGAAGATGACCGAAATTTTACCTTGTAGTTCGGATCTCAGCCCTTCTCAGCAGAGCTCGTCTTCGGGGGATCTTCCTCCGGAGATGATGGAAAGCGGAACGCCTCCCCTGCCGTACCGCCTAGCGAGGAGGACGATCCCGAGGTGTCGCTGCGGATGGTTTCCCTTTATCCGACAGGGGTGGAGTGCGGTCATGGGGCCCCTCGGAGCCCTCCGTGTCCGGCCTTCGAAAAAGGCCATCGGACGAGTCCGGCACCTCCTGGTGCACGGTCGGAGGAGTTGAAGGATCTGCTCGGGCGAGTGTCTATCTCAGAAGATCATCGTGCATTGATGGGTACGGTGATTGAAAAGATTTCGTCCGCGGAAAGCGGGTTGTACGAGGCCGCCAGGAGTTTACTGACGGGTTTTGAGGTACGTGCAATGATGTACCTTTTGACGGTTCCGCATATATAAGATGCGTCCCGTATAGATAGTAGCCCCTGAGACTTGGTGCGTTGTCAAAAATGACAGCGTGCCGAGGATCATAATCCCAGATATAATATGTCGCCCTTCCTATGTATGTGGCAGGGCGTCCGGTGGCTAGCTGGACTGATGAATTTGCCGAACTCAAGCGGCAACTTGACGTGGCGGATGCCGACATCGCGCTTGATAACAAGCGGCTGGACGAGTCACAAGGTTTGCAGTTTCTCCGCGGACACCTAGTAAGGGAGCTTGATGCCCGTGCCTTACAACATGTATGCTTGATGCAGATGGTGCCGGTGCCATGGAGAATCTTCGGGCAGAGCTTGCCCGAGCCAAGGAGCGGGCCAGGAGAAGTGATGCGGCTGCCTTGAAGGCGGCCGAAGAGCTAAAAGCCGAACAGGCTGCTCACCGCCGAAGCATGAAGGAAATGGCCGAGATGGCCGTGAAGTTGAAGAATGCTACCGTCCGCTGCGAGCTTCTTGAAAAAGAAGGTCGAGCAGAGCAAGAGGACCTGAAGAAGGCCACCACCGAGGCCAAGGATGCTCGCTCTGCGATGAGAGCTATGAAGGAGGAGCTACATCAGGCCGGAGATATCACGGCTGGAAAGCCCTTTCTGCTGCGTAGGAAGTTCACGGATCCTAAATATGCTCAGTTGGACCGGCTATGGAGTAGTGCGGATGCTTATCTGGACTTGGCGGCGAGTGCCGCGGACGCGGCCGAACACTTCGGAGATCAAAAGGATCACGAGATGGAAGAGATGTTTTGGTCGCAGTTCCGTAGTCCAGAGCGTCTACTTCCATTAACCGATCGTTTGGCCGATTGGGCGGAGCTGAATAGGTTGTCCGGACTTGCCATGAAGAATGTCGTCACTTATTAATGGCCGAAAAGGCCCGAGCCGAAGAGTTATTTTGGCTTGGTGCAGCAGTTCCTTGGTGCGGTGCCACATATCAAAGCAATGAGGCGGTCAGCATGCATAGAGGGTGCACGGATGGCTCTTGCCCGTGTCAAGACATACTAGGCGGAGATGAAGGCCACCGATGTTGCATCCCAAGATTCGGACGAAAGCCGAGTACCTGTCGAGCACTATTTTCCGGAAGTTCTTCAGGGCGCTCGTTTAATAGAGACGCAGTGCTCGAAGGATATTATGTTCGAATAACATGTATTATGGTGAAACAAAGTTTTGATAGAATATAAAAGCTTTTTTATACTTGTGCTTTCAATAATTAAAAATACCTCCTGTGCGGCCGTTAATGTATATGTGTATATAACCTGAAAGATGGCAGTCTTTGGCTTCATTTACGCATATAATGCGGGGTGTTTGCAGAAAACGCATTCTCACACTTGATCCAACGTCTTGGTCCTACAAAGGAGGTGATAGCGCAGCAAACTAGGCAACCGGACTATAATGCTTTATCACTTTCACTTAGCCATAGGAGTTCGATAGTGGGGCTACTATATAGCCCTTAGGTGCACCGCGCTCACCCGAATTCGGGGCGCGTATGTGCCTGGCCGGGAAACGGCCCTTCGTCAATGCGGAGGAATTCTAAAGATTCTAGCGGGTCATCAAGTGGTTGACCAGTCTCACGCTATATCATGACAGTCAGTTTTCGGCTTTCTCTACTGAGGTGCTCGCCTGGCCGAACCGGGGCACAATCGCAGTAGTTCTCCTGGTGCCGCATTAGCCGATAGAGCGGAACATAAGGCAGCAAAACACAGGAGCCGGGCAAACCCAACATTTGACCAAAGACATGATTCGGAGCTGATGCATATAAGGCCTAACTCGAGACGCCGAATACTCCCTAAGGTATTAGGTCTTTATGAAAACGGGTCGAACAATCGCCCTTGGTAAAAAGCCCCTGGTGTCCAGGTACGCGCGAAATTCTGACGTGGCCTATGCCAAAACGCCAGCCTCCTCTTTGGTTATATCAAGAAACCAGGGGATGTGTATCAATAAGAGACAGTAAAAAAGGTTTACGCAGGGTCTTAATCTGAAAAGAATCCTTGCAACGGGTCCCTACTGCACGTCTGTGCATGTGTCTCCATTGTGCCGTATCCTGGACGGGTGTAGCACAGTGTTCATCTGTAAAAGAGAGGAACTTAGTTGAAAAAGATCGTGCGAAAATGTACGTTATATTATATAAACAAAGTATAATTCGAAGAATGAACAAAATTGAGCTTTATTGTCTCTTGTTGTGGATGCTGGAGCCCTTATGCGGGGTGTGCATCTAGCGAGCCCTTGTATGTGTACGCCGGACTCGTCCAGCCGTGTCCGGGGTCTGGCCGACCTGTCTAAGAGCTTGTATTAGTGAGGCCGGTTTATTGTGGGGCTGTCAAGGCATCCACACAATTTTCCGGACTCGAGGAACCCTCGGTGTTTCCCTTTAATGAGATGATGCCACGTGGACCGGGCATTTTAACTGTAAGGGATGCATAATGCAGTATTGCATTAAAGGGGGCGAAAGCTTCGCGTCCCAATAGTGCTTGATAGCTACTTGTAAATGGGGCGAGGTGGAAGGTTAACTTTTCACGGCGGAAGTTGTCGGGTGAGCCGAACACAACTTCTAGCAGTAGAAAGCCCGTACAATGGGCATATGGGCTTGGCATTACCCCTTGAAAGGGAGTGTTGCTATGGCGAAATTTGGTTGGGTCTATCCCCATTTTGCGGATTGTGTCCTGATATAGCAGGTTTAGATCACTGCCGCCGTCCATTAAGACTTGTGAAAATTGGAGTCCGCCAATTATCGGATCTAATATCAAGGCAGTCCAACCTGCATTCCGTATACTTCTAGAGTAATCCCGATGGTCAAAGGTGATTGGTCTGAACAACCAGTGGCCGGACTCCTCTGGGATAGGCCGTATGGCGCGTACCTCTATGGGTGCCGCTCTGTTTTCCCTTTTGTCACGTGAATTGAGTTCCTGCTTTTTTGATTTCTTGTGGGAAATTCTTTTGTTTTCGGTGCTCTGCTTTTGGGGTTCGTCATCATCCTCGCTTGGTGTGTCGAGCCCCTTGTGTTCAGCGTTGAGTTTGCGGACTTCTTGAAGACCCAACAATCTCGTGGGTGTGGTTTGCAGGCTTCCCGGGAGTCTTGTGGATTTGGCATATCTTGTCCAAGATTTTGTTTAAGTTAGAGATCTCGTCCTGTTATCCTTAAGGGTAGCTTTTATAATTCTGCCGAGAGCTTTTGAATCCTGTTAACGTCGTGCTCTTGGGCTGTTTCCCTTAGACCGACGCTGGTCCTTGCTGCGTCGTGGTTTCCGGTTTCCATCCCTGATTTCGGATGTACTTGGGTCGCTGGTGCTGCATCTTGCTAGCCAGCTATCCTCTCCAGCATAAGCGGGTCATGAGGCTTGTTAATGCGGCCATTGTTCTTGGCTTTTCTTGGCCGAGGTGTCTGGCGAGCCATTCGTCTCGGACGTTGTGTTTGAAAGCTGCTAAGGCTTCGGCGTTCGGGCAGTCGACTATTTGGTTCTTTTTAGTAAGGAATCTGTTCCAAAATTTCCGGGCTGACTCTCCTGGCTGTTGGGCTATGTGATTTAAGTCGTCGGCATCTGGAGGTTGGACATAGGTCCCTTGAAAATTTTCCCGAAAGGCATCCTTGAGCTCTTCCCAACTTCCAATGGTGTTTTCGGTAAGGCTTTTAAGACAATGCCGGGCTGGCCCTTTGAGCTTGAGGGGTAAGTATTTTATGGCGTGGAGATCATCTCCTCTAGCCATGTGTATATGGAGGATGTAATCCTCAATCCGCACTCTGTGGTCTGTTGTTCCGTCGTATGCCTCTATGTTTACGGGCTTGAATCCCGCTGGAAATTCATGATCCAGCACCTCATCGGTGAAACAGAGGGGGTGTGCGGCACCCCTATATTTAGGTGTACCATGATGTTCGGATACTTGATGTGCTGCCTTGCTTACTAGAGCTTGCTTTCTTGGCCCGTAGATAGATCTAACTAGGCCATCTTTTTGATGTGAATCCTTGTACGGTTCGCGTGCCGGCTTGTGTGCGGTGCCGTTTGCCGCTCTCTGCTTGCCATGGGGTCGTCCATCCGGCCGGGTGGCCTCCTTGTTTTTTAATTGTGGGGGCTCTACGGCCTCCTCATCAAATTCGGGCAGTAGTTTTTGCTTTGGGTAGCTCTTTGTTCGGCGACTGTCGCCGTATTTGTCTGCCGTATTGAGTACTTTGCTCCATCTGATTCTGAGTGCATCTTCCGCTGTTTTGAGCTTCCGCTTCTGCTTTTTCAGGCTGCATGCTGTGGCGACGAGCCTTTTGTGGAGGTTCTTCTGCTCCAGCAACTTGTCCGGCGTGACCTCGTTCGGACTATTATCTTCGCCGGGGACGGGTTGTTTATCCAGATTGAACTGTTCGGACGGTTGCTCGATAGCATGTTCGTCTTCCACCGGTTCACCTTGCTCTATAGCTGGGTCTGTATGGCTGTTGTCTTTGTCGAGGTGGGACTTTGAGCGGCGCTTACGTCGCCATTTTGACTGCTTTTCGATGGAGCGATCCTTCGTAGCGTCCCGTTGTTCCTCGTTGTCGCTTCCTTTAGGTGTGTCCACCATGTATACATCGTGAGATGAGGTGGTTCTCCAGTTCCCTATCGGTGCTGGTTCATGATCCTCCCCTACATCGTCGTCCATACCGTCGATGTCTTCGGAGTCGAAGTCGAGCATGTCGGTTAAATCATCGACAATGGCTACAAATTGGGTGGTGGGTGGGTTTTGAATTTCTTCGTCGTCCGCATCCCAACCTTCCTGACCATAATCTGGCCAGGGCTCTCCTGATAAAGAGAGAGACTTTATTAAATTCAGGATATCGCCAAAGGGTGAGTACTGAAAGATGTCCGTGGCAGTGAATTCCATGATCGGCGCCTAATCGGATTCGATTAGCGGGGGCGCGGAGGGCTCGGAGTCCGGAGAGGAGTCCGGCGCCTTGGAGTCACGAGCTTCGCAAAGGAGGCGGTAGGTGTACGGCTCAACCGCCGTGGAGATCACAGCCCCCAAGGCGGTGTCCAGCCACCCATCCTCGATCGGCGCGGTCGGCTCCGAGCTAAAGGTCGGAGCGGACTCTGGTGCGGCCTCTAGGAAACTGTCCGGAGGCAGAGATAGATCATGCCCTTGGGACAGTGCGGCGCGCTTGGCTGTGGCTTGAACCAGTCGAAGATCAAGTCTCCGCGGATGTCAGCCGTGTAGTTCAAACTTCCAAATCTGACCTGATGGCCAGGGGCGTAGCTTTCGATCTGCTCCAGATGGCGAAGCGAATTGGCCCGCAGTGCAAAGCCACCGAATACGAAGATCTGTCCGGGGAGAAAGGTATCACCCTGGAGCGCGTCGTTGTTGATGATTGGAGGAGCCATCGGGCCTAAAGACGACGACACAGAGGAACTCTCAATGAAAGCACCAATGTCGGTGTCAAAACCGGCGGATCTCGGTTAGGGGGTCCCGAACTGTGCGTCTAGGCGGATGGTAACAGGAGACAAGGGACACGATGTTTTTACCCAGGTTCGGGCCCTCTCGATGGAGGTAAAACCCTACTCCTGCTTGATTAATATTGATGATATGGGTAGTACAAGAGTTGATCTACCACGAGATCAGAGAGGCTAAACCCTAGAAGCTAGCCTATGGTATGATTGTTGTTCGTCCTATGGACTAATACTCTCCAGTTTATATAGGCACCGAATAGGTTTAGGGTTACACAGAGTCGTTTAATGGTAGGAGATCTACATATCCGTATCGCCAAGCTTGCCTTCCACGCCAAGGAAAGTCCCATCCAGACACGGGACGAAGTCTTCAATCTTGTATCTTCATAGTCCAGGAGTCCGGCCGAAGGCTGTAGTCCGGCTATCCGGACACCCCCTAATCCGGGACTCCCTCAGTCGTCGTCACGCGTTGGGGCGTGCCCCATGATCCGTAGATCAATCTTGTATGTCCTGCTTTGTTTTCCAATACGTCTCGCAGGTCCTGTGTGTTACCCCGGGCCTTGGTATTTCTGTTTAACTCGCGACAGGGTGCGGGCTGGACTTCGGGCTGATATGCCGCTTTGTCTCGGCCATGAGGTGGCCGGTCAGCGCATCATACGCTGGAAGTGTGGGCTTTAATGCTTCCTCCTCGTGTTGGGGTAGCAACCTAAGCTATGGGTAACTTTTGGTTGGGCGCTCGAGTTCGTATTCCTCGGCCGCCAGGACCTCAGTCCATCTGTCTGCTAGCAGATCTTGGTGAGCTTGAAGCTATTGTTGCTTTTTCTTCAGGCTTTTTGCTGTGGCTATAAGCCGGCGCTTGAAGCGCTCCTGCTCGACGGGATCCTCAGGCACGATAAATTCTTCGTCGCCGAGGCTCTCCTCGTCTTCGGAGAGGGGCATGTTATTGTCATCCTATGATTCTTCGTCTGCTGCCAGTTGCTTAGGGCTATCTTGCCCATCCTCCCGCTCGAAGCCTGGCTGGAGGGGATTGTCTTTGTCTTCGGCACTATCCTCAGCGTTTTTGTCTCTTGTGCCGGTATCCCTGCTTTTGCTATGGCGGGGCTTAGAGCGGCGCCGTTGACGTCGGTGCTTAGATTGCATCACGAGGGGATTATCCTCCGTTGCCTTATTGCCATCGCTTTCTTTGGGGATGTCCACCATGTATATCATATGATGAGGTGGCAGTCCAGCGCCCTGTGGGCGGTGGTTCCTGTTCTTCTACTGCATCGTCGTCCATACCGTCGATGTCTTTGGAGCCGAAATCAACCATGTCGGTTAAGTCATCGACAGTGGCTATTAAGTGGGTGGTGGGTGGGGAACGAATTTCTTCATCGTCCGCTTCCCACTCAAGCCGGACATAGTTCGGCCAAGGGCCTCCTGACAAGGAGAGAGACCTCAATGAATTTAGCACGTCACCCAAGGGTGAGTGCTGAAAGAAATCCGCGGAGGTAAACTCCATGATCGGTGCCCAATCAGATTTGATAGGCACGGATGCAGGCGGTTCGGAGCCTGTGGCCGGGGACGGATCTGAGGGTCCGGCAACACAGGTATCATAGGAGGTGAAGTCAGTATTCGGCTCTATCGCCGTTGAGTGTGCGCCCTCCGTGGCGGGGTCTATCCACCCGTCCTTGGACGGCACGATCTGCTCCGGATTGAGGACCGGAGTAGCCACATGTGTGATCTCCCGAACACCGTCCGGCAATGAGCTAAGTCGTGTTTCGTCATGATCAGGCGGCGCTTTCGACATGGGCTCGAATCCATCGAAGATCAAGTCTCCGCGGATGTCGGCAGTCACTATAAAAAATACACTTCGTGATGATACGTGTTTGTCACAGTATGTCGCGTTTTTTGTCATGCATGTACATCCATGACAAATTTATGTAAGAATCAAGATAGTCATACCTGTGTTGTCGTAGAAGTGTTCCATGACATTACCAAAATTATCATCACGGAAGTGTCCACTTCCATGACGATAAATCGTGCGTCACAGAAGTGCTTTCGTCAAGGGTGACCGACACGTGGCATCCACCATAACGGAACGCCGTTAAGCTATCGGGTCGGGTTTTGGATCCGGTAACCCGTTAACAGCCCTGACCAATGGGGATTTTCCACGTGTAAAATCATCATTGGCTGGAGGAGACACGTGTCAGGTCCGCGTTGGCACAGGTGTCACTCATCCAATGGGCGAGACGCGCCTATGATATGTTGACACGTGGACCGGCCCAACAAGTTTAAATGGGCCGGCCTAACTGAAGACCCACAAGATTTTGCGGACCATAATGGGCCGGCCCAGCTAAAGGCCCATGAGATTTTGTGGACCATAATGGGCTCACCCAGCTAAAGGCCCACAAGATTTTGCAGGCCATAATGGGCTGGCCTAGGTAAAGGCCCACAAGATTTTTGTGTGCCATAATGGGCCGGCTCGGGTAAAGGCCCACAAGATTCTTGCGGATCATAATGGGCCGGCTCAGCTAAAGGCCCATGAGATTTCGCTGACATTAATGGGACGGCCCAGCTGTAGGCCCACAAGATTTTGAGGACCCTAGTAGGCCGACCCATTAACTGGCTGCCATGTTTTGGGCCAAATGCCGGCCCATATTTGATATGGTCCATTAATGGCCTGCCACGCTCCGGGCCAAATAGTGGCCCATATGAGATCCGACCCGTTAAAAGCCTACCATGTTCTGGGCCAAATTACGGCCCAGATTAGGTCCGGCCCTTTAAGAGGCTTTGGGCTCAATTATGGCCCATATCAGATTCGGCCCGTCAACTGGACACTATGCTTTTGGGCCCACTTGCTAAAGGCCCACTTAGTAATTCGGCCTGATATTAGTTTTGGCCTGTTAAGGGCCCGTTTAACATTTCGGCCCTATATTAATTTTGGCCTGTTAAAAGCCCGTCATATAGTTGGGCCTAACTACGGCCCGGTTTGCATCCGGCCTGCTCGCAGCCGATATCTGATTGGGCCAAACAAGGACCGAGACAATTTTGGCATCTTAAAAGCCCGTGATTTGATTCGCACAATCATGGGCCGGGGTTCATTTCGGACTGCTGCCGGCCCGTGAGCTATTCGGCACGTTTCAGGCCCAACCTACATCGTGATTGCATGACGGCCCGATTATGTACCATAATTTTACGGTTTGGCCGATTTACTACGAAGACGGGATATATATACAGTAAAATAACTGCAGCATCATGAATAAGAAAAAACCTAGACTATACAGTAAAGAAATTACAGCATATTACATCCACTGGGCATCAAAGTTCGCCACTATGATAATAAAGCACAAGCGCATGCAGATTACATACATTTGGGCATCAAAGGTGGCCACCGAAGGCAAATAAACACGCCGACAAAATAATATACAAAACCAACAGCACTTCAATAGAGTTCAAGAAAGGTTAGCCCTCATTGGGAGCTGCAGCAAGCAGCTGAGCAAGATGATGAGACTGCGCTTGTTCAACACTTATATCTTCCTCACTCTGAAAGATAAACAAGCAGACAGATGATAGGTTTTGCACATAAAAGTATCAGTGCTGACAATTCATCACATTTCTTACTTACGAATAAAGTGACACAGTTTAAAATTGCATTAACACAATATGGTATTGTTCAGGTCAAGACAAGGCAGGAAATGACATTGTGAAGGAGTTGGCAGCTTCTTGACACCACTGGATTACAGATCAAGAACTCATAAGTATTAACGGTTAGTGTGCTGTCAATTTATACCATTTCAGATTGGCAAATAAAGAGACGGTTTAAATAATAGTAGAATGATATGACATTGTTCATAGTTAAGACATTGCAGAATATGACATTGTGCTGTAGTGGGTAGGTTCACCACACCACTGGATTACGGATGAAGAACAGAAGCATACATGCAGTGCAAAAGAAGATCACTTGCTTTGTATAGTTTAGTTTACATGGTATGAAGAAGGAACTTGGTTGTACAACTGAAAACTTAAATTGAGAAAGGACAAACTTTTGTTTATGAACTACATAATAAACTTTAAACACGCAATTTGATGCAAAAACCAAAAATAAACAGTTGTTGCAGTCATGCCTAACCAAATATATACAACAAAGTTTGAAGGCTTGAGATGGAAAAACTTACATTATTGGTGAAGACAGGCTCTATAAAGGCCTTGTCCATGCCGATGGGGGGGAAATTCAAGAAGTTTACCACATGATCTTCTTCAAAAGCATTGCCTTTATTCTACATTTTGTTAAGAGTAAAGATAGATGTGATAATATACGAAAAAATGGAGAATATTTAAGATAAGATGAAGAGTGATGCTACATACCAAGTAGCTATAAATGCAAGTGCAGCGATACAGGAAAAAGGTACAGCCAAGAGCAATGCACATCTAAACTTCTTCAGTACCAACCTTATGGTAAGAGTAAATATAGATCTGATGTGTAGAAAATGGAGGGCAAAGGAAAATGTCGGCGTTCTGGGAATGGGGGTACCCAGACTTGCCTGCCTGCGGCCTGCGGCGTGGCTCAAGGGGTGGCTCAGTACGGCCCATCTTCATCAGCACAAGCTCAAGACCCTCGCGAGGCAGACGACAGGAAGCTTCCTCAGGCACGGCCTCGTCAAGCTGGCTCGCGAGGAGGCGGAGAGATCAAGGCGGGGTACCTCACGAGGTGCCCATGACACAAGCCATGACGACCAAGGGCGCCAGGCGGGCGCCAGCCCGCGCAGTGTCCTCGTTTCCTCTTTGGTGCAAAGAGGGCAAGCGCAAGCGAGAGTATCAAGCAAAGGCATCCGTTTTGGTGCAACAAGACCAAGACCGTGGCAACAACAGGAAGGAGGTCGTCGTGGAGCCCAAGCCGGCGTCACCACCAGAGCCTTTGACAGGCGAGGACCAACTTTAGTCAGGATAAGTGTACTAGATGTTCCCCTTCAAAATGGCCAATTGTTGGCGCCCTTCCCGCTCAATATTTGGGAAGAGGCCCTGGGCCTCTGCCTATAAGTAGAGCCAGCCACCACAATAGAGGCAGCTGATCTTAGCTTGATCCAATCCGATCAAGAGCCTAGCCACAAGAACACCACACCCTCGTGAGGCTGTTCTTCCTTGTATGGTTCATCATCAGCCCAAGAGGCAATCCATCACACCACACACTGGAGTAGGGTGTTACACCACAATGGTGGCCCGAACCAGTATAAACATTGTCTCTCTTGCGTTGTTCCTTTGGTAGTTTAGACCCTAGCGAGGCGACGAGGTGCAGGTAGGTAGGGGGTGAGATCTCTGCGTGCACCCCAGAGTTCGAACCTAGAGGGTCTGCCGGAACCCGAAATCCGACATTTGGCGCGCCAGGTAGGGGTGCGCCGGAGCTTTCCCTTCCGCCGACCCGCTCCCCGCCGACATCGTGACTCGCCCTACGATGAGCAGCGCGCCGCCCACTCCGGCCGCCGGCGCCAGCGTGGGGGCCAGGCGGCTCCGAACCTTGGCCCCAGCCTTGCGGCAGGTGCGGTGGCCGAACAAGTTCAAGCCGGAGATGCCGCCGCGTTACAACGGCACGACTGATCCACTGGCCTTCCTGCTGGCATACGAGGAGGCCATCCTCGAAGCAGGAGGCGACGACAGGGTCATGGCTAACTGGCTTCCCATGGCCCTCAACGGCGCCCCGCGCATGTGGCTGCTCCACCTGCCAGCGGCTTCCGTGGCCTCTTAGGAGGAGTTGCGCAACCACTTCCTCGCCCAGCACGCGGCGACGGCACCCCTGGTCATCGCGGCTCTCCTGGGCGGCTCGCAAGCGCCTCCTTCAGGCCGCCACGTCAAGCCATTCGTCCACCATATCAGCTCTGCCTCCGCGCGGCAGGGGGCTCCCCCAGGTTGGTCGGCGCCCAAGGCCGATCTGGCCTTCAGCTCGGAGGACCACCCCTCCAACTCATCCCCGCTCGGCAAGCTCCCCAATGTTGTGCACCCCACCATCTGCCGGTGGCGTTACGAGACCCTCATTGACGGCGGCGCTGGCCTTAGCGTGCTCTCGGTTGAAGCCTTCAGCCTCCTCCACATACCGCCGGAGCGGCTTCAACCTAGCGGGCCCTTCTTGGGTGTTGGAGGCGGTTCAGTCGGCTCCCTGTGGCAGATCCGTCTTCCGGTGATCTTCGGCACCTACGACAACTTCCGCACGGAGCTAATCGACTTTGACATCGCCCCCATCGGCCTCCCATACAACGCCATCCTCGGCTACCCAGCGCTAGCCAGATTCATGGCCGCGACTCACCCAGCGTACAACCTCATGAAGATGCTCGGGAGCAACGGCGTCCTCACCGTGTCCGGAGACACCGGGGATGCATTGCAAGTACTCAAGCTCGTCTTCAAGACTGCGGCAGCGGCCCAGCCCGCCGGCTCAGACGCCCCTGAGCCCAAGGGGGCTGCGCTGGCCAAGAAGAAGCAGTTGTTCACCCAGGACAAGGAAGAAACCAAGCAGATACTCGTCGATGAGGACGGATCCACTAACGCCACCTTCACCATAGGCGCCAACCTCGAGCCCGAGCAGGAGGAGGCCCTGGTCAAGTTCCTGCGAGCGAACAAGAGGGTATTCGCATGGGAGCCAGATGAGTTGGCAGGGATCCCGAGAGGCGTAATCGAGCACCACCTCAACGTGTGCCCCAACGTACGCCCCGTGTAGCAGAAAGCGAGACGGTAATCCACTGAAAAGCAGGCGTTCATCGTCCAAGAGACCCGCAAACTAGAAGCTGCAGGGGTCATTCGCGAGGTCTGATACCTAGATTGGTTGGCTAACCCGGTTATCGTGCCAAAGAAAGGGGGAAGGAACGCATGTGTGTCGACTTCACCAACCTCAACAAAGCCTGCCCGCAGGATCCATTCCCGCTCCCCAATATCGATCAGATCGTCGATTCCACCGCCGAGTGCGACCTGTTATGTTTTCTGGATGCCTTCTCTGGCTACCACCAGATCAAGATGGCGGTAGAAGACGTGGAAAAGACGGCCTTCTTGACCCCGTGTGGAGTGTAATGCTACACATGCATGCCGTTCGGGCTGCGCAACGCAGGAGCGACCTTTCAGCGGCTGATGCACATCACCTTGGGTCCGCAGATCGGGAGGAATGTTGAGGCTTACGTCGATGACATTGTGGTGAAGTCTCGGGAGGCCAAAACCCTAATACAAGACCTGGAGGAAACCTTCGCGAGCCTCGACGCAGTGAACCTGCGGCTCAACCCGGAGAAGTGTGTGTTTGGGGTCCCTCGGCAAGCTCTTGGGCTTCTCGTGTCCCATCGGGCATCGAGGCTAACCTGAAAAGGTCAAGGCAGTTGAGGACATGAGCCCGCCGAAACCCTCGAGAAATGCAGAAGCCATCATGGCGCGGACTGCTTAGGACGCTTATATCCAACTTGGGGGAACGAGCGCTACCCTTGTTCAAGCTAATGAAGAAAAAGGGCCCCTTTGAATGGACTGAAGAGGCCGACAAGGCATTCCAAGACCTAAAGAGGTACCTAACCATCCCCCGATAATGGTGGCTCCGCGCCCCCAAGAGCACCTGGTGCTCTACCTTGCAGCCACCCCCTACTCTGCCAGCGCAGCCCTGGTGGCGGTTAGGGAGGAGTGTCGGACCAAAGCCGCGGCAGCTGCCCGGGTCAAGGTGAAGCAGGATCAACGGGGCCTCGCAGAGACCACTACCGCAGCCGAAGAGGATCAGCCGCCGTGGAGAAGCGCACTCGGGGCAGAAGAGACCCCTCCCCCTGACGACCAGCCACTTGGGGCTCCATTGCCTCAGGAGGCGCCACGGTCTCCGGATGACCCCAACGACACCAACACTCCCAACCTCGTCGAACACCCCGTGTACTTCGTCAGCACAGTGTTGCGGGACGTGAGGGCGCGGCATCCCATGCCCCAGAAACTCCTCCTCGCGCTCTTGGTGGGTTCGCGCAAGCTGTGGCACTATTTTCAAGGCCATCCCATTAAGGTTGTCTCGGCGTACCCCTTGGAAAGGGTACTCAGGAGCTCCAACTCAGCCGGAAGAGTCGCTGAGTGGAACATCGAGTTGCAAGCGTTTCAGCTAGAATTCAGCACCACCAGAGTCATCAAGGGAGCCGCGCTAGCAGACTTCATGGCGGAATGGATGGAGGCGCCAGGCCTCGAGGCTGGCGAGGATCGGTCCCTCTCCCCGGGAAGCGAGGCACCGGACGGTTGGATCATGTACTTGACGGGCTTTCTCGCACACGGCGCTGAGCTGGCACAAGCTTATATCTCCTACTCAAGACAAGCTCTACTACACCGTAGCTCGCTTTCCAAAGACGGAGAAAAGGTCTCCAACAACATAGCGGAATATGAGGGCCTGATAGCAGGCCTGAAGGCCGCGGCTGCCCTGGGAGTAAAGCGCCTTACCATCAAGGGTGATTCACAACTCCTCGTCAACTTCAGCAACAAAGTATACGAGCCGAGGGATGAGCACATGGAAGCCTACCTCGCCAAGGTCCGCAGGATGGAGAAGCAGTTCTGGGGGCTAGAGTTGCAGCATGTGCCTCGTGGCACCAATCATGAGGCTGACGACATCGCAAAACGGGCATCCAGGCGGCTACCTTAGGAGCCCGGCGTCTTCGAGGAACGGCTCTTCAAGCCCTCGGCAACGCCATCGCTGTCAAGCACAGTGCAGCCGCGGGAAGAGCTCCCCTAGCCACCTGCCTCGGGAGCCCCGATCTGTGGCCCAGCCTCGGGAGCGTGTCTGCTCCTAACGCTGGAGCCTCAGGAGGGATGCTGGATCACGGAGCTCCGGAGCTACCTGACGCAAGGGACCTTGCTGGAAAAGGAAGAGGAAGCGGAGCGTGTGGCGCGGCAAGCCACAGCGTACTACATCAGGGATGGAGAGCTTCCAGAGGCGACCGAATGATGTGTCCCTGCGGTGCATCTCCAGGGAGCAAGGGAAGAAGCTGCTGGCAGACATACACGGTGGAGACTGTGGGCACCATTCATTATCGCGGACCCTCATTGGCAAGGCGTTCCGCAGCGGGTTCTACTGGCCCACTGCGCTCAATGATGCCGTGGAACTGGTAAAGGCTTGCAAGGCCTGTCAATTCCATGCCAAGCAGATCCATCAACCGGCGGGAGGTCTGCAAACTATACCCCTCTCGTGGCCAGTCGCAGTCTGGGTCTGGATATCCTGGGCCCGTTCCCATGGGCGTCAGGAGGCTATCATTAGCTCTACGTCGCCGTGGACAAGTTCACCAAGTGGGCTGAAGTGGAAGCCGTCCGCACCATCCCCGCAGGTTCTGCGGTCAAGTTCATCAAGGACATCGTAAGCCGGTTCGGGGTGCCAAACCGCATCATCACCGATAACGGTTCACTGTTCACCAGTAACCTCTTCAAAACATACTGTGCTAACCTTGGGATGCAGGTATGCTACGCCTCGGTAGCGCACCCGCGGAGCAACGGTCAGGCCGAGCGGGCCAACGCGGAGGTCCTGAGGGGCCTCAAAACCAGGACATCCAAGAAGAAGCTGGATGCCTGCGGCAGAGGCTGGTACGATGAGCTTTAGTCCGTACTATGGTCCATCCGCACGACCGCAACCAAGCCGACTGGCGAGACCCCGTTCTTCCTGGTCTATGGACCTGAAGCAGTCCTCCCTCACGAGGTCAGACGTCATTCCACACGGGTCCTGGCATTCGATGAGGCGCAGCAGGACGCCATGCAGGGGACGGACCTCGTGCTGGGGGAGGAGCGTCGTCGGGAAGCCGCTCTACGAGCAGCAAGATACCAACAAGCACTGCGGTGATACAACTGCTGCAACATTCGCCCCAGGACTCTTGAGGTAGGGGACCTCGTGCTCAGACGGGTTTTCTCCAGGGAAGGACTGCATAAGCTATCTCCCATGTGGGAGGGCCCGTTCAAGGTTGTTCATGTTTCCAGGCCTGGCTCCGCGCGCTTGGAGACTCAGGAGGGGGTGCCTGTCCAGAACGCGTGGAACATCCAGCACCTCCGAAGGTTTTACCCCTAAAAAGGCCCGGTGCCTGTGAAGAAGGCAAGTGCATGTGAAGCGCTGCATTTTGGAAAAGGCCCGGTGCCTGTGAAAAAGGCGAATGCCTGTGAAGCGATGCGTTTTGGAAAAAGTCCCGGAGCCTGTGAAGAGGGCCAACACCTGTGAAGCTTATCTATCTATGAAAGGCCCGGTGCCTGTGAAGAAGGCAAACGCCTGTGAAGTTTATTTTTCTGAGAAAGGCCCGGAGCCTGTGAAGAAGGCCAATGCCTGTGAAGCTCGCCGCCCGTGACACTCTCACGTAATAATGAGTTGGGGCTGTACACGCCCCGGAGTCTCAGGAGCGCCGACCTCAGGCCCCGGGCTCCCTCCCACGCGATGGCTGCACTTAGCTCCGCGCTGGTGAGAAGACGTCGAAGACTAGATTAGGTGCCGGACGCGGCTTTTCTCATTTGCTTTCTGCAGTTCGCTTGTTCATTCCCATTTGAAGTTTTATTGAAGTGGTTGCCATCTTTGGCTTGTGACTTTTTGCCTTCTTCGATTTCCTGCCTCAATTGCTCTCGCGTGAGTCTCGCGAGGGAGCAACGCGGGCACCCTCGCGAGTGTTTTGTGCCCCTGTTTTTTGAGGCTTCCCCAGCCGGGTCCACTACGGGAGCGCCCCTCCAGTCTGTGCCCCACGGGCACCGCGACACGAACACCGGACCTAGGTCGGTCGCCTCCACGGCTGAGGCCGGAAGCTACCTCTCTTGGCTAATCTTTGTAGGGCATGAAGCGTTCGACGAGGCCTCGGCCTCGGGAGGCAAGGACCGCGACAGGTCGCCCCCAAGCTAAGTAATTTCTACGCGCAGGCATGTGGCATAGATGCCTAATATAGAAATAGCGGGAACAGTACGATAATTAACAGCAATAGTCCAAGCACGCCCCCGCGGGGCCCTACACTACTGTCTCCTTGCGCAGGAAAAGGAAAAGGACAAAACGGGCGCGACTCGCCCGACACCAACCCGAGGCGAGAGCTCGAACTGCCTCCGGAGCTCAGGCGGACTCCCTCTCACGCTTCACCGAGGCGCGACGGCGGGCAGACCCGCTACCTCCCTCCAGGCGGGCGCGGCGGCGCGGGGGCTGGTCGTGGCCACCGCTGGAGGAGCCGCTGTCCGAAGAAGAGACGCCAAAGCTCGACGAACCACGAGCGCTGGCGATCACGTGCGCGCTGTCATCTTCATCGTCGCCGGGGCTAGGCCCACGGCCGCGGTCGTCGTCCTCGGGGCAGCACCCAGTGCGGCGACTATCTTCCCCGAACACCCTCACGTAGAGGGTGGCATCACCGTTGAACTTGAAGTGCAGGGTGCACCGCTGGCTCAGACCACGCACGCGGGCAAACATTTGCCAGCCGCGGGTCAGGGCCACACTCCCGGCTACGGAGACCTCCAGCGAAGCCCAGGAGGCCCGACTGCAGCAACCGTCCGCCTGGAGCCAGAGGCCGCCCGGAGCGCCGGCCGGAAGTTCACCCAAGAGGAAGCGGGGAAGCAGGAGCCGGGTGCTGGTCGGCTCCGCTGACCATACGACAAACTCCGGCAGCACCTCTACTGAGCGGAAGCGTGGCCTAGGGGGTCGCGCAGCCGTAGCGCGCCCCCCATCGACGGCCTGACGCCCGTTGCTGTGCGGGAGATCGCCTCCACGGCCGCAGAAAGCCGCTACGGGAGCCACAGGGTGCTTGCGAGGACGGCTCGACCGCGCTTCGCCGGGGGAGAGTTAGGCTCCACCTGGCGGGCCTTCCCTTTCTCCGCGGCCGAGAACCTCTTCGGCGGAGCCATGGAGGAGAAGAAGAAGCAAGAATAGATGGGCTGGAAGGGCGCGCGCTGTTCCGTATTTATGGCCGGGGAAGGCCAACCGTCGACCTCCACGATCGCAGGTAATCATGACCCGCTTTGCATGCAGGGACTTGTCAATTCGTGCAGTTGCCGAGGCGTCGTGGGGAAGCAGGGGCGCCCACGTCCAATCAACCGCCATGTGGTGCCCGAGGCCGCAGGCTGTTAGGGCCTGCGGCACTTCGCACTTGCCCCTTCACTTCTCCGCTCAGCCAAGTCCAGGCGCGCCTTGGGCCCGGGGGCTACTGTCGGTGTTCTGGGAACGGGGGTACCCAGACTTGCCTGCCTGTGGCCTGCGGCGTGGCTCAAGGGGTGGCCCAAGACGCCCATCTTCATCAAGACAAGCTCAAGACCTCGCAGGGGCCAAGATCATGAGGCGGACGACGAAACTTCCTCGTGCATGGCCTCGTCAGTTGGCTCGCGAGGAGGCGGAGAGATCAAGGCGGGTACCTCATGAGGTGCCCATGACGCAAGCCATGATGACCAAGGGCGCCAGGTGGGCGCCATCCCGCAGATGTCCTCGTTTCCTCTTTGGTGCAAAGGGGCAAGCGCAGCGAGAGTATCAAGCAAAGGCATCCGTTTGATTGCAACAAGACCAAGACCGCCGAACGGCAGGAAGGAGGTCATCGTGGAGCCCAAGCCGCATCACCACCAGAGCCTTTGACAGGCGAGGACCAACTTTAGTCAGGATAAGTGTACTAGATGTTCCCCTTCAAAATGGCCAATTGTTGGCGCCTTTCCCGCTCAATATTTGGGAAGAGGCCCAGGGCCTCTACCTATAAGTAGAGCTAGCCACCACAGTAGAGGCAGCTGATCTTAGCTTGATCCAATCCGATCAAGAGCCTAGCCACAAGAACACCTCACCCTCGCGAGGCTGTTCTTCCTTGTATGGTTTATCATCAGCCCAAGAGGCAATCCATCACACCACACACTTGAGTAGGGTGTTACACCACAATGGTGGCCCGAACCAGTATAAACCTTGTGTCTCTTGTGTTGTTCCTTTGGTAGTTTAGACCCTAGCGAGGCGACGAGGTGCAGGTAGGTAGGGGGTGAGATCTCCGCGTGCACCCCAGAGTTCGAACCTAGAGGGTCTGCCGGAACCCGAAATCCGACAGAAAATAAGCTGCAAAGTGATGGTACATGAACAACTACCTGTCATTACAAGTACACTGATAAAGAACTGCATGTACTTATAAGAACAATGCAGAGCGAAAAAAACATTGGCATTGGATATATTCTACACTAATGTAACCATTCATACAGATCAGATAATTTGGAGCGAACAATTGATAAGCAAGCTATCATGCATACTGCTGTCACATAATGAACCAGGTATGTATGCAAGTACAGTGATACAGGACAATAGTTACTAACAAGAGCAAAGCAGCGGGCACCATATATGCGATATCCTCGTCGTTTTGTCAAACCGAATTCTTCTTCGAGCAGATTTCCTGCAAAAAGATCCATAAGGCACATGCGGAAAAGTAGAAGTTCAAATTGTCATGTGATTTCATAGACAGTACCTCATCCCGAACGAGACCGTGCATAACAAGGTTTTGCCATTCAATGTCTTCTAAATTTAGCACATGAGACTTCACCGAAATTGCTTATAGACTTGCCATCAAAGTGTGATTTCTCGTAACACCGATATCGCTGCAATGCTTCCTTGAAAAGCACAAGCAAGCTTTGCTCATCATGACTATCCAGATTGACCTCGCCTAGTTACAACAATGTAATGTAAATCATTGATGTGTTCAATCAGCAGAAAACAGGAAAATAATAACCATGAATAATAGAACTTACACGTAAGTTGGACAAGAAGATGTGAAAATGGTGTTTGTCTTCACAATAATCTTCCCATGATGGGAATATATGCACGTAGTCCCTAACAACATTGAAAGCATTGTCTTTTAAACTGGGAATAAATGGAATGGGGTTCCAGTCTGTAGGAATTGGACGTCTGTGCAGTTGGGATAGGTCTTCGGCCGGTGGACTTGCTGTACTTTTTGCTGGAGTGTAATTTTTCTGTGGTACGGCTAGTGCGATGGCAACTGAAATTGGCATACCTTTTGCTGGAGTGCAGGTCCTATGTGGTGGGGCTAGTGGTGTGGCCAGTGAAGTATGGGTACAGTCTGCTGGAGTCGGTCCTACGTTTTGTGTCACTGGTTGTACAACCAATATAAGTGGGTTGTTGTCTGATTTCTCCGGCACAACCACGTTTTTCAAGGACTTTGTTGGTGCTCCTTCAGGTTCGGCAATCACCCCCTTCCTTTTTGATGTTTGATGCACAAGAACAGCATTTGAGTGAAAAAACATGGTATGATGATAGATGGAATATGTATTGGTAATGGATGGGCATGGCATCTCGACATATATGATAGTAAACTAAGCAGATGGCGGTGCAACAAAGTAGAAGAAATGCAAGACAACATATGCAAGATACGCGCAATCAATAAAACCTTGCCAAACTAGAACAGGCACCTTGATGGGTGAACATGACAGGCCATCTGCCTTTGACTCCTCGAGGTTAGAATAGTCATTAGGATCATATTCTAAACAAGAATCTACAGGTGGGGAGCGTATGAGTTTCATTGCATCCAGAATGGCACTCAATGCCTTGGTGCCAATTTTGTAAGTCATTGCAGTGTTCCACAATATTCTTCTAATTCGCGGATTCCGATATTCACTATAATTATGTATAATATCTGAGAACCATGAAAACATAAATAGTTGTGAGATTATCTTTGTAATGCAGAGGATATTCTAATATAGGTGCTACCAGAAAACACTTGTGTGCTATCACGGATTCTCATACGAGAGAGCTCATGTGTGTTGTAATATGGTGCGTGCATTTATATAATCTGCACAAGTACACAAAAAATAGGCTCCATAAGTAAGGATAGTTGGCAGATGATAGGTTTAAAATATATCAGATAGAGAGTTTATTGCCAAACCATGATAACAAGAGCACACAAAGAATTAGGCAGATCATAGTGTACATAAAAGGGTACACCATAACAACGATATATAAATCGGGAAACTGGAACTGGCTTGAAAATACGGTGTTGTATTGCCGCTAGTAATTGAAAGCCTATCGATCACGTACAAGCCAGCTCTATGTGTTGTTGACTGCAGATGTCCCTGCTCCCCTTCCTGACAAGGAACATAATGTACGTACTAAATACAGAATAACAAAAGAGGAACGTGTTAAAGAACAAAAAAGGAAGCATATTCTTGAGGTTCCGCTTAATTGCATACAATGTTGGTTGCCCACTCATGATGAATCACAACACCCAAAGAAATGCAATTCAATGTTGTCTCTCTATATGGGGCCATTTTGAACAAGAGTCATTAGGATAATATTTTGAACAAGAGTCAACAGGTGGGGAACGTATGAGTTTCATTGCATCCAGAATGGCACTCAATGCCTTGGTGCCAATTTTGTAAGTCATTGCAGTGTTTAGCTTCAAGAGTGGACTGCTGCTAGTGCGACACAAAGCAGCTACACAGATCATAGTGTATATAGAACGGGAAAACCGTCAGCATCAGAGTAAAATCAGCAAAGTGGAACTTGCTGGAATATATGTGCTAGTATTGCCGGTACGGCTAGAAAGGCTTCAGATACCATCTCTTCAATCAAGGTGCGGTATCGTTAATATCAAGTAACTCTCAAAGGCGACACAACTCCCTGCATTTCTTGTTATTCTTATAGGATTCATGTGGGCAGGCCACTACAAATCCTATTCCCATGTTTACAAAATCCTACTAATCAAAGAGGCCCAAGAGTTCAAAGTGTCCATCACAACCGATCGTATAGACCTCTACAATCGCAAATGTCCCTGCTCATCTTCACTACAAGGAACATATTGTACTACTATCATATTCCTCCGCTCCAAAATATAAGTCTTGGTAGATATTTCCACTATGGATCACATACATATGTATCCAGATACATTTTAGAGTGTAGATTCACTCATTTTGCTCCATATGTAGTCCATGGTGGAATCTATACAAAGACTTGTATTTAGGAACGGAGAGAGTACTTATTAAAGAAGAACGTAAGAGGAACATGCTAAAGAAGAGCAAGCAGATTTTGGATAATAAAATGTTCGTTGTGTAGTGCCCACACATGATGAACCAGAGCGCATCAAGAAAGCAACTCCCTGCTGTCTCTCTATATGTGGTGCATGTGCTTTTCGAAAGTAAAGTAGGAACATTAGCTGAACAATTAAATGTTTTTTATTGTAGCAATATCAGCATCATATCAGATTCGTACTTGAGCAACAAGTTTGGAATTATGAGTGGCACATTGTTTAGCTTGATGAATTCAGGAGCAGTCCTAAGTAGGTAGGATGATGGTACTCAATATAAAAGCATGTATGCATGCAAGTCGCGTGACTTTTTTCATTTGGGTCAGTCGACCATTTCAGGCGGTTGGATGAAGATCCTACGTCTCCTAACCCTTCTTCTTCCTCGTCTCTGATTCTTCCCATACAAAACACCGCACGGGCCGCCGGCGGACCACCGGCCCCCACCGCCTGTGTTCCTCCGCCACCCCCACCCCCACCCCCATCCCCACCCGAGCCCCTTCATTCACAGTGGCAAACTCCGGCGAGCTTTGAAAAATCAACTGGCCCAATTTTGAAATTTAGTCTACTGTGATTTAACTAGTGTGGAATATAAAAGGGGAAAGCCATAAGCATTGGGAGTATAGTGTTGAGCGTGCCATGGTGGATCTGAAGGTGCAAACCGGACAAAGGCAACTTCACAACCAAGACAAGAAATCAGAATAAAGCAAAGGGCGATCTATTTTCTTGCTGCGATAAATAAGTTGAGCAGATATTTAAAGAGTACCGCCTGCGCGGGCGCCATGTAATGATTCGCTGAGAATTTGACGGTGCTGCGGTAGTGATGGCTGTCGGCGGCGTGGAAGCAGATCTAGGAGGGTAGACGGTGACGGGGGCGGTGGACGAGACGGTCGAGAGAGCGGTATCGACAAGGTGGACAACGGCGGGATGAAGCGAGAGGACAGGATGCAAGGATCCCGTCCAAGCCGTGGATGAGAGAGGTCGATCTCTTGTAATGGACGGCAGCGTGTGGTATCAACTCCGCATGGTGGAGGAGGACGGTGGATGGGGTGGCGGACGGCGGACGGAGGAGGGTGGGGTGGAGAGGGTGTTTTGGCGCCCACGGAGTATGAATGGGGAAAAGGGAGGTAGAGAGGAAGGGGAACCATGTATTCAGGGCGCTTGTCTCAAATGCGAGGAAATTTACAAACTTAGCCCACGCTTCAAATTTCTACTACATCACAAAGAACATTAGTCGGTTGGGGATAGGACGGTAATCTTGCATACACCAATATTTGCCGACGAGAGTTTGTTTTTGGCGCCCACCGTATGAATATGAATCGGGAGGAGTCGATTTCGCCGAGGACACACTGTGTTTGGCGCCCACCGTATGAATCTGGGTGAGAGGCGGTTACGCCACGCTTTGGGTGAAATTACAAACCTACCCCTATCGAAACCTATAGAAATCCAGCAGATAGGCTTTATGTGGCAGGGATAGGCAGAGTGATTTCCATCTCGCAGATTTTGGTTTCGGTTATTCTCGCGACTTTCCCCGCTTCGCTCAAATTTTGCAGAGTGCACGCTTACCATGCCAACTCAATTCAATCCCGCTTGTATTCTATTTTTTTTCAAGGGATCCATTTTCAATTGGAATTACATTCTATATACATCATTTTTTATATATACTTTCAAAAGCACAACACCATTTATACATAAATATGGTTTACAAATGGCATGATCTCAGATTCATAAGGTTGTATCCATCAATTTGGATTTTCAAATATTTGAAACCACTTTATGTTGAAATCCAATGTATGCATTCCTCGCTAACTATCTCCAATTAATGTGTGTTTCATGCGGGTTTTTACTTCTCAAACATGTATAATGTGTTTCACACACGCAACATATAGTGTAATCCCGCTTAGACATTAATTGCATATAAACCATGCATTGTTTGTAATTGAAGAATCTATGGATCACCAATATTGATAAACTATATAACATTACACGTGTGCCCAAATTCAAATGAATATGCATGTTTGATACACCAATTTGCTATGATATTATCGATGTCGTGATCTCCAGTTTAAATATTTGAATCCCTTTAATCCAGATATTCGCCTCATATAGCTATCACTCATGCTTATATAGGACTATCTCTCGACCTATACGCGTGCTCATCGTCTCTCGTATCTCTCGCTACCTGTATGTCGACAATGATCTTTTATCTTCATAACACACCGACGGTACTCTCTCCCTCGACCTTCATCACTCTATCTCTCTCTAAGTATATCTCGCCCCTGCTATGTGTCTCTAACTATGATTCTCCATGTGGAATCTCTTTCTCTCACACAAACACAAAACTTTGTCTCCCGGGGTCTCATTTCTCTCTACTATTCCCATGTGTGCCACTAGCACACCCCTCATACAGAGATGTCTTTCGCTCCTTAGATATGAGAACCTCCGACTCTTCCTCTTCAATATCTCTTTCTCACACACAAACACACACTCTGTCTCCCAGGGTCTCATATTTCTCCATTGTTCTCTTGTATGTCTCTCACACACACCCTCTCTCCCTAGATATATCTTACGTTCCCTCATATGTCTCTCTAGCTATCACTCTCATTGTGAAATATCTTTCTCTCTCGCAGACACAAAACTCCGTCTCTCTGGATCTCATTTCTCTCTGATATCTGTTTGTATGTGACTCACATGCACCCTCTCTCTATCTCTCTCACTCCCACACACATAACCCAGCCTTCTGATCCACTCGACTCCTATCTCTAATGTACACTAGCTAGCATCTTTATCTTTCTATTTATCTGCTTTCTCCATCAACCTTCTTTCTCCCTCACTCTTGATTCCTATCACGCACACTACATATGTTTCTCTCTACATGCAGTCAAGTGCCCTCTCACACACATATATAACTTCACCCTTTGAACCACCCGACGGTCATCTCCAACACCCAAACTAGCGGATGTCCCTCTAGCTAGCATCTCCATCTCTATATCTATCTGTAGTTTCTCCACAACATTTCTTTCTCACACGGAGTCTTGCTTCCTATCACCCACACTATATATGTCTCTCCATACATATGCATTTATAGGTTGGTCTCTTTGCACAATCGCTATGCCTCACTCCTCTCGCCGCCATAGATGCATGCTCCAGCCCACGCCACTATCTCTTAAAGACAAAACACATGCTCAATTGTCGGGCCTTCTTCCCTGCATTCTCACATGCATGCATATTGTCATACCGATCCGCTCTCCCATGTCGCTGATCTTATGACTTATGTCTTCTTTCTTTATCTCGATCATGCACACACACACACACACACATCCCACGATACATGTATACCTCTCACACATGCACGCTCAAGGTCTCTATGTCTCCATACGTAGTTAATTACCCTCAATCCTAACTCCACATCAAATCGTTCTCCTCTTTGTGCACATAACTTCCACCGGATGGGTAAAACACACACTCACACTTAACAATCTCCTTCTAGCTACCCCCCCCGCCTCTCACTCTTCCCCTATATCCTCAAACCAATAAGACCATCCCTTTGTTTAATTCCCTACATGCACCATCGATATATAGTAGTCTTCCTCGGTGTCTCTCAAACAAACACGCTCTCTCGATGTCGACTCCTCTCACGCCACACACACCTTATCTTCCCTCTCTCACGGGCATTTTCTCTCTCGCACCCCATCATTGGTGGCCTCTGCCATACACATCACCTCTCTATGATGAAGCCATGCACACTTAAATTACATCCACCATAGAGGACCCCACACACACACACACACACACACACACACACACACACACCCCCACACACACACACACTAAGACTCCATCTCTCTCTCTCTCACACACACACACACACACGCACACCCCCCCACACACACACACACTAAGACGCCATCTCTCTCTCTCTCTCTCTCTCTCTCTCTCTCTCTCACACACACACACAAACTAAGACTCCATCTCTCTCTCTCTCTCTCTCTCTCACACACACACACACACACACACACACACACTAAGACTCCATCTCACACACACATGCTCTAGGCGGAGCATTTGTTCCTACCACCCTTCATCCAACCTTACCCATATGATAAACAATCACCTTTATTTACTTGCATAACATGGACAAATTCCACTTTACTTTAGTAGTCAGCAAACTTATCATCTGCACTTTATAAAAATGATTTGGCGGTGATGGTGTGCCTGCCATCTTGTAATATAGACCGTATGATCTATATCTGAGGATAGAAAGCAAACTATGATAATTTTACAAAAAGATACCCGCACCTCTCTCCACATCATTACCTCCCGCAACCTCATTGCTCAGCAATTAAAAAAGGAATAAGTCTCGAACAATCTAGCATGCATGGTGGCCACCTGCCGCCGCCGCCTGCCCATCCCCATGCCTCCGCCCATTCCACCACCGGTCACCACCATGCTCCACCTCCTCGCCTTATCTCTCATCTTTCATTTTTTCGATGACATTCTCGAGATACCAGTTTTCCGATAAAATTCTCTAGATATCATTAGTTTTACACATGGGATTACTCCTGCATGGGTTTATCATAACAGGTGTTTTGTAAAAAATGCATATTGATGTTCCGCAATGCACGAGAATCTTGCTTGTAATTATATAACGCAAATCACGAGCAGGAAGTGACATTTTTTGACACAACCACGCTAACATGGCCACGTAAATCACTAGCTAAAGTAAATACCATTATACTTATATCCCGATGCAAAAGGTTGAGTACATGTCCAAGAGTAGAGTCGCATACACGCACTGCCTCTCGTAATCTCTCTCACACACACACCAGTTACGTGGCGCCCACTTAAGCAGAACACGTATGTTACAGTTTGTGCACCCGCGGGTACACGTGATGCTCCACATTTATTTAAGCCGGAAGGCGAACCCAAATAGTAGCTGCATTCATTCCCCTCCCGCCGCCTCTTCTCTCCTCGCCGTCGCCCGGTAGCTATGGGCCGGCCAAGGTAACAACATACGCCATACTCCACCGAGCGGCGCTTTAATATGGAAATTTTAGTGGTCATGCATGCATCTTTTGTGCTAGCACTCCTATATAAGGGTTGACTAGTCGCTTCCATGGACGCAGCGCGGCGGTGGAAGAGGAAGGAGAAGGAAGCGGCTGTGGAGTAACGTTTTTACCACAATTTCTTAGGAAACTATGTGCAATAATTGAGTAGTTTTGCAAACTACCAGTACTACACCTGAGACGGTTCAAAACCTATACTCCCTTGCCAGCGCACGCTTCCCACGTGAAACGGTCAGCGTCGCTCGAGCGCCGATGCCGCATTAATGCCCGGCCAGAGCGGAGGCGACCTCTCACCGGCGCCGCTTTGAAGTGGCGCGACGGCCGAGAGAGCGCCGCCTCGATGCACGCGATCGCTCAGCCGAGATCGCCATAGGCCCTGTTTGGATCCATGGGTTAGAGTTAGTTTGAGCTAGTTGGGGCTCAAATAGCCCTAAAGTATCCAAGCATGAGGGTTTAAATTGGAGCAAGTTGCACCGAACCCACCAAAAAACTATCCCACCCAAGAGGTGCTAATCGGAGATAGTTCTCATTGGGACCACTGAAAATCACTTTTCTCTCTCCATGAAGTGCATTTATTGTCAATCTAACCTGTCACCCAAACACCTCTTTGGCTACAGTTAGTTCAGGGTTAGTTATGAGTTAGTCTAACCTCTAGCTAGGTTAGAGTATCAAACAGGAGCAGTATAGGACATGCAAGTTGCTCAAAGCATACAGGCAAATTCCTACGTGAAAGGATATTTTCTTTTTGAAAAGGGAACGTGAAAGGAATTTTTTTTAGAATGCTCTTGGCATGTCACTAACATGTGATAGTTAACCGACCTCAATAGACGGCAGAAACGCCAGCCCGCCGCACTTTGTTAGAGACGAGGAGGGAGAAGTGATACAGGCTGCTGGATTACTAGAGATAGGTGTCGCACGGAAGCCAAGAAATATGGTGATAGCGTGGGTTAGCCATGTACTAGTATGATATAACTACACCGGGCTGCCGTGTTTCGTACTCTTCCAAATTTCACTGTGGAGATGATTGGTTAATTTTATATCGCTGAATAATATTAAATATTATGAGTGTAGACGCCCACCACGAGGTTCCTTGCTCCTTCTCGGTCGTCCGAATCTATGTTCTTCCACTCTATTTTTTTACGTGAGCTTTGTTCATCCTTTTGCCAACACGCGAGACATCTAGCATCAAGGTGCACGTGTTATGCAAGGATCGCTCCATCTATATGAAGAACACGTGGACTGGAACTACGAGATGGACATGTACCTAGGAGTGGACGTATTTAACCTGAGTAATGTAGCGCAGAAGTGAAGTAGAAAGGCACAAATGGTATGAACATGCGTGGCATATAGGGTGTGTTTGGTTGCGCTCTCGCCTCAAAGATAGTTGTTCCATCTTCATGCATGCTCAACTCAACACCCTCTTCATGCATGCTCTCTTCATGCATGCTTCTAGTGTATTTGTGCTAAACTAGTGTGGACTCATGCACCCTCCATACACTCTACCAAACACCCAAAAGTAGGTCGAGAAGGAACTCTTGGGCGGCATTTGTCTCTTACTACGTACTACCACTAATGTTGTACGTGCAATGCACGGTGATGTTATGGAGTACGTGCCAAGTACTCTACTACTACTATATTAGTTGGAGGCACATATTAAATTTTATATTTGTTTACGTGTATGCCCCGAGACCTTCCAACTAGACATGTCTTTCTCTCCGTGTCGCACTTTGTATCGCTCATACCACTAAGTACTACTACGCAGGGTCTCCACCCGTAAGTGGAAGAAGTGGAGACGCCTACCACGCTGTTTTTTTACGCTGGGCTCTACCACGCTGTTCATGTCCCACTCTTTCACGACGTGGGGACATCCAAAGACATGTCGTGTTTGGCACCCTTCGTCGTAAGAGTTGAAACGCTAGCATTCATCGTAAATAAAAATAATTATAAATCGGCGGTGATACTATTTTTTTGTGAACCAATCAATAGTGATACTATACCACGCGTTTCCTTGCTCCTCGATATCGGAAAGAATACTTCCGCTCGCCAACATGTGGGACGTCGACCATCATGGTCCACTTGCCATGCATGCAGAACTCCAAGGAGAGTCACCCAGTGTCGTCGCCCAGAGAACAATGACTAATGAGCCGTCAAATCACAGGCCCACTTCCCACTTTGAAGTTGCTCGGACAAAGGAACCATCATGACTTCGTTGAATTCCGCTTCTTGAAGAAAACTACTGTACCAGCAGTACTGCTAGCTATAGTAGTTACTCCAACAGAGGCCTCCTTTCGTTCATAGGATAGGAATATGAAAATCATAGGAAGTGAGATGACATGCATCTCAATTCCTATAGAGAAAGAGATGACATTTGATGGTTAGGATAGGAATTTTTCCGTTTAGTCTAGGCTAATGTACTGGTAATTTGCTCTAAAAACTACAGTAGTAACTAGTAGTGTTGGTACATGCTCGTACTCAGACCCAGACACACACACTAACTACTAGTACTACTACTTCTCACATGCTAGCCAGACGCCGTTGATCTCCTTCCCGGCTTTGTCGGCGACACCCCACCGTGCTTGGATCTCCGCCAACCTCTCCGCAGCAACGCGTGCGTCCTTTTCTTTCTTGCGGCGGCGGGCCTCTCTTTTCTTGAGTGCTTTCTGACTTTTCCGCTCTCTCTGTGCGGATTTGGCCGCCTCTTGCTCTACCGCCCATTCGGCCTTGGCATCTTCAAATTCCTCCCACATAGTTGTGAGGTCGCGAGCGGCGATGAACTCACACGGCGGATGCCATCGCTTCCCTACCATTTTGTGTGCGGTCGCGGGCGGCGAGGAACTCGGCGTGGGGGATGCCATCGCTGCCTTACCGGTTAGTGTGCGGCGCGGTGGCATGAACGACGCTGGTGAGAGCTCTGGGTGGAGTGGCCGACAACCGTATAGTGCATTGGTTTGTCAAGAGCTCAAGGACGTAAGACGGCAAATTTGGATTCCCCTTCAATCCAGGTCATTTATTACCGAGTAAAATGCATTGGCGGTCATCGAACTTTTCTTGATAGCTCACTTTGATCATTGTATACGAGATATGGTGATTATACGGTCACTGGCTCAGCGTATAGCTTCAAATTTGTCTGGTTGACCAACGCATGCACCTCATCAGCTCGTGTACTTTATCTATCTACGCGGGCCTACCTGTCAATGGAGAAAGAATACTGTAAAAACCAAAATTATGCGTATGTGGGGAATCAAACCACGGACTCGTCGCTGCAACGCACCCTCTTCAGCCAAATGAAAATGAAATACTTCACGTCAGACACTCACGCTCACGCTATCAAAGCATGCTAATGCATGCACGTCGCCCTCTAAATCAAAGTTCTGCTCATGGCGCAACGCAAACGGCGAGCCCATCACCTGCGCGCCCCGGCGGTGCCTGACATTACTGTTTAGACATTTGATGGAGGCCTACGCGGACGCCGAGCATGTATTCACCTGGCTCAACACAAACGGTCATACTCGATCCGCCTTGCTCATGTATATCGTCCATCACAACGACAATCTATAAAACAGCCTAAGCTAGAGAGGGTGCTATGGTAGTATATATGGTACAGATTATGTACTATTGTGAGCGACCGATCTTAGTGCCACTGCACACCGAAACCCCTTCCATCTCTAGCGCGCGCTTCCCGCCTGAAACGGTCACCGTCTCTCCAGAATGTCAATGCCGCATTCACCGGACTTAACTGCAAGTGCAATTGGTGTGTCACTAACATGCGGGCCAGATGCCCGTTGGGCCCACATGTCAGTAACCCAAACACATCTGTAGTTAAGTCAATGAAGCAGCGTCCGCATTCATGCCCGATGAACCTACTCCGGCGCTAGTTGTCCATCTGTCTGCCGCGGCTCATTGCCATTCGCCCGCTATATTAACTTGAGCCCCAGCTCCCAGCCATAGGCAAAGACCCACACTTATTCTCCTCCGTCCTTCCTTCGCCACTTCAACCATGGTCACCACTTCAACCATGGCCTCATCGGCACTCCGCCCGCCGGCGCTTCCAAAGCTCTTCGACGATCGTCGCAGGAGCAAAAAGGAGATCGCCGCCCTCCGCCGCCTCCGCCGCCATGACCATGAAGCCGGCGCGCGTGCGTGGGCGCAGCCGGTAGCAAGGAAGAGTAGTACACGGTAAGTCACCGCCGCTCTGGTCCCCGGAAGGCCACCGCTACTCCACTCGGTCGACGCCAATCTTGGTGGGGTAAACATCAGCGGCCGATTAGCCGCTTGACAGCGATGTGGAGGCGGAAATCTTCATAACCTTGTGCTCTGGAGGAGTAGGTTATCGAGGCGGATGAGGAGGAGGCAAAGGCAATGGCCGGCTTTCTCGGGTTCATGGCAGGACATGGTGGTCGGGCGCCAGCGATCGTTTAGATTAGGTTTACAGTAGGTTTTAGTACGGTTTGTGCGAAATACGTAATGAATTTCGTCCAGTTTGTAGGAAAAGTTTTCGAAATGTAATGAATTTCATCCGGTTAATTTTAAATTTGCTTTGTTTGCATGAATTTCGTCCGGTTAGTTCATATAGTTGTCGAAAGGTATGCGGGCAACATCAGATGGCATCCATCAGTGTCCTCGGACAGATGCCGGTGTAAATTTGTGGGCCAGCGCTGGAGATGCCCTAACTATCATGCTATAATCGCTAACAATCCTCCATTATTTGGTAGGGAACAGTTATCCCTCAATCAAAATCAGATCTGCGGTGTTTCACACTCCTCCCGCGTAAGAGTGTAAACTCTTGCTTACATAAAAATGGAGCAAGTGGACGGCACTGTAGCACGTCATATCACTTGAACTAGCCCGCCTAACAAGCGGGAAGCACCGCCCTCGTCATTTTGTTCTGGATTTCTATCGATCGATCGCGTGAAAATGTTACGCTTCGCAAGTTCTAAAGGAAAAGGCAGCACACTTACGACTCGTACGCGTCACAACCCCGACAGTCCGGCTCGCACGCCGCTCACCAAAGGGGACACACGCTGTCTTGCAATTTCACTGGCATGTGGGACCGTAATTGAATAAACCATCGATAGCGAAATCTAATCGCTCAAGGGGCGCGGCCGAGAAGAGAGAAACGGGAGGGAGAAGAGATCGCCTGCCCGCGCAGATGGACTCCAAGAAATATATGGTGATAATGTGAGGTGGGCCATGCTGAGTCCGGACCGCCTCGAGCCCGCCTCACCGCCTGCCCTCAAGACGCCAGCTACCCGCCGCATGCATGCATAGCAAGTAGTACTCCTTATGTGGAGGAGAGAGAGCATTGACAAAGTCAAGGAGTGGGCTCTGCAAGAGCCCGCCTCTACATGTGCTCCTAGGTATAAAAAATAATTCTAAAAAGGCATAAAAACAATTGTGTCTTAAAAAAAGAAAGGTAAAAAACATTTGAGAGGAAATTGATAGAGAGAAAGTGAGAAAAAGCTGTAACCTGGGCATTACATGAGGAAGGAGGGAGTGGTGCACATGCCAAGTTCACTGGGCTGCCATGTTTCACACTCCTCTGTCGTAACAGTGGAGACAATAGCTTTCATCAAAAATAAACAATGAATACTCGTTGCTCGTCCTCTATATCGGAAACAATACTTTCATTCACCGACATGTGGGACGTCGACCATCCTGGTCCACCTGCCATGCACAAAATTATCCTGGTCTACCCCGGTCGTATCGCAGGCCCAACCTTTCCCACTGTAAGTTGTTCGGACAAAGGAACCATCATGAGTTTCATTGAATTCTTCTTCTTCAAGGAAACTTACTGTACCCGCAATACTTCTACCACACGCGAAGACTGGACGGCACTGTACCACGTCATATCACTGAAACCCACTAGGCCAAACTAGCCCGCCTAGGTCATCTATTTTGGAACAGAGGGAGTACGTCTTTGCACTGCTATGATTTTGTGTTGCACGTTCTCTGTACTTTTGCTACGATTTTCCTACCCTATGAACCAAATGAGGCCTGAATGTATGTCGACTATTGTCTGATCGATCGCTAAGCCTACAATTTTAGGAGCTAGGGCTATTGGTCGATCGACGAGGGATAAGTATAAGCGTACCACAAGCTCATCAGCCCCAACGTTTCTCTTCGGTGAGTGTTTTGTAAGTACTATAGCTCGCACAGTAGCTAGCCTACTAACACCAAGAATCATCAAACAATCCCTGCTGATATGATAAACAGTTCAAACTTACATCTAAGCATGCCATATATTACATCAAAAGCTGGTGAGGATACATCTGTTTCCATAACTCGGAGAGGGTTCGCATGATTCACTATCAAACAAAAGTAGCAAGATCCGCCCACATAAGACAGTGCACTATCCCTAAGATGGTTTGATAACACGCATCGTTCTGGTAATTAAACACAGGGCAATGCAAACTACCCTGAAGGATTAGCGCAACCAACTATTTCTTGACATCGATCACTGGGGAAAAGACCACAGCACGGACAGCGGCATGGGAATCGATTTCTGGGGTGATGTCCACAGGACTGACCGCGACATCGGAATCGTTCTCTGGGGCGATGTCCACAGGATGGACAGCGGCATCGGAATCGATCTCCGGGGCGATGCCAACATGATGGGCCACGACATCGGAATCATCAAGGACGTCCACCGGCACCTGCGCAACCCTAACATATTACCAAGCACATTGCAAATAATAAAAGCCCACAACTATGGTAATAAGCCATTATTTTTTACCTTGTGCAGCTCACCGGGGGATCTCATCCCTTCGGGGTCCATCTCCTCGTCCTCGATGGGGGCCATCACCTTGCCAGGGGAATACTGCTTCTCAACGGCGACTATCAACTCAAACTCGGTCTTGAGCCTCACATAGGTGGCAATCCGAGTTCCTGGGGTAGGCACGGTGGGGCCCTTGCTGTTCTTCCAACTTTCTTTGAGGAGTTCGTCCGCCAACGTCCTCAACTCTTTGGCGAGTGCTTGTTTCTTGGAGTTCTTCGTCTCCATGGGTTGGCCCGCCAACATGGTCAACTCGTGGTCGGTGCTCGCTTCGGGAGATCGCTGTCTCCAGTGGGTTGTCCGCCGACAACTCTTTGCCTAGTGCTCCAGGATCCATCAATGAACTGACAAACAAAAAGCAATCGAAAGGAAACCACAATCGCAATGAAAACGGGAAAAGAATAGTATGTGAGAATCGGTTGGTGCTTCGCCAAAAGAAGATTCTTGGAATGAAAATATAGCAGCATAACTGATTCTCCCACCTTTCCTTCGTCGGTACAGAAGAAAAATGGTGGAAGTGAGTAGCGTGGAGTGAGGTTTTCTTCAAGAAAGGGAAGAAAGGGCTTGAACGAGCGTTCCAGTGAAATGATGGTTGCTTCGTCCAGTCCAACTTGTAGGCCACCTTACCACTGCTGGTAAAGGTGTGGGTTTTGTGATATGACGGGTCATGACGGCCACACCGGGGTGACAGGTGAGTCTCAACTTTAGCATCTCGCTGTGATTTGGTGGATGGCACACGGGCCCGGATGCTTTGAAATGTCCCGCATGTAGATAGAGCGGCTAGTCATATAGGAGTGCTCAATATTGTGCACCGCGACCAAGGCGGAGAGGAAAACGAGAGAACTATATAACTAATGCATGAGTTTAAGAAGGGTAGTTTTGTAAAGTACGAGATACATTCCTCCAATCGCAAAATGCCTTGGTTCATGAGATTTGAGATTTGAGCCCTATAAACCGAAAGGGAGGGAGTACTGCACACGGTGTAGTCTAGTCACTTGTTGAAATCTCTAGAAAGGCAAATACTCCTTTCCGGTTTACAGGGCTATACTACTCCCTCCGTCTAGGTGCGTAAGTCATCTTACGAAAACCAAATAGTCCCAAAACTCTTAGGCGCGGTGCATTAACTTCTACCTTGTTTCTTGTTTCTTGACATATCAACCAATAAGAGATGAGAGGTGTGCATGATTTTAATGACTTGTAATGGCTAGTTCCTTGCATGCAATGCTATTAATTAGCAAATAAACATTGGTGACCCCGGGAGGAGACGGTGCTAAGCACGTGGACCTATGCAGAATGAGTATCAACCAATGGATAATGGTGTTTAATTGTTAAACAATAGCAATTTTGTCTCATGCAAGAGCCTGGCTAGTACTCCAAGGAACCGCACCACACGAGCGTTCGCAACTGCCACGTTCAGGTTGAGCTTGGCTCTTCGCCTCTTCGAGAAGACAAACAATGATGTTACTCCTACTTCTACAATATCGAATCCATCGCTGCATGTCCGCCCACCTCGTAAGGGAGGGATAGCGTGTAGCGAAGTTTACTTATCGCTCCCGCTTTTGTTTATGACAGAGGGCCCAACAGTGGTTGGCCCTCCCGTCATGCAGCCAAAGGCAGGTGCAGTTAAGGCATCTGAGCTCAGTCCATGAGGGAGAGGGCGTTGTAGTAATCAAATTTCTCGGTCTTGTACGAGTTGACGCGACACATCAAAGCACTGCACTCGATATAAGTCTTTTTACACATTTCAAATGGGCTACTTCGTATGTAGGAGTAGACATATTCTGCTTCATATGTAGTCACTTGTTGCTATCTCTAAAAAGACTTATATTTGGAAACTGAGGGAATACAACGCATGCATGCATGCCGTGACTTTCCTTTTGATACTTGCATGTGTTGATTTGATGCACCTTGCCAAATTTTAACTATAAATTTAACTAACCAAATTTTCATGCATGTCACAAAAAATTACGGGGCTGTTTGGATTGTGACTATGTTTGTCTTATGTTGCCACATTATTTTTCCCACACTTGCCACACTTGCCTAACCTGAGTTGCTCAAATTGTTAGACACACTTTGGCTTGCCTAAGGGAATCTTGCCACAATTTTTGTGTCTATGACATGTGGGGTTCACTGCTAATAAAAAAAATTCTTGTCTTAGGTGTGGCTAATAAAAAAGACTTATATTTAGGAACGGAGGGAGTAGAAAATATAAATAATAATGCATGTTGGGGCACCCACGTTTCCGCTAATTTTAGCCATGGGCTTGTTCACAATTTTTACGAGGGGGTGATTGTTCATTTAATGGAGGGACTTGTAGTACCAGACTTGAACGATACAAAGTGCGACCTGGCACACCGTAACACCACTTGGAACAAGCGGGTAGATATCTCAAAAAACAATCAACAACTAAAAAAACCACGGACTGGCATGTAGTAGTACACAATTTTAAACGATTTTTTTGATGGAGTGAAAAAGGAAAACTACCCCACTACGTATATATAGGCCGGAGCCTCCGCGCTTGCTTGCTAGGGTTGCTCTATTCACACACTCTCATCCTCTCCAGATCTAAACAATATAGGGGTAGTAACACCGCCTTTCTCCTTCAAAAACACTGGCTTTCTATCATCACCGTTGGTTACAGATCCGACGATCCCCTCCGCCGGTGAAGGGAGGAGGGGCAGCGCTAGGCCGTCGTCAACAGCGAGGAGGAGACCCACCGCCGCCGCACTGCTATCTCGGCCGAGTGCCGCGCTGGAGGTCCTCCGATCCTTCGTTGCTGCTCAGGGCGGATCCGGCCTCCCGCCGCCCACCTATCAACATCCCGATGACCTTCAGGTATATCTTCGTTCAAAACCACCTTAGCTCTACTTCCCCAGCTTGCTACGTCGCTGCATGTGCATCATTTTCTACCACTCAGCCCTCTCGATCGGATGGTCCAACATCACATTTTTTTTCTTCTATTGTTAGAGGTAAAGCTACTTTATGGAGTCGAATCTTGTACTCCCTCCGTCCGAAAATACTTTTCATTGAAATGGATGTATCTAGATGTATTTTAGTTCTAGACACATCCATTTTGATGATAAGTAATTCCGGACGGAGGGAGTACTTGGTTCAAACAAGAAATAAAGTGGGGGTGGGGGAATTTAGTATGTACATCGGACTTGGTACAAACAGGAAGGAAAGGGGTGAAAGTAGTACAAAGCTAGTCATCCAACCGGTCTCTTGGTCGAAAAGGGAAATATAGGGGTAACGCTGTACACAATGGTATGACCAGGACTAGATTTGCTATCCACACATAGGAGTAGGTGGCTAGAGTGAACAAAAATGGGACCAACCCAGATATGTTTCTTGGATGTTTGTTTCTCGGGGCAACAAACTATGAATCACCTCTTTATGCCCCTGTTTACGTACATGGTGCTAGACTGCTGGTGCACCCACTGTCCCATGCCCTTATACCAAATATTTAGGCTCCGTTCAGAATAAAGGGGCAGAAAACATAGGTCTTGATGAAAATAGAGGAATAGGAAAGGAATGTAGGTATAAAACTATGGAACAGCGAACCGGACGAAACTCTCAAGAGAATGTGTTCGGATGGACTACGAATGTACAGATTTGTTTTTTTAGAGTAGCATGCTTGGCAGTATGAGATGCTATTTGTTTATTCAGCTGCACAACGACTACTCTTGTCCTCACCTTACGTACCACACATAGGTTGATTTTTTTATTCCGGCAACACAACACAGCAACATGTCTAACGCATGGCAGCGAAGGCCGCCTCGGCTTCCACCCAAAAATGAGCAGCGTGGATGTTTCTAATCCTATGGAATCAAGACTACCGCACCAGCTTTCCTATGAAACACTATTCACCTTTCCCGTGTTCGAGCGGTTGAAGGAAAGAATACCGTGGAATTGTGTTCCTCGAAAATCCTGCACCAAACACAGGAGCCTAACGCAGCCTTAGCTGTTCTTAGTCTAATGTCCCTGGTAAAATGAAGCCATGCCACTGTTATAAGCCATGACAAGTTTAGCCAAATGTTTTTCCTGTAATGTTTGAGACTCGACTATTTCCTCTGTGCCTTTTTGTGCAAACAGGATATCCAATTCACCTGGTTGTTTGTTGTGACCTTTTATGCATTGCACAAAACTCTTCTTAAAAGAAGTGACTTTTGTGCTGTTTAACTGGAATGTCAGAATGGAACAGTTGGTTCATTTTGGTGGAACTGCACAAAGGGATATCTGTGTTCCAATCCTCATCATCCATATTGGCGCCATAACCTTCCTTTAGGTAAGAATGATATTTAATGCATGTGTTCATCTCTATTTTCTGACTGCCATGAGAAAATAATGTTGTTTTTTACTAGTACACTTGTACTCCCTCACTGACAAAACCAATTCTGAACTAGAAGGCCAATCATGTACTTGGTTTCACCAACTGGTGAGGAGAAAGAGAAATAGAGCATGAAGAGGAGGAAGAAGAAGAATAAATAGTGCCAAGGCGATCTTGCTGAAGCCAGAGGCCTCAGTCGAGGCCATTCAGGGGCTCCGGCAACGACTACCTTACATGTGAGATGATCCTCCAGGGAGCCCTTCCACTTCTGATGTTTCACTTAATTAATTAGGTGTACTTAAGTACCACTAATTTATTACTGCCTAATTTTCCTGTTGGAGTTAAACAAATCTTTAGTAGGACCCTATGCTGAATCATGTACATGTGTATGTTTGTCTATGGAGGTGAATCATGTGGTGGAGCAGGGAGGGAATATTATTAGTGTCATGACATAATAGTGCTATTGTTTAGCATGTCAATTTATTTCCATTGGTTCAATGAGGCAATGTTTTGCGTATTGTCCATCATGAATTTGATGCTACTGTTTGAGTAGTATGCTAATGTCTTCCTATCCTTTCTCACTAAGATAATGAAGGTTTCACCTTGTTCCTACTTGTGCAAGCAGGGATCATGTTGTGCCAATCATACATTTTAGTGGAACTACACAAGACAATACAATGAACTGTATCCCAGCCAGTGCTTTAACTCTGCTGGAAGTTCTTGATAATCTTTCGATATAATCTCAGCACTGGTAAACAAGAGTGATTTCAACCATACATTTGAAGTGCACAAAAATATATACTATTGTGTGATTCCAGTGAGTGCTTTATTATCTCTTATGGGACTACATGAATAAGCTTTTTTTCTCAGGTTGGTACGGGCCTAAGGCCTTCATCCATATTAGTTTGTTGTCATCTCTATTTGTATCGTGCTACTGTCATGACAAACTCCTTTATCTTTGCACGTTAAAGTTTTGCAACCTGTGATAAACGGCAATGCTTTGAGTGTTGAGTTGAGCTAATTGGCACTGATTAAATAAACTAATACCTCTCTTTAAGCAAGAGTACTATGTTGCTAACTGATACGTCCATTTTGCATCATGCTTCTATATCGATATTTATCGCATTATGGGTTGTTATTTCACGTTATGTCACAATACTTATGGATATTCTCTCCTATTTTACAAGGTTTACATGAACAGGGAGAATGCCGGCAGCTGGAACTCTGGGCTGGAAAAGGAGCAAATATTGAAGGCCCATTCTGCGCAACTCCAAAAGTCCTGAAACTCCACGGAATACCTGAAAATAAATAAAGAAAAATCTTCACCAAAGATGAAGGCCAGGGGGCTCACACCCTGCTCACAAGGGTGGGGGCGCGCCCTCCCCCCTGGGCGCGCCCCCCTACCTCGTGGGCCCCCTGGTGGCTCTCCTACGTCCATCTTCTCCTATATGAAGTCTTTCGATGAGAAAAAAATGAGAAGCAACCTTTCAGGACGAGACTCCGCCGCCACGAGGCGGAACCAATCTAGGGCTCCGGCAGAGTTGTTCTGCCGGGGACACTTCCCTCCGGGAAGGGTAAATCATCGTCATCATCATCACCAACACTCCTCTCATCGGGAGAGGGCAATCTCCATCAACATCTTCACCAGCACCATCTCATCTCCAAACCCTAGTTCATCTCTTGTAACCAATTCTTGTCTCCAAGTCCGGGATTGGTGCTAGTAGGTTGCTAGTAGTGTTGATTACTCCTTGTAGTTGATGCTAGTTGGTTTACTTGGTGGAAGATCATATGTTCAGATCCTTTATGCATATTATTACCCTCGATTATGAACATGAATATGCTTTGTGAGTAGTTACGTTTGTTCACGAGGACAAGGGAGAAGTCTTGCTATTAGTAGTCATGTGAATTTGGTATTCGTTCGATATTTTGATGAGATGTATGTTGTCTAACCTCTAGTGGTGTTATGTGAACGTCGACTACATAACACTTCACCATTACATGGGCCTAGAGGAAGGCATTGGGAAGTAATAAGTATATGATGGGTTGCTAGAGTGACAGAAGCTAAAACCTTAGTTTATGCGTTGCTTCGTAAGGGGCTGATTTGGATCCATATGTTTCATGCTATGGTTAGGTTTACCTTAATACTTTTGTTGTAGTTGCGGATGCTTGCAATAGAGGTTAATCATAAGTGGGACGTTTGTTCAAGTAAGAACAGCACCCAAGCACCGGTCCACCCACATATCAAATTATCAAAGTACCGAACACGAATCATATGAACGTGATGAAAACTAGCTTGATGATATTCCCATGTGTCCTCAGGAGTGCTTTTCCTATTATAAGAGTTTGTCCAGGCTTGTCCTTTGCTACAAAAAGGATTGGGCCACCTTGCTGCACTTTATTTACTCTTGTTACTTGTTGCTCGTTGCAATATACCTTATCACAAAACTATCTGTTACCATTTATTTCAGTACTTGCAGAGAATACCTTGCTGAAAACTACTTATCATTTCCTTCTGCTCCTCGTTGGGTTCGACACTCTTACTTATCAAAAGGACTACGATAGATCCCCTATACTTGTGGGTCATCAAGACTCTTTTCTGACGCTGTTGCCGGGGAGTGAAGCGCCTTTGGTAGGTGGAATTTGGTAAGGAAAAATTTATATAGTGTGCTGAAATTTTCTGTCACTTGTTACTATGGAAAGTAATTCTCTGAGGGGCTTGTTCGGGGTATCTTCACCCCGTCCAGTAGAGCAAAGAGTTTCTCCTCAACCTACTCAACCTATTGAACCTATTGAAAATGAAACTCCTTTTGAATTTCCTTCAAGTATGATGGAAAAACTGCTAGCTAATCCTTTTACAGGAGATGGAACAAAGCACCCTGACGAGCACTTAATTTATGTGGATGAAATTTGTGGATTATTTAAGCTTGCAGGTGTACCCGATGATGTTGTTAAGAAGAAGGCTTTTCCTTTATCTTTGAAGGAAGACGCATTGACATGGTATAGGCTATGTGATACAAGATCATGGAACTATAAAAGATTGAAATTGGAATTTCATCAAAAGTATTACCCTATGCATCTTGTTCATCGTGATCGCAATTATATATATATAATTTTTGGCCTCGCGAAGGAGAAAGCATCGCTCAAGCTTGGGGGAGGCTTAAATCAATGTTATATTCATGCCCCAATAATGAGCTCGCAAAAGATGTGATTATGCAAAGTTTTTATGCTCGACTTTCTGATAACAATCGCACCATGCTCGATACTTCTTGTGCTGGCTCTTTTATGATGAAGCCTATTGAATTTAGATGGAATTTATTGGATAGAATTAAACGCAACTCTGAAGATAGGGACCTCGACGAAGGTAAGGAGTTAGGTATGACACCTAAGTTTGATTGTGTTAAATCTTTTATGGATACCGATATTTTCTATAAGTTTAGCACTAAATATGGACTTGACTCTGAGATAGTAGCTTCTTTCTGTGAATCTTTTGCTACTTATGTTGATCTCCCTAAGGAGAAGTGGTTTAAATATCATCCTCCCATGGAAGTAAAAGTAGCTGCACCTATTAAAGTTGAAGAAAAGACTATCACTTATAATGATCCTATTGTTCCCACTTCCTATGTTGAGAAATCACCTTTCCCTGTTAGAATGAAGGATCATGATAAAGCTTCAACTGTTGTTTGTAAAAGAAATACTAGAACTTATACACCTCCTGAGCATGTCAAATTAGAACCTAATATTGCTATTGTTTAAGATCTCTTGTCTGATAATGTTGATGGGCATGTTATTCAATTCTGGGGTGAAACTGCCAGAATTGCTAAACCTTGTGATAGAGATAAACATAGACCTGTGGTAGGCGTGCCTGTTATTTCTGTTAAAATAGGAGATCATTGTTTTCATGGCTTATGTGATATGGGTGCTAGTGCTAGTGTTATACCTATTACCTTGTATGAAGAAATTAAGCATGAAATTGCACCCGCTGAAATAGAAGATATTGATGTTACAATTAAGTTGCCAATAGAGATACTATTTCGCCAGTGGGAAATGTTAGAGATGTTGAAGTCTTGTGTGGGAAAACCAAATATCCCGCTGATTTTCTTGTTCTTGGTTTTCCACAAGATAGCTTTTGTCCCATTATATTTGGTAGACCCTTCTTGAATACTTTTAATGCTACGATAGACTTCAAAAAGAATGTTGTTACTGTTGGCTTGGATGATATGGTTCATGAGTTTAATTTCTCTAAATTTAGTAAACAACATCGTGAGGAAGAATTGCCTAGTAAGGATGAAATTATTGGTCTTGCTTCTATTGCCGTGCCTCCTAGTGATCCTTTGGAACACTATTTGCTAGACCATGAAAATGAGATGTTCATGAATGAAAGAAGGGAAATAGATGAAGTATTATTTAAATAGGAACCTATTCTGCAACACAATTTGCCTGTTGAAATCCTAGGGGATCCTCCTCCACCCAAGGGTGATCCCGTGTTTGAGCTTAAATCGTTGCCTGATAATCTTAAATATGCTTATCTTGATGAAAAGAAAATATATCCTGTTATTATTAGTGCTAACCTTTCAAAGCATGAAGAAGAAAGATTATTGAAAACTCTGAAGAAGCACCATGCAGCTATTGGATATACTCTCGATGATCTTAAGGGCATTAGTCTCACTCTATGTCAACATAAAATAAATTTGGAAGCGGATACCAAACCAGTTCGTGATCCTCAACGACGTTTGAATCCTAAAATGAAAGAAGTTGTAAGAAAAGAAATACTCAAGCTCCTGGAGGCAGGTATAATTTATCCCGTTGCTGATAGTCAGTGGGTAAGTCTTGTCCATTGCGTCCCTAAGAAGGGAGGTATTACTATTGTCCCTAATGATAAAGATGAATTGATTCTGCAAAGAATTATTACAGGTTATAGGATGTTAATTGATTTCCGCAAATTAAATAAAGCTACTAAGAAAGATCATTACCCCTTACCTTTTATTGATCAAATGCTAGAAAGATTATGCAAACATACACATTATTGCTTTCTAGATGGTTATTCTGGTTTCTCTCAAATACATGTGTCGGCTAAAGATCAACCAAAGACTACTTTTACATGCCCTTTTGGTACTTTTGCTTATAGACGTATGCCTTTTGGTTTATGTAATGCACCTGCTACCTTTCAAAGATGCATGATGGCTATATTCTCTGACTTTTGTGAAAATATTTGTGAGGTTTTCATGGACGACTTTTCCGTCTATGGTTCCTCTTTTGACGATTGCTTGAGCAATATTGATCGAGTTTTGCAGAGATGTGAAGAAACTAATCTTGTCTTGAATTGGGAAAAGTGCCACTTTATGGTTAATGAAGGTATTGTCTTGGGGCACAAAGTTTCTGAAAGAGGTATTGAAGTTGATAAAGCCAAGGTTGATGCTATTTAAAAGATGCCATGTCCCAAGGACATCAAAGGTATAAGAAGTTTCCTTGGTCACACCGGGTTTTATATGAGGTTCATTAAGGACTTCTCAAACATTTCTCGGCCTCTGACTAATTTATTACAAAAAGATGTACAGTTGTCTTTGATGATGATTGTGTAGAAGCATTTGAAATACTTAAGAAAGCATTAGTATCTGCACCTGTTGTTCAGCCACCTGATTGGAATTTACCCTTTGAAATTATTTGTGATGCTAGTGATTATGCAGTAGGTGCTGTTCTAGGGCAAAGAGTTGATAAGAAATTGAATGTTATCCATTATGCTAGTAAGACTCTAGACAATGCTCAAAGAAATTATTCTACTACCGAAAAGGAACTTTTAGTAGTTGTATTTGCTTGTGATAAATTCAGACCTTATATTATTGATTCTAAAGTAACTATTCACACTGATCATGCTGCTATTAAATATCTCATGGAAAAGAAAGATGCTAAACCGAGACTTATTAGATGGGTTCTCTTGCTGCAAGAATTTGATTTGCATATTGTTGATAGAGAAGGAGCTGAGAACCCCGTTGCAGAAAACTTGTCTAGGTTAGAGAATGTTCTTGATGACCCACTACCTATTGATGATAGCTTTCCTGATGAACAATTAAATGTCATAAGCACTTCTCGTAGCACTCCATGGTATGCTGATTATGCTAATTGTATTGTTGCTAAATTTATACCACCTAGCTTCACATACCAACAAAAGAAAAAGTTCTTTTATGATCTGCGACATTACTTTTGGGATGAACCACATCTTTATAAAGAAGGAGTAGATGGTGTTAGTAGACGTTGTGTACTTGAGCATGAACAGGAACAGATCCTACGCAAGTGTCACTTCGAAGCTTATGGAGGACACCACGCTGGAGATAGAACTGCACATAAGGTATTGCAATCCGGTTTTTATTGTCCCACTCTCTTCAAAGATGCCCGTAAGTTTGTTTTGTCTTGTGATGAATGTCAAAGAATTGCTAATATTAGTAGACGTCAAGAAATGCCTATGAATTATTCACTTGTAATTGAACCATTTGATGTTTGGGGCTTTGATTATATGGGACCTTTTCCTGCCTCTAATGGATATACACACATTTTAGTTGCTGTTGATTACGTTACTAAGTGGGTATAAGCTATTCCAACTAGTAGTGCTGATCATAATACTTCTATTAAAATGCTTAAGGAATTTATTTTTCCGAGGTTTCGAGTCCCTAGATATGTAATGACTGATGGTGGTTCACATTTTATTCATGGTGCTTTCCGTAAAATGCTTGCTAAATATGACGTTAATCATATAATTGCATCTCCATATCACCCACAGTCTAGTGGTCAAGTAGAATTGAGTAATAGAGAGCTCAAATTAATTTTGCAAAAGACTGTTAATAGGTCTAGAAAGAATTGGTCAAAGAAATTTGATGATGCATTATGGGCCTATAGAACTACATATAAGAATCCTATGGGTATGTCTCCGTATAAAATGGTTTATGGAAAAGCATGTCACTTACCTCTCGAACTAGAACATAAGGCATATTGGGCTATTAAAGAGCTCAACTATGATTTCAAACTTGCCGGTGAGAAGAGGTTATTTGATATTATCTCACTTGATGAATGGAGAACCCAAGCCTATGAAAATTCCAAGTTGTTTAAAGAAAAAGTTAAAAGATGGCATGACAAAAGGATACAAAAGCGTGAGTTTAATGTAGGTGATTATGTGTTGCTATACAACTCTGGTTTAAGATTTTTTGCAGGAAAACTTCTCTCTAAATGGGAAGGTCCCTACGTTATCGAGGAGGTCTATCATTCCGGTGCCATAAAAATCAACAACTTTCCAGGCACAAATCTGAAGGTGGTAAACGGTCAAAGGATCAAACACTATATCTCAGGTAATCCCATAAATGTTGAAACCAATATTATTGAAACCGTAACCCCGGAGGAATACATAAGGGACACTTTCCAGAACGTTCCAGACTCCAAAAAGGAATAGGTATGTGGTACGGTAAGTAAACCGACTCCAAAACAATTTTCAAGGCAATATTTCTCTGTTTTGGAATATTTAGAAAATAGAAAAATAAGTGGCAGTCCGGGAAGGACACGAGGCCTTCACGAGGGTGGAGGGCGCGCCCTACCCCCCTGGGCGCGCCCCTACCTCGTGAGCACCTCGTGTGCCCTCCAGACTCCGTTTTCTTGCACGATACGTATTTTGGTCGGTAAAAATTCATTATATATTCTCCCGAAGGTTTTGATTCCCGTATCACGCAAATATCCTCTGTTCTTGTTTCGAGCTGTTTTTCTGACAGGTCTAGATCATCATGACGACCACAAGTGCTTCCAAGGATAAGTTCTTCGAGAAGGTGATCAACCCTTACCTCGCGGAGGTGCTGCAACAGCCTCAAACCATTGAGATGCGTGATGGGTTGCTGCACATCCGCAATGTTGAGGGACCAAAGGGAATCGGAAGCATGGAGTTGAGGCTCGAAGCAATGGAGAAACAAGTTTTCAAGTGCCAGGGGATGGTGGAGCGTGGAATCAACGCTACCCACAAGATGCTCGCGGAGTTCACCAATAACTACGAGCCGGATGCCAAGAAGACCGAGGAAGCCATCTTCAAGCTACATGAGAAGATCGAGCACCTCCAAGCCCAAATCTATGATCTGCAAAACCAAAACTGTGAGTATGAATATAGATACAAAAGGATGAGTTTGGCTGCAGATTTGAGGATTCCAGACACTCGATCATCCTTCTATGAGGGTGAGCCTATGCCATGGAAGGTGGACGACAAGCTTGCATCATCAACAACACCTCCATTGCCAACAACAACAAAGGAGACATAATCACATGGGTATGGGCACTCCCCTTGGCAACTGCCAAGCTTGGGGGAGGTGCCCCGGTATCGTATCACCATCACAACTCCTATCTTTACCGTTTTTCTTAATTCGATCCTATTAGTAGTATCTTGATTTAGTAGAATAAAGTCATGGCACGATCTAGTTTGGAAGTTTTGCTTTATGATCCCTCTATGCAATCGAGTCCGTGAGCTATATATAATAAAGATTTGTGTTGAGTCAAGGGCTTGATTACTTTGCCATGATCTTGGGTGAATAAAAAAGGGGATAAAAAGAATCAAAAAGTTTATATTGATCTTAGTGAAAGTAATGACTCCACATAGAAAGAGTATGATGATTAAAAGTTGTTGGGAGTTGGAAAATATAGCTTTGGTCATCGTTGCAATTAATAGGAAGTAATAAGGAGAGAGAGGTTTCACATATAGATATATTATCATTGACATCTTTTATGATTGGGAGCACTCATTAAAATATGACATGCTAAAGAGTTGATGTTGGACAAGGAAGACAACATAATGAGTTATGTTTTCTTATATCTAAGATAAAGTATGTTGTCATGGATCCTCTAACATGTTGAGCTTGCCTTTCCCCCTCATGCTAGCCAAATTCTCAACACCAAGTAGAGATATTACTTGTGCTTCCAAATACCCTTAAACCAGTTTAGCCATGAGAATCCACCATATCTACCTATGGATTGAGTAAGATCCTTCAAGTAAGTTGTCATCGGTGCATGCAATAAAAAATTGCTCTCTAATTGTGCATGACTTATTAGTGCAGAGAAATAAGCTTTGTACGAACTTGTTGTGGAAGTAATAAAAGCGACGGACTGCATAATAAAGTTCCACATACAAGGGGCAATATAAAGTGACGTTCTTTTGCATTAAGATTTTGTGCATCCAACCATAAAAGCGCATGGCAACCTCTACTTCCCTCTGCGAAGGGCTTATCTTTTATTATTATCCTCTACCTTATGCAAGAGTCACGGTGATCTTCACCTTTCCCTTTTTATTTTATCCTTTGGCAAGCTCAGCATGTTGGAAAGAACATGATAGTATATATATATATATATATATATATATATATATATATATATATATATATATATATATATATATATATATATATATATCTAATTGGATGTAGGGAGCATGAATTATTATTGTTGACATTACCCTTGAGGTAAAAGGTGTGGGGCAAAACTATAAGCCCTATCTTTCTCTGTGTCCGATTAAAACTCCGTAACTGTAAGTATTGCATGAGTGCTAGCAATTATGAAGGACTAAGTGATAGTTGAGTATGTGGACTTGCTTTTAAGCTCTGACATAGACTCTTTCCGATGTTATGATAAATTGCAATTGCTTCAATGACTGAGGTTATAATTTATTAGTGCCCAATAAGGTTTCTCATTCATACTTTTGCATTGTGAAAAGATCATCACTTGAACATAAGTAATCATATGACAAATCTATATATGTTGCTGTTATGAGAATAATCATGATGCCTTCATGTCCGTATTTTATTTTTATCGACGCCTCTACCTCTAAACATGAGGACATATTTATTGTTATCGGCTTTTCGCTTGAGGACAAGCGAGGTCTAAGCTTGGGGGAGTTGATACGTCCATTTTGCATCATGCTTTTATATCGATATTTATCGCATTATGGGCTGTTATTTCACATTATATCACAATACTTATGGCTATTCTCTCCTATTTTACAAGGTTTACATGAAGAGGGAGAATGCCGGCAGCGGGAATTCTGGGCTGGAGAAGGAGCAAATATTGAAGGCCCATTCTGCGCAACTCTAAAAGTCATGAAACTTCACGGAATACCTTAAAATAAGTAAAGAAAAATTGTCGCCAAAGATGAAGGCCAGGGGGCCCACACCCTGCTCACGAGGGTGGGGGCGCGCCCTCCCCCCCCCCCCCCTTGGCGTGCCCCCCTACCTCGTGGGCCCCCTGGTGGCTCTCCGACGTCCATCTTCTCCTATATGAAGTCTTTCGATGAGAAAAAAATGAGAAGCAACCTTTCGGAACCAATCTAGGGCTCCGGCAGAGCTGTTCTGCCGGGGACACTTCCCTCCGGAAGGGGGAAATCATCGTCATCATCATCACCAAAGCTCCTCTCATCGGGAGAGGGCAATCTCCATCAACATCTTCACCAGCACCATCTCATCTCCAAACCCTAGTTCATCTCTTGTAACCAATTCTTGTCTCCAAGTCCGGGATTGGTGCTAGTAGTGTTGATTACTCCTTGTAGTTGATGCTAGTTGGTTTACTTGGTGGAAGATCATATGTTCAGATCCTTTATGCATATTATTACCCCTCTAATTATGAACATGAATATGCTTTGTGAGTAGTTACGTTTGTTCCTGAGGACAAGGGAGAAGTCTTGCTATTAGTAGTCATGTGAATTTGGTATTCGTTCAATATTTTGATGAGATGTATGTTGTCTAACCTCTAGTGGTGTTATGTGAACGTTGACTACATAACACTTCACCATTATTTGGGCCTAGAGGAAGGCATTGGGAAGTAATAAGTAGATGATGGGTTGCTAGAGTGACAGAAGCTTAAACCCTAGTTTATGCGTTGCTTCGTACGGGGCTGATTTGGATCCATATGTTTCATGCTATGGTTAGGTTTACCTTAATACTTTTGTTGTAGTTGCGGATGCTTGCAATAGAGTTTAATCATAAGTGGGATGTTTGTTCAAGTAAGAACAGCACCCAGGCACCGGTCCACCCACATATCAAATTGTCAAAGTACCGAACGCGAATCATATGAACGTGATGAAAACTAGATTGATGATATTCCCATGTGTCCTCGGGAGTGCTTTTCCTATTATAAGAGTTTGTCCAGGCTTGTCCTTTGCTACAAAAAGGATTGGGCCACCTTGCTGCACTTTATTTACTCTTGTTACTTGTTGCTCGTTGCAATTTACCTTATGACAAAACTATCTGTTACCATTTATTTCAGTACTTGCAGAGAATACCTTACTGAAAACTGCTTATCATTTCCTTCTGCTCCTCGTTGGGTTCGACACTCTTACTTATCGAAAGGACTACGATAGATCCCCTATACTTGTGGGTCATCACTAACTTTACCCATTAAGATAATGAGGGTGCTTCTATTTGTTAGTGTATGTTTCATCAACTAGTCCCACTATTACAGTAATCTCACTCTCTCAATATATGTGCCAACAGGGATGCTCGATTTTGGTGGAACTGCACAAAAACTTTGGGTGCTTCATTGCCTCGACAGCTTCCGTCCTTTCCTGTCAGTCGCTAATCTCCGCTTGCTTTCTTCCTTTGCTGTCAGTCGCTTGGCTTATCTCGGCTTCCAGTCAAAGGAAATAGTAATTGATATGCTACCTCACACAGGTTGGTACTGGTCTTTATCCTGATTATTGTGCCTGTCATATGTATTGGTAATTTGGTATTGTGCTACTGTTTGCCGATTTCATAAAGGAGTAATTTGGAGCCTGAACTCGTAGGCAAATCATTACATCGGGTGATTTCAGTAGAACTGCACAAAATGATCAGATGGACAGGTACTTATGCTGCTGCTATGTACTCCAAGGTTTACTTAGACAAGCATCGATGTTGACAAGAAGTGCCTATATTCATTCGAGTATCAACCGGCGTCAACCAATTGTCAAACTCCAAGTATTAGGAGAGTGAACGCCAAAAATATTGCTTGGTGCATAGCCCAGAAAAACGTAGTCCAGTCTTTGGTCCCAACTTGTGCCTTCTGGTTATCGACACATATGGTAGTGAACTATATGGCATGGAGTCTAAAAATTCCAGACAAGTTGGTTGACGCATATATTCATCTAGCACTTAATCAGTCTGCACGCCAAGGATGCTCTATTTCAGTTGAACTGCACAAAAAATTTGGGTGGTTCATTTTCTCAACCGCCTCCTTTCTCGTCTACAATGTAGAATTTTGGTGAGATACAGGACCAAGATGAGCTAGTAAACTAGTTGGATGAAAGTAGTGGCCAAGTTGCTCAAACCTCCCTCGGCACGAGGCCACTATTTGAGGATAAACCTACAAGCAAAGTTCAGATTGTCTGTGCTGCCTCTTATGTACTCGAAAGTTTACTCGTACAAGAACTAATTTTAGCAAGAAGTACCTCCGATTGAACACCATTTACCAGTCTGTACCCTAGGTAATTAAAGTTCGTCCATGGATCATATTGGTTGTGATCTCAATCATTTGGATGCATAAATATACTGAACATGTTTATATCTGAATCTTTTTGTGAATTATGTATGAATATTGTCGTGTGATCTATCAATCATTTGGATGCATAGATATGCTGAGCTTGTGTATATATGAATCTTTTGAGTTGTTGATAGTGAATGTTGGCTATGAATATGAACGTGTCCTGTGAAACTGAGTTTGATATGAATGTTTACCTTTTCTGTTGTATTTTTGTGTGAACTTGTTAGTATGCCTACTGTGGGGTATAAAACGCAGGTCTCTTATAAAAGTAATGTTGTGTCCTATTTATGTTTTCCATTCTAACCACATTATATATTTGTATTATTATTACTATTATCGATATTTTATAGAGACTTATATATACATTATAAAAACATCCCACGTGTTATTAACTTATAAAAGTAAATGTTTAACGGAAGTTGGCAAGGAAAATCCTGGTTCTTTTTGACTCACGAGCAAGGAAAATCCTGGTGATTATGTACAAAAGCTTGCGAAGATTTTAAGGACCAATTTAATAATAACGCTTGCGTTTTATTTTGAGCAATAACTCGCTAATTTCTTAATTTTATATATATATATATATATATATATATATATATATATATATATATATATATATATATATATATATATATATATATATATATATATATATATATATATATATGTGCCTCTCGGTTTATTCTTTGATATTAATTGCTCCTTCTAACATAACATTATATATATAAGGAGCCCACCTAATCGTGAATTTCAAGGAAGTGCAAATGGGCTGGGATTTCTTAGAAAATATAAATGGGCCTGATTGACGCGAAATTATTTGTTCACCCAGCCCAGGAAATGGACTGTACATTCTAGAAAACATGGGTTAAATATATGCCACATTTTTGCAGGCTGACATGTGGGCCAATAGGTCGAAGCCTATGCAGGGCGTTGTCAACTTGGTCAACAAATGATTGTGTCATCCACAGCGATTGGATTTATATCCAACGGCCGGCATGCACCTTCAATCTCTCATCTTCTTCCTCCAGCGTCACCGGGACCGCCTGGTCCGGCCTTCGGCGGCTAGCGGCTCTGCTTAGCACGCATCACTGCGCAGCGCTACCCCACCGGCGGCCAGGCTATTCCTCCACCCCTCGACACCTCCTCTTATTCTCCACAGACTACAGCCCCACCCCGCAATAGAACCAGTTATAACCCTTCTCATCCTCGCAATCTGTGACTCCACTGCCGCGTTTTCCCATCTCCGAGTCGTTCCCGTCCGGGGCGACAGCTGGGACCCACCAGCTATATCTTCGCACGGAAGGAAATGCCTCCTTGTTTTGCGAAAATAATTATTCATCCTGTTGACAGCTGGGACCCGTCAGATTTGGTGACTGACTTGTGGGCCTACTAAGCGGACGTGTACGTACGGCTTTGTCAACTTAATCAACAAATGATTCTAGCAGCTAGACCATTGGATGTTAATCCAACAGTCGTGCTCCTTCTTCAACCTCTGTTCTTGCTCCTGTCTGCCGTGGGCGGCACCACGGTTGTCGCCGCTTTACCAACGATGAATTTTCCCTCCTCTCCATCTGCGACTCCACCGCCCGTCTTCCCCATCTCCGGTCGTTCGATGCTGGTGCGCTCGGCACGGTGTGGTCAGCGTGCTCAACAACCGAGAGTCATCGGAAGATGATTGTGCGTGAAAGTGACATTGGGGACACACCACGCCCATGGGCGCATGCATGCAGCGGAAGGCGAGGTCAGCGTGGTCAAGGAACTACTTCCATCGGAAGTATCTTTGTCGTGGAGAGTCTCAGCTAGGTCCACGGCCGCAGCAAGTAAGTGCCTCCTTATTACGTGGAAAATAATGATTCCTCCAATCGGCAGCGAGGACCCACTCGACGGGCCACCGTATTTTGTGAAAAACGTTTGCTCCTCGACTGCTGGGACCCACCAAGGGCCACCGTATTTTCTTGAAAAAATGTTCCCCGTTGTCACTCGGACCCACCGAAGTGCCTCCTTATTACGCACAAAAATGAATACTCCCCGCTAGCTGGGACCCACCTTGGTGGGAGGCTGACTTAGGGCCTACTAAGTTGACGGGACGAAGGGTTTTGTCAACTTAGTCAATATGAACAATTCTAGCTCCAAAGACCGTCGATGTCCATCCAACGGCCGTGGTGCTTCTTCAACCTCTGGTCTTCTTGCTCCGGCCGCCCAAAGCAGCGCCGGTCGTGCCGCATGCTCCTGCCTCCCATGGCGGCTGTCTTTGCCTGAGGCCTCACCGCCTACTATTCCCACATTGGCCAGCCCTGCGGCGGCAACAACCTCACAGTGCAGCCGAACCAGTGAACCCTGGTACTCCTCTCCGCGCGGGCTTCCACTGTCGCGTCTTCCCCGGCTCCGCATCGTCCCCTTCCTAGGCCTCGCCGTCGTCCACCGCCGTGGTGCTCTCGGCGCGGCGTGGTCAACATGGTCAAGGAAGGACTTCCATCGGAAGAGTACTGTACGTGGAGAGGATGATAGCTGGGTCCACCGCCACAGCCCAGTTATTTTGTGATTTGCCAAGTAAGTCGCTTTGTCAGGCCTGTTGGGCTGGACATCATTCAAGACGAGGAGAGCTTTCATTCGGCTGGCCGAGAAAATGGCCCATCAGTAATGAGAAATGGGCTGTACATTTTTAAAACACATCAAACCGGCAATTTGTTTCAAATATCTTTTTTTCATTTTAAGATTTTAAATTACATTAATTTTTATGCGTGAAGAATTTGTTGGATTTTATATTGATATACATTTTAAATCAATTTGAATATGATTCAAAATTTCAGGATTAAAAACAGTTCGGACCGCACCGAAATATGCAAAATTTCATATAATTTTTTAACCGTGGCCACAATATGTGCTGTAATGCTAACAAAAAGAATATGGGCTCCAAAAAAACCTTAATAATTAGCAAATGGGCTGTAAATTATTAAAAATAATGGCAGATGGGTTGTATGCTGTTTTCCACAGATTTGAGGCTTTCCTAAAAAAAAGGTTGACGCACAAGCAGTGACTATTGGATGGCCATCCAACGGCCATCGTGCTTCTTCAATCTCTGCTCTTCCTGCTCTAGCCGCTCAAACAAGCATCGGCGGGACTGCCTGCTCCCTCCTCCCCGCGGCCGGCTCTGATGCCGCGCTGGCCTCACCGCCCCACCGTACTCCCATCGCTGGCCTAGCCATCCCTCTACTCACCCACACCTGCTATTATTCTCCGGTGACGGCAGACGAACCAGTAAACCCTTGTACAGTCGTCCTCCCCTCCGCGTGGGAAACAACTGCCGAGTCTTCCCTGCCTCCGTGTTGTTCCCTTCCTAGGCCTCGCCGTCGTCCACCGCCCTGGTGCTCTTGGCACGGTCTGGTCAACGTGGTCAACGATTGACATGCATCTGAAGTGGACTGTAGATGGAGAGGCCCACAGCTGGGTCCACGGCCGCACGCAAGGAAATGCCTCCTTATTATGCGCAAAATAATGATTCCTCCACCTGACATCAGGGACCCACCGAAAGGGCCTCTGTATTTCACGAAAAAAATGTTACCGCCGCTGACAGCTCGGACCCACCAGCTATACCTTCGCACGCAAGGAAGTGCCTCTTATTACGCACAAAAAAATGAATACTCCCCCTGTTAGCTGGGACCCAGTATAGTGGCAGGCTGACTTATGGGCCTACTAAGTTGACAGGGACGGAGGGCTTTGTCAACTTAGTCAATATGCACGATTCTAGCTCCAGTGACCGAATGATGTCCATCCAACGGCTGTAGTGCTTCTTCAACCTCTCGTCTTCTTGCTCCAGCCGCCCAAACCAACGCCGGTCGTGCCTCGTGCTCCTGCATCCCGTGGCCGGCTGCGATGTGGCGGAGGCCTCACCGCCCCCTACAACTCCCACCGTTGGCCAGGACATCCCTCTACTCACCCACACCCCCTGCTATTCTGCGGCGACGGTAGCCTCACACCGCAGCGAACCAGTGAACCCTCATCGTAACACCCGGATGATTAGGGAACAGTAATCACCCCGGTTATGTTAACTAACCTCTCTTTGATTCGAACCCGTTCTAAAACAAAAATCAAAACTAAAGCAAACGATAAAAAGTTTTAAAAACAAAAACTAAAATGTTCGGGGTTGTCTAAAATAGCTAACCTAATTATGGTGGGTGCACTAATTTTTGTAAATGCTATGGCATTTTAAATAAACTAAAAACAGAAAAGGGAAAAGAAAAGAAAAGAAAAACAAAAAAAGCGGGGAGGAAAACCCCTGCCCATTCCCCTTCCCCTGCCAAACCCCCGCCCATTCCCTTTCCCCGGACCAGCCCAACTCGCCCTCCTTCCTCTTCCTCTGTTCACCCCACCCCCGTGGACACCGAGCGCCCGTCCACGGCGCCGATGGCCACGCGGCAGCCATCCGGTGCACCCCCGGCGCCTACTAGGTCGACGGCGACCCCTCCAGGCGCCCGAACCCTAGAGCCCCCTCGTTTCCCCCTCGCCCCCAGATCCCCTTCTTCCCCCCCCTCACCGAGCACGGTCGCCGCCGTTCTCCGCCGTCCTCGCGGCCAACGTCCTCCATGCGCCTCCCCGTCATGCCGTAGACGTCCGCCGTCCTCCTCCTCGTCGACCGGTGCCCGCAGTTGGAGCCGGAGGGCCCCTTGGCGTCGGATCCACCTCGCCCCCTTCCGCCTCGGCTGCCGGTGGCTCCCGTCGACCCCGGCCTCCCCCTGCGCTCCCGCTCACTCACGGGGCCTCCTTGCGCCCGCACGGTGAGCTCCTCCCCCCTCCTTCCTTCCCCTCGCGCCGCTTCGCCCTCCCTAGCTCGAATTCGCCCGAGCTCCGGCGTCCGCCGCGGTCGGCGCCACCGTCGACTCCGTCCCTCCCAGCCCCGGCCGTGACCGCGAATGGGTGCGCCCGAACCCCGGCTCGTGAACGCGCTGCTCCACGCTGCCTTTGGGCGCCCGTAGCCCCGTCCCCGATGGAGGCCGAAGCCAACCGCCGCCCATGCTCGCCGCCGGTGGCTATTCCGGCCGTCCCCCGGCGAACCACCACCACCACTAGATGCGCCTCTTCGCGCTCTTTCGAACGAGCCTTGCCCCGCTCCCCCCCGTGCCCTGTGCGCAAGTTCCGGTGAACTCCGGCGGGTCGGCGTCGAGCTTTTGGTCGCCGGCGGCGAGAGCCTGCCCTGCTGACCTGGCACCTCGCCCCCCACACAGGGCCACCGAGCCATTGCCCGATGGGCCTGCGGGTCCTAGTTGGCTGGGTTGACCCAGTCAACTGCCAACGTGGCAGTTATAGCCACTGACATGCGGGCCCCATGTCTTAAACGAATAAAATTAAATATATAAACTGCTAATTAATTAATTTAATTAATTAAAACCTAATTAGACAACGGCAATGGGCCGAGAGATTTCTAACTAATTTTAGGTTAGTTTAAACTCTGTTTAACCCACTTGTCTATGACATGTGGGTCCCCATGTCGGGTTTGACTGGTCAACCGACCAGTTGACTTGGTGACATCACTCGATGTCATGCCTACGCCGACACACACTGTTTTGGATAAGGTTGGAATTAAATATATAATTAAAATCGAAAATGATTTAAATCTTTAGAAAATCATATCTTTTAAACCGTAACTCCGATGAAAATGTTTTCTATATGAAAGTTGCTCGTAAAAATCCAGCGAATCCGAATACGTGGTCCGTTCATCTGTCACATGCTCCTAGCATGCTGAACATGGAACTTTCCTCCGGTCATCTGTTTGACATGGTCCGGCAGGAAAACTTCCTGATGTTTTCCCCCTAACCAATACCCCCCTCATACCACGTTAGGGCACGTCTAGCATCGCTTCTTGTCGTGTCATGCATCGATATGCATCTGTTTACTTTGTATTCATTGTTTCTTCCCCTCTTCTCTCGGTAGACTACGAGACCGACGCTGCGGTGGCCGTTCGACTACGGTGTTGACGACCCTCTCTCTTGCCGAGCAACCAGCAAGCCCCCTTGATCACCGATATCGCCTACTCTTATCTACACTGCTTGCATTAGAGTAGCATAGCATATTCTTGTTTTGGATACTCCTATCTTTGCTTTGCATAGCCTTTGTCCTTGTAACTTCATTGTTACCTTACGCAATCCTATATGCTTAGTATAGGATGCTAGTACTTTCATCTGTGGCCCTACTTTCTTGTCCGTCTGCGTGCTATACTATCGGGCCGTGATCACTCGGGAGTTGATCATGGGTATATACTATATATTTATACATGATACATGTGAGACTAAAGTCGGGTCGGCTGATGGAGCACCCGCGAGTGGATCTTTGAGGCGGAGCGACAGGGCAGGTTGAGACCGCCTAGGAGAGAGATGGGCCTGGCCTTGTTCGGCGTTCGCGGTTACTTAACACGCTTAACGAGGTCTTGGTATTTGATCTGGGTTGGCTACGAGCTTATACGCACTAACCATCTACGCGGGAGTAGTTATGGGTATCCGGCGTCGTGGTATCACCAAGCACTTCAGACGTCACGGCTGACAGGCGGCGCTTGCCGGATTGGATCGGACGCCTGTTAGGCTAGGTCTACTTCGGCCGCCCTAACGCAAACGTGCAGGTGTGCTCGGGCGATGGGCCCGCCCTGCGCGCTTAGGTTTAGACCGGCGTCTTGGCCTCTCTGTTGTGCCTAGGTGGGGCTGCGGCGTGTTGATCTTCTGCGGCGGGCATGACCCCGGAAAGTGTGTCCGCCAAATGGGATCAAGCGTCTTTGGGTAATGGTGCACACCCAGGAAGTTAATCTATTCGGATAGCCGTGATCTTTGGTAACAGGACGACTTGGAGTTGTACCTTGAGCTTATGACAACTAGAACCGGATACTTGATAAAACACACCTTCCAAGTGCCGATACAACCGTGGTCGCTCTCGCTCGTGGTTATGAGCGAGGATTGCGGGTAGGATTATTGCTATATGTTGTTACTTGGAGGACTTCGTTGTCCTCTTACATGCATGCAAGACAGGTGTCCGTGCGTAGTCTTCGTTAAGACTAGCTATCCCCTCTTATTCTGGCATTCTGCAGTTCAGTCCACTGATATGGCCTTTACACATATATCCATGCATATGTAGTGTAGCTCCTTGCTTGCTAGTACTTTGGATGAGTACTCACAGTTGCATTGTTTCCCCCTTTCCCCCCTACCTATACTCGATTGCTGGAATCGCACGATGGAGCCCAGAGCGAGATACCACCGCCTATGACGACTACTATTCCGGAGGTGCCTACTACTACGCAGCAGCCCGGCGACGACCGGGAGAGTGACCTAGGAGGATCCTGGCAGAGGCCTGCTCCTCTTCGATCTGTATCCCAGTTTGTGCTAGCCATCTTATGGCACCTTGTTTAACTTATGTCCGTACTCAGATATTGTTGCTTCCGCTGACTTCGTCTATGATCGAGCACTTGTATTCGAGCCCTCGAGGCCCCGGCTTGTATTATGATGCTTGTGTGACTTATTTTATTGTAGAGTTGTGTTGTGATATCTTCCGTGAGTCCTTGATCTTGATCGTACACATTTGCGTGCATGATTAGTGTACGATTGAATCGAGGGCGTCTGAAGTTGGTATCGAGCCATTGCTGTAGAATCCCCTTCCACACTCCTTGGCCGAAGTCGAGTCTAGACTTTACAAAACTTTTACTAACTTGGCTGTGTGCCTTACGGGCCCACGTCGCCATCGGGTGGTACTAGGATCTTTTACTCCTCGACCTTTGCTCTGGGACTCTGGACTCTCTTCTACTCGGGTTAAACGATTTTACTAACTATCACTAGGATCCCGTGATCACATTCACCCCAAAGTTGGATATAGCCTTAGTTGTTTTGGGAATTGTATTTGAGCAATTTCCACACTGTCATTTGACTCCTTTGAAACGTCTTTGTTTTCAGATGGAACCCACGAGGCAGGTCGTGCGCCACACGACGGCCATTGGTGCCTCGGGATCACTGCGGTGCTAGCCGAGATGATGACCTATCCGGTTATCGCTGGCACCCCGAGTACACCGCCTATGAGGAGTACCAGACTACAACCAGGAGCATACCGCACCATCGTCCACCTCTACTCTCGGGAGTACGAGTCCACTCTTGCTGCACACCGCACATGGTGTTGGAGTGACTATCGATATGGCAGTCCACGATGCTGCTTATGCTGCTCGACACGCCTTCGCGCGAGTATCGAGAGTTGGAAACCTCCCCTTCGTGCACATTGCTATCGCGTCGATGTTGGTGAGGAGGGTTACTACTGCGCTGCCTACACCATCGTCACCAGAGAGCCTTTCCACCATCGTAACTTTGTTCGCATGCGATGGGCTGGATCGAGCTAACCGAGCTCTTCGCCACGAGTTGTACATCACCCGTCAGCACCTCTACCGTGCTCTGACGCTGATGCACCCCTTTGTCCGATCCGGAGAGCTGCCGCGTTCTGCGATCTACCCAGCCAGACCGTGATGCCCTGTGGTGTCGGTTGGCGAGACGTGGGAGGCTACTCTCCCGCACTTGGCCCTTTCCTGCCACCTGGACGTCGGATTCAGCACCAGAGTATCCGCGGCCCCCAGGTCACTGACGTGGAGGACTATCCACTGCCGCACTACCAGCTTTCAGGCTACAGCTACCTCCGCAGTACCGCGTGGGACTGATGTAGACTTGCTTGTTAGTGTTTGATGTATTCGCCGCGAGCCTGCGTGCCGCCTATGATGTAGTAGTCTATGTACTGGACTCTATGTATCGAACTCTATGCATGATTCCTTTTGTAAGATATGCCAACTACTATGTAGTTCTATCGTGCTGCTTCCATTATGCATGTTTCATCATGAATGATTCCTGTCTCTTGCTTAAATTTCTCAAATGCTGAACTACCCCTGTTATATAATAGCAGGATGGTTAGGCCAGCAGGTCGTGGTCGTGGTGCCAACTTCCCACCACCACCTGAGTACATGGCCGGTATGGTCCAACAGCTTGAGATGAATCGCCAGTTCATGGAGAACATGATGGCTCAGTTCCCTCGCCCCAATATGAACCAGCACCCAAACGGAACAACTGCAGGATTTCATACGCCTGAACCCCAGCGTGTACCGCAGCTCAAATCAACCGCTGGATGCTGATGACTGGCTCCGTGACATCACCTATGAGATGGAGTCTGCTGATGTAGCCCCTGCCAGCTATGTCACTTTTGCTTCCTTCTTCCTGAAGGGACCCGCAGCTCAATGGTGGGACAGCCACCGTCGTACTCTGCCAGTTGGAACACTCATCACCGGCGGACTTCCGGGCTGCCTTCCGTGCCCGCTTCATCCCTCAAGGGTCATGGACCGAAGAAGCGTGAATTCCGCAATATCACCCAAGGCAACAAGATGTTGAAGCCTATCGGAGAGTTCTTGGACTTGTCTCGCTATGCTGAAGAGGATATTGCAACTGATGCACGCAGACAGGAGAAGTTCCGTGACGGTCTTCAAGCTGACATCAAGCTCGCACTTCTAGTGCACGACTTTGCTGATTTCGCCACCTTGGTGAACAAAGCTATCAACGTCGAAACTGGTCTGCAGGAATACCAGAGTTCTAACAGGCGCAACCGTGACACGGGCTCATCTTCGGGCCCTTCCTCGCAGAAGTGCAAGATATGGATTCCCAACAGTATGTACCAGCCGAATGCACCTGCTTCAAAGCAGAACTATGCTACACCTCGTCTGCCTACAACTAAGCAGCCGAAGCTTCCAGCTCCACCACCCCAAGCTCCTGTTCCCACTCCCAATAATGGCTTGTGCTTCAAAGCGGACAGCCGGGGTGCTAGAGAATGCAACCGAACCGTAATCAATCGCCCTTCCAAAGAATGGCCGTGGAAACACCTGACCGCAACAACACCGGCAAGTCTTATGGGCAAGCTCAAAGCAATCACGTTGATCCGAATGAAGCTCAAGACCAACCTGCTCTCGTGATGGGTACACTTCTCGTAAATTCAGTACCAGATCGCTTTATTTGATATGAGGGCATCGCATTCATTCATGTCTCAAGACTTGGCATTCATGCATGGCATTAAAAGTGAAGACATGAATGCTTCACTATTAGTACACACCCCCGCGGGCCAATGTCGGACTTCCATGATTTGCAACGACGTCCCCGTTGAAATCGAAGGAATGGAATTCCTTGTCTCTCCCATCGTCTTTGAAGTCTTGTAGCATTGACCTCATTCTAGGAATGAATTGGTTGAAAGCGATACTGGCGTCAATCGTTTGCGCCACTAAGACCGCCCATCTGCTACACCCTTCGATGAAATAGTCACTTACCAAGCTCATCTGTGCAAAATGCCGAGGCAAGGCTCTATGCATTGAATGCATTGAACGCCGCACCCCTCGAGGGTATTGAAAACATTCCTGTCGTTCGCGACTTCCAAGACGTCTTTCCTGAAGAACTTCCAGGGATTCCCCCTGCTAGAGCTGTCGAATTCGTCATCGACTTGAAACCGTGCACCACTCCTATAGCCAAACGACCCTACAAGATGCCGCCGCATGAACTCCTTGAGCTAAAGGAGGAAATCGACAAATCTCTTCAAAGCGGCTTCATTCGCCCAAGTTGCTCTCCTTGGGGAGCACCTTCTCTCTTTGTCAAGAAGAAGGATGGGACAAACCGATTGGTCCAAGACTACCGTCCTATAAATCAAGCTACCATTCAGAATAAGTATCCTCTTCCTCGGATCAATGATCTTTATGATCAATTGGCTGGTTCGTCAGTGTTCTCGAAACTCGACTTGAGGTTGGGTTACCACCAGATCCGTGTTCGTGAGGAGGATATCCCCAAGACCGCATTTGTGACTCGTTATGGTTCATACGAGTACACCGTCATGTCTTTCGGCTTAACCAATGCTCCAGCTACCTTCTCCCGCCTGATGAACTATATATTCATGGATTACCTCGACAAGTTCGTCATGGTTTATCTGGATGATATCCTGATCTATTCCAAGAATGAAGAAGAACATGCTGAACATCTTCGTCTTGTGCTGGAAAAGCTACGAGAGCATCAACTCTATGCCAAGTTCTCCAAATGTGAATTCTGGCTTCCCGAAGTAACCTATCTTGGGCATGTCATTTCTAAGGATGGTATTGCCGTCAACCCTGAACGAGTTCAGGCTATTCTCGATTGGACTCCTCCAAGAGCGTTAAGCAAGTCGAAGTTTTCTCGGTCTACGCCACTATTGCCGTCGATTAAATGAGAACTTCTCCAAGATTGCCGAGCCTCGACTAACTTGTTGCATAAGGCGTCAAATTCAATGGATGAGATAAGTGTCAGGAAAGTTTCCAGGCACTCAAGGACAAGTTAACTTCTGCCCCAGTGCTAGCTCCTCCTGATACTAAGAAGGACTTCGTCATTTACTGCGACGCTTCTCGTCAAGGATTAGGCGGTGTCCTAATGCAAGAGCGCAAAGTGGTTGCTTATGCCTCTCGACAGTTGCGCCCTCACGAAGAGAACTACCCATTTCACGACCTCGAACTTGCTGCCGTCATTCATGCACTAAAGCAGTGGCGACATTACCTTCTCGGTAATCGTTGCGAGATCTTCACCGACCACCAAAGTCTGAAGTATCTGTTTACTCAGCCAGACCTGAACCTCCGTCAGCAGAGATGGATGGAGACAGTTGCAGACTTTGATTTGGGTATTTCCTATCGCCCGAGCAAGGCTAATGTAATGGCTGATGCCTTGAGCCGCAAGTCTTCTGCAATCACCTTCAGTTCACCAAGTTCAGCCCCACTTGTTGAAGAATTCAGAAAATTGAACCTCCATATTGTTCCTCCGGGTGCACTCGCTCCCCCTCCTCCGAGTTCCGCAAGATGAATCTCCGTTCCCCGTGGTTCCCTCTTTACCACGGCTGTTGAACCCGATCTCGTGGGCACCATAAAGACAATGCAGGGATTTGACTCAAAGTCTACAAGCTTAAACAAGACATCGGAAAGGAAATCCTCATCTTTCACTATTGCGATGATGGCGCCTTGTACTTCAAAGGCCGCCTAGTGGTGCCGTGTAAGAAGGAAAACCTGAATATGACTCGGAAGGTTATGAAAGAAGCTCATGATACGCCTCTATGTATCCATCCCGGCAGTACAAAGATGTATCAAGACATTAAATCGAGATTACGTGGTCTAATATGAAGCGAGACATTGCTCGCTATGTTTACGAGTGTGGCGTTTGCCGTCGTATCAAAGCAGAACATCAAAGGCCTCTTTGGAACTCTGCAGCCTATCTCTATCCCTCGAATGGAAATGGGACCATGTTGAAATGGACTTCGTCCTGGATTTCCCAAATCGCAGAAAGGTAATGATGCTATTCTTGTCGTCATTGACCGCTTTCTAAAGTTGCTCATTTCTGGCGGTCAAAGAAGCGATCACGCTAGCCAGCTTGCAACGCTCTATATGTCGAGAATTGTTTCACTTCACGGTATTCCACCGGTTATCGATTCGGACCGTGGCAGCTTATTCACTTCAAGATTACGGGCAAGTTTTCAAGAAGCTATGGGGACTCATCTATCTTTCAAGATCTTGCGTTTCATCCGCAGTCACAAGGGCAAGTTGAGCGTGTCAACCAAATTCTCAAGACATGCTTCGAGCTTGTGTCGTCTCATTCGCAAGAAATGGAGGAATCTCTCCGTATGCTGAGTTCTCTTATAATAATAGCTATCAAGCTAGTCCAAGATGGCCCCTTCAAGTGTTATATGGACGAAAGTGCCGAACCCCTCTGAACTGGTCAGAAACTGGGGAACGTTCACTCTTCGGTCCGGATGTTATCCAACAAGCCGAAGAACAAGTCCGCATTATTCGCGAGAATCTCAAGACTGCTCAGTCTCGTCAAAAGAGTAATTATGACCGTCATCACAAAGACATGGTCTATCAACCTGGCGAAAAGGCCTATCTTCGTGTTACACCAATGAAGGGTGCTCACCGCTTCGGGATCAAGGGCAAGTTAGCTCCTCGCTATATTGGCCCATTCACTATTCTGGAAAGGCGTGGAAAAGTGGCCTATCAACTGGAGCTTCCGTCGAACCTTTCTCAGGTTCACGATGTGTTTCACGTGCCACAACTCCGACGCTGCTTCAAGGACCCAATCCGAGCAGTGGACCATGAAGTGCTCGAATTGCAACAGGACCTCTCCTATAAAGAGCATCCGGTCCGCATTCTCGACCAAGCTGAACGCCGCACACGTCGGAAAGGCGATCAAGTTCCTCAAAGTCCAAAGGTCGAATCACTCAAGAAGGCACACAGGAACGCGAGGATCGCCTACGAGATGAATATCCCGCACTCTTTCCTTCTACCTCCTAAATCTCGGGACGAGATTTCTTGTAGTGGAGGAGATTTGTAACACCCGGATGATTAGGGAACAGTAATCACCCCGGTTATGTTAACTAACCTCTCTTTGATTCGAACCCGTTCTAAAACAAAAATCAAAACTAAAGCAAACGATAAAAAGTTTCAAAAACAAAAACTAAAATGTTCGGGGGTTGTCTAAAATAGCTGACCTAATTATGGTGGGGTGCACTAATTTTTGTAAAATGCTATGGCATTTTAAATAAACTAAAAAGAAAGGAAAGGAAAAGAAAAGAAAAACAAACAAAAAAGCGGGAGGGAAAACCCCTGCCCATTCCCCTTCCCCGCCAAACCCCCGCCCATTCCCTTTCCCCGCCCAGCCAACTCGCCCCCTCCTTCCTCTTCCTCTGTTCACCCCACCCCGTGGACACCGAGCCCGTCCACGGGCGCCGATAGCCACGCTGGCCATCCGTGCACCCAGCGCCTACTAGGTCGACGGCGACCCTCCCTGGCGCCCCGAAACCCTAGAGCCCCCTCGTTTCCCCCTCGCCCCCAGATCCCCTTCTTCCCCCCCCCTCACCGAGCACGGTCGCCGCCGTTCTCCGCCGTCCTCGCGGCCAACGTCCTCCATGCGCCTCCCCGTCATGCCGTAGACGTCCGCCGTCCTCCTCCTCGTCGACCGGTGCCCGCAGTTGGAGCCGGAGGGCCCCTTGGCGTCGGATCCACCTCGCCCCCTTCCGCCTCGGCTGCCGGTGGCTCCCGTCGACCCCGGCCTCCCCCTGCGCTCCCGCTCACTCACGGGGCCTCCTTGCGCCCGCACGGTGAGCTCCTCCCCCCTCCTTCCTTCCCCTCGCGCCGCTTCGCCCTCCCTAGCTCGACTCGCTTCGCTCCGGCGTCCGCCATGATCGGCGCCACCGTCGACTCCGTCCCTCCAGCCCGGCCGTGACCATGAATGGTGCGCCCGAACCCGGCTCGTGAGCGCGCTGCTCCACGCTGCCTTTGGGCGCCCGTAGCCCGTCCCGATGGAGGCCGAAGCCAACCGCCGCCCGTGCTGCGCCGCCGGTGGCTATTCCGCCGCCCCCCGTGAACCACCACCACCACTAGATCGCCTCTTGGCTCTTTCGAACGAGCCTAGCCTCGCTCCCGCCCGTGCCACATGCGCAAGTTCGGCGAACTCCGGCGGTCGGCGTCGAGCTTTGGTCGCCGTGCAAGAGAGCCTGCCTCGCCGACCGCACTCGCCCCCACAGGGCCACCCCAGCCATCGCCATGGGCCTGCGGGTCCTAGTTGGTGGGTTGACCCGATCAGCCAACGTGGCGATTATAGCCAGCGACATGCGGGCCCCATGTCTTAAACGAATAAAATTAAATATATAAACTGCTAATTAATTAATTTAATTAATTAAAACCTAATTAGACAACGGCATGTGGGGCCGAGAGATTTCTAACTAATTTTAGGTTAGTTTAAACTCTGTTTAACCCACTGTCTATGATGGTGGGTCCCCATGTCGAGTTTGACTGGTCAACCGACCAGTTGACTTCTTGACATCACTCGATGTCATGCCTACGTCGACACACTATTTTGGATAAGGTTGGAATTAAATATATAATTAAAATCAGAAAATGATTTAAATCTTTAGAAAATCATATCTTTTAAACCGTAACTCCGATGAAAATGTTTTCTATATGAAAGTTGCTCGTAAAAATCCAACGAATCCGAATCGTGGTCCGTTCATCTGTCACATGCTCCTAGCATGCTGAACATGGAACTTTCCCCTCCGGTCATCTGTTTGACACGTCCGGCACCGGAAAACTTCCTGATGTTTTCCCCTAACCAAGACCCCCCCTCATACCACGTTAGGGCACGCCTAGCATCGCTTCTTGTCGTGTCATGCATCGATATGCATCTGTTTACTTTGTATTCATTGTTTCTTCCCCTCTTCTCTCCGGTAGACTACGAGACCGACGTTGCGGTGGCGGTTCGACTACGGTGTTGACGACGCTCTCTTGCGAGCAACCAGCAAGCCCCCTTGATCACCAGATATCGCCTACTCTTATCTACACTGCTTGCATTAGAGTAGCATAGCATGTTACTATTTTGGATACTCCTATCTTTGCTGATAGCTTTGTCCTTGTAACTTCATTGTTACCTTACCGCAATCCTATATGCTTAGTATAGGATGCTAGTACTTTCATCTGTGGCCCTACTTTCTTGTCCGTCTGCCGTGCTATACTATCGGGCCGTGATCACTCGGGAGTTGATCACGGGTATATACTATATACTTATACATGATACATGTGAAACTAAAGTCGGGTCGGCTGATGGTGCACCCGCGAGTGGATCTTTGAGGCGGAGCGACAGGGCAGGTTGAGACCGCCTAGGAGAGAGGTGGGCCTGGCCTTGTTCGGTGTTCGCGGTTACTTAACACGCTTAACGAGGTCTTGGTATTTGATCTGGGTTGGCTACGAGCTTATACGCACTAACCATCTACGCGGGAGTAGTTATGGTTATCCGGCGTCGTGGTATCACCGGCACTTCAGACGTCGGACGACGGGCGGCGCGCCGGATTGGGCTGAACGCTGTTAGGCTAGGTCTCGCTTCGGCCGCCCTATAACGTCTTGGTGTGTGCTCAGGCGATGGGCCTGCACCCTGCGCTTAGGTTTAGACCGCGTCTGGCCTCTCTGTTGTGCCTAGGTGGGGCTGCGGCGTGTTGATCTTCGCGGCGGGCATGACCCCGAAAGTGTGTCCGCCAAATGGGATCAAGCGTCTTTGGTAAGATGGTGCACCCTGCAGGAAGTTAATCTATTCGGATAGCCGTGATCTTTGGTAACAGGACGACTTGGAGTTGTACCTTGAGCTTATGACAACTAGAACCGGATACTTGATAAAACACACCCTTCCAAGTGCGGATACAACGGTGGTCGCTCTCGCTCGGGGTTATGAGCGGGGATTGCGGGTAGGATTATTGCTATATGTTGTTACTTGGAGGACTTCCGTTGTCCTCTTACATGCATGCAAGACAGGTGTCCGAAGCGTAGTCTTCGTTAAGACTAGCTATCCCCTCTTATTCGGCATTCTCGAGTTCAGTCCACTGTTATGGCCTTTACACATATATCCATGCATATGTAGTGTAGCTCCTTGCTTGCTAGTACTTTGGATGAGTACTCATAGTTGCATTGTTTCCCCCTTTCCCCCCTACCTATACTCGATTGCTGGAATCAGACGATGGAGCCCAGGAGCCAGACGCCACCGCCTATGACGACTACTATTCTGGAGGTGCCTACTACTACGTGCAGCCACCGACGGCGACCGGGGAGTGACCTAGGAGGATCCTGCGGGAGGCCTGCTCCTCTTCGATCTCAGATCCCGGTTTGTGCTAGCCATCTTATGGCACCTTGTTTAACTTATGTCTGTACTCAGATATTGTTGCTTCCGCTGACTCGTCTATGATCGAGCACTTGTATTCGAGCCCTCGAGGCCCCTGGCTTGTATTATGATGCTTGTGTGACTTATTTTATTGTAGAGTTGTGTTGTGATATCTTCCCGTGAGTCCTTGATCTTGATCGTACACATTTGCGTGCATGATTAGTGTACGATTGAATCGAGGGCGTCACACTCATACTCCTCTACGCGTGGGCATCCACTGCCGCGTCTTCCCTGCTCCGTCGCCCCTTCCTAGGCCTCGCCGTCGTCCACCGCCACGGTGCTCTCGCGCGGGCGTGGTCAACGTGGTCAAGGAACGGCTTCCATCGGACGTGGATCAGACGTGGAGAGGCCGATACCGGGTCCACGGCCGCAGCAAGGAAGTGCCTCCTTATTACGTGCAAAATATTTATTCCTCCACTTGACAGCGGGGACCCACCGGACGGGCCACCGTATTTCACAAAAAAAAACGTTTGCCCCTGACTGCTAGGACCCACCAGCTACATCTCCGCACGCAAGGAAGTGCGTCCGGGCAAAAAAAATGATTCGCCCCCCTGACTGCTGGGACCCACCAGCTACATCTTCGCAGGCAAGGAAGTGCCTGACAGTCGGGACCCACCTGGCCGAAGCAAACGTAGCATTGTCATTCTGGTCGTGAATGTGTACGTACATATATACTGGTGGATGTAGAGGCGCGCATGTGTCGTAGTAGAGGCCCGTACGTGTCGTAGTAGAGGCGCGCACGTAGCATCACTACAAATAAATACACTTCCATGATGATACGTGTTTGTCACTGTAGGTCGCTTTTTTTGTCATGCATGTACATCCATGACAAATTTATGACAGAATCAAGATAGTCATACCTATGTTGTTGTAGAAGTGTTCCATGACATTACCAAAATTATCATCACGGAAGTGTCCACTTCCATGACGATAAATCACGCGTCATAGAAGTGCTTTTGTCAAGGGTGACCGACACGTGGCATCCACCATAACGGAACGCCGTTAAGCTATCGGGTCGGGTTTTGGATCCGATAACCCGTTAACAGCCTTGACCAATGGGGATTTTCCACGTGTAAACTCATCATTGGCTAGAGGAAACATTTGTCGGCTCATCATTGGGACAGATGTCATCCACTCACTGGACAGAAGGCGCCTATGATACGTCGACACGTGGCACGGCCCAACAGTGGCCCATTCCTGTGAAAAGGCCGTCCCGTTTGACTTGGTCAAAAGCTGGTGGGCCGGCCCATGGAAAGCCTGTTAACGGCCTGTTCGCATATAGCCCATTTACAGCCCGCTAACCCGAGGCCCGTTACGCCCTATCCGAATTAGGCCCAGTAGTGTCATCTGGGCCGTCCAATATGATTCCAGCCCGTTTTCACTTCTGGCCCATGTATAGACCATGACGTCTTTCGGCCCATATGAGGCCCTTTGTAACTCTTGGCCCATTAGCGACCGTGCTGAAACTGGCCCGTAATAAACAGTGTATTACTTTACACCCATTAACGGCCCGTGGTGGCGGCCCCGTAATGAACGGTGTATCACTTTATACCCATTAACGGCTGTTATTCCGTAATGCTTCCAGCCCAAGTTAACTTTCGCCTTCGAGGGCCCATTTATTCTTAGGCTCATTTGCAGATTCGTTACTTACGGCCCGTTCTTGTCATTTTCGCTTGTGGGCCAAATTCAGCCTGTCGTTCTGATCGGCCCGTTTGTGGACCGTTAGTCTGTTGGGCCATTTCCATAGCATCACCAAATAGGGCCTATTAACAGCCCGTTATGGTCAGCCCATAAAACATACGATTTCCATTAAAGGCCCGTCTACGACCCATTAAAGGCCCATACAAGACCCATAAATGAGTTGGCGGCCCATGGATCCTACGAGACGTAGAAGGCCCATGGATCCTACGAGACGTACAAGGCCCATGGATCATATGAGACGTAGAAGGCCCATGGATCCTACGAGACGTTGAAGGCCCATGGATCCTACCAGACGTAGAAGGCCCATGGATCCAATGGCCCATGAGGGCCATGGTCGGGTGAGTTGGCCCCCGTTTGAACGATATAGCATATTCAAAGAATTGTCCTACTCAATACTATCACCTCTAAAAAGCATACACTATACAACAAAGAGATCAAGGCATAGAAAGGTAGAATAATCCTACACTATACAATAAAGAAATTACAGTCGATTGTACCCACTGGGCATTATGGTTCAGCACAGGTGATAATAAAGCATACACAAACAGCAAATTACATACACTGGGCAAATAGAACTCATACATCATGGACGCGCATTAACTTAACTCCATTAGAACTATAATCTCTTCAAAAAATAGGATTGGCCAGATTCAGATAGCACAAATTTCAGTCTGCAAAATCTCCAATTCCTTCATGGTTACCTCAGTGTCTTGTTTCATTTTTTGACTCCTTCATCTAATACCTGCATGTCCAGTCTCAACTTGTTGATTATACGTTGACAATCATCTACACGTTGTCTTGCCACCTCTAGTTGATGCTCGAGAACATCAAAGACATTCCAATTCCAATCCATAATCATTCGTAACGGCCATGCCGCATCGCTCAGAGATCTTTGTGTTGATGTCACTTCATCCTGAAATGTTTCTGTAAGTACACATGACTAGGGCAAAAATATAGTTAAAACAGTGAAGCGAACAAGACACTATTTTGTACTACATGGCAAAACAGGACTAACAATAATGTTACACGTCACTTTCAAAAAAAATGTTACACGTCATGAAGCATAAGCAGGTGATATTTTAAAAATTATAAAAAAGATAGTTTGTGCATCCTGCATACATAAATCCCTCTTAGCTCACCAGAGGAGCATGATGTTGGGGCCCAATCGACAACACAAACAAGTTACAAATTTAGACAGCATGTTGCGTATAAGTAAGCAAGCAGTTGGCCATTCTGTGCCTCAATTAAAGTCTTAGGGAGCATAATGAACAGCAGAGGGTTTCATACAAACATACTACAAAGAGCAAAACTATGCAATCATTAGCGTAGTATAAACTAGATTGTGAGCCTCATGCAATAATAGTTGGTTAATAGACTTCAAAGCTTCAGCACACTTCGCAGAGTAATTAAATGGTAAGGCCTTTAATTATGTCAACTAATAGTGATAAAAGTACCGAACATCGTGCATGATTATTTGGGCATCTCATTAATCGAGGACAAATAAAGCAATTGAAAAGAGAAAATTAACTATGCCTGAAACAAACAAGGAATTGAAATGTTGAGTTGCATACAAGGACTTACCTTAGCAGGTTGAAGAGGCTCAACAAGAGCTCCTACTTCTCTTGCAAGGCTCCTTCCTAACATCTTGTACTTGGAAATCCTCAATCTTATCTTCATTGCACCCCTCTGCAAGGTGACACAAACTAGTTACTCGTCTCCTTGAAGATAAATATGCATACTTTCCAAGATGTGAACACAAAAGGAGAGATTATAACAAAACAACACCACATAATGAAACATGCATCTCTCTTGCACTTGCACACAATGAAATGAGCATTTACTATGTCTCGCACTATGTAAAAACTAGGCATACCTTCGAACTGGATCTCCGGTACTCTTGGAGAGCCCATTGTAGTGTACACCAAACCTTTATGTCACCTATGAGTTAGACAAGGCCCCACTACAGCAGCCCTTAGTGTTTAAATCGTTGACAAGCTCATTAGAGTGTTAGGTCAAGAACAACAAGTAATCAAAGCAAATAGTCTTAGTATGGCTGGCTGATGCAAACAAGCAATTGAATGATGTGTGAGCAAATCTTACATATCAAGAAAAGAAGCAAAGAAGGAGGCTTAAAGACCATCACTTGATCGACCAGATTTAAGGGCATTTAAACATCATGTGCAACGTATGAACTAACATAAACATTGCATATTCCAAATTCTACAATGGAATGCACATGTATTAGGTTATGCCATGTATGATGATGCCTAAATGTACTGATAGCAGGCAGGAGTGATTCATCATTGCACGCACAATTGAATTGCAGGTTAAGGGCCAGTTCGATTCTGCCTTTTTAGGGCATATTGCCAAAATAAGCCATAAAAGATGTAAAGAAGTCATTTTTGAGTTATGGGCCTGGGCTTAACTAATTTCGCTTTGGAGGGGGGTGTTCCGGGTAGAACCTCACTAAAAATTGAAGGGAAGGGGAATAGTGAAATGACTCTGTTGTCTGCCTATATTACACTCAAAATGCAACTTATGACGCCCGTGTCACACTTGACCCTCAAGTAAAAACAAACACGCAAGCATTCATTGCCCTGCCCGCTTGCATCTCCTCCCCCCTTTCCCTCTACCTCGATCCCCTGCCTGCAGCACTAGGGTTCCTCCAACGAGCCGTCGCCACTGGTCCCATCTGAGCCATCGCCACTGGTCCCATCTAGGCTACATGGCCGGCGGGTAGGGGCAAATCTCCCTGGTTGCTCCTCCCTCTGGCGCCGCCCTTCATTCTCATGGTCTCCAGCAGCTGCTCCACTGTGGTTCGTCCAACACACTACTCCGGCGGGCGCTGCACAACTACGGCTGATGCCGCACTGCAGCAGAAAAGGCACCTTATTCCCTCCCTCCTCCCGGCCATGGCCTTGAGGTGTTGTTGAAGGATGAGCTCATCCAACAAGGTGAGGATCTCCTCGATTTTTGCCAAATTTTCATTCTCGATCCACTATACGATGAATTTCTATGAGCTGCTTCTGCTGCTATATGATGCATTGCTATGAGCTGCTCCTGCTGCTGCTATATGATGAATTGCTATGAGCTGCTGCTGTATGATGAGTTGCTATGAGCTGTTGTTGCTGCTATATGATGAATTGCTATGAGCTGCTGCTGCTGCTATATGATGACTTGCTACAAGCTGCTCCTGCTGCTGCTATATGATGAATTGCTATGAGCTGCTCCTGCTGCTGCTATATGATGAATTGCTATGAGTTGCTCCTGCTGCTGCTATATGATGAATTGCTATGAGCTGCTCTTGGTATATGATGAATTGCGATCTGCTGCTGTTGTATGATGAGTTGCTATGAGCTGCTGCTGCTATATGATGCTTTCAGTGGTGCTGCTATATGATAATAACCAGCCACTTGGACCATCGAATTTCAATAAATAATTGTTCTTCATTTAAATGTGGGTCATCGTTCTTCGCTTAAATTAGGCAATGGGATCTCTATGGAAAACATTGACCAAAGTAGATTGTGCCAAGTAGATGGTATCTTTGTATTTGCATTTTGAGCAAATAGTGATGGTATGTTTTCCTATCATATTAATTACTGCACTGGGTTCAATTTGTGATGTTTGCAAGTCAAATTAATTTCCATATGGGCAGCAAAATGAAAAAAATATAATGCAATCTAGACTTTCCACTGATCATACCAAAGATAAGCTGAAAATGCAATGAAAAGAACTGGTTGGCTTATTACATGGAGCTTATATTCACAGGTGCTTATTTTCTTAGGATAACTCGTAATAACTGTCCCTAAGAAACTTGGCTAATAGAACTGGCATACAAATAACATGTCACGATGATTGCAATGGAGGAGTGACGTACCATAGCACATCGATAGGCTCACCGCTGCCTCTCCTTTTTTGCGATGTTCCATGAAATTGCCACATACATCTTGTACTTTTTCATTGTGTAACCCTATCTGCAAGTTGACACGGCTAATTTCGACATCTCTACATGATACTACATTGCATACCCCTTGCATATTTAAACCACCAATTAACGATTGTGTGTGTACCATAAACTAGCCATGACTCAGATGCTGGACTAGCAGGCACTCTAAGGGAGCCTAATGTAGTGCACTAGAATTCCTACATGCCACCTATGATTTTGTGTAATGTATCGCTTTCTATTCCTAAATATATGTCTTTGTAGAGATTCTAGTATGGACCACATACAAATGTATATAGATGCATTTCAGTGTAGATTCACTCATTTTGCTCAGTATGTAGCCTATAGTGGAATCTCTAGAAAGACTTATATTTAGGAACGGAGGTACGAGGTAGTATCATGTATGACATCTACATATCTAATTTAGCCGCCAAGAGTAGAAATCATTGTCTGCACAAAGGGATTATGGTCAAAATCCTTGCAAAGCACGCTGGCGAGCATGAACAATACAAGAGAGAGAGAGCGTGCTTACAAGATCATAGCAATGCCTCACCAGGATCTTGGTTGGCCAAGCTGTTAGATCCGTAAGAAACATCGTGCTTGTAGTTTTTGCCGGCTACATAACAGTAACAGACGACCTGTTAGTATATTTGAAGTACATCGGGCAGGTGATGCCGGGCGGGTTTAAAGGTGACAAGTACCTAGGCCGTGGCGGGTGCTTGGCATCTCTCGAGCAGTGGGAATCAGGTTAGAAACGCCGAGGGTGATGACGCCACCGGGCTGTCGGGGTCCGTAAGGAGATCTAGAACCGTCCGAGTAGGGTGTTTGTGGAGCGGCTCGGTAGGGTGGACTATGGTGTGGGCGGTGGATCTGTGGCCGTGGGCGAGGGCGAGGTGAAGCTGCTCCGGTGGTTGGGTTAAGGATGGTGTCGACGACGCGGATCTGCGGCCGTGTCGGGCGCCGGTTGCTCCGGTGGTTGGGTTAAGGATGGTGTCGACGATGCGGATCTGCGGCCGTGGACGGGCGCCGGCTGATCCGTGGTTGGGTTAAGGGTGGTGTCGACGATGCGGATCTGCGGCCGTGGATGGGGCGTCAGAAGCTGCTCCGGTAGGTTGGATGACGGTGCGAGGAAGCGGATCTGAGGCCGTGGACTTGTGAGTTGGCAAAGCGGCCCGGGTAGGGTTGAGAATGGTATAGGCGAAGCTAATCCGGTAGGGTTGAGGAAGGTGTCGTGGCGGCTCCGGTAGGGTTGAGGAAGGTGTTGGCGAAGAGGACCAGAGGCCGTCGGCGACGCGGCGGTGGGGGGCGGCTCCGGGGTGTGGACGACGCTGTCTCCGGTGGGAGATCTGAATGAGCCGCTGCAGATGCGCGGCGGTTGACAAGAGTACCGGTGAAGCAGATCCGGCGCCATGGACAAGGCCGGCACTGAATGGGCTGTTGTAACGCCCGGGTGGTTATGCGACAGTAATCACCTCGGTTATGTTAATTAACCTCTCGTTGATTCGAAACTGACCTAAAACAAAAAAATCAAAACTAGATCAAACGAAAAAGGGTTTCGAAAATAAATTCTAAAATGTTCGGGGGCTGTTTAAAATAACTAACCTAATATTGGTGGGGTGCACTAATTTTTACAAAATGCCAGAGCATTTTAAATAAACTAAAAACAGAAAAGGAAAAATAATAAAAAGAGAAAACAAAATAAATCGAAAGGGGAAGACCCCCTGCCCACCAGTGGGCCCCTCCCCACCGCCCATTCCTTCCCCCACAGCCGCCCATCGCCCAGCGCCGGCCGCATAACCCCCCCCCCCACTCAGCGGCTAACCCTAGCCGCCACCCCACTCCTTCCCCCCACGCGCCCCGCTCCCCTCGCTCTCTCCCCGATTGATCGGGCGGAGATCCGGCCCGACCGAGCCAACCCCGCCGTCCCCACCTGTCGTGGCCCCCCGCCGGCCCCGCCGCCGGGAGCTCCTCCTCCCCCATCGCGCCTAGGAGCCCTCTCCTCCCCTCCGTCGCCCCCAGCCAGGCGGCCGCCACCCAGGTCCGGCTCGGCCTCCACGCTCCCGTCATGGCGCCTTCCCCCCGACCTCCTCCCAGACGGTCTCCCGGCCCCCATCGAGCCCGCCGCCGAGACCCTACCCCCTGTGAGGCTCCCTCCTTTCCCCCCTGCCCATTCCCCTTCCCCCACAGGCTGCCCATCGCCCAGCCGCACGCAGATAACCCCCCCACCTCATGGCTAACCCTAGCCGCCACCCCACTCCCCCCACGCCCCCCTCCTCTCCCGTGACGACTCTCTCTTGCCAGAGCAACCAGGCAAGCCCCCTTGATCACCAGATATCGCCTACTCTTGTCTACACCGCTTGCATTAGAGTAGTATAGCATGTTACTGTTTTGGATACTCCTATACTTTGCTGCATAGCCTTGTCCTTGTAACTTGTTGTTACCTTACCGCAATCCTATATGCTTAGTATAGGATGCTAGTACTTTCATCTGTGGCCCTACTTTCTTGTCCGTCTGCGTGCTATACTATCGGGCCGTGATCACTCGGGAGTTGATCACGGTATATACTATATACTTATACATGATACATGTGAGACTAAAGTCGGGTCGGCCGATGGAGCACCAGCGAGTGGATCTTTGAGGCGAGCGGCAGGCAGGTTGAGACCGCCTAGGAGAGAGGTGGGCCTGGCCTGTTCGGCGTTCATGTTACTTAACACGCTTAACGAGGTCTTGGTATTTGATCTGGGTTGGCTACGAGCTTATACGCACTAACCATCTACGCGGAGTAGTTATGGGTATCCCGGCGCCGTGGTATCACCGGCACTTCAGACGTCGGCGACGGAGCGGCGCGCCGGATTGGACTGAACGCCTGATGGGCTAGGTCTGCTTCCGCCACAGACGCGTGTGGTGTGTGCTCGAGGCGATGGGCCTGCACCTGCGCGCTTAGGTTTAGACCGCGTGTTGGCCTCTCTCACAGTGCCTAGGTGGGGCTGCGACGTGTTGATCTTCCGCGGCGGGCATGACCCAGAAAGTGTGTCCGCCAAATGGGATCAAGCGTCTTTGGGTAAGATGGTGCACCCTCAGAGGAAGTTAATCTATTCGGATAGCCGTGATCTTCGGTAACAGGACGACTTGGAGTTGTACCTTGAGCTTATGACAACTAGAACCGGATACTTGATAAAACACACCCTTCCAAGTGCCAGATACAACCGGTGGTCGCTCTCGCTCAGGGTTATGAGCAAGGGATTGCCGGGTAGGATTATTGCTATATGATGTTACTTGGAGGACTTCAGATTGTCCCCTCCTACCTGTTTTAAGGCAGGTGTCCAGAAGCGTAGTCTTCGTTAAGACTAGCTATCCCCCTCTTATTCTGGCATTCTGCAGTTCAGTCCACTGATATGGCCTTTACCCATATAACCATGCATAAGTAGAGTAGCTCCTTGCTTGCGAGTACTTTGGATGAGTACTCACGGTTGCCTTGTTCCCCCTTTTTCCCCTATCTCTACTCGATTGCTGCAACCGACGATGGAGCCCAGAGTCGACGCCACCGCCTCGACGACTACTACTGGAGGCGCCTACTACTACGTGCAGCCCACCGACGACGACCAGGAGTGACCTAGGAGGATCCCGTGCAGAGGCCTGCTCCTCTTCGATCTGTATCCCGCTTTGTGCTAGCCATCTTATGGCACCTTGTTTAACTTATGTCCGTACTCAGATATTGTTGCTTCCGCTGACTGCCTATGATCGAGCACTTGTATTCGAGCCCTCGAGGCCCCGGCTTGTATTATGATGCTTGTATGACTTATTTTATTTGTAGAGTTGTGTTGTGATATCTTCCGTGAGTCCTTGATCTTGATCGTATACATTTGCGTGCATGATTAGTGTACGATTGAATCGAGGGCGCCACAGTTGGTATCGAGCCGATCGCTGTGAGGAATCCCTTCCACACTCCTTGGCGAAGTCGAGTCTAGACATTGCAAAACTTTTACTAACTTGGCTGTGTGCCTTACGGGCCCACGCCGCCATCGGGTGGTATTAGGATCTTTTACTCCTCGACCTTTACTCGGGACTCGACTCTCTTCTACTCGGGTTAAACGATTTTACTAACTATCACTAGGATCCCGTGACCGCATTCACCCGAAGATGGATATAGCCTTAGTTGTTTTTGGAATTGTATTTGAACAATTTCCACCCGTCATTTGACTCCTTTGAAACGCCTTTGTTTTCAGATGGAACCCACGAGGCAGGTCGTGCGCCACACGACGGCCATTGGTGCCTCGGGATCACTGCGGTGCTAGCAGAGATGATGACCTATCCGGGTTATCGCTGGCACCCCGAGTACACCGCCTATGAGGAGTACCAGACTACAACCAGGGAGCAGTGCCGCCATCGTCCACCTCTACTCTCGGAGTATGAGTCCACTCTTGTCTGCACACCGCACATGGTGTTGGAGTGACCATCGATATGGCAGTCCACGATGTTGCTTATGCTGCTCGACACGCCTTCGTGCGAGTATCGAGAGTTGGACACCTCCCCTTCGTGCACATTGCTATCGCGTCGATGTTGGTGAGGAGGGTTACTACACCGCTGCCTACACCATCGCTGTCACCAGAGAGCCCTTCCACCATCGTAACTTTGTTCTGCATGCGATGGGCTGGATCGAGCTAACCGAGCTCTTCGCCACGAGTTGTACATCACCCGTCAAGACCTCTACCGTGCCTCGACGCTGATGCACCCTTTGTCCGATCCGGAGAGCTGCGGCGTTCTGCGATCTACCCGCCAGACCGTGATGCCCCAGGTGTCGGTTGGCGGACGTGGGAGGCTACTCTCCGCGACTTGGCCCTTTTCGCCACCGACGCCGGATTCAGCACCGAGTATCCGCGGCCCCTGTGTCACCGACGTGGAGGACTATCCACCGCCGCACTACCAGCTTTCAGCTACTGACTACCTCCGCAGATGCATCGTGGGACTGATGTAGACTTGCTTGTTAGTATTTGATGTATTCGCCGCGAGCCTGTGTGCCGCCTATGATGTAGTAGTCTATGTACTGGACTCTATGTATCGAACTCTATGCATGATTCCTTTTGTAAGATATGCCAACTACTATGTAGTTCCCATCATGCTGCTTTCATTATGCATGTTTCATCATGAATGATTCCTGTCTCTTGCTTAATTTCTCAAATGCTGAACTACCCCTGTTATATAATAGCAGGATGGTTAGGCCAGCAGGTCGTGGTCGTGGTGCCAACTTCCCACCACCGCCTGAGTACATGGCTGGTATGATCCAACAGCTCGAGATGAATCGCCAGTTCATGGAGAACATGATGGCTCAGTTCCCTCGCCCGAATATGCACCAGCACCCAAACGGGACAACTCTGCAGGATTTCATACGCCTGAACCCCAACGTGTACCGCAGCTCAACTCAGCCACTGGATGCTGATGACTGGCTCCGTGACATCACCTATGAGATGGAGTCTGCTGATGTAGCCCCGCCACTATGTCACTTTTGCTTCCTTCTTCTGAAGGGACCCGCAGCTCAATGGTGGGACAGCCACCGCGATTTCGCCAGCTTGGAACACTCATCACCGCCGACTTCCAGCTGCCTTCCGTGCCCGCTTCATCCTCAAGGGTCATGGACCGAAGAAGCGTGAGTTCCGCAACCTCACCCAAGGCAACAAGACTGTTGAAGCCTATCGGCGAGAGTTCTTGGACTTGTCTCGCTATGTCAAGAGGATATTGCAACCGATGCACGCAGACAAGAGAAGTTCCGTGACGGTCTTCAAGTCGACATCAAGCTCGCACTTCTAGTGCACGACTTTGCTGATTTCGCCACCTTGGTGAACAAAGCTATCAATGTCGAAACTGGTCTCGCAGGAATACCAGAGCTCTAACAGCGCAACTGCGACACGGGCTCATCTTGGGCCCGTCCTCGCAGGCGCAAGATATGGATTCCCAACAGCATGTACCACCGAATGCACTGCTTCAAAGCAGAACTATGCTACACCTCGCTCGCCTACAACTAAGCAGCCAAGCTTCCAGCTCCACCACCCCAAGCTCCTGTTCCCACACCCAATAATGGCTTATGCTTCAAAGCGGACAGCCAGGACACCGTGCTAGAGAATGCAACCGAACTGAATCAATCGCCCTTCCAAAGAGCTGGCCGTGGAAACAACCGTAACCGCAACAACACCGGCAAGTCTTATGGGCAAGCTCAGCCAACCACGTTGATCCGAACGAAGCTCAAGACCAACCTGCTCTTCGTGATGGGTACACTCGTAAATTCAAGACTCAGATCTGTTTTATTCGATTCAGAGCATCGCATTCATTCATGTCTCAAGACTTTGCATACAAGCACGACGTTAAGTGTGAAGAGATGAACTCTTCGGTAGTGGTAAAACCCCATTGGGACAATGTCAAACCTCCATGGTTGGCGCCGACGCCCCGTGGAAATCAAGGGCTGGAATTCTATGCCTCCCCATTATCCTCAAGACGCCTAACATCGACCTCATTTGGGGATGGATTGGTTGAAAGCGCATACGGCGCCAATCGCTTGCGCCACTAAGACCGCCCATCTGCTTCACCCTTCTAATGAAATAGTAAGCTACAATGCTCGTTCTGTTCAAGATGCCGAGGCAAGGCTCTATGCATTGAATGCATTGAACGCCGCACCCTCGAGGGAATTGAAAACATTCCTGCTGCTTATGATTTCCAAGACGCTCTTTCCTTAAGAACTTCCAGGATTCCCCGCTAGAGCTGTCGAATTCGCCATCGACTTGAAACCGTGCACCACTCCTATAGCCAAGCGCCCCTACAAGATGCCACCGCATGAACTCCTTGAGCTAAAGGAGGAAATCGACAAATCTCTTCAAAGCGGCTTCATTCGCCCAAGTTGCTCTCCTTGGGGAGCACCTTCTCTTTGTCAAGAAGAAGGATGGGACAAACCGATTGGTCCAAGACTACCGCCCTATAAATCAAGCTACCATTCAGAATAAGTATCCTCTTCCTCGGATCAATGATCTTTATGATCAATTGGCTGGTTCGTCAGTGTTCTCGAAACTCGACTTGAGGTTGGGTTACCACCAGATCCGTGTTCGCGAGGAGGATATCCCCAAGACCGCATTTGTGACTCGTTATGGCTCTTACGAGTACACCGTCATGTCTTTCGGCTTAACCAATGCTCCAGCTACCTTCTCTCGCTCGATGAACTATATATTCATGGATTACCTCGACAAGTTCTTCGTGGTTTATCCGGATGATATCCCGATCTATTCCAAGAATGAAGAAGAACATGCTGAACATCTTCGACTTGTGCTGGAAAAGCTACGAGAGCATCAACTCTATGCCAAGTTCTCCAAGTGTGAATTCTGGCTTCCCGAAGTAACCTATCTTGGGCATGTCATTTCTAAGGATGGTATTGCCGTCAACCCCGAAAGAGTTCAGGCTATTCTCGATTGACCCCTCCAAGAACGTTATAAGTCGAAGTTTTCTCGGTCTCGCCACTATTGCCGTCGATTCGTGAGAACTTCTCCAAGATTGCCAGCCTCGACTAACCTGTTGCATAAGGGCATCAAATTCCAATGGACTGATAAATGTCAGGAAAGTTTCCAGGCACTCAAAGACAAGCTGACGACTGCCCCAGTGCTAGCTCCTCCTGATACTAAGAAGGACTTCGTCATTTACTGCGACACATCCCGTCAAGGTTTAGGCGGTGTCCTAATGCAAGAGCGCAAAGTGGTTGCTTATGCCTCTCGACAGTTGCGCCCTCACAAGGAGAACTACCCAGTTCATGACCTCGAACTTGCTGCTCTCATTCATGCGCTAAAGCAGTGGCGACATTACCTTCTCGGTAATCGCTATGTAGATCTACACTGACCACCAAAGTTTGAAGTATCTGTTTACTCAGCCAGACCTGAACCTCCGTCAGCAGAGATGGATGGAGACTGCTGCAGAATTTGATTTGGGTATTTCCTATACGCCGGGCAAGGCTAATGTAATGGCTGATGCCTTGAGCCGCAAGTCTTATCGCAACCACCTTCGAGTTCACAAAGTTCAGCCCCCACTTGTTGAAGAATTCAGAAGGCTGAACCTCCATATTGTTCCTCCGGTGCACTTCGCCCCCCTCCTCCGGAGTTCCGCAAGATGAATCTCGTGTTGTTCCCCGTGGTTCCCTCTATACCCTGGCTGTTGAACCCGATCTCGTGGGCACCATAAAGACAATGCAGGATTTGACTCAAGTCTACAAGATTAAACAAGACATCAGAAAGGAAATCCTCATCCTTCACTATTGTTGATGATGGCGCCTTGTACTTCAAAGGCCGCCTAGTGGTGCCGTAAGAAGGAAAATCTGAATATGACTCGAAGGTTATGCAAGAAGCTCATGATACGCCTCTATGTATCCATCCCGGCAGTACAAAGATGTATCAAGACATTCGCCGAGATTCCGTGGTCTAATATGAAGCAGACATTGCTCGCTATGTTTCGAGTGTGACGCTTGCCGTCAGATCAAAGCAGAACATCAAAGGCCTCTTTGGAACTCTGCAGCCTATCTCTATTCCTGAATGGAAATGGGACCATGTTGAAATGGACTTCACCACCGGATTTCCCAAATCGCAGAAAGGTAATGATGCTATTCTTGTCGCCATTGACCGGCTCTAAAGTTGCTCATTTTCGGCGGTCAAAGAAACGATCACGCTAGCCAGTTGCAACGCCTATATGTCCAGAATTGTTTCACTTCACGGTATTCCACCGGTTATCGCCTCGGACCGTGGCAGCTTATTCACTTCAAGATTCTGGGCAAGTTTCCAAGAAGCTATGGGTACTCATTTATCTTTCAGTACTACTTTTCATCCGCAGTCTCAAGGGCAAGTTGAACATGTCAACCAAATCCTCGAAGACATGCTTCGAGCTTGTGTCGCTTCCTTCGCAAGAAATGGGAGGAATCTCTCCGTATGCTGAGTTCTCTTATAATAATAGCTATCAAGCTAGTCTCAAGATGGCCCCTTCAAGTGTTATATGGACGAAAGTGCCAACCCTCCGAACTGGTCGAAATCGGGAACGCCCACTCTTCGTCCGGATATTATCCAACATGTCAAGAACAAGTCCGCATTATTCGCGAGAATCTCAAGACTGCTCGCCTCGTCAAAAGAGTAATTATGATCGCCATCACAAAGACATGGTCTATCAACTCGCGAAAAGGCCTATCTTCGTGTTACACCAATGAAGGGTGCTCACCGCCGGGATCAAGGGCAAGTTAGCTCCTCGCTATATTGGCCCATTCACTATTCTCGAAAGGCGGAAAAGTGGCCTATCAATCTGGAGCTTCCGTCGAACCTTTCTCGTGTTCACGATGTGTTCCACGTGTCCCAACTCCGACGCTGCTTCAAGGACCCAATCCGAGCAAAGGACCATGAAGTGCTCGAATTGCAACAGACCTCTCCTATAAAGAGCATCCGTCCGCATTCTCGACCAAGATGAACGCCGCACCCGCCGAAGGCGATCAAGTTCTCAAGGTCCAAAGGGTCGAATCACTCAAGATGAAGCCACCGGGAACGCGAGGATCGCCTCACGAGATGAATATCCCGCACTCTTTCCTTCTACCTCCTAAATCTCGGACGAGATTTCTTGTAGTGGAGGAGATTTGTAACGCCCGGGTGGTTATGCGACAGTAATCACCCCGGTTATGTTAATTAACCTCTCGTTGATTCGAAACCGACCTAAAACAAAAAAAATCAAAACTAGATCAAACGAAAAAGGGTTTCAAGAATAAATTCTAAAATGTTCGGGGGCTGTTTAAAATAACTAACCTAATATTGGTGGGTGCACTAATTTTTACAAAATGGCAGAGCATTTTAAATAAACTAAAAACAGAAAAGGAAAAATAATAAAAAGAGAAAACAAAAATAAATCAAAGGGGAAGACCCCTGGCCCAGCCCAATGGCCCCCTCCCCATCGCCCATTCCCTTCCCCACAGGCCGCCCATCGCCCAGCCTTCCCGCCGCATAACCCCCCACTCACGCAAGCTAACCCTAGCCGCCACCCCACTCTTCCCCCACGTGCCCGCTCCTCGCTCTCTCCCGATTGATCGGGCGGAGATCCGCCCGACCGAGCCAACCCCGCCGTCCCCACCTCGCCGACGCCCCCTGCCCCCCCCCGCCCGGAGCTCCCCTCCTCCCGTCCGCCTAGGAGCCCTCTCCTCCTCCGTCGCCCCCCGCCCGGGTGACCGCCATGGTCCGGCTCGGCCTCCACGCCCTCCCGTCGCCGCGCCTTCCCCGACCTCCTCCCCGACGGTCTCCCCTGCCCCCATCGAGCCCGCCGCCGAGACCCTACCCCCCGTGAGGCTCCCTCCTCCCCCTCCCCGCCGACGAAGGCTCCGGCCATGCCGCAACAAACCCCCCGGCTCCGCTTCTCCTCGACGCCAGGCCCTCGACCGCCCTGCCTGCTTCGGTCGCCCAGCGCCGCCACAAGACCGCCCCGCTCCTCTTCCTCCCCTGCTGATCCGACGGCCCGCCACCGCACGGCCTTCCCACCTTCCTTCTCCTCCGACGGCGAACCCCTCCGGCGCCCCGAGCCTCGCTTCCCCTCGGCGCCCTCGCCACCCCCGACCGAGCCCCTGCCCTCACGGCGCTCTGCCCCCCAACCCACGACCACCCCGCTGCCGCCACGCCTGCTGGCGCTGGCTGCTGCCACAGCCGCAGGCTCGGCCCGCCTGCCAGGCTCGGGCGCCTGGTCGCGCCTCGATCCGCCTCGAACGAGCCCGATTCGGCATCGCCTAACGCCACTGACCAAGATGCCCGCTGGGCCATAGGCCATCGACATGGGGCCCCACCCCAAAAAAAAAGAGAACGCTTTTAAATTAAAACAGAAGTTAAAATGGAAATAAAAATGAATTAAATTAATTAACTAAATAATTAATTAATTAATTAATTAAGTAATTAATTAAAATAATTAATTCTGAATTAATTAACCCTAATCATTAATTAACTTAATTAACTAAGGTTAATTAACTTTGATTAGGCTAATTAAATTAATTAGTCATTAGTGAATGACATGCGGACCCACTGTTAGGGTTGACTCACCAACCCTGTTGGTCGATGATCGCCAAGATGACATCATGTCGATGTCATAAATGCAATTTCGAAATTAATTAAATTCCGTAAATCAATAAAATCTTTTAAAATCATATCTTTTAATCCGTAATCCGGATTAAAATAATTTCAACATGAAAGTTGCTCGAACGACGAGACGAACCCGGATACGCGATCCGCTCGTCCACCACACATCCCTAACCTATCGAACCTGCAAACTTTCCTCCGTTCATCCGTCTCGACAGACGTCCGAACCGGAAAACTTCCCGATGTTTTCCCCTAACCAAGACTTCTCTTACCACGTTAGGGCACGCCTAGCATCGCTTCTTGGCATGTCATGCATCGTTATGCATCTGTTACCGTGTATTCATTGTTTCTTCCCCTCTTCTCTTGGTAGACTACGAGACCGACGCAGGCACCGCCGCTTCGACTACGGTGTTGACGACCCCTCTCTCTTGCCAGAGCAACCAGGCAAGCCCCCCCCTTGATCACCAGATATCGCCTACTCTTATCTACACTGCTTGCATTAGAGTAGTATAGCATGTTACTGTTTTCGGATACTCCTATACTGCTGCATAGCCTGTCCTTGTAACTTCTGTTGTTACCTTACCTGCAATCCTATATGCTTAGTATAGGATGCTAGTACTTTCATCTGTGGCCCTACTTTCTTGTCCGTCTGCCGTGCTATACTATCGGGCCGTGATCACTCGGGAGTTGATCACGGGTATATACTATATACTTATACATGATACATGTGAGACTAAAGTCGGGTCACCGATGGAGCACCCGCGAGTGGATCTTTGAGGCGGAGCGGCAGGCAGGTTGAGACCGCTTAGAGAGAGGTGGGCCTGGCCTGTTCGGGCGCTCATGGTTACTTAACACGCTTAACGAGGTCTTGGTATTTGATCTGGGTTGGCTACGAGCTTATACGCACTAACCATCTACGCTGGAGTAGTTATGGGTATCCCGCGCCGTGGTATCACCAAGCACTTCAGACGTCAACGACGCAGCGCCGCCACGGATTGGACCGAACGCCGATGGGCTAGGTCTGCTTCTCGTCACAGACGCGAACGCAGTGTGTGCTCAGGCGATGGGCCTGCACCCTGCTGGCTTAGGTTTAGACCGCGTGTTGGCCTCTCTCACAGCCTAGGTGGGGCTGCGGCGTGTTGATCTTCCGCGGCGGGCATGACCCAGAAAGTGTGTCCGCCAAATGGGATCAAGCGTCTTTGGGTAAGATGGTGCACCCCAGGAAGTTAATCTATTCGGATAGCCGTGATCTTCGATAACAGGACGACTTGGAGTTGTACCTTGAGCTTATGACAACTAGAACCGGATACTTGATAAAACACACCCTTCCAAGTGCCGATACATAACCGTGGTCGCTCTCGCCGTGGTTATGAGCAGGGATTGCCGGGTAGGATTATTGCTATATGATGTTACTTGGAGGACTTCAGATTGTCCCTCCTACCTGTTGTAAGGCAGGTGTCCAAGTTTAGTCTTCGTTAAGACTAGCTATCCCCTCTTATTCTCGCATTCTGCAGCTCAGTCCACCGATATGGCCTTTACCCATATAACCATGCATAAGTAGTGTAGCTCCTTGCTTGCAGTACTTTGGATGAGTACTCACGGTTGCCTTGTTCCCCTTTTCCCTATCTCTACTCGATTGCTGCAACCAGACGATGGAGCCCAGAGTCGACGCCACCGCCACGCATTTACTACTACTCCGGAGGCGCCTACTACTACGCAGCAGCCCACGACGACGACTGTGAGTGACCTAGGAGGATCCCAGCAGGAGGCCCGCCTCTTCGATCCAGATCCCAGTTTGTGCTAGCCATCTTATGGCACCTTGTTTAACTTATCTCTGTACTCAGATATTGTTGCTTCCGCTGACTCGTCTATGATCGAGCACTTGTATTCGAGCCCTCGAGGCCCCTGGCTTGTATTATGATGCTTGTATGACTTATTTTATTTATAGAGTTGTGTTGTGATATCTTCCCGTGAGTCCTTGATCTTGATCGTACACATTTGCGTGCATGATTAGTGTACGATTGAATCAAGGGCGTCACAGCTGTGGTACAGTGGTGGATGAGCATTCTACTTGTTTCTAGGGGAGGTGGGAGGGGTAGATGCGGCCGCAGAAGTAGATCCGACGAGGTGGACGCCGTTGGCACTGAATGGGCTATGGTACGCCGGTGGATGAGCAGTCTAGGGTTTCGAGAGAGGAGGGGAGAAAGGGCGATGAAGTACGGACAGCGTGATGTAAGATGCTCTGTGCTGTGGAGTTAGTCGCTTTTGCGGAGGGGGGAGAGGAAATGGGGTGCCGAGTAGTGGGGGAACCGGAAGTTCCAAAGCAGCCCCGACCTATCATGTAGATGAGGGCGGTATTGTAATCATGGGTATCCGTGCACCAAGGACAAAAGGGGATTTCGCATGCTAAAGACTAAGGTGGCAGAAATTTTAGAAGGAGGCGGAGATTTTGCGCTCATGGATCGCTCAGATCTAGTTTCAACTAATTTTGGACCGTACTAGCGGAAGGTCATGCTAGACTGTGTACACGGGCACGCAGCAAGCCAGCTAATAACTAGTGTGAAGTCCACCCCAGAGAAAAAGGCAATAACTCGATGATGCGCCGATAACTTGGACGCTCACATCAAGCGCGCCAATCGTGACGGGTGTAGTGGCGCTGCTCACAAAAAGGGATCAAACGCTCAGCCTATGTATTTCTTGTGTAAATATATAATTTAGTGCCATTGGTTATTTACTTTAAACATAATGCATTGACGTGTTAGTGTAGAGGCGCACAAAAAGAAATGGATATTGTAGTCAGCTACTTAAAAGTGTTACCTCATATGATTACATAGCCTCCATTTCATAAATTATGTACTGTTGAATTCATATATGAATATTACATATATTACTTCAAAATAGAAACTTAAATCATCCAAGACTAATGAATTTGAATGCAAGAGTTACAATGGTGCATGTACATGATAGCTACATTGGTTGTTTGAAGAAACATCACTGTAACTTTGGCATGCACAACTGAAAAGGTTTATTTAAATAGAAAAAATGTGATATGTGAGTGTCCAATCTTTATAGTTGAATCGATATTGTACCTTTGGCCACGATATTTAAGTAGATATTGACTTATGTTCAAGCGATGCACGCCCACGATCGCTAGATAGTGATACGTGAATGAATTGTGCAATCTCTCTCACACGCATACATATCTCATTTCCTGTCGGCATCGGAATGACACACGCAGCACTTCATGTATTTCTCTCCTCCGTCAGTTTAAATTGCCTTTCTACCCGTCCCTACAAGTCTCTCACATGTAAACACACACGCCTCTATGTCTAACACGCCCACCCCTTTAATTCCGCCCACCCACAGCCACTAATGTCTCAAAGTATAATAATGTTTCTCACACATATGATATCTACCTATCCCTTAATATAGCTAGATATGTGTCACACAAAATCCTTCTCCCTACTAGCAAGATGCCCATGCGTTGCACGGAACATCAAGATGCATTTGTATGAGAAGTTTATCTTGTGGGAGAAAAGGATGAACGAGGGAATGCCTTATTTGCAAATGCGGAGAGGGGTGTGGGTATCTTTTTGCAAAATTGCCATAGTTTCCTTCCTGTCCGTCGGATATAAATCGGATGGCCTTTATTGCAGGATGGCAGGAACACCATCGTCACCAACTCTATTTTTTTATAAGAGTAGAGATATGTGAGTGTCACTGCCCCCCCCACACACACTTCCCAACACCAAGGAGTAGGGTGACACCTCGATCTTGATACTAATCTATCGACTGGCTTCTCTCTCAAACATACACACACACACACACTACCCGGCACCGAAGGAGTAGGGTGGAACATCGATCTTGATAATAATTTATCTACTCCTCTTTCAAACACACTCTCTCTCTCTCTCTCTCTCTCTCTCTCTCTCTCTCTAGTTGTGCCTCTGTGCCTACCGCACACACTCTCAATACGTCTTTCTCTCCCCCCCCCAACAATGACAGCAGAAGGGTGACAACTCGATCTGATCATAATCTTTCAATTGGTTTCTCTCTCAAACATTGTGTCTTGGTGCCTCGCTCGGTAGCCCCTCGATATGTAGACTTCTCACAAGACAGCTGTAGTGACGATGACACTGAACCCAGTGTGCCTTGTTTTTACCGGCCTCATGTGATAGTTTTCACCCTGTTTTCTGTTAATTAACAAGGCAACATTTGTTACTACTAGTGAATCTGAAATCATTCGGGGCAGACATAAAATATATCACTTCAACCCAATTATCGCAGCAACTATTTTAAAAGAAATTAGCTAGCGCCCGTTCGTTGCACGGAACATCAAGATGCATTTGTATGAGTAGTTTATCTTGTGAGAGAAAAGGTTGAACGAGGGAAGGCCTTATTTGCGAACGTGGAGAGACGTGTGGGTATATTTTTGCAAAATTGCCATAGTTTATTTCCTATCCGTTAGATATAAATCCGACGGCCTATATTGCAGGATGGCACGCACACCATCATCACTAACTCTGTTTTCTCCCTCCTCCATCGAATACTTGTCATCAAATGGATAAAAGAAATGTATCTAAAACTAAAATACGTCTAGATACATTTCCTTTTATCCATTTTGATGACAAGTATTCCCGGACGGAGGGAGTATTTGTCTTTTTAGAGATTTCAACAAGTGACTATGACCGGACCTTACCAACATACTCAAAAAAGTAGTCCATAATTTTGATGTTACCCTCTTTTCTTGGCGGTGCAATGCCATTTGGATATCTCATAAATAAATCAAGGACAAATATGACCCCTTCCTCAAAAGGCATACGGAGCAAAATGAGTGAATCCACACTCTAAAATATGTCTACATACACATCTGTATGTGGTAGTCCATTTGAATTCTGAAAAAGACAAATATTTAGGAACTAATGGAGTATATATAAGAGTAGACATGGAGATATATCTCCAAAGATGGTCTACAACAAAATGTGTTTGGCTGGTTAGCGCGGATGCTCGCAACGCTATGACATGAGTTCATATTCTGTATTTTAACTTTATATTTTTATATTATATATTACTCTACTTATTTGATATATACTTCTTTTCGCCATCGCATCGACAAAGGGAACCCACAGAGTACTTAGAATACACGATTAAGGATGGACTTGTTTCTTTTTAACTTTCATGCACGGTTGTAGCCACCTCAGAAGTCACATGTACATTGTGCATGCAATTAACTTTTATAGAGGGACAATCATACAGGAAATTAACTCAAATGGATTGGATGTCACTCTATTATTTCTAGCATAAAGAGCATCTCTAACGGCAATCGGCAAATTTCCTCCCGCTTCCTTAAGCGGTGGACGACATCAAACGCCAGCGGCATACATTTTTACAACTCTAACCAACCAGATGAAATTCTTGCAAACACGAACTGATTTCATATAAGCATGAAGGATTTCGTATAAAAAAGCCGGATCTTCATATAAACATCATGGATTTCATTACATTTGCATGAACTAAGAGGTGCCAATCCGGCTCTCTTGTATAATTAATACTATCTCCGTCCGGAAATAGATGTATCTAGACTTATTTTAGTTCTAAATGGCCGCACGCGGATCCCTTTGTCTTCCTCATGTCCGTCAGACACTTGTGGGGTCGACGAAGGTCCTCGGAAGAGACGAAGCAGCAAACAAACCACCTGAATCCACGGTCGTTGCCTCGGCGGTGGCCTTCATGGGTCCCAAGTGGCGGCAGCCTCCCGTGTTCTACTTCTCCTTGATGATGGTGGCGGACACGGAGAAGCTGGCCACCGACTCGTCGCTCTCCACGCACCCGGCTTCTGTCTCTACCTGCATGGCGCTGTCGCAGGCACGGGAGGCGCACCCACAGACACGGGAGGCGCGGCCACCGCAGACACTGGTGGCGCGGTACGATGCGGCAGCGACAGCGCCCGTACCCGCGTGCTCGCCGCCGTGCCGGTGTGGAGAAACTCGCCACTCCTCGTCGAGCTGAACTGGAGCGGCGAGTTGCTGAACCACGCACCTGCTTGGGGCGGCAACTGGCTCCGTCAGGCCAAGCAAGGTTGGTGAAGCACCGAGCGGCCTCGCCCGTATCCGGAGGGCTCGGCGGGCCACCCAGCCCGGTAATATGCCGGAGAACGGCTCATCGGAAGCCATCGGAGGAGTGGAGAAAATGCTGAAGGAGGACATGGGGAGCAGCGGAGGTGCGATTCTTGCCCGATGTCCGTCTCGCCTCGTGTAAATAGAGGGCGGACGGTAGGAGCTTGCCGACATCGGCCTCGTTTAAGCGAGGGCGGACGGGAGGAGCTCGGCCGGTGTTGCATTTAATTCGGCCCGCCATGAACAGGCGGTGGCGGAGTAGGATTCTCGGTTTGCATGCGGGTTTAACGGAGGGTTTAATGGAGGCGCGGCCGTGCAGCGGCGGCGCGGTACTATTCGACTTGACAGCAGTAATGAGTCAAATTACAAAGGCCTCGCCTCGTGAAACCGACCGAGATAGAGTGCCCCGCCTCTAGCCTTTTAAAAAATGTATATACTCCACTTTTGTACAAGAGTCGATCGATGGATTGCGCCATGGAGCAAAACTAGAAATTAAAAAAGGTGGTACATATAGAGAGCGCCGTTGCCAAATTATGCATATAGTACTATTAAAAGGCTTGTCACAATAATGGTGTCCAAGACAAGTGCACAACCCACCCTCAAATAAAACTAAGCACCACGGAATTCTTTGACAAAACTAAGCACCCTGAAATTCTTTGACAACTAAACTGCTGGCTATATGATGTTGGCCATATATATTGTATGTATATGTAGTACTATACCAACTAAAAGATGAAATGTAAGAAATACTAGTATGTACGTACTGAAGAGTTAAAGTAACAAGAAGAAACATAACATAGTTGTACTGGGGGCTCAGCACAACACACCCCTCAAATTAAATTAAGCACACCTGAAATTAAACTTTGCAACTATTCCGGCAGACACTGCATTAGAACCACCATGAGCAAAGACACTGTCACCTTACTCGGAGTCCTCGTCCACGTCCTCGAATTCGTCCTTGTCCCTCTTCCTCTTGGCCGATACTTCTTTGCTTGAACCGCACACTTGGTTGTTGCTCTTCATCCAACCCTTGTAGATATTGAAGCAAAGGTAGCCATCCATTGTAGCGTAGTGGATGTGGTCTATATCTAGTACATTCTGCTGCCATGCATGACGATGAAACGTGTATGGAGGTTTCTCCAGTTTACCGTACGAAGGATGAACCATGTCTCCTGCCAGGGTCAGCATTGAAGGCTGAAGAGAGGACACCAGCCAATTCTTATGGAGGTCGAAGGTGTTGCCTACAACGAGGCCTATCCGACGCAGGACTTTTTTGTCGTTACCAAAGTATACAGTAACGAATTTGACTAGGTTGCTCCCGAGGAAGTCCTTAAAATCCTGGCACTCAACGTCGGCATGGCATATGTGGTAGACCAAGCATAAGTCATGCACGCAAACCTGGATCACGGCGTGCTTCTTCCTCTCTTCGTCCTTTAGATCCTTTTCTCATCCCAGGACTATGGTGTACTCAACATCTAGCCCAACGACCCACTCATCATCTGAGTTTTCGAACATGCGTCTGAAGCGAGAAAGGCATCCTTTCACCGTCGCGGAAGAACGGGTGTAGATGACGTCGAACTCATCGCCGGTGATGGTTACCGCCGAGCGTGGAGATTTGGGACGCCATGGATTTGGGAGGAGGGTTAGGATTGAACTGCCGTAATGTGAATGGACGGGACGACTAGGAGCGAACCGCCGTAGTATTGAAGGACGTGCGGGGATGAGTAGGAGCGAACTGCCAGCGTGCGAGCGGCAGGGTAGTGGCTTTCCGTTCTCCCATGGTACGGGCTTCCGAGAGCCCTTGGATCTGAGATCGAACGGTTGCATGGCGTGATTCTAGACCTATGGGTGAATATCCTATCCTGGAGGGTTATTCTGCAAATTTTCAGCAACTTAGCATGCGACCGCTTGATCTCAGATCCAAGGGCTGCCAAGAGTCGTATCATGGTCGCGCCTACCATGGCCGTCGCGTCACTCGGGCGGTCGCGCCCTTGGAGATTTAACACGGTGCGTTAGGCTATCTGATGTTGGCATGTCATACATAGTCATCAATTAGTCATTCATACTACAACAAGGTTGGCTATAAGTGTATTTTTTTACTCCTCTCTATCTCTTTCTTCGTACTCCCTCCGTCCCATAATATAAGAACGATTTTGACACTAGTGTAGTGCCAAAAACGTTCTTATATTATGGGACACAGGGAGTACTAATATTTATTGCATTTGCCAAGGAGTGACCTCTTCCAATGAAATGGTGTTGCTAAGTTTGCTTCATTTAATTAGTTATACTCAAAATTATCTTTTCACCTAGGTACACGCGCTTAGCACCGTTTCTTCCTTGGGTCACCAAGCTAGTCTCTCTCTTCTTGATTAATTTGCCACATCAGACTTTATGCCTATGTGGCAAGCTTAAGCACCTGTAGGAGCAAGTAAAAGTAAGTACAATAGTGTGCTTTACATGGCATTTTTTCATATGTGGAGGAAAGAGAGGCAAGGAAAAAGTGGAGAAGTGGGCTCTCATGCAAGAGCCAGCCTCTACTACATGGTGGAGCATTGGGAGAGGCACCTGTATGGAGGTGGTCAGGAATCAGGAGACTCACGCCGGTCGTAGCGCCGCAGTTAAAATGATAATGGCAAGTGAAATCATGGGGCCCCACCTGTCCAGCAGTATGTCGCTGTCAAATCACACAGCCCTACGTTTGCAGCAGCCTACTCCCTAGTCTTCTCGCGTCTCTGTCGAAGCGACTATGCGGAACTGCCCCACCTACCGCGCAAGAAAAGCCCGCGCAGTATACTCCCTCCATCTAGGTGACCAAGGTGGAGAGGAAAACGAGAGAACTTAATGTTTAGTATTTGCTAAGGCTGGTTGTAATGGTACTAGCCCTAGAAATTTTGATGAGGTGTCATAGAATTAAATGAAGAAAGAGAGAGAGAGAGTTGAGTATTATGTGTCATACATGGCAATAAATAAAGTACTACATGATACTAATATACGATACATGGCGTAGGAGTACCTAGTATTATTAATACAGTTTTGCTAGAACTCATTCATCTTTTATAGCCATGGCGCAGGAGTAGATGAGATATAATTTGGTCTCATTCATCCTTTATAGCCATTGGATGTGATGCTATATAAGATGCGTGCGTGCTGACGTGGGTTGTATTTGTTCTTGTGCAACAAACTGACCACTGCATGTCATGTTTGATAGTCTCAAGTCATTAAAAGCATACAAGCCCCACATCTCTTCTTGGTTGATTCCTCTATTTATGTCAAAAAATAAGAAACAACATGAGAGTTAAAGCACCACGCCTATGTGTTTACTATTTGGTTTTCATAAGATGACTTAATACTCACCAAGACGGAGGGAGTATTCGATTTGACAGCGGGCGGCGCAGTTCCTGATACAGTTTTAATGCAGATGAGGGAGGGAGTAGCGGTTCCCGATATGTTGAACGGCCAATGCATCCTCCTTCAATTAATGCATGAGGGAAGTAATGGGAGGAGGTCCGGGAAAAGAGGTTGCACGATGTGAATGCAACGCAGTTTGCCCTCATTGCCCTCATATAAAGGCGCCTCCATTCCAATGCATCTACCACATCAGACGCACCTAAGCATTTGCCTAAGCACCTACACTAAGTGCAAAAGACCTCACCTGACCCATGGCGGCGTGCGTGGCGGCTTGGCTGCGCGCCAGATGGTCCACGATGCGGCTGCGGCATGGCACCGAGGGTCGCCTCAAGACGGTGTTGAGACCGGCTGGTGGATGGCGCCGTCGACGCCAACTCGACTCTGTTGGACCAGATGATCGTTGCCACCAGCAACAAGTTCACCGTCATCAAGAAGCTCGCGGACGACATCGCCAGTACTCCTCCGGCCAGCGCCACCGAGCTCCTCATTGCCTGCCACCTAATCGGCCTCCATGGCGGAACCTCTTCAAGCACCGGTGGCCTCGCGATGCCCGATGCCACGAAGAATGTCCACTGAGGTTGCGCTGCGCCAGCGCCTCGCGCTGCAAGAATTCATCGACCTACACATCCACGTACGAGCAAATCGTGTACATAGGTATCTACAAGGCCGGTGAGGACGCTTATGAGGTTGGCCTTCCCCAACCGGGCCGGAAGCCTTGGATGCCTTTTGCTGAGAAGCATCTCGACCTCGCCACAAAAGCCGCCGCTCATAGTCAGCGGTCGGTGGCCCGGCGCACTAAGTTGAGGAGGAGGAGGTTGTACGTTCGTGGATCCATCTTTCTTCTTGCCTTCTGTAACCACCACTGCGATCGCATCATCGTGGCCTTAATTCTTATTGTGTTGTTGCATTCTCGTTCCAGTCAATACCGACATGTGCGATCCCTTTGCTTAATTATATGCATCACTGTAACTAGTACTCCATCCGTCAATTTTATAAGTTGTGCTTACCTTTTCCATCAACTTCGTGCAACTCGCGGGCATCTTGCTAGAAACACTAGAATATGTCTATATAATCCGTATGTGATAGTCCATTTGAAATCTCAAAAAAGACAAATATTTAGGTACGGAGGGGGTAATATATTAGGAGTATATCAAACAATAGTGATTTCTTTCAAGTTTGTGAACAAATACTACTATTCTACTACTTTGGATCCGTGGAAACGCACGGGCACATTGCTGGTAAAAGGAAAAGGCATGCCGTGTTCGCGTCGCACCCCCACACGCCCGGGAATCGGGAGTACAACACGGCCCGTCCGGCACGACACATAGCTTAGGGAAGGCGTGTTGCCTAGCATTTTCACTTTCATGTGGGACCGCCGTTGAGCAAACCGACACCCCGCCCACCGCCGGGTTGGAAAACAGAAACGAGGGGAAGATCTAGCTGTAGCATGGAAGCCAAGAAATTTGGTGTCAGACGGGGCTCGTTGATAGAGTATAAGCATTCCATACTAGTACCAAGTTTGTACTCCTAGTACTATATTACTAGTACTACCACTATACAACTAGTAGTTACGTGCATGGCACAACATCGTAGGAACAAAAAACAGGAAGATCTTGTTTTGGGTGATTTATCTTTTTTTCAAATGTATTATGAATAATATGATGTGGGGGGCACCCATGAAGCTTATGTGGCTTGGTTGCATGGCTACGGAAGGTTAGAGAAAAATAAATAGATAATGTGTTTAGAGTCCACTCCACTAAATAGATACTAGTAAGGTACACGTGCATTGCACGCATAAGATTTGGCAACCAAATTATGAATAAATACAACATTATAGCATGTAAGCTTTGAGTCATATATGCATGATGTAGATGTTCGTTTAATACTTATAGTTCATCTCATTCAAAATCATTTAGTTTTCATAAAAATGCTAATCTATTTTAAGATTCATGGAATTGTGCATTGTAAAGCATAAAGTAAACAACTAATGGCAATTCATGTAGAAAAAAATTTGGGCAATTATGATACGGAAGATTCTAGAACAAAGGAGAAATGCTTGTGTGTAACACCCAAAAAATTTAACCATGTTTTGTTTATTAAAATTTTGCCAGGAAATTAAAATTTTTTATTTTCTGGGTTTATCTTTGATTTCAGAACCTTCCTTTTCCTAGATATTGTGGAGTTTTGCCCCAAGTAAAAACTTTTCAAAAATATTTTTGGGCTTGTGTACCCTCTCTTGAAACATTTCTTTTATCAGTGGAATAATTTATATAATTATTTTTCCTGAGCTCTATTTCTCTAAAAATGATTCTTTCATAAGATTTAGGGTCCCATTTGCACAGCAACCCTTGGATAAATTCATTTAAAAATCCCACCAAAATTTGGGGATGAAATGTGATGTCCCTAAATCACTTTTATGCAAGAATATCCTTTGGTCATTTGGAGATTTTGAGCTTTACCCCAAGTTTTCAAATCTGGTCAAATTTCACTTTTGAACTGCAACCTATTTAAATATTATTTAAAAACTTCCACCAAAATTAGGGGAGGTCGGTAGGGGTATATAATTCAACTTCGTGCAAAAACCCACTGGTGTTCTTTGAAAAATTTGAGCAAACATCCTCTTTTGCTCTCTGGTCCAGTTTGGCTTTTTCTACAACAACTCTATTTTTTGTTGCTCTAATGCCCATAATCTTTCTCCTGCTTATCAACCACCCAGCAAAACCCTTAATTCCAGGAGAATGGACCTATTGGAGTATTTTTCGTCCATGAAACTATGCCTTTTAGTTTCTGTCCAGAAATGGTTTTCTCAAAAACTTGAACTAACAAGTTTCTGTTTTGACAAACTAACCTTGCCACCCTCCTTTTCATCTAAAGAGACACTAGTTTGGAGCTTTTGGCCACTCCAATAGTTGCCTAGATGCACATGGCATTCTGTCAAACACCTTGAGTGCATGCACAGACTTGGCATGATCTTTTGTTTGCATTGTAAACTTGATCTCCTGACCCAACAAGCTTGTCCAATAAGCTCCTAGCTAACCCTAACCCAAGCCTGCTAATCCCCAGCCTCATCCTAATCCTCCAACATGCTCTGGCATTGCGTCGAGCACGTAGCGTGCGTCTTGCTGGCGCGCCAGAACGCAGCGTTTTACGCATCGTCGCGCATGAGTCGCTGTGTCCCACCGCCGCCGCTCCGCGCCCGTCCTGGCCCCTCCCCACTCACCGCCAGCGCGCCCCGACCCCTCCCTTGCCGCAGGGCCGCTCCTGGAGCCCTACAACGCCGCCGTCAGGTCGGCCATGGCAGCCAGCGGCCGGCCACAAGCAGCCCTCGCCATGGCGGCGCCGCCCGAGCCACTGCGTGTGCGCCACCTGCCCTCAGAGCAGCTCAAGCTCATCCGCAGCTCGCTCGCTGGCGCCACACGCCACGTCGCTCTACAGCTACAGAACGGCGGTTCACCGTTAATCTTATCTCAGTCCGCCGCGGAACCGACCTAATCGCGCTATAAAAGGGACCCCGAGCTCGACCGGGGACCCAGACGACCTCAAGCCACTCCACCAAAGCCCCCACGGCCAGTAGGGGACGGTGGGAAGTCTTCTTCCCCATCTTCGGCAGGTTCGGCCTCCGTCATGCTCCGGCTCCATTCGCCGCGATCAGGCCCTCCCCTACCCTTCCAGCACCACCATTCGATTCGTCTCGATCTTGCGGAGCCGCCCAACCACTCAACTTCGACGGGGAGCCACCGTAGCCCAAACCACCAACTCATCCGAAGCTGTCGTCCGCCGCGGAGCTCGCCGCCGGCGACTCCCTCCATCCCCACCACCCCCTCGACCACCGGGAGGACCGCCCTGGCCTGGCGGATCCATCTCCGCCCTTAGAACCCCGCAATGGAGCCGCCAATCGCCGGCGATGATCGCCGGAGCCCCGCCTCTGTTCGGCCAGAGGAGGAAGGAGGCGGGGGCGACTGGTCAAACCTGACCAGTGGGCCCCCTGGACCCACTCTCAGTGACCCAGCGCCGGTCCACGCAGGCGTAAGTGGAGGCGTAATCCCGGAGTACGTCTTCTACGTGTCCTTTTATTCAAAACTTTTTTTTTCTTTTTCTGGTTTGTTTTAAAAACAGAGTTGACCAAAGCTTTGACTGGCTATAATGTTTTAAATATAACTCCAAATGAATTGATTCTTTTTCCTACCTCTCTCAAATTTTGTCTAGTTTATTTTCAGATTTATTTGAAAAAAAAATCATACAACCTTTTTCTACTGTTTTGAAACTATGTCTAAGTTGAATATTTTCAAAAAATAGGATTTGTTGGAGAGAGAAGAAAACTTTCAAAAAAATTGGGATGCCCCCTGCCTCTCCACAACTTGAAGGCAAGCATTCTGAACCCTGGCATAATATTATCGTGGGTTGTTTGATACGGTTACAACACCCCTCGTTTTGGAGTTTTGTTATTTTATGTGGTGATATGAACATACTCATAAGTGCATATTGATGATTTCGTGCTTTTGAAATTGATGCGTTGAGATAGTACTCACCATCGTATGCCCTTCATGCATACCGGAAGGAATCCGGTAAGACCTCTGTCTTGGGTAGACACGGTTGTGTCAGGTACGGCATGATGAGGTATGACGAGTGGTGATTCTGTCTGTTGGTTGAAATATATTGGTTATGCTAATCATGCAGGGAATACTTAAACCTCCTAAGTCGACCAAAGATCGAGTCTTGCTCCGGTAACCCCCATACCTTTTTCGTACTACCACGTGTCCCTGCCATAGGTAGGTTACGGTTCAGTAAGTTGTCAACCCCTTCCCACCACACACCGTACAGAGAGGCCATGGTGGAAGATACCAGCTGCATCCGGTAGGCATGCCACCTGGTCCGGGGGCATGGGTGTTTCCGGTTGGGACCGAGAGGGGGGCACCCCTTAGAGCGTGCGATATAAATTTGATCCCATGCTACGCGAGGTTGTAGCCTCCCCACTTAAAGTTTTGCTTAACAGGTGTCGTGGGTGATTCCAGACACTGGTAAGTTAAGATGGTGTGTGCGGTCAGGTGTGTTTTCAATTAAAAGACCGTAAATGGAATTAGTCCCGACGGACTAATGGAATCCGTTACTCGTGGGTAAAGAGTACACTCTCTACAGAGGTTAAATCTATTCGAATAGCCGTGTCCATGGTTAAGGACTACAGTCTGGAATGGGTCAAGTGTCGGTCTTCGGAGGAGGAACTGCTAAACCAGAACATGGATTATGATTGTGATTTGTGATGATTATTATTATTATTATTATGGACCAAATCTTTATATTATTTGAATTATTGAGTATCCCTGGGATGGTTCTACCTCCTGGATATTCATGGTGATTGCTTTCTTTATAAGCCCTTTATGCGGTGTCGCTCAGACACCCGACTGTGGCATGCTTGTTATTTGTTTACCTTATAAGCCCTTTTTGTGGTGTCGCTCAGACGCCCGACTGTGGCATGCTTGCTATTGTTTACCTTATAAGCCCTTTATGTGGTGTCGCTCGGGCCTTTGACCGTATGCATGCTTGTTATTTGTTTACCTTATAAGCCCTTTATGTGGTGTCGCCGATGCCCGATCGTGGCATGCTTGTTATTTGTTTACCTTATAAGCCCTTTATGTGGTGTCGCTCAGACGCCCGACTGAGGCATGCTCGCTATTTACTATCCTTTCGAGGTGTCGCTTCAGACACCCGATCAGTGCATTTTATTACTACTCTGTTATTGCATATTCATGTTGTATAGAAATAACCTGCTTGCATGCATCAGGGATTTTATTTTATGACTGACGTTGTGATCATAGAATATTTCAGAGCATGATTATCATTTGTTATATTATACCCGTGTTCATAATGTTTGCGAGTACATTCAAAGTACTCATTGGCTTGTCCCTAGCTATTGTCTTGGCCAGATTTCTTGCTTGGAGAGGAGCGTTGCGATGTCAGCCCCGGAACCCACGCAATGGTGACAACAGCCTCGCGAAGATAGGAGTTAACCTGGTCAGTTGTTCCTGTGCGAAATGGAGTCCCATGGCCACCGATGAACCACAAACCGCTTCCGCCATCAACCACTAGAAACCTTGTGTTGTACCCATAGGCCAGAATGGTCTTGTACCACATATTATGTATTTTGATTGGAGTTTCTGTATCAAGTTGGTGCCTCATCAGCTAACAGTAATCCTGGGGCTGATGAGCACAAGGGCCATTTTCTGGGAAATTAATATCCCGAAAATCCGGTCCTGACAAACTTGGTATCAGAGCTAGGCTGACTGAGGGAGTCCTGGACTAGGGTGTATCCGGATAGCCGAACTATCATCTTTGGCCGGACTCCTAGACTATGAAGATACAAGATTGAAGACTTCGTCCCGTGTCCGGATGGGACTTTCCTTGGCGTGGAAGGCAAACTTGGCGATACGGATATGTAGATCTCCTACCATTGTAACCGACTCTGTGTAACCCTAACCCTATCCGGTGTCTATATAAACCGGAGGGTTTTAGTCCGTGGGGACGAACAACAATCATACCATAGGCTAGCTTCTAGGGTTTAGCCTCTCGATCTCTTGGTAGATCTACTCTTGTACTACCCATATCATCAATATTAATCAAGCGGGGTAGGGTATTACCTCCATTGAGAGGGCCCGAACCTGGGTAAAACGTCGTGTCCCTTGTCTCCTGTTACCATCCGCCTAGACGCACGGTTCGGGACCCCCTACCCGAGATCCGCCGGTTTTGACACCGACATTGGTGCTTTCATTGAGAGTTCCTCTGTGTCGTCACCTATAGGCCCGATGGCTCCTTCGATCATCAACAACGACACAGTCCAGGGTGAGACTTTTCTCCCCGGACAGATCTTCGTATTCGGCGGCTTTGCACTGCGGGCCAATTCGCTAGGCCATCTGGAGCAGATCGAAAGCTACGCCCCTGGCCATCACGTCAGGTTTGGAAGTTCAAACTACACGGCCGACATCCGCGGAGACTCGATCTTCGACGGATTCGAGCCGCAGCCAAGCGCGCCGCACTTTCTCGATGGGCATGATCTAACTCTGCCGCCCGAACAAAGTCACGGAGGCGCATTAGTGTCCGCTCCGACCATTGATTCGGAGCCGGTCTCGCCGACGAGGATGGTTGGTTGGACACCACCTTGGGGCTGAAATCTCTACGCGATTGAGCGAACACCATCCCTGTCCTTTGCAAAGCTCGTGACTCCTGTGCGGACTCCTTTCCGGACTCAAACTCCAGCGCCCGCCACGAATCCGGTGGGGCGCCGGTTATGGAGTTCACCGTCGCGGACATCTTTCAAAGACTCGCCTTTGGCGATATCCTGAACTCATTAAAGTCTCTCTCTTTGTCAGGAGAGCCCTGGCCGGACTACGGTCAGGAAGGTTGGGATGCGGACGACGAAGAAATTCAACGCCCACCCACCGCCCACTTTGTAGCCACTGTCGAAAGCTTAAACGACGTGCTCGATTTCGACTCCGAAGACATCGACGGTATGGACGACGATGTAGGAGACAACCATGAACCAACACCTATAGGATACTGGACAACCACCTCATCCCATGATGTATACATGGTGGATACACCTAAAGGAAGTGACGACGAGGAACAACGGGACACTACGAAGGATAAATCCCTCGAAAAGCAGTCAAAACGGCAACGTAAACGCCGCACCAAGTCCCGCCTCGACAAAGACCCAGCCATAGAGCAGGGCGAACCGGTGGACGACGAACATGCTATCGAGCAACCGTCCGAACAGGACAACTTGGATAAACAACCCGTCCCCGGCGAAGATAACAGTCCGGACGATCTCACGCCGGACAAATTGTTGGAGCAGAAGAACCTCCACAAAAGGCTCGTCGCCACTGTGCGTAGCCTGAAAAAGCAGAACCGGAAGCTCAAAACAGCGGAAGATGCACTCAGAATGAGATGGAGTAAATTACTCAACACTGCAGACAAATACGCCGACAGTCACCGAACAAAGAGCTACCCAAAGAGAAAACTACTGCCCGAATTTGATGAGGAGGCCGTAGAGCCCCCACAATCAAATAGCAAGAAGGCCACCCGGTCGGATGGACGACCCCACGGCGAACAGAGAGCGGCAAACGGCGCCGCACACAAGCCGGTACGCGATCCGCATAAGGATTCGCATCAAAATGATGGCCCAGTTAGGTCCATCTATGGGCCGAGAAAGCAAGCTCTTCAAAGCAATGCAACACGCAAAATATCCGAACATCACGGCACACCAAATATAGGGGTGCCGCACACCCCCTGTGTTTCACCGATGAGGTGCTGCATCACGAATTCCCAGCGGGATTCAAACCCGTAAACATAGAGGCATACGACGGAACAACAGACCCTGGAGTCTGGATTGAGGATTACATCCTCCACATACACATGGATAGAGGAGATGATCTCCATGCCATAAAATACTTACCCCTCAAGCTCAAAGGGCCAGCCCGGCATTGGCTCAAAAGCCTCCCTAAAAATGCCATTGGAAGTTGGGAAGAGCTCGAGGATGCTTTTCGGGCAAATTTTCAAGGGACTTATGTCCGTCCTCCGGATGCAGACGCTTTAAGTAATATAACTCAACAAACCGGAGAGTCAGCCCGCAAATTCTGGAACAGGTTCCTCACCAAAAAGAACCAAATAGTCGACTGTCCGGACGCCGAAGCCTTAGCAGCTTTCAAACACAACGTCCGAGACGAATGGCTCGCCAGAAACCTCGGCCAGGAGAAGCCGAGGACCATGGCTGCATTAACAAGCCTCATGATCCGCTTTTGCGCGGGAGAGGATAGTTGGCTGGCAAGATGCAGTACCAGCGATCCAAGTACATCCGAAGTAAGGGATGGAAATGGGAAACCACGACGCAGCAAGGACCAGCGCCGGATTAGGGGGAACGGTCCAAAGAGCGCGGCAGTCAACGCCGGATTCAAAAGCTCACGGCAGAACAATAAAAAACTGCCCCTTAAGGACAATAGCGATGAGCTATCCAACTTAAACAAAATCTTGGACAAGATATGCCAAGTCCACAGTACTCCCGGGAAGCCTGCAAACCATACCCACAGAGATTGTTGGGTCTTCAAGCAGACCGGCAGACTCAACGCTGAACACAAGGGGCTCGACACATCAAGTGAGGATGATGACGAGCACCACAAGCAGAGCCCTGGAAAACAAAAGAATTTCCCACAAGAGGTCAAAAAAGTAAACTTACTTCAAGTAACAAAAGGGGAAAACAGAGCGGCACCCATTGAATTACGCGCCGCACAATCTACCCTAGCGGAGTCCCAACACTGGTTGTCAAAACCAATCACCTCCGACCATCAGGACTACTCCGAAAGTATCCGAAATGCAGGATGGACTGCCTTGATATTAGATCCCATAATTGACGGATTCCAATTTACACAAGTCCTCATGGACGGCGGTAGTGACATAAACCTGATATATCAGGACACAATCCGCAGGATGGGGATAGACCCAACAAAAATTAGCCATAGCAACACTTCCTTTAAAGGAATAATGCCAGGCACATATGCCCATTGTACGGGCTCCCTAACATTAGAAGTTATGTTCGGTTCATCCGACAACTTCCTTCGCAAAAAGTTAGTCTTCCATGTCGCCCCATTTAAAAGTAGCCATCAAGCACTATTGGGACGCTTGAGCTTACCGCTTTTTAACGCAATACCGCATTATGCATCTCTTACACTTAAAATGCCCGGTCCACGCGGCATCTTCTCATTAAAAGGGAGTTTTAAGTGTTACTCGAGCACGGAAGAATGCGAGGCTGCCTTGACAGCCCCACACCAATCCGGCTCCGCTAACCAAAGCATCTGAATAGGTCATTCGAACCCTGGACACGGCTAGACGGGTCCGGTGCCTACAAGCGGCATACCCCCGTACAAGGGGCTGCACGCATGTAGAACAAGAGACAATAAAGCTCAATTTTATTCACTTTTTCGAATCATACTCTGTTTATTTAATATAAAGTACATTTTTCACATGATCTTTTTTTTCTTTTCAACTAAGTTCCTCTCTTTTACAGATGAACAACGTGCTACACCCGTCCAGGATATGGCACAACGGAGACACAGACGCAGACGTGCAGTAGGGACCCGTTGCAAGGATTCTTTTCAGATTAAGACCGTGCGTAAACCTTTTTTACTGTCTCTTGTTGATACACAGCCCCTGGTTTCTAGCTATAACCGAGGAGGAGGCTGGCGTTTTGCATCGGCCGCACCAGAATTTTTGCGCGCACTGACACGGGGCTTAGGGCATTATTCTGCCCGCTTTTATAAAGACCGAATACCTTAGGGAGTGTTCGCGTCTCGAGAGTTAGGCCTTATATGCATCAGCTCCGAATCATGTCTTTGGTCAAATGTTGGGTTTGCCCGGCTCCTGTGTTTTGCTGCCTTACGCTCGTTTCTATCGCTAACGCGGCACCGGGAGAACTCTCGCGATTGTGCCCGGTTCGGCGGGCGAGCACCTCGAGAGAAAGCCAAAACTGACTGTCATGATATAGCGAGACTGGTCAACCACTCGATGACTGACCGAATGTTTAGAATTCCTCCGCATTAACGAAGGACCGTTTTGGTCGAGCACATCGCACTCCAATTCGGGAGAGTGCGATGCCCCGGGGCTATATAGTAGCCCCACCCTCGAACTCCTATGGCTAAGTGAAAGTGATAAAGCATTATAGTCCGGTTGCCTAGTTTGCTACGCTACCACCTCCTTAATAGGACCAAGACGTTGGATTAAGTGTGAAAAGCGCTTCTTTGCAAACACCCCGCACTATGTGCGTGGGGGTGAAGCCAAGACTGCCGTCTTTCGAGTTATATATACATATACATCAACGGCCGCACAGGAGAAGTTTACTACTTGAACGCACAAGTATAAAAAGCTCTTATATCATATTGAAACGTTCTTTCATAAGTTACACATGTCATTCAAACATAACATCCTTGAGCATCTGCGTCTCTATTAAGCAGCGCTGGAAGAACTTCCTCAAAATAGCGCCGACGGTACTCGGCTTCCGTCCGAATCTGGGGCGCTTACGTCGGTGGCCTTCATTTCTGCCCAGTATGTCTTGACACGGGCAAGAGCCATCCGTGCACCCTCAATGCACGCCAACCGCTTCATTGCATCGATACGCGGTACCACACCAAGGAACTGCTGCACTAAGCCAAAATAACTCTTCGGCTGAGGTTTCCCCGGCCACAAATGAGTCGCGACATGCTTCATGGCAAGTTCGGACAATCGATTCAGCTCGGCCCATTCGGCCAACCGATCGGTTAACGGAAGAGGACGCTCTGGACTATGGAACTGCGACCAAAACAGCTCTTCCCTTCTGTGCCTCTTCTGGCCTCGGAAGTGCTCGATCGCGTCCGCGGCACTCGCCGCTAAATCCAGATAAGCATCCTCCGAACTCCACAACCGTCCAACTGAGCATACCGGATCCGTGAACTTCCTCCGCAGCGAAAAGGCTTTCCAGCAGCAACGTCCACAGCCCGCGCAGCTCCTCCTTTGCAGCTCTCATTGCGGGCGGCATCCTTGGCCTGCGGTGGCCTTTTCAGGTCCTCTTGCTCCGCTTTGCGTTCTTTTTTCAAGAACCCGCGGCGGTCGGTAGCATTCTTCAACTTTATGGCTATTTCGGCCATTTCCTCTTTGCTTCGGAAGTGAGCAGCCCGTTCGGCTTTTAGCTCTTCGGCCGCCCTTAAAGCGGCCGCATTACTATTTCTGGCTTGCTCTTTAGCTCGGGTGAGTTCCGCTTGCAGCTCCTCCACAGCAGCGGCACCACCTGCATTAAGCATACAAGTAGTAAGGTACGGGCGTCAAGCTCCCTTACCAGGCATCCGGGAAGAAGTCGCATACCTTGTGACTCGTCAAACCGCTTATTGACAAGCGCGATGTCCGCATCTGCCTCGTCAAGTTGCCGCTTTAGTTCGGCAAATTCATCAGTCCGGCTCGCCACCGGACGCCCCGCCACCTATTTAGGAGCGGCGATATGTTATAACTGAGATTATGATCCTCGGCACGCTGTCAATTTTGACAACATACCGAGTCTCAGGGGCTACTATCTATATAGGGCGCATTCTATATGCATAACTGTCAGAAGGTACATCATTTTTGCGTACCTCGAACCCCGTCAGCAAGCTTCTGACGGCTTAATGCAATCCGCTCTCAGCGGATGGAATTCTTTCAATCACCGTACCCATTAGTGCACGGTGATCTTCTGAGATGGCCGCTCGCCCGAGCAGATCTTTCAGCTCCTCCGACCGCACGCCAGTTGGCGCCGGACCTTCCGGCCCCGCCGGACTCGGGGAAACCCTCCGCGACGACACCACAGGGTCCTCCGCCTCGCATGAAGATGTGACAGGTGGAGGCGTTTCGCTCTCCATCATCTCCGGAAGAAGATCCCCTGAAGACGAGCTCTGCTGAGAAGGGCTGAGATCCGAACTACAAGGTATAATTTCGGTTATCTTCAGAAATAAATACAGGGATGTCCCTGTTGGGTAACGTAGTAATTTTAAAAATTTTCCTACGATCACGCAAGACCATGGTGATGGCATAGCAACGAGAGGGGAGAGTGTCCGTCCACGTACCCTCGTAGACCGAAAGCGGAAGCGTTATTACAACGCGGTTGATGTAGTCGTACGTCTTCACGATCCGACCGATCCAAGCACCGAACGTACGGCACCTCCGAGTTCTGCACACGTTCAGCTCGATGGCGATCCCGGACTCCGATCCAGCAAAGTGTCGGGATGAGTTCCGTCAACCTGACGGCGTGGTGGCGATGTTGATGCTCCACCGGCGCAGGGCTTCGCCTAAGCTCCGCGACGATATGACTTCTCCGGCGCGGGGCTTCGCCTAAGCTCCGCGACGATATGACGAAGTGGAATATGGTGGAGGGGGCACCGCTGCGGCTAAGGAACGATCCGTAGATCAACTTGTGTGTCATGGGGTGCCCCTGCCCCTATATATAAAGGAGCAAGGGAGGAGGTGGCGGCCTAGGAGGAGGCGCGCCAAGGGGAGTCCTACTCCCACCGGGAGTAGGACTCCTTCTTCTAGTCCAACTAGGAGAAGGGGGGAAAGGGGGAAGTGGAGAAGGAAGGGAGAGGGGGGCTGCGCCCCAAACCCCTTGTCCAATTCGGACTGGGCTTGGGAGGGGCGCGCGCCACCTCCTGGCTCCTTCCCACTAAGGCCCATTAAGGCCCAATACTTTTCCCGTATTCCCGTAACTCCCAGTACTCGAAAATACCGAATCACTCGGAACCTTTCCGAACTCGAATATAGTCGTCCAATATATCGATCTTTACGTCTCGACCATTTCGAGACTCCTCGTCATGTCCCCAATCTCATCCGGGACTCGAACTCCTTCGGTACATCAAAACTCATAAACTCATAATATAACATCATCGAAACCTTAAGCGTGCGGACCCTACGGGTTCGAGAACTATGTAGACATGACCTAGAACTATTCTCGGTCAATAACCAATAGCGGAACCTGGATGCCCATATTGGTTCCTACATATTCTACTGAAGATCTTTATCGGTCAAACCGCATAACGACATCGTTGTTCCCTTTGTCATCGGTATGTTACTTACCCGAGATTCGATCGTCGGTATCCAATACCTAGTTCAATCTCGTTACAGTAAGTCTCTTTACTCGTTCCGTAATACATCATCTCACAACTAACTCATTAGTTGTAATGCTTGCAAGGCTTAAGTGATGTGTATCACCGAGAAGGCCTAGAGATACCTCTCCGACAATCGGAGTGACAAAACCTAATCTCGAAATCGCCAACCCAACAAGTACCTTTGGAGACACCTGTAGTACTCCTTTATAATCACCCAGTTCGTTGTGACGTTTGGTAGTACCAAAGTGTTCCTCCGTAAACGGAGTTGCATAATCTCATAGTTACAGGAACATGTATGAGTCATGAAGAAAGCATTAGCAACATACTAAGCGATCAAGTGCTAAGCTAACGGAATGGGTCATGTCAATCACATCATTCTCCTAATGATGTGATCCCATTAATCAAATGACAACACATGTCTATGGTTAGGAAACATAACCATCTTTGATTAATGAGCTAGTCAAGAGAGGCATACTAGTGACTATCTGTTTGTCTATGTATTCACACATGTATTATGTTTCCGGTTAATACAATTCTAGCATGAATAATAAACATTTATCATGAAATAAGGAAATAAATAATAACTTTATTATTGCCTCTAGGGCATATTTCCTTCAGTCTCCCACTTGCACTAGAGTCAATAATCTAGTTCACATCATCATGTGATTCAACACTAATATTCACATCTGTATGTGATTAATACCCATAGTTCACATCGTCATGTGACCAACACCCAAAGGGTTTACTAGAGTCAATAATCTAGTTCACATCGCTATGTGATTAACACCCAAAGAGTACTAAGGTATGATCATGTTTTGCTCGTGAGAGAAGTTTAGTCAGCGGGTCTGTCACATTCAGAGCCGTATCTATTTTGCAAATATTCTATGTCTACAATGCTCGCACGGAGCTACTCTAGCTAATTGCTCCCACTTTCAATATGTATCCAGATTGAGACTTAGAGTCATCTGGATCAGTGTAAAATGCTTGCATCGATGTAACTCTTTACGACGGGCCTTTTACACCTCCATAATCGAGAAATATTTCCTTAGTCCTCACTAAGGATGTTCTTGACCAATGTCCATGATCTACTCCTAGATCACCATTGTACTCCTTGCCAAATTCAGAGCAAGGTATACAATAGGTCTGGTACATAGCATAGCATACTTTATAGAACCTATGGTGAGGCATAGGGAATGACTTTCATTCTCTTTTCTATTTTCTGCCGTGGTCGGGTTTTGAGTCTTACTCAATCTCACACCTTGTAACACAGGCAAGAACTCTTTCTTTGACTGTTCCATTTTGAACTACTTCAAAATCTTGTCAAGGTATGTATTCATTGAAAAACTTATCAAGCGTCTTGATCTATCTCTATAGATCTTGATGCTCAATATATAAGCAGCTTCAACGAGGTCTTTCTTTGAAAAACTCCTTTCAAATACTCCTTTATGCTTTGCGAATAATTCTACATTATTTCCGATCAACAATATGTCATTCACATATACTTATCAGAAATGCTTGTAGTGCTCCCACTCACTTTCTTGTAAATACAGGCTTCTCCAAAAGTCTGTATAAAACCATATGCTTTGATCACACTATCAAGCGTTTATTCCAACTCGAGATGCTTGCACCAGTCCATAGATGGATCATTGGAGCTTGCACATTTTGTTAGCTCCTTTAGGATTGACAAAATCTTCTGGTTGCATCATATACAACTCTTCTTTAATAAATCCATTAAAGAATGTAGTTTTGACATCCATTTGCCAGATTTCATAAAATGTGGCAATTGCTAACATGATTTGGACAGACTTTTAAGCATCGATACAAGTGAGAAAATCTCATTGTATTCAACATTTTGAACTTTGTCTAAAACCCTTTTCGACAAGTCTAGCTTTGTAGATAGTAACACTACTATCAGTGTCCATCTTCCTCTTGAAGATCCATTTATTTAACATGGCTTGCTGATCATCGAGCAAGTCAATCAAAGTCCATACTTTGTTCTCATACATGGATCCTATCTCAGATTTTATGGCCTCAAGCCATTTCGCGGAATCTGGGCTCATCATCGCTTCCTCATAGTTCGTAGGTTCATCATGGTCTAGTAACATGACTTCCGAACATGATTACCGTACCACTCAGTGCGGATCTTACTCTGGAAGACCTACGAGGTTTGGTAGCAACTTGATCTGAAGTTTCATGATCATCATCATTAACTTCCTCACTAATTGGTGTAGGAATCACGGAACTGATTTCTGTGATGAACTACTTTCCAATAAGGGAGAAGGTACAATTACCTCATCAAGTTCTACTTTCCTCCCACTCACTTCTTTCGAGAGAAACTTCTTCTCTAGAAAGGATCCATCTAACAACGAATAACTTGCCTTCGGATCTGTGATAGAAGGTGTACCCAATAGTTACCTTTGGGTATTCTATGAAGACGCACTTCTCGATTTGGGTTCGAGCTTATCGGTGAAAACTTTTCACATAAGCATCACAACTCAAACTTTAAGAAACGACAGCTTAGGTTTATGCTAAACCATAGTTCATACGGTGTCATCTCAGCGGTTTAGATGGTGCCCTATTTAAGCGTGAATGCAGCTGTCTCTAATGCATAACCCCAAAATGATAGTGGTAAACCGATAAGAGACATCATTGATCGCACCATATCAAAATAAAGTGCGATTCTGACGTTCGGACACACCATAACGTTGTGGTGTTCCGGTGGCGTGAGCTGTGAAACTATTCCACATTGTTTTAATTGAAGACCAAACTCGTAACTCAAATATTCGTCTCCACGATCAGATCGCAGAAATTTTATTTTCTTGTTACGATGATTTTCCACTTCACTCTGAAATTCTTTGAACCTTTCAACTATTTCAGACTTATGTTTCATCAAGTAGATATACCCATATCTGCTCAAATCATCTGTGAAGGTCGAAAATAATGATACTTGCCATGAGCCTCAACACTCATCGGATCGCATACATCGGTATGTATTATTTCCAATAAGTCATTTGCTCGCTCCATTGTTCCGGAGAACGAGTCTTTAGTCATCTTGCCCATAAGGCATGGTTTGCAAGCATCAAGTGATTCATAATCAAGTGATTCCAAAATCCCATCAACATGGAGTTTCTTCATCGCTTTACACCAATATGACCTAAGCGGCGATTGCCACAAATAAGTTGCACTATCATTATTAACTTTGCATCTTTTGGTTTCAATATTATGAATATGTGTATCACTATGATCGAGATCCAATGAACCATTTTCATTGGGTGTATGACCATTGAAGGTTTTATTCATTTAAACAGAACAACAATTATTCTTTGACTTTAAATGAATAACCGTTTTGAAAACTATTTTCATTGGGTGTATGACCATCGAAGGTTTTATTCATTTAAATAGAACAACAATTATTCTTTGACTTTAAATGAATAACCGTTTTGCAATAAACATGATCAAATCATATTCATGCTCAGCATAAACACCAAATAACATTTATTTAGGTTTAACACTAATCCCGAAAGTATAGGGAGTGTGCGATGATGATCATATCAATCTTGGAACTACTTCCAACACTCATCGTCACTTCCCCTTCAACTAGTCTCTGTTTATTCGTAACTCCTGTTTGAGTTACTAATCTTAGCAACCTAACAGTATCAAATACTCGGGGCTACTATAAACACTAGTAAGGTACACATCAATAACCTGTATATCAAATATAACCTTGTTCACTTTGCCATCCTTCTTATCCACCAAATATTCAGGGTAGTTCCGCTTCGGTGACCAGTTCCATTGCAGCAAAAGTACTCGGTCTCGGGCTTAGGTCTAGACTTGGGCTTTTTCACTCGAGCAACAACTTGCTTGCCGTTCCTTTTGAAGTTCCCTTCTTCCCTTTGCCATTTTCCTTGAGACTAGTGGTCTTGTCAACCATCAACACTTGATGTTTTTCTTGATTTCTACCTTCGCGATTTTAGCATCGCGAAGAGCTCGAAATCTTTTTCGTCATCCCTTGCATACTATAGTTCATCACGAAGTTCTACTAACTTAGTGATGGTGACTAGAAAATTCTGTCAATCACTATCTTATCGGAAGATTAACTCCCACTTGATTCAAGTGATTGAAGTACCTGACAATCTGAGCACATGCTCACTAGTTGAGCGATTCTCCTCCATCTTTTAGCTATAGAACTTGTTGGAGACTTCATATCTCTCAACTCGGGTATTTGCTTGAAATATTAACTTCAATTCTGGAACATCTCATATGGTCCATGACGTTCAAAACGTCTTTGAAGTCCCGATTCTAAGCCGTTAAGCATGGTGCACTAAACTATCAAGTAGTCATCATATTGAGCTAGCCAAAGCGTTCATAACGTCATCTTCGCTCATATTGAGCTAGCCAAACGTTCATAACGTCGCATCTGCTCCTGCAATAGGTCATCACCTAGCGGTGCATTAAGGACATAATTCTTACAGGCAGCAATGAGGATAAACCTCAGATCACGGATCCAATCCGCATCATTGCTACTAACATTTTCAACATAATTTTCTCTAGGAACATATCAAAACAAACATATAAAAGCATAGGGAAGCAAC